>JAOXOE010000874.1:13185813-13220873 GCA_028565055.1 Phoeniculus purpureus | reverse complement strand
CCTGGCTCCATCCTCCTGACACCCACCCCTCACATATTTATAGACATTAATGAGGCCACCCCTCAGTCTCCTCTTCTTCAAGCTCAAGAGACCCAGTTCCCTCAGTCTGTCCTCACAAGGGAGATGTTCCCCTCCCTTCATCATCTTTGTGGCTCTGCGCTGGACTCCCTCCAGCAGCTCCATGTCCCTCTTTAAATGAGGGGCCCAGAACAAGACACAATACTCCAGATGCGGTCTCACCAGTGCAGAGTAGAGGGGGAGAAGAACCTTTCTTGATCTGCTAAGCACTCCCCTTTTGATCCACCCCAGGATGCCATTGGTCCTCTTGGCCACAAGGGCACATTGCTGGCTCATGGTCATCTTGCTCTCCACCAGGACCCCTAGGTCCCTTTCTCCTACAGTGCACTCCAATCGGTCAGTCCCCGTCTGTACTGGTACCTGGAGGTGTTCCTGTCCGGATGCAAGACTTTACACTTGTCCTTGTTTATTCAATTTCTCTCTGCTCAGGTCTCCAGACAGTCCAGCTCTCTGAATGGCAGCACAGTCTGCTGGGGTGTCGGCCACACCTCCCAGCTTTCTGTCATCAGCAAGCTTGCTGATAGTACTATGTAATCCCTCATCCAAGTCATTAATGAATAGATTGAATAGTACTGGGCTCATGGATTTATGCACATCCAGTTTGCTCAACTTATTCCTAACCCAATCCTCATAAACCAGGGCAAAATCCTCTCTTGCCTCAACTTCCTCTGGAGCCTCAGCAGTCTGGGACTTCATATCAGGACAGCTCCTAGAAGTATAGACAGAGGCAAAGAAGACGTTCAGTACCTCTGCTTTCTGTGTATCCTCTGTCTTCATGGCACCCACCTTATTCAGCAGGGGGCCTACGTTGCCTCTAGTTGTAGTTTTACCTGCAATGTAATTGAAGAAAGCCCTTTTTGTTGCCCCTGACTTCTTGTACCAAGCTTAATTCCAAGGAGGCCTTGGCTTTTCTAGTTGCATCCCTATATTCTCTCATTAGAGCCTTATAATCACCCCAAGTGGCCATCTCCTCCTTCCATGACCTATAGACTTTTTTCTTCCTCTTGAGTTTCCCCAGCAGCAACGTGTTTAACCATGCAGGTCTTCTGGCTTCCTTCCTAGAATGTATTAGAAACTATCGTAATGTAGAATATACCACTAGTGAGGAAAGGGAAAACAGTACTTACTCTGAATTTCATGTCCCTTCATAGAAAATTTCTGTTTGGAGGAGTTACCTCTCTAACTCAGAGCAAAGCAAAAAGTCTTGCAGGAATTACATTAAGCATTCTATTCTTGGGTTTCTTTGAAAAGATTAGTGCCCTGAGTGTTTTTTCGTGCCTGGCTCTTCTTTACATCCAGATTTTCAAAATTTGGCTTTAGGCTAAACAATTTGTTTGGCCTGAGTAGGGATGCTGATATTTTAGGGAAAGGAGAAGGGACAAGGTCTGGTCTTAACAGAATAGTTTAAGTCTGTTTAACTCTGAAAAATTTAGCTTTAATGTTTATAAGTTAATTAAATTTTTTTAAGTCTCGGAGACACTACAATTATTGACTTGGAGCTCGTGATGATGTGGTGGGGTTTTTTTTTATTTAAATCCTTCATTAAATTGTTTTTTGGGATCTGCAGATCTTTGTATCACAGGTATCGTATATCTCCACATGTGTGTGGAACGTGGAAGTTCATACTCACCAGTCCTGTAATGGTTGCCCTTTTATTTTTTTCTGGCTAATTTTTCTAAATTGCTCCTTGGTCAAACACTGTCTGCCTCCTTGTCTCTTCTCTGGACTTGCCAGGGTAGTTTCCTGTTCTCTTAGTACGGTTTTCTCTGTAGTACTTGTTTGTTCCAGCATTTCATTCTTTGTTCTGTGAGAATGTTTTTTAGTTTTAGGGGAAGAGCTCTAAATGTGCATCTGTGGCTCCCCCAGCACACTTGCCATTTTTCTATATGTACATTTTGCTGAATATTTTTTCTATATAAGTTTGAAGTTTATTTTAGAAGTATTTATTTTCTTCACCTTTTTCCCCTCCAGGTCCAGTTCATCATGGTGACAGTCCATATAGGACAAATCTACATCATGGAAGATTGTCAGTACCAGTATCCAATTTTCATGTTTATTATTTGGCTATATGGATCTATGTTTTTAGTGTTGTTTCTCCACTTCTGGTACCATGCTTACACGAAGGGACAAAGACTACCAAAGATGGCAAGAAATGGAATCAACAAGGATCAGTGAAACAAGTTCTTGTGTCTAACACCAAAAAAAGTGTATATGTCAAAGTGGAAGCTTGTACTGCTTGACAATCGCAACATTTAGGTGCACACAGTACATGGTGTATATTTTGTATGTTTTCTTCCAAAAGAGAGTTTGTATTTTTACTCTTAAGTTATTTGGGATTCAGAATCTGGGGGGCGGGGGGAGCCATGTGGATCTCTAATGAAAAAAAAAAAGTGGTTGTTTTTTCCAACAACTTGTTCATGTCTGTCCTAAAAGAAATCAGTGGATAGATGATCTTTATCTAGAAGGCTCATGAAAATATTTGTTTGGAGAATTACATATGACGAGTACTGAGTACTTTGAACACTAAGGGGATAAAATTACTTCACTTCTTCACTTTAGATATCATAAGTTGCTGAGACTGTCAGCTGCTTTTTGTTAAAAGAATGAATCTTCAGTAAGTGCTGTTTTTTCGATTCTAAAGCTTGTTATTAATATAGTTAATACGTTATTACATGTGTTTACAAACTATTACTTTAAAGAAAGGAATGTATGTTAATCTGTCAAGATATGATGTTCCATTTAAACGTAACAGATTTTTGAATATACTGTCTTTTACTAAGAACTTAATTCTTTTCATGTTCTACTTGAACATTATTCCAAGTATCAGAAATGTACTATTTTGAGGATTATCTGAACTGTCTTGTAGGATAATGATCAAAACATATTACTGATTTGTTCACCAAAGTAGCCTAATGTACTTATTATGTATGTGGGGATATATTTTGATATTGTAGCCTAGGCTGTTTTGGGAAGGGGTAATCTTACAATAGCCAAAAATCATAGTCCTCAAATAAGTTTTAAAAAAGATAATTTGATTTAAGCCTAGATTTCTCCTCACATGTTTATAATATGCTCTGTTTTCTTCTATTTTCATTATCTGTTGAAATACATGCCAAGAAAGAACTTATGTTGAATTTTTTCATTTTTATTACTGTCATTAGCAATTCAAGATCAAAGTTTCTCCATTAATAGCAACAGTTATCTTGTCCAAAACTAAGCAAAAACATATGTGCCATTCTCTGAGCTGTTGAGAGTGGGGTGGGCAGTGGTGACTGGGCATGACTCCAGTCCTTGTAGAATTAACCAGTATGTTGTTTTCCATGGTCTGGCAGGTCTTTAGCATCACACATATAGAAATCAAAGGACCTTGATATTTGTGTGCAGGTTGCATTTGTACTGTATGAGTTTATAAAGGAATTGGTGCAGACCACAGACTTGGAAATGAGTAGGTTAAATGTTTTTTTTTTTACCTGTGAAAGTACTGTATACTGTTATGTTCACATAAGAGTATACAGTACTTGTGATACTTGTTTTTTGTTTGATCTGATATGTGGGATTTTCAAATGCCCAGAACTTTGGGACAGATCTTAATAGTCTCCCTATTATACAATTTGCAAGAAAGTAAGTTTTGTTAGCTGAGCACTTTTATGGGAATACTGACATTCATGGCTCAGTGTTAATGCCAAAAGAATTTAAACTTTATCCTGGACATGAGTTCTAAATTATTTCTTCCAAGATTACAAGCACATCTTTATAAAACAAACCATATTTTCTATTTTATCTTTACACTGTTTAATCCCTGTAGCTGTCAACTTTCATGGCAGATTGAAATTGAATCCTATAAAGGATTTGAATGAATTGAGATGTGTATTGTCATCCATTAATTTTAGATGCTCAGTTTTGAGTTTTGCAGAGAGATACTTTAGCATAGAGTCCAAGACAGTTAGGGTGCTGATCAGAGGCCATATGCATTTTCTGTGGGAAATGCCATTGCCAAGCCTTAACTTTCGAATTCTGCCAGCGTCCAGCCTGTGTTTGCCCTTAGCTTCCAAAGCAAGGGGTCATCTCCTAAGGACAGCTGGAAAGGATTTTCTTAAGGATTTTTTTTAAAGCTTGAATATTACCTATTTTTATGTAAGCATATAAAGACAAAGTAGTGATTAAGAAGGTGGGACAGTTTGGTTAATTTAGGCCTTCTTAAACATGTAGGTTCAAATGTGTTTTGGAAATGCAGGAGTTCTGGGGAAGGGCCAAAATTGCTAGTCTAAGCTGCATAAAGCTGCCCACTGTTGCTTCTGAAGGGAAGCACTCATTTTTATTTAGTCTTGCAGGTGACTCCCATGCTGAAAGAAGAGAAAGAAGGAAAAGAGGAAGTAATAGAATCGTAACAATCTTTTCATAAAAGCACAGAATGGTAGCAGTTGGAAGGGACATCTGGAGGCAGCCAGTTTTTTTTTTTTTTTACCAGGAGAATGGCCATGGCAAGCAGTGTTAAAGGCTTTATAGAGTGGCAGAATTACAGACCATCTTTGATTGAAAGAGACCTTTAAGGTCATCATGTCCAACCTTTGTCCCAGCACTGCCAGGTCACCACTAAACCACATGCCTAAAAATCAGGCCCACCTGTTTAAATACTTCCAGGGAGTGTTTCTTACACAGGCCTGAGCAGCCTGTTCCAATGGCCAACAGCTCTCTCAGTGAAGAAATTCTTCCTAACATCCAGCCTAAACCTCTTCTGGCACAACTTGCAGCCACTTCCTGTAGTCCATTCACTTGCCATCATAGAGGAAAGGCTGTTCCACTCATTGCTCAAACCTTCTCTCCTGTACAGGGTGGCAAGGTCACTCCCTCAGCCTCCTTCTCTCTAGGCTAAACAACATAACTGTCTTCAGCTGCACCTCACAGGACTTGTGTTCCAGACCCTTCACAAGCCTGGACATGCTCCAGGCATGTCAAGAATTTGTAGTCAAGAATTGAACACAATATATGCAAGGTGTGGTGTTAACTGTGCAGAAGAGAGGGAGATGATTGCCTTTCTGCTATTGCTGGACATGCTTCTAATACAAGCCAGGACCCTATTTGCTTTCTTAACCACCTGTGCACACCACCTGCTGGCTCATAATCAACACAGTTTTGCAACCACGCACACAGCCTACAATGGGGTTGTTATAACCTGAATGCAAGACCTGGCACTAGGCCTTGTTGAAATTCACACAATTAACCTTAGCCCATAGATCTAGCCTGTCTAGATCCCTCTGTAAATATTCTCTACCATCCAGAAAGTTGAAACACTTGCTTTCCCTGGTGTTACCTGTAAACTTATTGAGGATGCACTCAATGCCCTCTTCCAGATCACTAATAGATTGATATTGGAAACCAAACAAAATTATATGCAATTTGCTGGACTTGCTGGGTGTGGGGTGGGCATGATTAACAGGGTGGCAGGGGAGACTATTGCTGTTAAAGACTACATTAATGAAACAAAAAGGAACCCAGAGCCTGGGAGACAATAGACCTGATAAGCTAACACAATTAGGTTCTGTAAAAAACTAAGCTCAAAGTTGAAGGCGTGTACCTATGTAAAATATATCATAAATACGCATATATTGTCATGATTTAACTCAGATCCTGGCCTGGAAAGGGGGCCCATGTGTTTCAGAGGAAAGATCCTCATGCGTGGCCCAGCTCTGCAATAAAGAATGCCTGCTTCATAACTCCAATTATTGAGTTTTCACTATGTCAAGATACTAGAGAGAACAGGCTCCAATGCTGAACCCTGTAGAACATCACTTGTGACTGGATGCCAGCTATATTTAACTCCATTCATTACCACTCTTGGGGCCTGGTGATCCAGCCAGTTTTTTATCCAGTACAGTGTAAACATATCCAGGCTTCATGCCACAAGTTTCTGAAGGAGAATTATACTTCTGCTCTGTGATTTTGCAATTATCCCCCCGTCTCCTGTCCTATAAATGTGCATGGTGAAATACATCCTGCACCTGTATGTGAGGGGCCAGGTGATTTTTTGTTGGTTTGAGACCTCGATCTGCATTAGTTATTCAAACTCTCTTGGGGTTAAATAAGAGCTGAAAGTGTACACAGTCAGAACTAAGCAGCACTGCACTTGGACAGGTGCTGAACAGAAAGAAGCCAGGAGAAACTTCTGAAGTCTAGCAGCTGTATGGTAGCCAAGTGCCTTCAGAGTCTGTTGTTTGACGTTAAGTTTTAATAAGCAGGACCAGAAAATGGAGATGACAGTCATTCAGTGTGGGCTGTCAGTAAGTGCCCTTTGGAGTTCCTACTGCACTAAACACTATTTTAGTTTTCTGTAACACATGGAGTATTTGGAGAAAGAATGCTTTGTTTCAGCAAGCTGTGTGGATGTACCCAAGGTTTCTCTTTAGTCTAACAATGACAACAGTAGGAAATGATAGGAAACCTGTCCGACAGTGTGGCAGCCTGTGAAAATCAATCTTGGACAGTTACATTTTTTTCTTACCTAAAACCAAGTGTATCTTAAATGAGCATATTTCATACATTTAAATTTTGCTAGAAAGAGGAGTGCAAGACCGCAAAATCAACAATGTCATGGTGAATGCTTACTGATAGTGAGGGGTGTTGAGTTGAAGTTTTAGATTCTGTAGATTTGATGGAGAAGCATCAATATTACCAACTAATTCTCTCCTACAGAACTGAGTCCTGAAAATTTGTGGGTTTATAAATTTTTTTAAAAAATGCTTTATATTTTCTTATTCTCCTCCCCTTTTACTCCATTTCCCCTTCTTTTTTCCTTTCAACCGATTTTCTACTTTCATCTCTTCCTTTTTTTCTTCTAACCTTTTTCCAGCTTCCTTTTTTCCCTTTTCTTTTTTCTTTTTTTTTCTTTTTTTTTTGTGAATTAATGGGAAGTCTGTACTGTGTTTACCAAGACTGCAATTCATTAGCTGGTATTTTACTGACACGGTTTAACTCTTTTCCGAACCTGAGTCCTTGAATCACGCACTGACTGAAGAAGGACTAGCAACCACTCCTACTTAAATACTACGTTAAATAAAGAACCTGGAAATGCGGCTTCCGCGAAGCCCAAGCTCGATCATTTCCTGACCACGACCTTCTTGCCTCGGTTGCTGCTCTGCCTGCCCGGGCGAAGCAGCGTTCTTTCTCCGCGGCTCCCTTTCCGGAGGCCGAACTCCCCGCCCCTGAGTTCTGGCAACTGTGGGTCTCGGGGGACACCGAGGGGCGGGGCGGAGGGCCCCGCTGCCAATGGAGAGGGGGGCGCGTCTGTCACGTGACACCACTTCCAGCCAATAGAAGAAGGCGGCGTCCCTCGGGCCCCGATTCAAACGGTCGGCGGGTGCTGCTCCTGTTTCTGTGGCGACGGCCGGCCACATCTATGGAGCTGCGGGTGGTGGGTCCTGGGCCCTACCGCGCCACTCGCCTGGTAAGTCACCCCGGGAGGGAGCAGCCCGACCCCACCTTGTTCCTTGTGTACTTCGGTCTCCTTGTCTGGTGGCGGCTCTCCAGAGCCTTCCTGATACCTGTTGGCTGCCCTGGGGGTGCTGTCCGCTGGGGCCTGCTCCGCTGACTGTGCTTCTGCCGCCCCAGGACCGGGTGCTGGCAGCTCGGGTGGGCCTTGGGCCTCTAGTGGGCAGTCCGGCCTGTGGGTGCATCCGGTACTGTTGTTCCCCTCACTGAAGCTCGAGCGGGGGCAGATGGCGGCTTCTTTGGGGCCTTTTGTGAGCTTAAAATTGCAGATGCAGAGTCGTGGGCACTACGGCGCTGTAGACCTTCGGTTTCCTAAACCTGGCGCTTGTTGTGAGGTCTGATGTGTTTAAATGGTAGTTTTAGGTTTCCGAGCGCTTGTGAACGCGGGTGATCAAAGACATTCTGTGTTCCTACCCGGGTGCGTTCCGATCGTGCTTTGTACCACTTTCAAACGGAAAGCTGCCGTAATGGTTCCCTTTGTTCTTCTGCCCTAGTGGAACGAGATAATAGAGCTTTTTCGTGCCGGAATGCCTTTACGGAAGCACCGGTGTCGCTTCAAAAGCTACGAGCGTTGCTTCAAAGCCTCGGAGGCAGTGGATTGTTTACACGAACTGCTAAGCAATAATCAAAACTTTGGCCCAGAAGTGACTCGCCATCAAACGGTTAAGCTGCTTAAAAAATTCCTGAAAAATCATGTTATTGAAGATATTAAAGGAAGATGGGGCAAAGAGGATTTTCAAGACGATGGCCATTTATACAGGTAAAGAAATAAAGGGTAACTGAAAAAAGCTTTGGTTTTGAAGAGATGTGTAGTATCTCTTGTGAATTTGGTTTACAAATGTTTTTGTAGAACACCTTGCAAAAGTCGTCAGTGTGTCTCCTCTCGCCTTTTTAAGGCTATGTTTTCTTTAGTGATAGGCGACTGTCATGATTTAATGTATGGCTTCATTTCTTGTGGTGTTTATGTTGTTTGTTTTTAAATATTATTGACAGGTGCTGTGCTTTTACTCAGTTATATTCTGTGAATATTGACAAAAGGTTTTGCAACTTTTACGAGTAGCAAATTCTGATTTCTGTTGATAAACATCAGGTTTGTCAGTGATGGAAGAAGATGTGGATGTAAGTGGTGATGCTATTGAGCATCCAATTCCCATTACATCCTCTTCTCCAGTCCCCTGACTCTTGAATGGTCTTTCTACTCATGAGAGAAGGGCCTTCTGAATTTAAATGTCATTTCTGATGCAACCCTTATGTTTAAACCTTGGGTTGTTGATTAAAATAGTGTTAAAAAAAATCAGTTTTATTTGCTCATTCTTAGGGATACTTGCTTACTTGTTCCGGTTTAGCCTCTCAGCAGTTGGCTTCTTAACAGAGAAAAATAATTTTCTTTGTAATGAAAGCTTAGCATTTCTGCAGTGGATTCTTTGACCACTTGTTCCTTCACTTAGGTCAAGAAGTTACAGGTTCTGAATTTGTACCACCTTGTAGTGCCCTAGTCAGAGGAAAATCATGTAAAAATGAGTTAAGTGTGGTGTATGTAGCTTGTATCATGCTGAGTCGTCTTTGCAGGAAATAAAGAGTTGTTTTCATGCAGAGCAATAGAGAAGATACACGAGCAAGAACGCAATGTTTGAACTTATTATATCAATTATGCACTATAATATCATTATTACATAATAATACAATATATAATATATACTGTGTTATATACTATATTATACATATGTATTGATTTTTAGTAATTATTTCTTAATATTGTCTTTGGAAAAATGTATGTAATACTGAAATTCCACTTGATTTGGAGCAAGTAAACTTTTCATTTTGTTCTATGATTTAACTAGTTTGTTTATAGAGTATGCTTAAGATTTTTTTCTGTCTAGTCAGTACAGCCACACTGTAAGTGCAGGTGTTCATTATTCTACTAATTTTATTTATGAATTTTGAATGCTTTAAATGTAAGAGGTATGTATGTTGTAATTCTTTTACTTTGTCATAAGCAAAATTAGTTCAAGGTACTTTTTAGTTAAAAAAAGTCAGATTGAAATGGAATTGTTTCATTACAGTAACAAATTAACACCTATTACACATGTGTTTTTGTGATACTGCAAGACATCTTTCTGTAAAAGGGTTACTGGTTTTTAGTGTGTCTTCGGAAGGAAGCTATGCCAAATACTAATGCTTCCCTGCTAAATAAGTTAAGTATTCAAACCAATTTCAATCAACTTTAATGGGAGAAATTTTCACTTTTCATTTCCCTCAAATTATTTGATGTACTCACTACACTTAGGTCCATGTAGGAAATTCCATGTAACAATTGTTCAAGGAAACTGTTTAACTTTACAATTTAGGACTCAAATTTGGAGGACCCAGTGTATCAAAGGACTGAAGACTTTGAGAAGCTCACCCAAGAAAGTCAGTTCCTAAGTATCTCAAAACAGTGTATGGCTCTGCAGCCTGTGAGCTGAACATGATCGAAGGCTGGGAAAGGATGCTGAGAAAGCTTAATGTATGCTTGCCATACTCTTAAATTCTTCTCTGGCCATCTGCTTTTGACTGCAATAGGAGGTCAAGATACTGTGATTAAATTTGCTTTTTGGTAACTGCTGCTATTATGCTACATCTTATTGGATTATGTTCATTGTGGTTTTTTCTGGGTGGTTTTTTTTTTTTTTTTTTTGCACTGGCATATGACACATTCAAATTATTCTCGCCTTTGTATTTTCAGCCATGACTTTTCTGAGCTTCAGGCTGTGGAGTTGCCTGGGTGCAACATTTCTTTTCTTTTAATTTTCTATGCTCTTTGCCTAATAATCTGCTACTGGACAGGAGAGTGTGTCTTTTTTGATAGCTATCTCCTGCACAAATGTTAACCAAGTTACTAATTGAATGGTGTTTTTGAGTAGAAGGTGTGTTGTTTTCATGCATCTTGAATTACAGCCATATTTTCCTCACTGAGCTTGGTGCATAAACCAACTATGTATGCTGTTCATGTTTTATTTGCTGTTTGGCTTTAAGTACTAAACCACGATTTTCTTTGTGTTTATTAATGCGTTTAATGTCCTGACAGCTCCCTCTGGTGGACTCTGGTAATATTATGTTGTAATAAGAGTACTGGGCAAGATTCAAATGTTGAAGATGAGAACTAGCATGTCTTCTAAAAATAACAAAGTTTCCTGATCTACTGGCCTAGTGTAGTTAAATGAGAAATTATGGTTCTGGAAGTTGTCACACACTTTTTTTAATTGTGTGAAAAGCAGAAGGGTGAGTACTCCAGCATTGCTACTAATCTCATGGAAATTCAACCATGGTACTTGTTATACCACTTAAAGGGAAACTTCACTAGTGTTGCTTGCTGCAAACCATGCTAATCTTGACATGTCAACCCTGGAATGCAATTCAGTTGCTAGCTTTAGATCTATTCTTTAGATCTATTCTTTAGATCTATTCTTTAGATCTATTCTTTAGATCTATTCTTTAGATCTATTCTTTAGATCTGTTCTGTTCATCATAAAATCAGAAGCTTTTCATTATTCATTCATTCTAGATCTCGCTGTAGTGCTACCTGAGAAAGAGGAATGCATTTCCTTTTTCAGCTTTCCTTTTTCAGAACTCAGTCCTTCACTAATTTATTGAGATCCACTGCAGCAAACTAACACAAAGCTAAAAATTGGGCTGGGAGTTGGGGGAAGGTGTGGAGAACAGGAAATTGCTGAGAATACTGTAAAGCAAAAGAGTGGGGGCTGGGGGGGGAAAAGACTGGATGTTTCAACATTAGACTCGAAGCAATTATAAACAGTTGAAAAATATTTAAGAAGCCAACAGCTGAACATGTGCAATGTAAGCTGGATTTCTTTTAAAAAGGGCAGAGTAATTCTTCCAGGATTAATGTAGGGTGCTTATTTCTTCTCTTCAGGTTTGTCTGGAGGAAGTAACATCTACCTGTGTTGCTGATAATCTGTTGACGATCATTGGTGAATGTGCCAACAGGGCTCAGTGGGTGCTTAAAACCATGTGTGTTTAACGCATGCAGCGTAACACTACTGGACTAACAAAACCACAATACAAAGCTAATTTAGAATCTAACTTAATGTTGGAATTGCCTTGAGAAGATGGGGTGGAATTTTAGAGAGAACCTCATGATTTCTTGAGTGTGAGATCCTTTATGGTAGGATATGGTTATATGCTCTTCTTGCATGTTCACATGCATAGCTGTGACATTACATTCTGATTAAAACGATGAGAGAAGCTGAAGCAATTTCTTAAATCTTCAGGAATCTCATAATCTAAAAACTAGAAGTGCAGGTAAATAGTCCAGAAAAGAACTGAAGAACATGATCTTTGCATAGAAAAGCATTCTGTGTTTACACAGAACATGGTAATTTGAACAAACATTTGTGAGGACTCTTGCACACATGCTAGTTAAATCAGCATTAGTTATGTGGCTTTGTTAGGTATCTTTGTTTTAGGAGATGCATGCTAATAGTGCACTTCACTTGACAGTGGGGATTTTCAGTTGATTCGAAGTCTTTTAGCAAAGACGGGAGTCAGTTGTCTAGGCATAGGTAGTTGGTGCTATTTGAGATACATTGGGATATCAGATTTTCGCTCAAGGCTCAGCTGTGCCTGAACTGTTCTGTAGCAGCAGATTAAGGCCAAACAAAACAATTTAGGATGCTTTATGTGTCACTCAACACCAGTCTTCAAGAACTAAGTCACACTGTGAATGTCCAAGGCATTTGTTACATTTTTGCATGAGAAGACCCACTACACTTCTGCACTCATGAATATGGAACTGGGTGAAGTTCAGGGGCATTAAAAATATTCTCTAATTGTAGATTTCCTCCTTCCTCACCACTGAAGCCATATCCAAAGAAACTTTCTTGTGGAAAGGAAGTAATTAAATACCTAGACTGGAATGAACCGAAAGATGGCACTTCCCAAGAACACGTGCCAATGAAGTCTGTCACGATGGTAAGATACTCAGTTGTCATTTCACCAGACATAAGCATATTTGGAAAGCAAAACTGAAGTAATGATGTCTTTGTTTTATAAACAAAGTGCTTGATTATAAAATTAAATGCAAAATACTTCTATTTTAAACTTATATGAAGTGAAGTTGTTCTTAATAATTTGCTAAAGATTTTGTCTTTGAGTGTCCTTTCTGCTACAGATTAGGAAGTCCTGAGCATCCCAAGTTCAGCACTGCTGTATTTGTCAGTATGCTTGCATGGCAGTTTCCTCAAATTCCAACCGGACTGTCACTGCACTACAAGACAAACCTTTTACTGTTGCTTACACTGCAACTCTTATTCAGGTATTTTATGGAGCAGAATACGTAGAATATTGCACACTTCCTAGTTGCTATGAGGTTGTAAATGATTTAATATCCTTATCTATGTGGCCTTTCAAAACATAACAAGTATGTTTTGGCTGAGGAGAAGTGGTCCTCTTTTGGTAATTTTAGGCACTGAGATCAGGCTGGCAGGTCTGTAGTTTCTCAAATTCTCCTTCCGGCCCTTATTGTGGATGTGTACCACATTGGGCAACTTCTAGTCACCTGGGGCCTTTCTGGTTATCCAGGACCGGTGATAAATGTTGGAGTGTGGCCTAGCTAGCTCTTACACCAGCTCCTTAAGCACCGTAGGATCTTGTTAGGATCTAAGTAGCAGAGCAGGTTACTAACTACTTCCTCCTGGGTTACAGAAGGGATATTCTGCTATTAACGCTGTATTGTTACTTCAACTTATGGTCCACTGTATTAACTGAGACAAAGGTATAGCTTCAATTGAAGTGGTGAAGTAGGTGGGTAGCTGAAATTTGTAGCACCTTAAATTGCCTCTGCATCAATCAGACCACTTTTAGGCTGTATGTGGATTGGTGGGCATGGGTCTGTGAAGTGAAATACTGATGTGGAAGACCAAGTACTTATTTCAGAGTGTGGTGTTTTAGACTAGCTCTATTCTAGCTCCATGGAATGACAGACATTCCTGTGCACCTTTTGTGGTTTGGTTGTGATCACACGGAGTGCTATTAATGTGCTTTGTGAAGTAAATCAGAGAACTGAAAATGGTTAGGCATTTAGCCTTGAGTAGTGTGCTGCTGACAAAAAGGCTATTGTATGTCCACCTGTGTACACATCAATGACAATCTTCAAGCACTGATCTTGGATATGAAAGTTGAGGAACAGATAGCAGTCTCTTGCGTTCTCTGTTTTATTCTTATAACAGTGCACAGGGTCTGATGGATGTCTATAGCTGTACCTGTTTGCTTTTACTTTCTTGGTGTAGACAACCTGCTAATGAACTTAATGCTAATACTATGTGCTGAACAAGAATGAATATTGGTCTTCACTGGAGGTAAATTATTAGATATAAATTCTTCCATAAGCAGTTGTTTATTCTTAGAGTAGTATTTGAAAATAAGTGAATTGAACTGCTTTAATTATGGAGAAGATTCAAAAACCATTCTAGATGTTACTCCTGAACTTTAATTGCTGTTTGCACACATGTTTTTCTTCTTTGGACAAGTTGAGAAAGATGCTGCATGTTTGAGAAACCTAAACACTTACTTGAATCCTGGAGACTTTACTGGAATTTAGGAATTTTAAAAATACTTGTAATAGGGACCATGTTGTACTATAAATCTATGGTACTGTTTAATACTTGAAAAGTCACCATTTAATGCAAAATGCTTTTGTCTGATTTCAGAACCCTGAGATATGCTACAAGCGACACAGTATAGCTATAGGGGAAGGACTGGCAAACAAACTTGTGTTCCGCAGAGAGCTAACACAAATAAATGTAGAGGAGATATGGAAATCCATGACTTTGTCACGGTGAGTGTAGGTAATAGGCTTATCTGTCTTCTCTGGTAATGCTTGTAATTTTACTCACTTAGTTTTCATCACAGCCATCAAATCAGTAGTGGCTAGACTAACTAATATTGCTGTTATTCAGTTAACTAATTCAGCAAATAAAGTTTGCAGAGACTTAATTGTGCTTAGTACCTTTTTAATTTTCTTTTGTGTCATACAAGCCCTTTTGTGCTGTGGGCTTTGTCTTATTTAATCACATTTTTCCTTAGGCTCTCTCTTTTTTCTTGTTGCTGTGAAATGGAAGCACTTCTGTAAAAGTTTCCATGACACCTTTCAAAGACAAGAACAATATTTTGCATGAGATAAGAAGTGAGGTAGCTAACTGAGTGCAGGGCTTTGAAATTAAGATATCCTTTACTATTTCCAGAAAGAATGTCCTGTGCAGAGTTAATGATATTGCCTCAGACTATTTATGCAGGAGAAAAAAACCAGGTATTTTTACAGGACAGTTGTGGCCTTACTGATTATGACTTCCATCTAAACCTAGCACATTATCTCCATGTAATAAACTTGATGCCAAGTCATGGAGGTTATAGTCCAGGACATGGAGAAGGAAGACCCACCTGCAGCAGAGACAGGTCAGGTTTGTGACAATATAAAGAACCTGAAGGTTTCTATATCTGTGGAATGTGGTGGGATACACCCACAGGTTCTGACAGAATTAGTGGATGAAGTTGCTAGGCCATTATGCATCATATTTGAGAAGTTGTTGCAGTTCAGTGACTTTTCTGCCAACTGGAAAAGGGGCAAAGGAAAAAAACTACCCAGGCAACCCAGTCAGTCTCAGAGACTTCATAACCTGTGCCTGACAAGGTTATGAAACAGATGCTCCTGGAAGCTACTGAGACACACAGAAAACCAAGGAGGTGATTTGTGATAGCCAATGCAGCTTCACTAAGTGTAGATCACATCTGACAAATCTGTTGGTCTTCTACAACAGGGTTATGGCATTGGTGGAGATAAGAGTAGAGCAACTAATGTCATGTACCTGCACTTGGGCGAGGCATTTGACACTGTCCCACAGAACATCATTGTCTCTAAAATAGAGAGACATGTATTTGACAGATGGGCCCCTCAGTGAGTAAGGAATTGGCTGCATGGTTGCGCTCAAGGAGTTGTGATCAACAGCTTGAACACCAAGAGGAGGTTGGTTATGAGAACTGAGCCCCTACAAACATGTTGAACCATGAGGTTCAGTAAGTCTAAGTGCAAGGTCCTATGTCTAGTTTGAGGTAACCACAAGCACTAATAGATGGTGAGTGGTGAAGGGATTGAGAGCAGTCCTGAGAGATGGATTTGGGGGTATTGGTAGATGACAGAAGCTCACATGAATATGGCCCAGAAGGCCAACTGTATCTGGGCTGTATCAGAACAACTGTCACCAGCAGGTCAAAGGAGGTGATTCTCCCCCTCTTTTCTGGTCTTGTGACACCTCACCTGAAGTAATGTGTCCAGTTCTGGAGTCTCCAATATGAAAAGGACATAGAACTAATGGTGTAAGTCCAGAGAAGGGTCACAGGGATGATTAGAAGGCTGGAGCACCTCTCCTTCAGGTGAGGGAGTTGGAGCTGTTCAGCCTGGAGAGAGAAAGCTCTTCTAAGACCTCAGAGCATCCTTTCTGGTATCTGAAAGGGGCCTACAGGAAAGCTGGAGAGGGACCTTTTACAAAGGACTGTAGTGGTAAGACAAGAAGGAATGGTTTCAAGCTAAAAGATGGTAGGTTTAGATTAGATCTTAGGGAGAAATTCCTACCTGTGAGGGTGGTGAGACTGGAACAGGTTGCTCAGGTAGATTGTGGAAGTCCCTTCACTAGACGTATCCAAGGCTAGGTTGGATGGGGACTGGGTCACCTGGTCTAGTGAGAGGTGTCCCTGCCTGTAGCAGAGGGGTGGGAACTAGATGATCTCTGAGATTCCTTCTAACCTAAGCCAAAAGAAAAAAAGTTTTGTGAAATTATCTTGATGCAGGAATCAAATGTACATTAAATTTACTGATTGTGCTAAACTAGGGGAGTTTTTGGTTTTGCTTCAGCTTGGAGAGGCTTTACAAGGAGGTTTGGATAGATCAGAGAACTGTGCAATCAGCAACTCTATGAGCTTGAGTAAGAACAAGTACTTGATCCCCTACCTGTGTCAGCGTAAAATTGGTTCTACATATGAACTGGGGGACAAGAGGCTGGAGAGCACCCCCACAGAAAGATATCTGAGGGTTTAGGTTGATGACAAGTTGAATACTAGTCAGCCCTGCCAGACAAAAGGGATGTGTCCTGGGTTTTGTCAAGCATAACATAGCCAGCCAGTTGGGGAAGTTGGTTTTCCTACTCTGCACTGCAATCGTGCAGGCCCATCTTGAGGACTGTGTGCAGTTCTGGGATCTTCTACACAAGAAGAGCATCAAATTATTAAAATGTATCCAGAGAAGAGCTACTAAATGGTGAATGGTCTCAAGGGCCAGACATAGGAGGAACAGCTAAGGTCACTTTGATTTAGTTTTAGGTGGTTCTTTGAGGAGGAAGGAGTTGGACTTAATGGGCTCTTCTCTGTGTCATCTAGTGATAGGACAAGGGGCAATGGGTGTAAGCTGGAAGACAGGAGGTTCCGTATAAATATGAGAAGGAACTTTTTCACAGTGAGGGTGTCAGAGCACTGGAACAGGCTGCCCAGGGCAGAGTTGTCTCCTCTGGGGATGTTTAAAACCTGCCTGGACATGTTCCTGTGTGACTTGATTTAGGTGATCCTGCTGTGTCAGGGGGATTGGACTAGATGATCTTTTGAGATCCCTTCCGATCCCTAATGTTCTACAGTTCTGTGATTCTGTAATCCTTATGGATGACATAAAACTTGAGATATTCTGTCATTCTATGAAATGGAGAGGTCTTGTTTTCAGAGTCGTATCTGTCTTAATATTACGTTTGCTTTTTTCAGATTAGATGATGCATGAACTAAGTGTTTATATATTTTTACAGATTACAAAAGGTCTTGGGTTTGGATTCTTTGGATGAAGTACTAGACACAAAGCTTGTGAATGCAAAGCATATAGTCCAAAATACATACAATGTCAATAAGCAAGGTATTGTCACTTTAGAAGACAAATCGAGTGAGTATTTTCAAATTTTTTGTTTATCTTTTTATATTATAGTTTACTAGTACAAAAATGTGTTAGTTCTGATCTATACTAATGTATAGCATCTTTGAACTCACATAACCGTATCGATACTGCAGATTTTGCAAATTATGCCATTGTTATCCTCTGACATCCCAATAGTAAGAATCAGTGTTTATTCCATATTTAGTCTCATAAACATATTTCTTCTTTAGCATGATTATAAGATCAATGTGAAAGAGCAGAAATTCTTTGTTTGTAAAGACGGGTATCTATTTCAATATGGCTTTGTGAATCCAGCTTTTAAGTACCTGAACTGCAGTGTTTACCTGATGGAACCAGTCATTAAATGTTGGGAAAGGATCATAATGTACACCTGAGAGATGCTTAAAATTTCTCAGTTTTCAGTCAATGTGTTTTGAAACTAGTAATGAGTTTAAAATGGCTTCACACATCAGGGAGAAAGTAGGGCTGCCGTGATATCACTTACAGTATTATTTCCACTGTGTTTTCCACAAGATTTGTAAAGAAGTGAAATACACAACTGAAAACTGGTCTGATTTGTGAATGAAATCTCCTCCAGAGCATTATACTAGTTCATTTTAAAGACAGTTGGAGCATCTCAAGGTATTAAATTCTTCCTTGCAGAAATAAGAACTGAATGATTGAGTGCTTTTTGTCTTCAGTTCAAAGCAAGCAGTTCACTGTTAAGCAGTAATGAAAGTGTAGCTTGAACTACTTAGGCTGAATTGCAAAGTGATCTATTTTGCTGATTGAGTTGTAAGAACAGCAGGTATAACTGGCTGATATAAAGTACCAGAGATATTGCAGTACAGATGTAATTCAAGGTAGAGCCTACATTCAGGTATGATGCTTTTGCAATCAGTTGATCTACCATAAAGAGAAATTATTGTAAATAATTTCACTTTTATTTTGCAGTTTAATATTTTTTCAGATTTTTTTGCCTTTTCATTTTTGTGTGCTTCTCTCCTATGCAGAGGAACTACCTCACTGGATATTATCGGCAATGAAATGTCTAGCAAATTGTAAGTAAATTGAGGATGAGGGAAAATACCAGCCAAACAACTCACTTTTGCAAAAATGGTTTGAAATGACTGTGCTTTTACTACTCTATCAAACCCTGTTTGTAATCACAATTTTTTTTTTTCTGATCATTGTCTTAAAGTTGAAAAAGATCAGCCAGCATATATTCTCCTGCCAGTGCAGCTCATTTCAAAGAAATATAAAAAACTTAACCTTATAATGTTTTTCGTCTATTATGTTTTCATGAGACCTATTGGAAATATATCAATAGATCAATACAATTTCACTTACGTTTTGAAGAATGAGCATAAATTTTGTTGGTTTTTTTTTTTCTACTTGATGTTGTATTTTCATTGGCTGGAACAAGAAACTGTGATCTGGTTGATGGTTGCAAACCTGTTTTGGTTTTTTCCTCCACTTTGTAGGGCCCAGCTACTCAGATTTGAAGCAGTTGACATACTTGGGGTTTGAAAGAGATGTCTTCAAAACTATAGTGGACTACTTTGGCCAGATGAAAGAACCTCTTCTTACGTATAATTTTTTTGATGTTTTTGTTAGTGTGTTAGGTAAGTAGTTTGGGATGTAATGAAAATATTCTTTTGAATTAGTTCCATGGAATTGATTTACCATAAGCAAACATTATAGCTCATTACTTTAGGATCTGTTCTGTCCATTCTGCTTAGAGAACAGTTTAAAATATAAAAAAATTTCAATACTAAGGTGGTTTGTTCTTTTTGACCACATTAGTTTAAAAGTCTTCCAGTGGTTGTCCTCATAATTTTTAAAGGGTTCTTTTCATTGCTTAGCACCTCTACACCTATTATTGATATTTTTTTTTTTCTTACAAATGCCTAAGCATCACAAAAACTCACATAATCTTCGAGAAACTACCTTACTGAAGTCTAGACTAAAGAGGATTAAGACTGTAAGGACTGTTTTAAAGCCTGTCAGTATGATACCTGAAGGAAATGGAAATCCTTTATTGCTTAAACTTAGAATAGACATTAGCTGATCTAATGCTTTGAAGAAGCAATTGTTAAATTATTAACTATAACTTTGTCATCTATTCTAGTACCTATTGAAAGACAATAGATGTGAAAATATCTGATTACATTTTATGGATACATTTCAGAAAAGAACTGAATTGAAAAGTAAGCATGACTTTTGTAGCATGTCACTTTCTGAGCTTAGGTGGGAGCAATTTACTTTTAATAAGCTATTCAGATGAAAAAGGAATTCAGAATAACATTTCCAGAATCTAGTATTTCTAAACCTTGTTAGTTGACAATCTTGCTTAAAACTAATTACAGTTTCTTTTCTGACTTCTCTTCCTTATATAACAAATATATATCTTAAATAATTTCCAAAGGTTTTATATATTGATCTCCTTACATATTTTGTTTGCTTTACAGTGTATTTTGTATCACTCAGGTTTTAAGAGTTTCATTTCATTCATAGATGTAAAAATAAGGAAGAATTAATACTAAAGGTTATGTGGATATGAAAGGAATTAGTGTATTGTTTCTAAAAGTCAAAAAATAATAATTTGGTCTCTTTCACAAAATAAACGTGACAGGCATAAATCTTTTTATGTAGAAGTCTTGGTTATCTAGAAGTCTTGATACCTTACACAGATATTTGAAAGGCTAGAAAGCTGCATTTGGCCTTAGTGAGGAGATTCGGGATATCTAATTAGGATACGCTCATGGACTCTCATGGCTATTGTTTGGGACGAGTTAAATGATCCTTGGACGTCTTCCACTTTTTTTAATAATTCAAGGCTAGGCTCTCTATCTAGCCAGTGAAGGTAGTTCAAGAAAACAATCCAGTATAGCTATGGTAAAGCCTAATTTTTTGTATTCAAAACTACAGAGAACCAAGTAGTAAAAAAAAATAACAAGTACATCCAAGGCAGAAATGCCTGATCTGTAGTTTTAGAAGCGGGTTTTCTCTAACCACTGAGAAGAAACTGAAATTTGATCTATTCTTGGTAGAGAGAAGGAGGAGGAGGAAGGGATTTTTGGGAGGTTGAACTGAAAGAGAAAGAAAGGGGAAGAAGTTCATTAGCAATGAAGCTAATGTACAAAGCTTTATGAAACTGTAAGTAAAGGTAGAGGATAATGCACACTCCATGTAACAGTTCTGTGGTAAGTATCAATGCTAGTACTGAATGCTGCCTGTCAAGCAGCAAATGCTTACTTTGTTTTTACAAAATTTTGAAATGGATGTCCATGTCTGCAGGTGCATGTCTGTTTACTTGGTTTTTTTAAGTGGACTACAGCTTGGTGAATTGGTAATAATTTTCCATCTTAAGGCATTTTGAATCTTGGACTTTTCAGGTTGCTTCTCTCAGAGAATTAAAAGCTGTCCACTGTGCTTACAGGACTTCTTTGTTTCTTCAGTGGACAAGCTTTCTATTTAGTGGAACAATTCAGAAAATAGCAAAGAAATTGTTGTCAGATGATATTTTTAATAATTTGAGGCAACCATGTTGTGATTTTACATGTCTAAATGTTTTATCTTAAAATCTAAGAAATGTTTGCAGAAATTATAAATGGCTTGTATAACCTTATGAAAATGCCTGACTTGCTTCCATTTTCCAATTAAGACTGTCTAAAGCACTTACATTCCAAGAAGCTGGCTGTAATTACTTTTTAGAATAGCTGAGAATATAGGAGTACTGTATCAGTTATCATCTGACATTTTACTAACTTGATGAGATTAAAATTGCACTTTGCACAGGTTGTAATAATTCTTTATGTACAAGTCTCATTAAACATCACAATTATTTCTTGGGACCTCTTATAAACATGCACTAGTGTGCTGGCCAAATCTTCCTTTAATTTTCAAAGCAAACTGTCTAATTTCAATTTAACTACAGTACTTTATCAGTCTTCTTGAAATACTGCTTATTTTAGCCATCCTATTTACTACTGCAAATTTCTGTTCTTTTTTTTTAATAACAAACATATTTCACTGTTTACATAGTGTGGAATTGACTGACATGGTTGAAGAGAGTACAGCAGCGGATACTTTTTATGTTGACTATAGTAAAGCTTCCAATACTGTCTCCATGATGTCCTTAGATCTTAGAATGAAATTCCTCACTCTGAGGGTGGTGAGGCACTGGAACAAGTTGCCCAGGGAGTTTGGGGTGTTCCCTCGCTGGAACAGTTTAAGCCCAGGTTGAATGAGACCCCAGGCAATTTGATCTAGTAAGAGATGTCTCTGCCTGTGGCAGGGGGGTTGGAACTAGATGATCTGAGGTTCCTTCCAAACTAAGCCATACTATGATTCTTATAGTGAGGAAATTCAGGGATGATAAATGGGTACTGAGGTAAACCAGGAATCATCTGAGTTGCTGGGCTCAGTGGCACAATGTCCACTGACTGGGAATCAATCAGTAGAGAGTATCTCAGAGATGATAATGGGGTCAGTAGTGGTAATGACGTGGATGGTGGGATACCATTTGCCTGAAAGGACATAAAAAACCATGCAGATAATCCAAGTTGTGGAATAGCAGCAGAAGAGTGTGGAAGAGTTAATGCAACAGAGTAAACTTTTATGGTGTGGAGAAAGGCATTAGAAAGAAATCTCTCAAATACTTAAACAAGTTGCCTTGTTTTAAGGGTGTCTTCCTGGACTCTTTGGGGAGTGGGAATTCTAAGACAGTCTTGAATGGGCAGAAAGGAATTTTGAGAAACAAATTTAGGAATGTTATCTTAAATGTTTGGGCAACATTTCTTAATTATATTTTTCCAAATCTCCTGATCTTGTGTGAACCAGGTCTGCTGCAAAAACACAGCAAGGCTGTAGAAGCTCTTCAGATATCTTGTCTCCTGCTGCCACCAGAAAATCGGAAAAAACTGCAGCTGTTGGTGAGGATGATGGCACGAATTAGCTTTAACAGGGATTTGCCGCCTCTTTCTGAGTCAGTGAGGACCAGGACCCTGGTATGTAAAGAGTGACACAGGAGGTCTAGTCAAGAATTTTAGAGTAGCATAGATAAAAGATACTTACTGGAGAGTATATATAAAAAACAGTTTACTTGTTTGAAGAACAGTTAATCTATTCTTGTTGTGTGGAAAGCTACTCTAAATTTGAATACATTGTTGAAGGAGGGTTGTAATTTTTAAGCAAGTGAAGAATTGGCTCAAAATTTGGTTTTTTCTTACCTTCTAAAGTTACATCACTACTAATCAGTAGTTCACTAAATCTGAATCACTACTGATTTTCTATTATACAGTATACAAAAATTTAAAATACATTAAATATGTCTCTGGTGTTCTTTATCACTGCAGACAGCCATTGTGAGGAAAAATAGCCTATTTCAGTCACAGTCAAGACTACAGCTGAATTTTTATTTACCTATTTTTAGCCATTAAAAAAAAATCCTACCGGTTTACTTTGGTACTAATTTTTTTTTTTCATCAATTAGCTACAGAAATTTCTGGAACGAATTTAGTCTGACTTTTGACAAAGGTGTTATTTTTGCTAATGGTGTCTTTCTGTAGGACTACTTGTAGTTATCAGTTGTTTTTCTAACATCATGTTACTACAAAGTAACTAGGCATAACTGAGAATTTATGTCAGGCTAAAAACATTATTTTGGTTAATTTTCAAGTCATTAGCAAGAAGGGCAACAGAAAACTCCGCTGTAGAATCACTCCTTAAAAATCCTGTAGTAGCAGGCATAAATATAATTTTTTTCCAAAGCAATTAAGTTTTTAATTAACTATGAGTGTTTAAAAATTCTTTTATCATCAAGGTTATAATTTAATTAATGACAAATGGTCTTTAATTGGATGTGTTAATCTAAATGTTAAGAAGTAAATCCTTTTCAGACCAAGTAGTAAGTTTTAATTCTGCAGTGGAGTCTTCAGTACATGACAGAAAACTTGATGCCTTTCCGTACTTCTGATGGTAGAAGTGACTGGTACAGAGACAGAAAACTCTTGTAACTGAATGCTTGAGTATGAGACTACATGAAGTGAGCTGGATCTTAAATTTTGTTTAGTTTCAAAATAATAGTATTAAGTTTTCCCTCTGGTGCCTCTATTACATTTTCGTGATATTTTTAAATCATGTTCTGCTTAAATGTAAGTCATGTGAAGGTGCTTTTGATAGTCTTGAGAATAAAACAGAATTCAGGCACTGTAAGTATAAAAAGGAATTCAGGCAATCTAAGTCATGGGGCAGATTATGTATATGAGGCAAGAGGTATCTTCAATTCACTCAGACAATGTTAAATACAATGCTCTCTCTTTTTTTTAATATTGACATGTTCGAACTATGGTAAAAATTGTACTGCAAAATCTTTTAGAAAAAAATATTGTTTTTTACATAAAGTCTGATTCTCCACTCCCAAAAAGAAATGCAGACGGTAAAGTTCTTGGGTTTTGTTAGTTTTTTTTTTTTTTTGGCTCAGATGGTTCAGGCATTTTCTCGTTGCATCCTTTGCTCAAAGGATGAGATGGACTTGGATGAACTGCTTGCTGCTAAACTAGTATCTTTTCTCATGGACAATTATCAAGACATCTTAAGCATTCCTTCCACCTTAAAATCTTCTATAGAGGAACATATTGTACACCTCCAGAAAGAGCAAGTAGGTATCTAGTTAAAGCTTCCTCTGTCTCTGTTTTCCTTTCTATTCTGAAGTTTACGGTTACTGAGGACTTTGTTATGTCTCTGATAGCTTATGAAGAGTTAATTAGTTTTGACTGCAGATATTTAACTATGTATTTAAGTGGAACTAGGCAGATCTTGAATGTTTGAGAGACAAGAACTCTAAAATGTTTTTCTCTTAGTCAGCACTAGCTTCACACAATGGGTAAGCAATATTTGTGGTAATGAGGAAAACAGTGAATGGTTAAAAAGGTGCTTCCATTAATGTTCTAATTTTCTTTTACAGCCGTGGTTTTTCATAAATATTCTTCTGTTTTCTGCTATTGTATTTTGTTTTGTTAAAAGCCTTTATTTCATCTTTAAAGTTACTTTTTGCAGTAGAAATTTAATTTACTGCAAGAATTTATTTCCTAGAACGCGCAGGAGCTAGGAGGTACAGTATCTCTCCTTCTTAATGACTTAGAGTTGTTAAGATGATTAAGCTAGTTTTTGCAAATTTATTGCAGAAAACATAGCCCTTTTGTTTTGTTAATTTTTCTGTTCTTTCTTCAGATAAAGTACACTGGAGCCAATACTGATGCAATTTTTCCTTCACCACCATTTTGTCACCAAATCAGTACAGATGAATTTGAATACCAAAGGGCAACAGGCGCTCAAGAACCGCTGGCAGCTTTATTGGAAGAAATTGCAACAAATAAGGAAATATCTTTGAAAGATAAAAAGAAGCAGCTTAAGCAAGTAAATAATTTTTTTCCACACTCTTTAATTTTTGACTTGAAACCTTCGTGAAGTCTTAGACATGCAGTTATCTGGAGAAATGTTGACATTTAAACCCGTAGATACTCGTTGGGATTTCATGTTTTAATCATTTGGAATAGGAGTATTGTGATGAATCAAGTCGTGTTTGGTATTACCTAACTTACTATATATAAGGAAATTCTTTAGAGAAATTATTTTTCTGCTCCAGAGTTGAGATTGCACTTTAATAATTTTTTACTATTACAAGTTTGAGTGAATTTTTAATTTAAATTTATTACTTTTCTAGTTTCAGAAATCTTACCCTGAAGTGTATAGAGTACGATTTCCTACCCCTGAAACTGAAGCAGTGCTATTTCCAGAAAAAAATAAACAGAAGCCACCTATACTGATGTGGGCCTTAAAAAAACCTTTTCAACCATTTAACAGAACCAGAAGCTTTCGGATGTAAATTGTTTGAAATACATCAGCGAACAGAGTTGGAACAGATCAATGGATCTTACACAAAAAAGGAACCTGAGGAGCATCTAGTTACTCAAACTATTGGGGATAATGCCAAGATAGTAGAAAAGATCAAAACAATATGAAAGTATTGAGGTGGTAGAAATGTAATCCATTATCACTATTTTTGTAAATCGTTACTTTAAAAAATATGTTACTTAAACATTGTTTCAAGACCTAAATAGGTGTCAATGTATTTTTAGCAACTAGTCGATAGCTCTTTCTTTATCCTCCTCCATTCCCTTAAAAATGAATCTTGCGTTAGACTGTTGGGTCACAGATATCTTGAGGGATTAATTTCCTGCGTATTCTTGAACAAGTATGAAACACTGAATTTTGTTTTGCTGTTGTATAGTTTGTTGTTCTTAATATGTAAGATTGATTTTTGGGAAACAGTAAAAAGTCTTTATTAACTTTCTGATTCATATGATACATTACATATTGAGTCAAAGCCTTTACCACTTTCATTTGTTTTGCATTACAAAATCTACTGAATCTATAACTTTACTGTACGTATTACAGCATTCTTATGGCACTTTTGAGCTACTGAAGCATTACCATTTTCTGATACTTATAAGAGTGATTTCTTATTATCCATTAGAGATTTAAAGAGCAGCATTTCATACATTATTGAATATTGGTGTAGTCAGTGCGGGAGAGAAGACAGCTGACATTTCAACAAATTTCTCTTACATTTTATTAAGCCACATGATGACTATCCTGTAATGAAATATGGACGGTAATTTCACTTTGCTAATATCCTAGCCAGTCAATAAGTTTTAAGATGTAGGTTACATAGTTACTGGTTTAATGCAATGAGTATTTCTTGGACAATGTGATTTGTAACATTTCATGTCCCTATGATCTGTTTTTTGCACATGGGCTTGGACTTCATTAACTGTGCCCCAAATTAAAATTCATATTGAAAGTAGTCTGAAGCCACTTCTAACCTTTTGCATTTGATCTTTAAGGGTGACATAGCCTTTTAGATGTGTCATAGTATTCTGTGTAGGCACACATGCAGTCAAACTTTGACTATGACTCATGTACACATACAGAATCATAGAAGACTTTAGGTTTGAAGGGAACTTAAAAACTCTTCTACTCCAACCCCTCTGCAGTGAGCAGGGATGCGTAATAATGAGTAAGACTTGTTGGAAAGCAAGTCTTGCATAAAAGCGGAAGTCTATTTCAAGTGATTTCTTGACATCAGCTCCTAAATTGCAGAGGAGTAGAAGCTGGTTTGCCATTGGAAAAAATTTAATTGCCTGCCAATAAGCCTTCACTGTCATATTGAATTTTTTGTTGTATGTTTCTGTGGATCAATTATACTTTTATTTCAAAGTATTTTTTCCTTAGCTATGGCAAAAAAAAACCCAAGTAAATGCATTTGTTCACAATTTCCCAAGCCTGCAAAAGAATTTACAAATTCTTTAAAATCCTGAAGGGACTGTAAGGAGGAAATCTTATCTGAAATTTTCATCTCACAGGCTGAATTTTGACTGCTACTTGATCTTGGGAGACACTTAAGGAAAGCTTATCATAGTAATAGAAGGTATGACTATGGACACTGCTTACAGGTCTTCCTTATAACTTAACCAACAAAAAATATGGAAGATTAATGTGGCATGGTCACAAAAATAAGTTTACCTATTTGCTTCAGGCTGGAGGTTAGAAATACGAAAACTTCAAAGCTAGTTCAGAGAAGACTGGGGGCTTCTATAACTAAGAAAAACATTAAGCTATAATCAACATAGACTTCCATTTTGATGTTAACTTTCTCAGGGATGTAACATGTGTGAAAGCCTCTCAGTGTCTTGATTTTGAAAAGACTGAATACTGTGGGTTCTATTTGGTTTATTTCCCGTGAACCATGAAGACCATAAGTCAGACACTGTTTTTCTGAGTCTAGTGGTTATTTTCTGAAGAGGCCTGTTAAATGGAGTTGGACATTCTTTTAGAAGCACATTAAGTGGAAGACTCAAAGAAGGTAGAAAACATAGGTTCAGCTGCTTTTCCAGTTTTCTTAGACCAACGTTTGTCATCTAAAAGGAGCACCTGAAATATGCATTGATTAGCTTGTATGTAAGTAGGAGTGACTTCTTGCTAGGGTTGGACAACGTTATTTAATTCCTTAGTGCTAAAACTTCTGCTGTAATGCCACTAGCTATCATGGTACTGTTAGGCTTTTTGACAAGATCTTTGGATATAAAATTATGTTGTGTGGGTTTTTTTGTTTGGTCTTATGGTGGGGTTTTGAGCTTGAGTTTTGTTTTTGTTTGATTGGTTGATTGCTTGTTGTTTTTGCTTGGTTTCTTTGCTAACTTTGCCCACAGCAGAGCAATCTCTTTTCCTTCAAATCCCATCTGACCCTCAGTGTAACCTCTTTTATGGCCTATCAGTTCCTGGAGACACACATGGCAGTTTTTTTCAGCATTTCCTAGAAGAGGGAAGAATAATAGTCCTTTTTCTTGAGAAGGGAACTTAAGTCTTTTGCTTAACATTGTTCTTTCTTGATGATTGTTGCATTGCTTTTTCCCTTGGACAAAGACAGCTTGTTCCATCTCTTAAATTAAAAGTCAATCATCTGGAAATACCTTTTTGTTTACATGTCTGTTCTGGAATGCATTAAGTATGTAGTCAGTAGGTCTAGAGAGGTCACCCTCCCACTCTACTCTGTCCTGGTGAGAATACATCTGCTGTACTGGATACAGTTCTGGGCTCCCCAGCTCAAGAGAGGCAGGAAACTACTGGAGAGAGTAGTTTCTGGATCATCTTTCTCATGAGGAAAGGTTGCGACTGTTGGGACTTTCTAGCCTTGACAGAAGAAAAATGAGAGAAGGCTTGATCCAAGCCTATAAATATCCAAAGGGTGGCTGTACAGAGGATGGTGCCAGACTGTTTTCACTAGTGTGCTGTGATGGGACAAGGAGCAATGGGCAAAAGCTGGAACACAAGAAGTTTTATTCAGAAATAAGGAGAAACTTCTTTACAGTGTGAATCATAGCGTACTGGTTCAGACTGCCTGGAGAGGCTGTGGAGTCTCTTCTGGAGGTATTCAAATCCTGAGTCGGTGCAGTCCTGTGCAGTGTGCTTTAGGCAGTCCTGCTTTGATGAAGGAACTGGACTTGATGATCTCATGAGGTCTCTTCCAACTCTCATGATTCTGTGAGTCTATGCTCTTGTCCTCTGATGTTCTTTAAGTGATAGGTTCCATTGATAGTTGCTAATACATAAAGATGATTTAATTCCTTAAATTTTTAAAGTGTGTTTAACTCACCTAATTTACCAGGACTGTGTTATCAGCTGTTTACATGTATTACTCCAGACAGTAATTGATGTTACTTTCTGAAACTCTTTTCAGATGTTACTTCACTATTACATCGATCAGAGGAAGCTTAAGCAAAATTTTATTCTGCTAAGTGAAAATAAGGACTAAAGTGAAGAATGTTAAAAAGTAAATGCTGAACTGAACACTTTTACTGCTGTATGCCAGTTCTTTTCCCATCCTGTCTAATTAGATGTCTTACAGTGTAAGAGCACTTCTTTCTTTCACAGAGACAGTATTAATTCAAATTTCTTGCTTTATGTCTTGATTAGAACTTAAACCTCCTACTACCTCAAAGCTTATGATTCTAGTTATCTAGTTGTCTAATTATATCTAGTTACCTAGCCTCAGTTAAGCTCATACTTCAATTTTATATCTATAAAGTTATAGATACCATGTTGTAGGTATGGAAGTACACTTTAATTTTATTAATTTGGAACAGCTGGACTGTCTTTATACCATCTGTATTGCATTAACAGTACTGTCTTCATCAATTGAAGCAGATATGTGAGGTGACAAACATTTCATGCAAACAAGGCCTATAAAATGAGATTAAAATTTATTAAGATGTTTAGTTCCATTTTCAAGTATCTACTGTATGGTGTTTGTCAATATCCCTTGCCATGTTAGATCATTCTATCATTTCGATTTTATGTTGCAGTTTTGTTTTGCTTTTTTTTCCCAGAATAATAACAAATTATTCCTGATTATGGAATAATTTTGCATTTAGGACACTATTTATCTCATCTTTCTATAAGAATCGTGTTTGAGTAATGACTGTTGAGTGTTACTGTCTATAAAAGAAGTTGACAAATTTACCAAGTATAAACATGTTTAATGAGCTTCTGCTTTAGTGCCTAAGTCCCATTTTAATTTTAACAGCGTAATTAAATAAAATCTAGGAGATGCTCGAGTCTGTATTTAAAAGAAATGTTTGTGAAGTCCTGTCTAAAAGAAATTGAAAGAGGGTGAATATTTACATACTATTGATTAAGAACTTGGAAAAAATCTCTTACATGTCATAGAAAAGGCAGAAAAATACCAGACAAATACAGTGTTTTTCAAGAGGATAATCGAGAATAATACAAATAGTCAATAGCAAATGATACTTATGTCAAATCTGGGAAAACAGTGGAAAAACTGATACAGAATCTTAGTGGAAAATCTAAAATATAATAAAAGAGTTAAAACTTAATTGTTTTAGTTCTTTCTAGAGAGTTACTAAAAGCAAACTTGCTTTTTCTCATTGATGGAAATTACAAGTTTATTTTATGATGTGTGTCAGTTTTTGACAGTGGAAAATTTGTTGATGCATGTGGGACATTTCTATGGCAAATTTACACAAACTGACCATAGACATAGCTCTTGTTTTAACTGACTCATGGAAGCATGGATAGAGCCATGCATATAGCTGAAAATTGTGTCTCAATAGGCTTTTTATGGCATTTTATTTAGTGGTGTTTGAGAAAAATTAGTTCTTGATAATGCCAGTAATTGTGATTAAGAACAGCCTAAATGTAGCGTGCTTACAAAAGGGATGATGGAGAACTTCTTTATGGGGTTTTGCAGGAAATCTGTACTAGGTTTTCCTATTATCCAATGCTTTCCTTGAAGGCATGAAAATACACATAAAAATCACTGTTACCACAATTTCTAAACTGGATTTGAACGGGGATGGGATTGTTACTGGGTGTGCACCAGGGGAATAGAGCTCTGGTCTTGATGAAAACCAGGCGGCCTCTCGCTGTCCTAGGGTGAAATCAGAGCTCAGCTTGCTCCTGAAATGCCTGTACACCACTGCACGCAGCATGGGGAATAAGAAGGAGGAGTTAGAAATCTGTGTCCAGTCAGGTGATTGTAATCTGGTGGCAATTACAGAGACCTGGTGGGACAGCTCGCATGACTGCGGTGTGGTCATGGACAGCTGTGTTCTTTTCAGGAGGAACAGGTCAGCAAGGCAGGGTGGAGGAGTTGCTTTGCGTGAGAGAGCAACTGGAATGCATTGATTTCTGTCCAGGGTTGGATGAAGAGAGAGTTGAGAGTTTGTGGGTGCGGATTAAGGGACAGGCTGCCATGGGTGACACTGTTGTGGATGTCTATTACAGGCCACCAGACAGGACGAGGAAGTTGATGAGGTCTTCTACAGGCAGCTGACAGCAGCTTCACAGCTACAGACCCTGGTTCTCATGGGGGATTTTAACTACCCTGATATTTGCTGGAAGACCTACTCAGCCAGTGCATTGGTGATAATTTCCTGATGCAGATGGCAGAGAAGCCCACTAGGAGAGGAGTGCTGCTGGATCTTGTAGTCACCAACAAAGAGGGTCTGGTTGAAGGAGTGAAGGTTGAGGGCAGCCTTGGTTGCAGTGGCCGTGAGATGGTGGAATTCAGGGTCTCGTGTGGCAGGAACAGAATACCTGACAGAACTACAACCCCAGACTTCAGGAGGGCCAACATTGGCCTTTTCAAGGAATTGCTAGGAGAAATCCCATGGGACAGGGTACTGGCAGGTAAAGGGGCCCAAGATAGCTGGTTAACATTCAAAGCCCACTTCTTTGAAGCCCAAGATCAGAGCATCCCAACAGGAAAGAAGTCAAGGAAGGGAGCCAGAAGACCTGTATGGTTAAACAGGAAGCTGCTGGGCAAACTGTAGAGGAAGAAGAAAGTCTATAGGTCATGAAGGAGGGGATGGCCACTTGGGATGATTATAAGGCTCTAATTGAGAGAATGTAGGGATGCAACTAGAAAAGCCAAGGCCTCCTTGGAAGAGACGTCAAGGGCAATAAAAAGGGCTTCTTACATTGCAGGTAAAACTAAACCTAGAGTCAATGTAGGCCCCCAGCTGAATGAGGTGGGTACCCTGAAGACAGAAGATACAGATGAAGCAGAGATACTGACACCTTCTTTGCCTCTGTCTTTACTTCTGAGGGCTCTCCTGATATCAAGCCCCAGACTGCTGAGGCCTCAGAGGAAGTTGAGGAAAGAGAAGAGCTTGTCTTGGTTGATGAAGACTGGGTTAGGGGTAAGTTGAGCAAACTGGATGTACATAAATCCATGGGCCCAGATGGAATGCACCTGCGAGTGCTAAGGGAGATTGTGGAAGTCATTGCTAAGCCACTCTCTATCATCTTTGCTAAGTCCTGGGGATCAGGATTGGCTCCTAGGTACTGGAGGATAGCAAATGTCACTCCAAACTTCGAAAAGGGTAAGAAGGAAGACCCAGGTAACTATAGACCGGTCAGCCTCTCTATCACAGGAAAGGTGATGGAACAGTCCTCCACTGTCTCCAGGCACATCAAAGACATTAGGGTCATTAGGGACAGTCAGCATGGCTTCACCAAAGGAAAGTAATTCTTGACCAACCTGATAGCCTTTTATGAGGGCATAACCAGGTGGATAGATGATGGCAAAGCAGTGGATGTAGTACTTGGCTTCAGTAGTGCATTTGACACGATCTCCCACAGCATCCTCACAGCCAAACTGAGGCAATGTGGTCTAGATGATCGAGTGATCGAGTGGTGAGGTAGATCGTGAACTGTCTGCAGGATAGAAGACAGAGAGTAGTGGTCAGTGGGACAGAGTCTAGTTGGAGGCCTGTGTCTAGTGTAGTGCCCCAAGGGTCAGTATTAGGACCGGTCCCATTCAATCTATTCATTAATGACTTGGATGAGGGATTAGGATGCACTGTCATCAAGCTTGCTGATGACACAAAGCTGGGTGGTGTCGCCAACATGCCAGCAGACTGTGCTGCCATTTGGCGAGACCTGGAGAGACTGGGGAGCTGGGCAGGGAGAAATTAAATGAAGTATAACAAGGTCAAGTGTAGAGTCTTGCATCTGGGCAAGAACAACCCCGGGTACCAGTATAGGTTGGGGACTGACCTGTTGTAGAGCAGTTGTAGGTGAAAGTGACCTGGGGGTCCTGGTGGCCAGCAGGATGACCATGAGCCAGTAATGTGCTCTTGTGGCGAAGAGGACCAACAGCATCCTGGGGTGGATCAGAAGAGGGGTGGTTATCAGATTGAGAGAGGTTCTTCTCCTGCTCTACTCTGGACTGGTGAGACCACATCTGGAGTATTGTGTCCAGATCTGGGCCCCTCAGTTCAAAAGGGACATGTAGCTGCTGGAGGGAGTGCAGCGTAGAGCAATGAGATGAAGGAAGTGGAGCACCTCCCTTATGAGGAAAGGCTGAGAGAACTGGGTCTCTTTAGCTTGGAGAAGAGGAGACTGAGGGGTGACCTCATTCATGTCTATAAATTTGTGAGGGGTGGGTGTCAGGAGGATGGAGCCAGGCTCTACTCAATGTCTTCTCAATGTCATCTAGTGATAGGACAAGGGGAAATGGGTATAAGCTGGAACATAAGAGGTTCCACATCAATATGGGAAGGAACTTCTTCACAATGAGGGTAACAGAGCACTGTAACAGGCTGCCCAGGGAGGTTGTGGAGTCTCCTGCTCTGAAGAGGCTTAAAACCTGCATGGACATGTTCCTGTGTGACTTGATTTAGGCGATCCTGCTGTGTCAGGGGGATTGGACTAGATGATCTTTGGACTTCCCAATCCCTGATGTTCTGTGATTCTGTGGTTTGCTAATAATACAAATATTTTATGATTGTTTACTAATGATAGTGTCATTAATATGGATTAGTGTAGGGTGGAAGTTAATTCAAAGGGGGTCTCTTCAAAGTTGTATGTCTGAGAATGTTGTGTAGATCATGTGGGAAAAAAAGAGGACTAACCATTCTGCAAAAGTACAGGCTTTGTAAAAGATTTTTCCTACAGTGAACAAGGCTTCTTAACATTATTTTCTTGCAAAAGGCTAATGTGGTTCTTGAAGATCTAAATTGGAGGTTGCATAAAATCAGCCAACTCATCTTGTGTGATCCTACACTCAGTACTGACTGATACTGAAACATTGTGGAGCACATTCACATACATAATTACTTGTATTGGTAAGCAGCAAAGACTTGAGTTAAGAAAGGCACTAATAATCAGTGGATGGAAGATGAAGGTGGAGATGGTGGGGATTTTTGTTTAGAGTACTAAATAAAGGGAGTATAATGAGTTGAAACTTTTTCTTTTGTCTTCAAAGAACATGCCTGTGGCATGCATTTACTGAAACCCAGGTCTCTGAGATTAGTGCAGAGTAAGAAGAGGGGAAGTGTTACTACTCAAAATGTGTGGAAGTTTGGACAAAGTCTTGGGGGTCTTGGGTCTTAGCATGCTATGTTAATTCACACCTGAGTCACACATCTGATCAAACTCATTAGCTCCAGTCAGTGACATGGTATTGTGATGTGAAACAGTTAATTCGTCTCATTCCTTTCTTGATCTTTGAGATAACTAAAGAAAATAGCATTTGTTTTGGTCTCTTCGGACAGAATGCAGTGAATATGGGCAAAGTACTCACCTTTTGAGTTACCAAGGCACAGTTGCTTCTGGAGGTGAAAATCAGCACTGTTCTTCCTAGTATTCTATGCAGAGGGGATGAGGTATGTGTCTGGTGCACTGCAGTTCCTCTGCGTGAGATTGAGAGAGAGAATAAGATACATAGAAATGTGATCTAATTTACTTGGTATGGTTTAAAGCAATACAGTTGTTGCTGATTTGTGGTCTGGTTAGGTTTTTTAAAATTTATATCTTAGTGTTCTTCTGTTTAACCTAGGATTATGTTTACATCTGGGAACAACAGGTCTGTAAATCCAAAGCAGCCTAAAGTATTTATTCTGTTAGCACTAACTAGACTGTCTATAGCTACTTGTTTCTGTGAATTTTGCACACTTCCTCATGTGGTTCTGCAAGGTTCTCTGAAATGTTAGCAGTAACTGAGAAAGAAGATGTGGCAATGGTTTCTGAGCTTGCCTGCTGAAGAAATGGTGGACAGACATTGGGAGTTCTAGACACACTCCAAAGGTGGAAAAAAGGTACAATGTATTGCAGCTCTTTCTGATTCTTTTTGAGTGCTTATTTATGTGAAGTTCTGTGCTCATGCAGGATTTAGATTTTCTAGATGATTTCAAATCTTAAATGAGGTCCTAGCAGTATTCAAATAACTAGTGAGAGAATGACTATTAGGAGGATTAGTTTCCCGTTTCTTAAAATAACTCAGTCTTTTCACTTTCTTTTTGGAAGAGACTATGTGAAGCACGGTATGTTCTTTTCATAGAATCATAGAATCATAATGGATTGGAAGGGACCTCAAAAGATCATCTAGTCCAATTTGCCTGCAACAGCAGGATCACCTAGACTAAGTCACACAGGAACTCGT
>JAOXOE010000874.1:13131559-13169742 GCA_028565055.1 Phoeniculus purpureus | reverse complement strand
ACTTTAAATCATACAAAAATTAAGCTGCAGCTAGAAACTGTAGCTGAAATACTATCATCATGACAGATTTTTTTTTTTCAGCAGCAGGTGGGACTTTTAGTCAGTTATCTGACTGATTTTCATGTGACTGGAATACTTCTATTAAAAGATTTTATCATTTAATTATCTGCATCAACTCAACAAGTCAGACAGAAAACTAAAGAATAATACAATGATATGTGTCCTGTGAACAGACTCTGTGAAGAAGTATTATCCAACACGTTTTCATTCACTGAAAGATCTCAACTAGCACCCACATTCGAAAGCACAAAAACGATCCTTAATTTAAGAAGATGTAATGGATCAGACATTCCTATATCAGACTGTATCTACTTAAGCATATACATAATGCACAGTTGTAACACTGAGCTATTTTCCTTTGCAGCAGTAACAAGCATTCAAAAGCATGTTTTTATATGAGCTATCGATTTTGCTTTTTTCTAATAAATGTCAGCACTACAAATCTTTTTCAGTTCCACTGTAAATAAAACTTGCTGACTTAAGTTTAGCTGTAGTAGTTTGGGAACTTAATTTTAACATCTTTAATTAACTGCATTAGAAAGATATTATTTAATGAAAGATTCCTTCACTGTTATGTAGCTGAGAGAGAAATACAGTTTAAAAAATTCTACTATCTCTCTAGCCATATATAATACTCCCTCTGTGGAAATCCATTTCTGAAATATTCTACATAAAGCACAACTCAAGACACAGTACAATATTAAAAGCAGAAGACATCATCCGATTGTCTAGATTTTAATACAATGTACTTAAGTGCCTAATATCTGACAACTCCTTCTTTGTAGAAAAGAATGGGAGGACTCTTAATACACTTAATCCCCATCAGCTTTCAGACGGTTGTTTTTCAAACAGAAAATTTGAAGAGTCTTTTTTTTTAAGTTAGCGAGAATATTTTGAGTACTTAGCACAAGGTTCAAAAGCCCACTCACAATTCTGGCGTAAGAGAAATTCATGGCAACGAATGCCTACAAAAATATAACCAGTGATTTGCTACTGAGTTAGTACTAATTTTAACAAAATTCAAGTAAATGATATTATTAAAATTACAGTATTTTGCATTCTCTTTGAAAAATACAGTCTGAGTGTACGATTAAGCAGTGGAAAAGCCCTCCTACTTTTCTTCGGTCTTCCCATTACACTTCTAATCTATACCAGTTTAAATTCTTTAACGTCTTTGTCTGTGACATGGATAGTAGGACTGAGTGCACCCTCAGCACATCACCAAGCTGAGCAGGGCAGCTGATATGCAGCTGATGGCTCCAGCAGACAAATTCAAAGCCCTGCACCTGGGTTGGAGCAATATGAAGCACATATACAGACTGGATGATGAAGTGATTGAGAGCAGTCTTGAGAGAAGGAATTGGGGGTACTTGCACATGAAAACCTGAGTATGATCTGACAGTGTTTGCTCAACGCCCAGAAAACCAACTGTGTCCTGTGCTGCATCAAGAGAAGTCTGGCCAGCATGTCAAGAGATGTGATTCTGCCCTTCTGCTCTGCTCCTGTGAGAGTTCAGCTGGAGTACTGCATTCAGCTCTGAGGCCTTCAGCCTTAGAAAGACAAGGGTCTGCTTGAGCAGAGCCACACAGTTAATTAGGGGATTGGAGCACCTCACCTCTCAGAACTGGCTGATTTGGAGTGATTCAGACTGGAGAATGCTTCAAGGAGACCTAGTAGGAGCCTTCTAGCACCTGACGGGGGCCTACAGGAAAACCTGAGGACTTTTTATGAGGGAATATAGTGACAGAACAAGGAATGGTTTCAAACTTAAAGGGGGTGGATTTAGATTAGATTCCTGGCTATGAGGGTGGTGAGGCATTGGAATAGGTTGCCCAGGGAGGTTGTCTATGCCCCCTCCCTGGAAGTTTTCATGTCCAGGTTGGATAGGGCTTTGAGCAACCTGGTCTAGTGAGGTGTACCTGCCCACAGCAGGAGGGTTGGTAGTAGATGATCTTTAATGTCTCTTCCAAACCAAATGACTCCATGATTCTGTAATTTCTACCACAGTTAACTATTTGTTGATTGAAACCAAGCAGGTAAGTTATTACATATTACTTGAACACCATATACACATACGATATACTTAATAAAAAGTGTCTGGTAACACAGAAGATTCCCATTCCATATGCTAAGAAAACAAAATGCCCTGATCATTGTCTCCCAAGACATTTTAAAACTGTTAGAGATGGTAACATGTATGTATGGAGTGCAAACAAAACAACCTTCCCTGCTCCGCAGAGGTCTGGCAAAATGAGTCACTGCCTCTAACTAATTATGCCACTGCTTCCAATTTCATCTGGATTGCACTTTATTCATTCTGTACTCATTGTAATGCTACTTTTGTCTAAAAGGAATTTTGCAATCTAGCTGAGTATTTCCTAACTGGAGACACTCATATTCTTTCATCAGCACTCATTTATACTCTTATTAGTATGCATGAGATTGTCATTGAACTTTAAGACTCCTACATGCACATAACACACTGTAATGAGCATAAAAGTGAGCACGCAAATTAAGACTCTCATTAATCACTAAATGTTACCAGGAAAGGGGATTAAAAAAAACCGCTAGGAGTAGTTGAGCAATAAAATGCTGCGTGAAGCAATTTCGTATGTAAAATTACTGATGTCCTCTCAGGAGCCCTACTGACATGTCCTGAGGAGATAAATAACACATTCTACAGTACATAAACAATCACAACTAACATTACAGAAAGGTTATGTGTTGTATGCATCCATATTGCCTAGAGAAAAGTATGCACTTCTACTTTTTAGTAAAATATGAGAGCCTTCATCTCACCAAAACCAGGTAATATTTGTATTGTGCTTATGGATTACATTTTATATTCAAAATTACAAAACAAAATACACATTCAGAGTTTTAAAATGGAAATAAATTTTCTTTGTACAAGTAGCTAATACTAAGGATAACATAAAGGATTATTCTTTTATTTAATATTCTTTTAATATTGAGGGTGTTATCAGTTTTACAAATGCTATAATGTAAATTCGTGAGTTTTGCAAAATCCACAGGTCTAACAACTTAGTTTTAAGTGCCCCACAGCAACAACTCTCCTACCTTCTCCAGGTGAAAAATTGTCAGCAAACCCTTCAAGAGTAACCTCCAACCATGTGTTCGGTATACATGCACAAATACCTGCAGATCATTAGGGGTTGGAAGAGACCTCCAGAGGTCTTTGAGTCCAATCCCCCTGCTTGAGCAGGATCATAGAACCTAATACAGGTTACACGGAAATGCATCAAGATGGGTGTTAAATCTCCAGAGAAGCAGACTCCACAACCTCCCTGAGCAGCCTGTTCCAATGCTCAGTAACTCTTACAGTAAAGAAGTTTTTCTTCATATTCAGTTCAACTTCCTGTGCTCCAACTTACACCCATTACCCCCTGTTACATTTGTTGTACTCATACAAACTTCCAGCAAGCAGAATATTCAGTAACAAGGAATTACAGTGTTTAACTATAGACTGCTTAAAATCTAAGTTTCTTTGATTTAAGCCTATAAACTTCTGGGTATGCTTAAGATATCATTCTCCACAAAAAGCCTCCTGGATGATGGGTAGACATTCTACTTTCAAGTAATTCTTAGACTTTAAGCCACATTTAACCCCATCCTTGGCTTCAGCTCCTGTTGCCTTAATGACCAACATATACTCTCCTTTGTGCTTCCTTTCCCTCTCCAAGGGCTGCTCAACTAATCCCAAGGAAATTCTTTAACCTTTTCAAATTTTTTTTGTTTCAAGTTTTCAGACAAAATTGCTGTCAGTAGCAGTGGGAAAAAAATGGTTAACAGGTTCTCAAGCTCCCTATACAGTTGTGCAAAAAGAGTACAGGAAACCAAGTATCATATAAAAAAAAGTACTATCTCTGTGTCAACATTAATTGAACTGACCTACAAATTAGCACTGCAATGAAGGCATGCATTTTCATGTTTAATGGAGAAAGTAATAATCATACAGACTTCCATTTTTATTAAGTACTGATTTCCTAAATGTAGTTTGACCTCTTCAAATAGTCAGGCTTTCCATTAAAAATACTGAATCTACATTCAATGGCAAATGTATCTCAAAAAACCCAAAAATATTCAGGACTTACCTTCCCATTCTATTGGAAAGTCACCCATTTCATACTCATGAACTTGACGATTTACTGCTTCTACGAATCGTCTTTCTGATATAATTTGTCCTACAGCAAAGAAAATAGGGAGTCAAATATATTTCTATGTAATATTTAAGTTGCTGATTATGATATTGTTTGAAAGAACTGTGTTTACAAAAGTGCAATGATGCCTACAGTACAAAAACTAAGGATTAAAATACATCAAGATGTCAAATACTCTTGTGTTTCAGTAACTTTAACAAAATCTTGCACTTTCTACAGTGGACTTAGATTACTAATGACAATTCAGTTTATCCTCTCCTTTTCAGAATTCTAAAGAACTGCTGTTCCTTTTTCTATCAAGTGTTTTGACCTTCACCTGGAGACGTCTTCCACACCATTGCTAGTGAGGGACCAGAAAGCTGATGCTGTTATGTCAAGTCTGACCAGTTCTGAAAGCTCACTGGTAAATTTGCACAGCAGCAAGGCCACACTGTCTCCAGCCACTGTCAACTGCTCTGTGCATGCAAGCCTTTTCACACACGCTTGAAAGCTAAATATTTTCTGTGTTAAAAAACAAAACCTGGGAAGTAGTTCTGACAGGGAACACATTAAAAGGGGAGCCAGTGCTCTGAATCTGGTTCTACATCCCAATCACAGATTCTATTACTGTCCAAGTGGAAGAATTAAATTTCAACCAGTGGTGTAGCACACAGGTTGACCATCAGATATCACACTACTACACAGACAAGGTGTTTTAATTTGGTTTTGAATTAGCAGATACCAGAAGGGGGAGCAACTTCCCCACCCCTCACAGGAAAAAAAAAAACCTTAACAACATTCCCCAGTGCTTTTTCTCCCAGATATTTTCCTTCATGAGAGTCTGATATGGAACACTTTGACTCTTTGAGAAAAGAATGAAACATCTTTCATAAAGACAAAATTCATGTAGTTCATTCCTTCAGTACACTTTCAATAAGTATTTCAAATGAAGTTATTTTAAAACTGATAGCAGTCAGGAATTACAAATCAACCATCTCTGGTTTACAGCTAAAGAGCTATTATTGTTAGTTTTTAATTATTTAATATAGTACAACAAGAACTTCCAAAGAAGATGTAATTCCTTTTCCAAGTTCCTTCTTTAGCTTTACAATATGTCTTTTTTTTTAAGCAATGCAACATTTTTACAGCTTAAGATATGCCATCAGGCAAAGAAGATAGTACAATATACTTTCATCTCCAAGATCAGATATTTTCTATCAGTTTTGAAAGTTTTATACTTGTTTATAAGTACACAAGTTAACATAAGCTTAAGTTACACTTCACAGACTTGCTTTAAAATTATTTCACTTCAATAACGGTACCATGAACCTCTATTTCTCAAACTCTCTATCTGCAAAGCAAAAGGAAAAAAAAAACCAGAATGGTGTTCTCCTCGCACACAAGACTTCCAGAAAACCTGAAGACTTATCTAATTAGGTGTGATCTTATACAAATACCGGAATTCTCTATTGTTGGTAAGTTGACATATTTTACTGTTAGCACAGCACCCTTTCAAAAACTGTCCATAATTCAAAGCCTGAGTAAACTGACCTAAGCAAAAGTAGCAAAGAAATACATTTCTCTACCTGCTCCTATGACCTGCGATTGATGTTACATTTTTACGTGTTCCCAAATGAAACACTTCTAAGTGATCTTGTTTTAACAAAATACACCACTTTTTACTGTAGGCTTTCCTAAGAAATGCCACGTTCTAGAGTCAAACTCAGAAAATTATTTCCCAAAGATGCTTTTTTGAAGAATCATCACACGGCAGTGCTAGTGGCTTTTTTGATGCACACATCACACTAACTAAATTTAACTGAGTTATTTGTCTTGTCCCCTAGGTTTTATTTGGCAGCTCACCACTGGCAAATAACTTACAAAGGCTTTTCTATCGAAGATCACATTGAGGCCTCTTTATATGTAACCACAATTTTTTTTTACAGTTTAGAAAAGTGGGATTTTTTTAAATAGTAGAGACATTACTTCACTTTAATCTAATTAATTCCCATGTTTTTAAATTAATACTTTTAGTATTAATTTAATTTAGTAAATTTAAATTAGTAGTCTTCACTACTGCAACTCAAGAAACTTCACTTGGAGCAATTGCAAAGATCAATTTAAGACCAAATATTTACAGTTTTTTAACTATAAAATTAATGTCAGTTTAATAACACAGCTAGATTACCGTATCACAGAATCACTCTGGCTGGAAAAGACCCCTGGGATCATCGAGTCCAACCAAACAGACTTATAACAGAAACATAGAAGAACCAATAACATTTGAAGCTAGGATTATATAAAAACCCACATATATATAGATCTTAGGGTCAGTGAGCTTAGTAGAGTTAGGTTAATGGTTGGACTCTATAATCTTAAAGGTCTTTTCCAATATATATGATTCTATGCTATCCAAATCATAAAATGAAAAGCAGATTACTTCACAAAGAATTTAACATGGAGGTGTAAAAAATTGTAACACAGAACACTCAGAAATGACATAATTTACACAAAAACTGAAATAGCCAAGATCTGCAACTTCACGGGAGCTACACACAGGCAAAATGGTCACCTAACCAATTGGATGGTTCTTTCAGAGAGTGGCACAGTATCTGCACATTTTAGATTTATATACTTTATTCCTGTGTATCTCTTCCCTAAGCCTGTCCATCCCAGCCTATCTGAAAGCCAGTGTGCAATGACTGAAGTAAACTTATGCAGAAGCCTGAAAACAAAAAGTGTTTAACAGACATTAGGCAGCCCAACAGCAAGTGAAAAGGGTCACCCAAGCCAGTAAGGAAATAAGTGAAATGTGAAGGGGTATTACAGCAGCTCTAGATTGATTTTCACTGTTTACAAACTTGTTATTTGATAAAGACTTCTCTGTTAACCTCTAAACATTTTGGCTGTAGTGTACAGGTAGACAAACTATGGCACACATAACCAGTGAGAGGAGAAATGGAAAAATCAACAGGGAACTAGATCTTTTTGGTACCCGAACTAAGCAAGAATCCCTGCCAGTTACATAACATCATTATGTTTTGCAGTCGCAGGCCACACATGGAAACAGGGTCATCTTCTCACACATGTGCAGGTTTGAAGCTACCACTTAAAGCAACAATTCACAGATCCTATACAAACTGAATGGCTCACAGATGTTAATAGAGCACATGATCACAGTAGTCTGAAATACGGAAAGTTTATTTGCATCTAAAATCCATTGTTTACTCATATAGTTCTGTTTTCTCTGTTAACTCATACACTTTATGCTTTATAAAATCATATTAGAAACTAGTTTTTGCTTTTAAAGCAGTAAGTAAGGCCACAGGCTCCTTCGCTTTATGGTTCCTAATTCCATTAATTTCAGAATCAGACTAGTGTTTTCCAGTTTTACAATGATGTATATGACCAAGGACTATCAAACCTGGTAAGTGAATTAGTAAGCTCAAAACTGCTACGCATGGCAGCCACACAGGATCAAAAAAAAAAAAAATTATCACTCTGAATTTGCCATTTGTATTTATATAGAGTTGTCTACAAGTTCTATTTTCTTTCCAAAGGAAGATCTGCTTCTTCAGATTTTATTGACCATTTTAAGTCTGTACAATTGCTTCCATTTCTGGGAACATACGCTGTAAGATGAAGAGACTCACACACTGCACAGCAATTGCAAACCCTTTTTACTTTCTAAAATTCCAGCTAACAATGACAGTCACAGCCATACCATTCTGTGTTGTCATTATTAACTAGCTTGTATTAGCTGTTGTTGCTACTACGTTGCGCTGTGTAAAAACAATTGTTACCATCAAGTTCTGATTTTCTACAGAACTAGTATCTAATGAAGTGGAAATAGTTTGCCATCCTTAACTAGCCTGGTTAGCAGATTCTTTAAACACAGTTCATTAAATATTATTTGTATCCTGCTCACAATGGACTTGACCTGATACAAAAAGATTAAGAAAAGGTTCTTGTTGCTGCATAGGGTGAAGACAATCAAAATATTGTGGGAGTTTACACACTGGCCAGAGAGTCTAGGCACAGCAGATTCTGAGCTTTGATAATTTCTCCCACCTTATTTCTGAGTTTGGCAGCCTTGGCAGGTAACACTAGCCCAAACAGTGTATATGTTTACTGTAGCCTCTAGTCAATGTAGTCAATAGTCTTTCTAGTTTAAACATGGACGAGATCATATTTTGATGTCTGGGTCTCTTGTAAGAATAAGCTTTCTCATTTTAATTATCACAAAGTCACTAGAGAAGATGTAAAATTTTAATGTGACATTTAGATGAGAAGAGTGTTCTAGATTTGCCAGAGACACACCGCAACACCACACCTGTGGTGGGTTCAAGACCACAGTTAAAAAGGGAAAAGAAAACAAAGCAGTCAGGTCTCGATGAGATCTCGGATAAGTTTGCCAGACAATGGATAGCTTAGGGAAACTGGAAAAGGGTTCATTAACTGTATACAGAAAAGAAGAAAATGTCAAGCAAGTTAGTGCACACACACTAGAAACCGTGTCACAGATGCCATCACATATTCTGAGAAAAATACAAGGGGAGATCACTATCATATTGGTCCTTGGGTCTTTTTTCACATCAGAGATCTGCAGGAAGAAGAGCATGTCAGTCATGTAGAGATGAGTACCACCATCCTCTCTATTCATGCATCACCCCTGTCTGCGGTACAGCGGCACCCAAGCTGTTTGCAGACTGGTGAATTCTTCAATTCTTCAGCGTCGCTTCTCCAGCTCAACGCTCTCGGGACGGCCTGATTCCTCAGCGCCTGAACTGCATTCCTCAGTGCAGGAGACATGCTTTCAAACAAATATCCCAGACTCTGTCTTTCAAGACTTAAGGATTCTCAAGTCTTTCTGCTTTCTTCAGCTAAGCACGGAGGAATTCTCCCCAATACCAAGCAACCCCAGTCTTTCTCAGCAGCAGAAGTGACAAACAGTCTCTCTTCCTGCTGATCAGGGCTCTCCAAAATGGCGGTGGCTGCATGGCCCTGGCCATGCATGGGACCCAAGATGGAGACCGACCACATGGCTGCATCAGCAGGGCCACCCTCCCACTCTCTGCACGTGGCTGAGAGGGTTTTCCAGGATCCTCTCCTCTACTCTTTCTTTCCTCCTGTCTCAGCTCCAGGAGGAAGAAAGCAGAATTCCTTAGCTCACCGTGATGTTGAAGGGTTGCTTCGGGTGGGGGGTGGTGGTAGATCTGCACCAAAGTCTTGCTTCTCCAGTCCGTGGCATCAGGTCCGGGCCAGGGTTGTCCCTGACACACCAGCGTGCGGAGCAGACCCAGTGAACCCCTCCGTCCAGTTGCTGACAGGGGAAACAGGGGAAGGAGCCGCTGGAAGCCATCTTCCCCCCCCACACCCAGCCCCGGCAACGGAGGTGGGGGTTAGCATGGAGCTACACCCGTGCTGTGCTGAAAGCCCTCAGCGAAAAGAGGCAGGACCAAGCGCACTTTTATCTGCTCAACTAGCAACACCTCTTAAGGGCAGGTACTTGGGACAGTGTCACCTCCCCCCAGAACAGGTCACTCTGGGAAGGGGGGTCCTCCCAAAGCAACAGAACTTATTTTTTTCTTCATGGAAGCACAAATCCGTACATTTGAAAATTCTGTTAATTTTCAAACTGCAACAATACCTCTTCTTAGAAATGGGTTGTAACTTAACAGCAGGACATCTGACGCTGCACCAAACAACTTCATTTCTCCTCTAAAATGTTAATTGACAAGATTCACTGTTTGTTTCTCAGGGAATGGGATCTGGCTATAATCCTTCCCAACAGCTTTTTTAGGATGCATCATTTTTCCTCTGCATAAGTTTTCACTCTTGTAAACATGCCCAACATTTACTCATGGTAGGGTTAGCTTGATTTTATCACAGACTTTAATCCAGGATGTCAATTTAACAAGTCTGACTCTCAATATCATCTAGATTTTGCCCTTCTTATAACCACATGCTAAACAACAAAGTTTTTGCAAGTAACTCTTATTACCCAACTATTCATTATAATTGATCTCTTATAACATATATCTACTTGGCAAGCAAACAAAACTCAAATAAATCTATGTCCAGAGGACAGACGATATATCATTCCTTGAAACAACAGGTACATTCTTTATGAGAAAATTCCTACTTCCTTGGTGTGGTAAAATCATTTACATGCATGCATAGCAGGAAGAATAGGAAAAACTGCTCAATATCATTCATGCTATAGTCACGTATGATCATGAGGAAGCTAAACAACTGTTAGATCAAGAAAAAGAGAACTCTGTTTACAAATGCATTTATTACAATTAAAAAGTGAGTAATGAGTTAAAAAAGAAAAAACCTAAACCCTGTGTTAAGTGCCCGCATATTCCACCTCTCTCCTAATTGCATGTCTATGCCAATAATTTGGAGACTGCTACCTCCCTAAGTCTGGACTGCACACATTTGTCCATGATAGAAGTTATAACAAAATTAGTCTGAAGATTTTTCCTTAAACAGAAAAAAACCCACACAAATAACAGGTACATAATTGATACATCACATAATTGATACATCATATAATTGATGCATCATATAAATGATACATCAAGCTGCAATTTCAGAAACTAGTGATGGAACAAATATTCTAACGATGCAATTGGTATGATTCTATGATTCTGTGAGTAACAGAAGAAAACACCACAAGAGTAAACAAACTATACAATGTGCAGTACTAAGAACTAATTAACTATTTTTTTATCCATTTTCCTAACGAGCTTGATAAAAGCAGACCTCACTGAAATCAGAAGGATTTTCTCAATTTGCTGCTCCCTCCATTCAGTTTACTCAGACCAACCACATAGTGCGGTATCATTGTTAGTAAGGTTATCTTCACAGGAGGGCTTGGAACATTTTTAGAACCAAGTCCTTTAAGGTGATCTTCAGAATGTTTCTCAATTGAAACTTTAAGCAAAAGACAGCAGAAAGATCAACCCAGAATTAATTTTAAATTAATGACTGGAGAATAAAGAAATTCAGAATACTAACATACTGGTGTCCCATTTTCTCCTTCAAACTAGTTTCTTTAAATTACAAACTGTCCTTGTCTTACTGCGCTACCTGCCAGAAGCTCAACAATTTCTATCTGGATTCTAGCCAAATGTATTTAAATGTGTTCTCACTGCTTGCTTAGTTTTGTTCATTCCAGTGCAAAACTACTCCTTATAAAGGTTTCATTCTACATTTTACTCTAACAATTAAACACACATTCTCTTTTTAGCAGTTTACTTGCAGTAAAAGCAATAGGACACAGTACTGAACTTACAGAAAGTTTCCTTAGTTCAGCCTGAAAGCTCTCCATGCAAAAAGTCTGTTCACTGGCTTCAGATCTTATCCATTTTAGGATTTGTGAAAACTGTCTTCTACTTGAACTGCACAGATTTCTTTTTTTGTATGTAAGGCCAAAATGAATTTGAACATCTGCATTTCTAGGGACCAGCTTCACACTCTTCTCTGTATGAAATTAGCCATTTTTCCTTTTTAAAAAAATCTTTTGTCACTGTAGGCCATTCAAGCTAATCAAAAGGGATACTACAATAGTGTTTCTCTAACACAAGTTTATTGTAATCACACTAGAATGCTATTGATGATCATTAAATTCTGAGTAGTCGACAGGTACTATGTCTCAAACATAGGAGAAAAGATATCCCATATTTTATATTCTTTTTTTAGGACTGGCAAGTTTAATAATCTGAAAACACTGAACCTGTATCTTTCTGAGGGATCAGAGTCCATGGCTTTATTATATATTACACATTCACACAAAATTTGTATTTTGAAAGACTGCTGTATCTGAGACAGTAGAAGTTAACTGAAGAAAAGATACCCTTTATTGTATTCTGTCCAATAAGCTATTTCTTTCAGTGGACAGATTTCTGAAACCTTGTGCCAAATGCCCACTGACATACTAGATCCCAAGCTCTCTGTCTGGCAGCAGGATGCATCAACACCAGTTGCCTCTCTGCTCACTGGATAGATTCTTGCCTTCCATCTCATCAAAGCAGCATACAATCCAGTTTTGCAAAGGAGTCTACCATAAGCTTACTAAAAATATGCAACATTACACCTTTTTTGCAATGAAAGTGTAAACAACACTGAGGCAAATGCCACTTTCTTGGATTGCTGATGGGTGTTTGATGTTCTGGCATGCAGAAGCTTTCTCCCAACTATTCTTCTGGTTTGTTTTGGTCTATCAGATTCAAGAAACAGTTCTCTACCAATTACTGTCAAAACGTGAATAAATCCACGAATTAAATGCTGAATATTTTCTGTAAAGTTATGAAAACCAGCTCAGAATGGGGATTTAGCACTGCACAAAGGGAATACAGAAAGCAGATAGAAAGCAGACGGAAAGCATACCATAACTTTTGCTCCATACATAAAAACATAATGGAGAAAGATAAAAAAGGCAGTCATGCAAGGAAGAGAAATGGGCAAATGACAGCAAGGGTATGAATTGTAAATGGAACGAAAAATGTTACAGCTGTGGAGAACGTCAATTAAGCAATATGACCCAGCATAGCAATGTTACAGTCTGGTTTGAATGATTAATTATATTTCAATTATAAATCACAGGCAAATGCTAAATTACCATCTACTTTTTTCAGAATAAATGGATGATTATAGCTAGGTGCATGCACACTTTCAAAGAGGTAATGCTAATTCTGTTTTTTAGTGTGTTTTAATAAATGTTACAAAAGGATTACGGGTTTGAGAACAGCTAATTTCATCTTATATGTATTCATACAAGATATGAAACACAATTACAGCTAACATTGTGCACAGCACTTGAAGGATGAAAGAATAGTTGTACTGCATTTCTGTTTACTTTTCATTGCAGAGTACAGGGGAGAATATTCATGTATTTCAGCCACATTCAACATAAAAGTGCAACTTCTGAAGAAAAGGAGAGTTAACGTTTATTGTCCTTTGAGAGATATTATCCATTTCACATCAATGTGTACCCTGCAGATATTTCTTTTAAACAGCATTCTACAGTATTCTTTATCCTACTATTTAAAGGCTACCCATTTTATCATATAAACAACAAAATCACCCTTTGAAGCTGCATTTGCACCATTCATATACTCCAAGACAGAGCATTTTAAGAATACAAGGTCTATATATATAAATCCCACCTAGTTCTTCAAATAACAGCAAGCTCATAAATACAGACTTAGATGAAAAAGTAGGATGCAGGTGCAAAGTAAGAAAATAAACAAACACATTGAGCAATTAAGTTACTTGTTCTCACCTGTAAAGCAATCACACAAAAACTTTTCCAAAGTTCATATAAGAGCAAAGTGTGAACAGAGGCCTTAGTTCTTCAGAAACAGAAAGTGGAGGTCATCTCCCTCTAAAAATGCCAATGTGGCTCTGGTATTGATGGTGTGGTCAGAAATCTGAGAAGAACAAGACTGATCTTCTAACTCTCTCTGCAAACATCATGCTCAGGAGACATGCTGAACATGTACATTCTTTTCAAAAAAGCATCACGGTTCATCTAACTGCTTAAATTCTACTCTTCATGGGTTAAAATACGGCTTTAGGAAGCAAATAAGAAATACTGTTGTGACAGCTCAAGAAAAAAGGTGAGTGGAATGCAGCATGTGTGTAGTATCAGATAACTAAACATGATATGGTCCTCAGAGAACATCACCCCGGCAGTTCATCTTGCAATCCATCTTCATTACCATTTTAGCTGTGGTGGTTACAACCCAAACACTCCTCAAAGAAATAGGTTAGTGGAAATTCAGATGGACAGCCTGCTAGGCAAGACAAGACCTGACAGAGATCTCAGGGAAGAGCTAAAGCACTTCCTAGGGAGAATAGGAAGCAATTTTCATACAACAGCACAAGAGACTATAGCATGACTCTGAAGATGCAGATAGTTTGCAGAAATGTACACTAAGTTGTAGCCTACTATAGTCAAGAGAAACACTAACAAAACTGAAACAGATAATGATAGTCTGCCAGGGTTGCCAAACATTTTCCATTTCACCACTTTGCTAGACCTAACATGATGCTTGGTACTTTTATAACAACAGTCATGGCAAAGATAAATCCTGAGATGAGGTAGTCAGGTTCAACACAAACAGGTAAAGCAGCAAGAACTGCTTTCCCTCAGCTCTCAGAAAAAGCACCCTGAAGGGCTGTTACTGATACAAGGAGACTGATGATTAGAACTCTAGGCCCAGAGGTTTGACTTTGCTGAATTGGTACACTATGAAACAGTTTTGCTTTACCGCGGAAATGTGTTTTGAGAATTGTTCAAGGGGAATGTGAATGTGCTTTGAGCCTGGCTGAGAAGAATGGTGTGCGTAGTAAAACTAGAAGTGTCTGGTAGATGGCATGAGAAAGTGTTTGCAAACACAGAACTTTTGCTTGGTTTGAGCTTTAACCAATTCTAAAGAGTCACAGCTGAGAGGAAACAAAAACTGTCACTGAAACAAATGAACATTGCCTGATCTGGGAAAGTGCATTGAACTTGGAGCTCAAAAACTCACATATATACTGCAGCAGTAAATTCCAATAAAATTATGTTATCATAAATTATTTCTAACTTTAAAGCTTAATTTGTTACTGAGAAAAAGTGAATACCTTACCCATAACCAAATCGTGTCTTACTTTCTCTGTAAGAAAGAAAAAGAATACTGAAGAGGTATTAATGTTCCTCCACATCCACAATAGTATTACTTGAATTCAAGGCTGTCATCTCGGTTCTAAAAACAGAGGACGTGTGTTTAGGTATGTGTGAATGCACACAGAACTCATCATCATTTCTTGTTTATAATTTGCTTAGGCTGGAAGTGTAGAAGTACAAAGCAGGAAAAACCATTAAGTGAGGACTTGTATGTTGCTTTTTCTACAGGCATTTGGGTTTTCTAAACAAAGTAAGCACAGAATCGCCAAGATTTGAGTAGAAAAATAAATTATTAGTTTGACTCAGATCTCAAAACTTTGACTTTCAGGTAGACCTCAGTCCTGACTGTTCCACTTTATCCTCTTCCTGCTCAAAGCTATTACTGCAGTCCTTCGTGAATTCTTTCTGCTTCTTCATTAGTTGAAGCTCACCAAAATCAGCTGAAATGTCTGAGGGGTTTTCCCCTCCAGAAACAGTGTTACTGAAAAACATCTTAACTAATGGGAGCACACAGACCAGCTTAGAGAATCAAACTTTTGAAGTACTTTACATTGTTAGGTTACTTTTAAATAAGAATTAAAGCAGGGGGAAAATTTGAAAGGCAAATGAAACCATGTTACTAGCATTAATCTACTGAATTGTACTTTCTGGTAAGTATCGTTTAATTTTATTTTCAAAAAAGATACCATAAACCTTTGAAACACATGTTTATTTTATAACTCTAACCAAGTAAAAGCTGGGTTTTTTTTTTCATTCTGATATATAATGAAGGATTGCATTTTGAAACTTCAAATATTAAAGATTTAGAAGCACATATTAGCTGAGTGATGACACTTATGTTTTTCACTTAAGCATTACCAGAGCATTGTTTTAAAAAACATACGATAATGATGAGAACTATGAGAGGTAGAGCACTGAGTCGCACTTCCAGTAACATCAAAACACACCAAAATCAAGAAGCACACAATTCAGTATTAAAGTACTGTAGTTGAGTAAGTTCATATAAAAGTTTACATGTTAAAGCATTTATGCTGCTCCTAGTAAAAGAAAAGACTGCCTTTGCAGTCTGCACTCTTTTCACTTGCCATAACTTGTAATAACTGTAAAGTGTGTTTGATACAGAGTTTATGACCACTGAAAGAAGGAGCTGTGATACTTAGAAAATCTACAATCAAGTAATCTTACTTCTTTGTATGTCAATGACTTTCAGGTCTAAGTGGTATTTTAATTTTTAGAAGCACATTTAAAGACAGTTACAGTATTACACTTGACCAACTTAATCTCTAAAATTTGAACTCTCAGAAATAATGACATTCGCAGAGATTCTCCTTGTTGCAAAGTTATTTAATATCATTAAAATTGTAGCTTGTTCCTTTCTGCTTTGAGCAGCTATGATAAGTGATCCTGTGTTTTCATATTAAGATGTAACACAAGCACTTTTGTTCTTAAATCTCTACACACTAAGAAATCACACTGATACCAAGATTACACAACTTGTGTCTCACCACAGTAAAGCACAACTCTTGTGTTGTCCAGCTACAGCTGTTCTCTAATCAGTTTCTGGAACATTTAGATGTCTGCTAGTCTAAAAACCAATTTTTGTTTGCCTTAGCTTGCAACACATGATGGAACTGCAGCACAGGATGGCACAGATCCAAGCTACTAACTGCAAGGAAAAGGCACTTGAACAAAACTTGGTGGCAATAGCTGCCTTGCTACGCATTGAGAATTATATGCAGAAACCTGTCACATAAGGATGAAAGAAAACACCTGCTTACTTGTTTTCTAAACCTTTCCCTAATCCTAAAATGGGTAGTTGTTTTGAAACAAAGATGTTAAGGGAGTTAAAGTCTCTCAAGGATTACAAAAATGAAATGGTTTCTACCAAAAAAAGAAAATACTTCAGAAATATTTAACCTTCCCCCCAGCCCTACTCCTTCTATGACAACAGAAATAAGACTGCAATATATAAACCGTTCTAGAAAGAAGATCAGTCTGTTCAATTTCATAATTGCATTTGTCTCAATGGCATTTATAACCAATTGTTTTGAATATATGGACTTCTCTTTATGAATGCATGTTTGCTTTTTAAATTATCAACACAATGAGAGTTGCTACTCAGAAAAATTAATTCATATCTTGCACATCCTCTCAATATCTGTGTGCATGTGTGAATTCAAGGGAGGGAAAACACCTCAGATAAGATGAGATTTTAACTTCTAACTAAGGTGACTGCCTTTTGCACATTTCAGTATCATTAATTTTCTGTCCACTGAATTTATTATAAAATCAAATTACCTTCTGTAATTACCAGTAACAGTATTACTTTTCAGATTAAAGTAACTTTTGACTTGCAGTTGCATTTCACATACTGTACAGGTGACTAAACTTGTATTTATATAGCCGACATTTTTTGTTCAAGTAAGTTAAACTGAGAAATAATTTCCTTCTGGCTGTCTGTACTTCCCTTTAATTCTGGTCAGTGTAGGGCCTTATAGTTTGCTACTATAAGGCTGGGGAAAAAATCGTAGCCTCACAATTTTTGCCATTTCCCCCCTTCACTTCCCCTGCAGGCTGTTACTGTTGATAGTCTTTATGGAAATACAAATTCAATCAGCAGCTGCAAATTTCATGAGACGTCCATCTTCATGCTAAATTTCTAACCAAGTGTCAAAACAATCTGTGGATTTCTCCCTGATGAAACACACTTTGAATTGTAAATTTCTGCAATTTTCTCATGTTAGAATTTGAGCTGCACTAAAATAGAACTAGCCCAGATGTATTGCCTACCAGTCTGAGACATGATTTTTCCCCTCATTATCTCACTATACCATTTGAAAGGGTTATTAACCCACAAAAAAATACCTGTTTTAGTTTGTTTTACCAAAATGCTTACATTTACTGTTCTTTCTAGTACCACAGGCAAACACAGAATCATTTTAAATGTCTTGGGACAGAAACCATCTCCAAACCCAAACTTTTCTGAGGAAAACACACAAATTAAACTTACATATTTTTTGTTTTTAAAGCCATGACACACTGAAACTTGGCACAGTTCGGAACAGTTTGCTGTTCTCTGGACACAGAAAAGCAAAATGCACATTTACATTTAATTACTGTTTCTTACAGTAGCTTGGAAAGCACATACAACCTATCAGGTACACCACTGCAGCTCAGATGTTTGGCTGTAGAGTATTTATTTCACTCTTCTGTAGATATTAACATGAAATATGCAAAACAATACTACTCTTCCAATTGCAAGCAAACCAGTCTATTACATATTCTTCTCATCTCCTTTCCATATGTAAAAACACCACTCACAAATATAAACCCACATAAAGATGATAAAGATGAGTTCTCTATTCATGTACTTAAGAACTGGCTATTTATTTTCTTCTCTCCAGAGACAAACAGTGTGATGAGGTGGATAGGGAGCTTACTAAATTGTACTTTAGTAATTACTTTAGTAAGTTTGATGCTTCAGGACAAATATCATATTTCAAAATATAAGATTGTCTTTCAGTTTACAGAAAATTCAGTGTGGCATCTTTTTGTATATAACTTGAGTTAATCATCTGAATGAGGAAAGAAACCTAAAAATGAATAGCTACACAATAATTTCCTTGCATAAGACTTTCAATAATAAAAGCGACAGAACCTCAGCGTATCTAATTACAGCATTTATTTGGTCAAGTTCAGCCTGTTCCCCTTTGGTTACTTACATCACATTCAGTTTTATGTAAGCTTGAACAGCCTAAGAATTGATCATATTTTGAGGCTCAGAAAACTAACCAATCTATAGAACTTCCTTGACCAGTTTCTTACCCTTAAGTGTGACTTAACTGATGAAAAAAAAAAATTAAGACCAAACAGTCTGTGTGAAAAAACAGGTTTGCCTCAAAAAAAGGACCAAGGAAAGCATGCCTGCACGCAGATGAGGAGGCACTTGCACTAGCTAGGTGATATCTATGCTCTGGCAGGTCAGTGGGTCAGGTCACTCAGGGGAAGCTACTGGACTCCTTTCTAAACTCTGCTTACTAAATTCATCTTTATAAGCTTGCTATTAGAAGAATGAAAGTTCCCCACACACACACAAAAAAAAGACAAAAAACCCTGAACTTTGCTCAAAACATCATTTCAACAGAGCTTCAATTTGGCTTCATTCAGACACGACATCCCAGATGAAATCCTGACAGGACTTTTTTTTTTTTCAGTTTAACATGTTCACATATTTATTTGCTTTAACAGCAAAACACACATATACACCAATACCTGTTGTAAGGTCTGAAATTTTATAGAGTGAAGAAGATGCTCAGTATCTAAAACAGTTTCCAGTCACAACTCTTAACACCCAAGTATAGGTACAGATTCTATTAGGGTAGACAGAAAGATTGGTACTGAATGTATTGTAACAGCTTTTATCATAACAGCTTCTTAAATACTGTATTATTCGGTCACATTTATTCTGTGGAGCCTGAAATAAAGGAAGGCAGGCATAACAAGAAAAATTTGGTTCTATTTCTCAAAATATCCTGAGTACAACTGATCGAGTTTACTGTAATATATGCAGAGGACAGGAACCAAGAACCCATTCTAACCTTATTAATCCACCATTATTGGACACTTGTTCCTCTTCAGTTTTAAGATTTAGCTTTGTCACACAATTACTTCCAAACCTCTTCTCTATTTCTCAAAAATAATTATTTCATTTTTACTCAAATCTTCCAAGATATAAACCATGACACTTTATAAAAGCAGTGTTGAAGGACTTCCAAAAGAGCTGACTAAACTCTTACCTAACATTAAAGTGCATGGAGTCACATATGCCAGTTTCCAGGCATTCTACCAAAACTGAAAGCAGTATTAATTGAGCAACATAGCATTTCACAAAAGAAAATTCACTGTAGTACAAATCGAAACAATGCAATCCTGTACTACACGTCTTCAGTGCCATCTTCTGGCAGCATAGTTAAGCTAATACAGAAGTGTTTCTTCTTTCCTTTCAGTGTAACTTTGGCAGTTCTTATTTTATCAACTACATATGCATATTGTTTAAACAATAACAGAACTAAAAAGAGCTCTTGTTCTCAGCAAAACTCTTCTAGAATTTTATGCTATTTAAAATTTTGCATTAGAATGTGAATTCAATCATCTGCTAGTACTTTTTAAAAAAAGGCATGAAGAAGTGATGTCGTAAGTCAAAGAAACCTAGGATTTGGTAAGGTGTCAGAAGCCTTAAAAATAACTAGAAATGCTAATTTTTATGGCATTAGGGTATAGCACCCACAAACTGTAGTATTCTCTTCCCAGATGCCCTCAAAGTCAGATACTTATCACTGACATACTTGACTTCTGACTCTGAACCAAAAATATGTTTCTAGACTCAAAAAGCAGTCTATTTTTTCTGAAAATATACTACCTGTTTTAATAAATATGCCTTCTATCTACAAACCTTGCCTTGCTTATTTCTTTTAGTGATCACAGCTAAAACCTCACCACAATAATTTCTTTGGCTTTTCTACTCAGTAGCCAGTAATACTAAAATAGTTTAATTTTAAAATGTATTTGAACATTTAACTTTGCTTCTAATTTAGTAACGCCTTCCACACAAGCACACACGGTTTTGCTTAAAAAGGCTCATAGTATTATCACACTTTGAAGCAGATTTTTTTTTTAAATACCGCAAAATCACTGGCAATATCAGAAGCAGAAAAAAGCGAATAATAAAAATAAAAGGTCTTGATTTCACTCTTTGTTTTTCTGACAAATACTTTCTCAAAGGTATTTTCTAGCATAACAACAAGTAAGATAGTTTTTCCACTTGAAAAACTGAAATTACCTTCTTGAGAACCGACATAAAGCTTAACCAGTGATTACTACAATTTAAGCTGTGTGAACTTTCAGCTACAGGAATATAGAAGTTCCAGTCCGACAATAACTCTTCAGAACTCAATACAGACCTCTTTTGAAAAAGCTCACAATGAAGCAATATTTGATAAAATACAAACTTTGTCCTAAGAATGCAAAATTTTCTAAATTCACAGAAATAAACACAGAACATCAGGGATTGGAAGGGACCTCGAAAGATCATCTAGTTCAATCCCCCGACACAGCAGGATCACCTAAATCAAGTCACACAGGAACATGTCCAGGTGGGTTTTAAACATCTCCAGTGAAGGAGACTCCACAACCCCTCTGGGCAGCCCATTCTAGTGCTCTGTTACCCTCACTGTGAAGAAGTTCCTTCTCAGATTGTTGTGGGACCTCTTATGTTCAAGCTTTCACCCAGTGCCCCTTTTCCTATCAGTAGATGACATTGGAAAGAGCCTGGCTCCATCCTCCTGACACCCACCCTTCACATATTTATAGACATTCATGAGGCCATCCCTCAGTCTCCTTTTTTCCAAGCTAAAGACACCCAGCTACCTCAGTTTTTCCTCCTAAGGGAGGTGTTCTTTGTTGCTTTTCACTGGACTCTCTCCAGCAGTTCTGTGTCCCTCTTGAGCTGAGGGGCCCAGAACTGGACACAATATTCCAGATGTGGTCTCCCCAGGACAGTGCAGAGGGGGAGGATGAACCCCCCCTTGACATACAAACCACTCCACTTCTGATCCACCCCAGGATGTCGTTGGCCCTCTTGGCCACAAGGGCACATTGCTGGCTCATGGATTGTGGATGGCTGGCTGAGTACAACTTCCCTCAAATATCAGGGTAGTTAAAATCCCCCATGAGAACCAGGGCCTGTAGCTGTGAGGCTGCTGACAATGGTTTTGTCATCTGTGAGCTCCTTCAGCATGACAGGAGGCAATGCATGCAATATGCTTTAAGAAACTGCTATGAGAAAAGCAATGCAGCTGTTCAGTGGTATGCCAGCTACACATGAGCAGGGTATTTATATAAGGGGTAAAATGTTATTTAAGCACAGTGACTGCTATGCTCTTCACAGCTTGAGTAGTTTTCTCAAACCTTTCCTTTAAGTTTATCACTTCAGCTAAATTTAATTGGTTAAAACGTATTCAGAGTGTTCAACCAGTAACACTTATGTACTTCAATAGTTTACAAATGCATTATCACAAGACATCTTGATAACTATTCTTCATGACAAAGTTTACCGTAAATAAACTTACTGTAGTCAGTTTATACAACTTACTGTAGCTTAGAGACAGTCACAGTTCATAAAAGCCATCCAGTGCACAGAATTATAGAATCATTAAGGTTGGAAGAGATCATCTAGTCCAACCACCAACCCAACACCACCACATTCACAGCTGTCACTCAGGAGGGCTGAAGTTCTGTCTTGCAGGCATGACTGAACTGGTTCCAGAGTGTCTGGGTGACCCAAGTTTGTTTCTTACTTGAACTATCTGCTCACAAGCTGCCTCAATGATATTACAGCAAAGCAAATAAACAACAACTAGCTTACAACTCTGTGACTCACTAGGTATAGTTCTAGCACATTCCTTGCTGGTTTTCTGATACATTAAGAGTATTTTGATTTGCTTTTGCAGTTAGGCATCCAAGGCCTTTCTAACTCTTGATTTGGAATAGTCACCTTTCTTTATTTGTACAAATAAAGAAACATGGAAGAGTCATGGACTGTACTGAATTGCTTTGCTGCACACTGGTACAGCAGAAACCAGACAATAAATCACTGCTCTTTGAAAGCCTACCAATATTCCTGTTTCTGAGGACACTAACAGAGTTATTCAACAACATAGCAGTTGTTGCAAAAGTCTAAAAATTAATTTGACCTCTGAAGAGACTGTGCCTATGTACCTCCTTCCCCCTCTCAAAAGCAAATCCTGTCCTGGCATAGAAAAGGAATTTCTCAAAAGCATTGCATTACCATTGTACAGGTTCTACACAAACCATACATATCTGGCTGGGGTAGTAGAGTCAAATAAAGTATATGTAGAGGAGTATCTCATAGAGAATGTATGCGTGAGCAATCCCAGCTGTGTGCACTTAGCCAGAGTCTGAGCTACGGGTTTTGAAACCTGCTCAGATAGTTTCTCAAGGTCAGTGATGTGCAGGTTTGTGAGAGAGCTGGCACATAGAAGGAAAACAACAGGTCGTGGAATGAAAACTATCACACGAACAGTGTGTGGACAGACATACTTAACCAAAAGGAGTGGCTTTTAAGATGTATGGACAGATGTGTTGCATGAATCAGCAATGCACTTGTATCGCATGGACCGCCCCGCTGTGTATAAAAGGGCTAAACTGATGCTTAATAAATGGCATTCGCTTGATCATATTGATAGTCTCGCATCTGTCCATTTTATATTCTCAGGAAGTATATAGTTCACTGACAGAAACTTTGTATTTACACCTGTCAATATCCTCAATTTGTCGACCTTCTCTTCTGGTGACAGGATTAAGTGGCTTCCTGCAGGACTGCAAAAGTGTTCAATATAACTGTGACCATAACAACAGTCCAAAAAACTCTGATCATAACAAATCACATTGAAGAAAGGCCATAATTTGCTTATGAATAGTGTATTCTCAGTTCTCAAATCATGCAGAAGCTCCCCTTGGCTGCTTTAAGCCTTTGGGGTGATGCGGCCCCATCCAGAGAGCAAAAATTAATAAATGATATTTCTGACCAAATACAGGTGAGAGATGCAACAAAACATGAAGGAGCAATTGAGCTCATTTAATTTGTCTTTTTTCACTACACAGTACACATTCCTGTTACGATGGTTAAATTTGAGCATTCTTGACCATACTACTGAGTTACTGCTATACACTAAGCAAAAAGGAGCAAAAATAGGAATACTGTTTATAGAAAAGGGTCGGAGAAGAAGTTGACCAGACTGTAAGGCTTGGAAACACTGGTAGTCTATAAGCTGCCTTATATTCATCTTAATTTAAGATTCCTTTGTAGAAAAGAAACAATGGCATAACACTGCAAGAAAAACTTAATTTTGTGTCCTGGACCTAACATTTTTGCTGCCTTCTTATAGAGCAGCAAATACATCACCAATGGGAATACATAGTTCCTGCTGAGGAATTCTTAGTTGCTTAGAAAACAAGTGTTTGAAAATTCTGCATCATAGGAAGTTCTGCTACAAGACCAAAATAATACACAAACCAGTGTAGACAGGCTACTAGAAGCAGAAGCATCTATTTGCCAAACAGATGTTTTCTGCCAAAACACCCCTGTATTTATAACACCCCTGTAACACGTACTGGTGACATGCAAGCAATGGATACATACAATCCTTATTAACAACACAAAAAAATATTATTAACAACATAAAATCTATTAACAATAGTATTTTTGGCTGAGGTGATGCCACTCTTACTGACATCCATTTACAACTTCTCTCTGTATATCTGTGACTGGATGTGACACTTTCCAAGCAGATTAGTTCTGCCAGATTGAAGTCTGTTGTAGCTACTATCTCCTCAGACTTGTCAAAGGACACCGTGCTGGACAGTGCTACATATCTTTCCATTCTACTATTCCAATTGTAGGACTGTGGATCAACTTTTACTCATCAGCAAGTTAAGTATCTCTCTTGTAGGTACAAAATGTCAGATGGTCCAGGTGTGCTTCCTCAATTACAAAGCTTGTGATACTTCCAGTTCCTACAGGATTACCACTACCTGCAGAAGTCTGTCAGATTCCAGCCTTCCTTTCAGCTCTCCTTAGAAAAAGCAAAACTTCATACTGATTACAGTTCCCCTTGCTGGCTCCTCCAAAGCATCTAGTGAGAGGAAGCTAGTGAAATCAGACTCTCATTTCCAGGAGGGTGAAACAGTAACACTTGGCACTTCAAATGAAAACGGCCACAAATAAGGGACACCCAAAACCACAGTATCTTATGTGCCTATTTAATAATTTCCATTCCCCCAAACTGTCACACAATTTCAGGCATTCTTACTTATTGTAAAACTTCTGTACCTAGAAGCAAAGTCTGAAACTGATTCTTCCCACTCCTCCAAAGCAAAACAGTTCTAACCATGCAAATCTGACTGTAGAACTATCAAGCCTTTTATGACAGAAACTTTACCTGGTGTTTTAAAGATTTATACAGAACACAAAAATCTTACTGTTCAAAGCAGAAGTCAAACCTAATTCCTCACCACTACTCTCACTTATACTTCAAAACAAACTGAAAAAAATTACAGTGGCCCACAGAGTAACATGCCAACCATCTTCAGCTTCTTCTATTTAATCTCTCTTTCACTATGGCTTCTCAATTGCACTCTTTTATTCAACATTTTATAATTTTAGCCTATTTCTTCCGTTAAAAAAGCTCCAATAGCTTTACCTAAACGCTTTAATTTTCTTTCTAGTCTTGTTTTTACAGTAATAAAGAGTTTCTAAAAGAAAGACATACCAAATAAGACACAAGAAAAGTGGATATCAACAAATTTCACATGAAAATCATGATTAAGACCATCTGGACAGTATTTATAATCTTGATAATAAAAAACCCATACAAATACTGAACTGAAATTCATCATACAGACATACTGAAAATTGTTTCCTGTACCATCTACAGACACATTTAGAGTCTCTTACACATCAGACCTTTTCTTTAGTTTGCTAATACAATTTCAACCCCTAAAAGTTTATGCAGATTAAGTTAGTTTTTGCTCCTATGCATCTTAATGAGATATTTCCTTCATTTGAAACCAGAACAATGAGTGGAATTCTCTTTATATTTCAGGACAATTAAAATGAAAGCAATCACATTTTGCCATAAACCAAGTATGATGGTATGCCAACAATCCTAATTGATATAACGATCATGTTTGCAAGATACTCACAACTCTAGTGATCAAGTTCCAAGGATGAAACATGGTCAAAGTGACAGACAGCATCACAGAAAACAAAGCTCTATTTTTGGGACAGTTTGGTCTCCTTCAGCCACTGCGAACACCCAACAAACTGACCTATGCTAACTTACAATGAAATAATTTCCGGGTGAGTTGAATCACCTTTTAACACACAGGTAGGAAGACAAAGTCTAAACAACCACATCACAACACTACAGGTACCCTAATAGCTGTTTTAACTCTTAGACAGTATGCCCTGATGTTTGTAACAACTACCAAAAGGGCTGAATCCTGCAGGTAGCAGCTGTTAAAATCAGCATGATTAACCAAATCAGACAAGGTTTTCCTTATATTAAAAATACCTATCTGTCCAGAAGTATAGTTTCTTTTACAAAGTACAAGAGAGCTCTTAATAAAAAGAAATCTAAAATAATTTGGTTTTGTCCATCAAATCTCAAAAAAAAAAAATCCCCAAAACATAAATAAATTTTGATTCTATTGAAAGAATTGAAACAGGTTCTCATAACAAACCCAGAATAATTAAAAGTAACAAATATACAACATACAAAACTTAATATCAGGTAAAATTAAACAAGATCACCATCCCAGTTTAATATCAAAAAAACACAGTTAAGATTAATCCTGGCTGTAACATTCAAGTTACTGTCTGTCTGTACAACTACTTACTGCTATTCCTGGAATCAGAGAATTGTGTTGGAAATGACCTTTAAGATCGAGACCAACCATTAATCTAACTCTACCAACTCCACCCCTAAACCATGCCCCTAAGCTCCCTATCTACAGTAACTTTTAAACACATCCAGGGATGTTAATTCAAACCCCTCCCTGAGCAGCCTGTTCCAATGTCTAATGACCACTTCAACAAAGAAATTTTTCCTAATGTCTAACCTAAACTTCCCCTGGTGCAACTTGAGGCTGGTTGCTGTTGTCCTATTGCTAGGTACTTGTAAGAGACCAACATCCATCTCTCTACAACCTTCCTTCACATAGTTGCAGACAGAGGTCTCCTCTCAGCCTCCTCCTCTTCAGACCAAAGCGCCCCAGTTCCCTTAGCCACTCCTCATTGGGCTTGTTCTCCAGACCTTTCACCAACTTTGTCAGCGTGACTCAGATATAATGCCTGCAGCCAGATTACTTCTAGCAGCTGAAGGAAAAACGTATCACTTCACCCAAATAGTGTTTATCAAATATTAGCATTTTTATAATCTGCTCTTCACAGCGTAATTGCTTTGCTGCATAATGTATGATGCAGATTGAAAAGCAATTATGTCACTCCTGAATTACTGTCCTAGAAGCTGACAGCCTGCAATGCAAGTTTTATTTCTGTGCAAACATATACACATTTATTTAGCTCAGCTTCTGCAGTTTGCAGGCTCACCTGAAAGCAACATTCATGAGCTGTCAGTGTTCAGTGATCCTGAAACAACAGCGCCACCCCTGATGATAAACTTGTATTAGCCAGCTATTACCAGATGTGAGAATATGGATCTGTATGAGGAAAAAAAACACCATCACTTTCTCAATGCACTTATTTCTGTAACCGAACTGAAACTTGGTAATACCGCTTGTTTCAGATGGTATTTTTAAGAATACCTAGAAACACTCTTAGCTGGCCAGCTTGGTTCTCAAAGTTCTTATCACAGGCTCACATACGCCCTCTACTGCAGACCTAATGCAACATACAGAAAACCGACTCAACATATTAAAAGCTATATAAAATACAAAATACTCTGGGAAAATTCTTCCAGATGTTCTTCCTAAGCTGCAGATTCAAATAAAGTCAAAACTAAGACTGCCTTTTCTCCAAAGCAAACCTTAAAACTTGAGCCATGCTTTCAGCACTGATACATAATCTTTTAAAGGAACTACTCTCCTGTTGCTGGTCTAGTGTTCTTACATTATAGTGCATATGCTGGTATTTCAGCGAGCACTTACTCTGACTCTTCACCATTATAACAGTTGAAAGTACAAATGAAGATATTGAAAAAGCTCAAATATAAACTCTTATTAAATATGTGCCTTTAGAAAATACGTGCCAGATCTTAAATATTTAGTGCACCTTCCTGCATTTTTTTAAAATAAATTGTTCATCAGAAGTCTTTACTTCCAACTGGAATCAGCTGTTTCCTGTAAGACAGTAGGTTGTAACAAATGCATAAACTGCATGAGGAATTTGTTTAGTAATTTAAAAAATATGAACATTTTAAGTATCATCCCTGTTCAGCAGCAAGAACAACTTGTTATGCAGCAAAGCTATGGCAATGCCCCAGAAGTATGTTATTGAACAAGAAAAATAAATGCATTTTATTGATAAATCTCATCTGTTCAGTGAAATACTTGTCTGAGACACTGAAATGAGTAATCAGTCAACCACTACCCATTAATGAACCACCTATTTCCATCTTCTATCACATTCAGCCTCAGGACTGGCGACTGAAGGGTCATATCAGTTAATGAGCTATACTGGATATTCCTCTTGTTAAAAACATGGTGTAGTTGTACTATTTAATCAGTCATAATTTCACAACAATAGTAAAAAATACCACTTGCAGCATGCCATTAAATACTGAGGCATCTTTTCTTCAAACACCATAAGCATTAAAGGTTTGACTTCAAAAGTTCCTAAAAAACATTAAACAATATACTTTCACTCCCACCATGCCCGAAGTTCCGCATTTGCAGAAAATGAAATACTCTAATTCTTAACTATTCTATTTTGTACTCCTGTGAGCACAACAATCCCTTTTTTCAGGGTCTTTCCCCTCCGTATTAACACTAAATTTTTCTTAACTCCTTTTCTATTTCTACCAATTACTGAATCGACTAATTGCTTATTCTTACAGCCTGGGGACAGATAATGTTTATTTTCACCCTTTCAAAACAAATAATGGAACCAAATTAAAAGTAGGTCAGTTTTATATTTCCTTCTCTTCCTCTCCAAACCACGAATCCATTAATAAACTGAAGAACTATGACACTCTTAAAAGGTCATCTTTTTTGGCCATTATTGATCAGATCTCTCTAAAATAAGGCAAAATCCTCTAAAACCAACACCTCTCCAAGTCACAGGTAGCTGGTATCACTGCTTAAATCACCGCGACAACTCCATACAGCACAGTTAAACGCACTGAGGTTGCTACATTATTCTTCTAATAACTAGTAATTCAGAGACAATCACAATCAGAATGCAAGATAGCATCCCTCAAAATACAGTCACTCAAAATACAGTTGCTACATCTTGAGTTTCATCTGGACAACCCACAGTTTAGGATATTTTTGAGAATATGTCTACTGTAGTGACTTGATTCAAAAGGAGTGTGATTTTTGTAGCCAACTCTGTGCTGCCTCTATTTATCACATTCTCATTTGGACTCACTTTGTTTCAAGGCATTTTGTATAACCTCATGATCTCTAGCAGCTTATGCTCTTCATTCCCACTTCAGTAGCAGTTAGAGCTTACAATTTACTGTTCACCAAGTCATTTCAATCTGGTTTGTTTTTTTTTTTTTACTCTCTGAAGGTGCAATAACTCCAGAAAACATGAGCTGTTTCTGAAGACAAGATGTGCACCCCTTCTCTCCCTTCAGGTTTGTAAGGTACTGACGTGAGTGACTGCACAGCCTCGGACTTTCTGCTTCTTACTGTACTAAAGAATATCAAGTAGAAAATCTCTTCAGTCTGTAGGTGCTCTCGTTGATGTAGTCATACAAAACACATAGAGTACAGCAAACAGACAAACCTGAGCTGGGAGTGAAAACATACAGCCCTTTCTTTCACCTCAAAGCCGCTATTCGTCACAACCAGGCAGCAGCCCCCAGCCCGTCCAGGTGACTGCAGGCAGCACTTGGGCATCTCCAGGGATGCTGTCCCTCAACGCACTGCCGTGCAGCAGAGCAGCTGCCTGTAGCGAAAGATGCGAGCACACACCGTGAGAGCCATCACGCTCCTGGGACAGCGGCTGGAACCTACAAAATTTCTTCTCCTCAGGAGTGCGGGGCACATCCGCAGAGGCACGCATGAGAGCTCTGAACAATCAAGAGTCAACTTGTTTACTGCTGCCTGCCAAACACCCCACCTGCCTACTGGTCCTGCGCCTGCCGCAGGGTGACAGACACACAGCGAATCCTGCCACCATCTGCTCCCGGCACCCGTCGGACCTCAGGCCCGGCCAAGCCCCTCCTCCGCAGCCAGCCCCGCGCGTACCGGGCCGTGTCTCGTGTTTGGGCACGCGGTAGTACTTGTTGCCGAAATGGTCGGTGCCCACCAGCTCCTTCTCCGGACCTAGCAGTCGCAGCCGCAGCACCTTCAGCACTCGCCAAAACCGGCTCATCGCGCCGCCTCTCCCGCCGCCGACGTCGCGCCTGCGCCGCGACTGCACGCAAGCACCCCCACACCCCTTCCTCCAGTGGTGTCGGGCCTGCCAGCAACGCTGCTCGCCATTGGTGGGGGTCTGCCTGCCCCCAGCCAATCCCAAGCGCCCGTGGCCCAAAATGGCGATGGCTTCGTGGTCTCGCAATGTTGGGGTTTCTTTCGGCCCGGCAAGTCGGTCTCGATGACCCTCTGCGGCTGCGCCGGATCGAATCCACCCGGAGGTAGTGAGGTCGGGTGGGAGCCCCGACGGGGAGAAGCTGTGTAGGGGGGCCCCGAATGGCAAGGCGCCTAGTGGCCTTAACAGGGCCGCAGAGCGGCCACAATGGGCCCTGGCTCCGCCCTGCCAGGGGCCCGACCAGACTTAGCCCAAGCAGGGCCGGGCCGCGCCTAGGATACCATGATCTGCTGCTGCGGAGAGAGTAGAGCTTTGCTTTGCCGCTGTCATCTCTGCCTCCGGCAGAGACTTCCGCTTGTCTCGGGGTTTCCCGTAGGGTGTTTCTTCACGCGCGTAGATTATCGGTCCTGGGGCTGGCTGAGCAGGCGCAGAGCAATAAACTGTGCTTCGGCGTTACACGCCCCGCTGCTGTGATGGCCTCACTAGAGGTTTCGACAGGGACGAGACTGCGCTGTGTGCAGACACAAGATTCGCGTGGTAGTGTGTCTCCATCACTTCGTCCTCCCAAATTTTGCTTGTTGGCGAATTGCAGAAGTCACCAGAGGGGTTCCCAGCAGCTTTTGTGGAAAGTGATGGCTGCAAAGAGATGCTTATTAGTGTTCCTGTTAATAGTTGTAATGTGATAATGTTTGCTCTTCATCAGGGAGTCGACTTTGCATCTGTATTTCAAGTTAAGTCCAGTAAAGCACATCTTGGTTCAGATGCTTGCACAACTCCGTCTTGAGATGCAGATGGAGCAGAATTGGTGTAAAAAGATTTTATTTAAAAATTCAAATTAAATGTGGTGGGTTTGGGAGGGGGGAGCTGCTATCTATGTGCCTTTTGACCATGCAGTTACATCCTTTCAATAGATTGTATTTATAGCTACCCTAGAGTCATACGTTTGAAAATACTTCCACAGGAAGATTAATTGCTTCAGTAAGACTAAATCTTGAGCTTAAAAGTTTTAAACTAGTGATGCTGGCAAAATTCTTATTCTAGGCGATTTCTTGTTTTATACTATTTCACATCTTTATAAAAAGCTAAAATGATTTGTCGCTTTTGAAGTGTGCCTGCAGACCTGCTGTTTGAGGTCCACCTATAATAGTCTATGCTTCTCACATCAAGCTGAAGCTCAGTAGAGGCATTTGGCTATGTTTTTGTCTATAGCATTTTTTTCAAAATAGTGTGCTAGGCAGCTCTGATCATCTTGTAAGGCTATTTTTTTTTTTCAGATAGTATAGGTGAAGGAAGAAGAATTTTTGATTCCTTTTTTTTACTATGTAATATTACCATATTTAAAGATACAGGCTAATACTAAGGTGTACAAGATATTGGTTGCAGCTGAGAAAAGTTTGGAAGCTTCATCATGTAGATAGCACGGTTCTTACCATTACCAGGAAATACAACGGGTCTCCTGAAAGGAAATACTATGCTTAAATTAATGTGTCCGCTAGGTGTCCGTAGTTCCACATAGAATGAAGCTTGGAAGACTTGCGTTATGAAGCTTCAAAGTAATTGGTATTTGTTGCTACTACAACTGTTTCTTACGTTTTTCAAATTACATTCAGGTTTTTGTTTCGTATGTTGACCCCCAATGAAATGTTGCTGTTTCTTTGAGACTTCTTTATATAATTACATATTTTTTCAATTTTTATATATTTATTTCTCTTTTACCTTCTGCACAACATTAAGAGTACCTTTTTCTTGTCTCTACCGACTTCAGAGGACTTGTTTGAACCTGCAAGTCCAGTTTTGCCAAAAGTAGCAGGGATAATTTAAATGTGTGCAAGAAACATTGTTCCATGGACAGTTTGAGTTGTGCAGAGGTAATAGTGTAGTAACATTGTACAAGTCTGTAGTTCTTGTTCATATCTCTGTTTTACTTTTTTTTTCTTTTTATTATTTTAAGGGTTCTAAGTTTGGAATTAAATAAAGACAGAGATGTGGAAAGAATACATGGGAGCGGGATCAACACCCTTGATATTGAGCCTATTGAGGGAAGATAGTAAGTATATATTTGAGATGGTAAACATTCATGCAAAAACTTCATTGTGTTTTGGTACTATAAATTTGTCTTCTTGTGAACACTCAATAATATTTGAGCATATTGAAACGATGAGTGTTGTAACTTGTGTGCTTTATTATGTTATCTTGTGTGCTTTCAGTATGTTATCTGGTGGATCAGATGGTGTTATTGTACTTTATGACCTGGAAAACTTAAGTGGAAAACCAAGTTACACTTGTAAAGCACTTTGTTCTGTTGGAAGGTAAGTACTTAAAAATTCTGTTGAAAGTTTGTAGTGATATTTCTTGTGTGACTAGCATTAAACTCATAAATTGATGTAAGTTCTTATTTCTAGGGTAAAACTAATGCCAGAAATCTTTGAGGACTGTCTGATACTGTGTAAGCAGATCTTTGACAATTAAAAGAATAAAGTTAAAGGGAGAATTTTATTTGGACTCATGGAAACTGAAGTGGAGTGGCTTGTGTTGCTGTAGACCTCACAAAAAAGTTAGAGTTAGTACCCCAATTTCATGTTTCAACACTGAACAAGAGACAGCCACTAACTTTTCCAGATGACTGTTCCTGTGAGTTTTCTTATTGTTTCATGCTGAAATATGCTGACTCTATGCAGTTAACTATGAGGAAGTCATTGTGGGACTATTTTAGAAATAGTCCTTATGTCCCCCAGATATATATAATATATGTGTCTATGAATAAATATGTATTTAAGCAAAAGTTAAATTAGTTTTGCATAACATTTTCCATCTGATACAGATTTGTTCTTGTTAGTTGTATTTCCCTTCTCCCTGGTCCCAGCTTTATTAATAGCTATTTTAAGTTGACAAGATACTGAAGTAATTTATAAAGAACTTCTTGAGGACATGCTTGAATAAAGACAAGTGTGTAAGTGTCAAAAATCGGTGGTATTTCTCTGAAGAACTGGCTGCTAGCATATTGTGTGTAATCTGAATAAAGACTCAAAGTCTTTATTGATTGGTGAGGCTTTATGAGTTTGTTAATCAGTATAAATTTGTCCATTACAAGCATTAAGTCTTCTATATTGAAGTTATCGAGTAGGTTATTTTGAGACTCGTAGTAAGATGTCTTCTACTATGTCAATGATTATTAACTATATTTTAACACATTTTTAGCCAGTCTTGAAATTATTTGAGGTCTAAGAGCTTCATAAGTAAGATGGACAAAAACAGAAAAGATTTGTAACCGTAAAAGGCAAGAATGGTAGGAAGAAATTGATAGAACATGCGTCAAAACGAATAGCTACAGAATTTACTGCAAGTAAGCTACATAATTTAATGTTCATGTCTGAGACTTCTTGAACAAAATTAATTAAATTAAGTAATGACTTTACATCCCCAAATGTCAAAACTGAAATGAATTCTGAAACAGATACAACAAACTGAAGGAATTTGTTTAGAAGACAAGCATAAAAACTGGCAAATCTGTGCTAAAATCATACCATCATTCAGTTAAGTCAGAGAAATACTTATTAGTATTCTCGTGTTTATCAGCACAGTTAATTGGTAGTCTGTTTCTTGAGTAGGTATTAGTTTGCATAGATGCATGTTTTGTTTCTTATCAGTTGAGTAGAGATATAAATTTTCATAGTAGAGCTTGGTGACACAATGTTTAAACAATAAGATCATTGTTACTGCTTAAAGTAGTCAGTATGTTTTTTGCCTCAATTATTTATTCCCAGTAATGTGTTTTCATAATATGTTTAAAATAATCATTGTAGCTAACTAAGTACAAATATAGATTCAGATATTGGAATATTACTCATGCAGAGTTCCTGACATAATAAGTGAATTTATCATTACCAGAAATGTACACTTCCAGTCTGACTATCTGGATTCTAAATTAGAAGCATATGATAATGATGTGTCGCAAAAATTAGCCCAATTTACAAGTTGGCAGAACGTAACACAGTTATGATCTGGAAGTTGCTTAAAGGGTAGGCTCTTGGTAGAGGCCCTTTGAAGCTATTTTTAAGTAGACTCTAAAGTGGGCCTGCTGACAGTCTGGTGTTTTAGAACATTAGAGGAGATAATTCCTGATGTTCTAATTCTGTCCAGTTTCTCATCTGGAATGTAGGGTCACCATTGCAAAAAACAAAGAACTTTACTTGTTCTGCTATGTAAAGCAGCGCACAAAGCTTTACACAGTTCTGTAGAATCCAAGTTGTCTTGTGCAAAGACTGGCATTTGAGAGTAGCTGAATAGGACTAATTCCTAGATAATATATAGCAATGAATTTGTGCAACGTAGTATTCTGTACTTAAAACCTGTCTGAGATGAATGAATGGCGATGACCTTACCATCCATAGAATTAATTCTGTATTTTTCTTTGGTAGGAAAAGTTAGGATGTTCTGAGTAATGGGGGAAAACATATAGAGTGAACTGAGACTAGGTAGAACCCTGAGACACAAAGCCAGACTGAATGGCATGTGACCACCTCTGAGTCTAGCCCAGATTAAAGGTGACTCCTGTAGATCTTCTGAAGAGTTTTTAAGTTCATTCCTCAGACCTCTGGTTTATGGGAGAATTGATTGCACTGGTGCAGTGCTGAATGCAGTCCAGTGTTCTATATTTATATTTATTGTTCCATGAGTTTAGTTTTTTTCTGCCCAGTGCACACAATTACCTCTGCAGAAGTAAATTTTCAGAGTTAGTCTTGATTTCCTGGCACTGCAGGTACTGAAGATTTTTAGCTGCCCCCTCACTGTAAATAAGTGCACAAAATATGTTGATTTTTATCACTGTAGCAAAGTAACAGGGCATTGTAGGGTATGCCTCAGATATAAGCAATGAAGGAGTTACTAAACTAAGCTCAACAGTTGCTCAATAGCTCTTGCTTGGTATTGTTAGTGCTGGCTTCAGGCTAACTCTGTTTAAAGGTGTCTTCTGTGCTTTCTAGCAACTCAAGTAAGGTTTACTAGCTTAGATGTAGTGCCAGATCTATGCAGGAGATCTACATCTGCATTTACACAATGATACCCCTGCAAGAGTTAGCCGGTTTGGAGGCCAGGACACTTGAGATAACAAGGCAAAGGTTAAGAGCTGAAGAAATCTTGTGAGCCATTCACTAGCTGTAGATGGAGCCAGTTGAACTGTTTTTGTATTTGTACTGGCTGGCCGGGGTGGAGTTACTTTTCTTCGTAATAGCTTGTATGGTACTATGCTTTGGATTTGTGACTGGTCTTGTTCTTGTAGCTGATGTTGTAGCTATTGCTGAGTAGTGCTTATGTAGCGTCTAGGCATTCTCTGGTCCTCACTCTGACCCCCTCAACACATAGGCTGGGGATGGAGAGAAGACTTGGGAGTACAGCTTGGACACCTGACCAGAATTAACAAACGGATATTGATAGTCCATATAATACAATGTCATACACAGCAATAATGAGGAGTTTTCCAGGAGTTGCCGTTGCTTGGGATCCCTATGGACATCGGTTAACCTGTGAAGAGTGATTACTTTTGCATTGCTTGTTTTGGGGCTTTTGTTTTGTGGATTGTTCGGGGGCTTTTTTTTGTGGGTTATTTCCTTTTACATGTTTATTTCAGCGCACAGGTTTTCTCATCTTTGCCATTTGGATTATCTCTCCCACCCCACTGCTGGGGCGGGGAGCAGCTGTGGTTGTGCTTAGATATCTAGGGTTAACCTGCGACAGCGTGGTACTTCTGAGACTCTGAGCATGATTTTGGGTCCTGAAACTGCATCCATGTGGATCTAGCTTAAATATGAGCGGCCTAGGAGAGATGCAAAATGGTTGCTACTTATCAGACCCTGGTTGGTTGAATCATATACTGGAGCTTTTTTTAAGATGTGCTCTGGTACCCCTTCTTCCTATAACTGTGAATAGTACTCTACTATTGAGTACTAACAGGGTACAGTGGAAATCTGATAGGGTGTAGTGGAAATCAAAGTTTTGTATTGTTCTTCCTTTTTCATTTCTGAATGCAAAAATAACTAACTCTCAGTAACTCAGTCCTGTGCTCTCTGGTGGCTTCAGTAAACATGAGTTTCCAATAACTGTGTAGCTACAGCTATTAGCTAAGAATCATTGATCTATTTTTTTAAACTGTATTTGTGGTTGTATTTATGAGTACATCCATTTGTTGTGGAATTCCAGAAGCACAAGTGGTTTGTAATGTTTGGCTCTCACTTTGAATATTAGAGCTTTCAAAATTAAAATTTTAAAATTTGAAAAGACATTTATGTCCTTTATGGCTCAGACTGAGTGTGTTAACTAAATGATTTGTAGGTTCTTGAAATGAGAGCTCTAAGGCAATTAACATTGGTTGGTTAAAGACCAAGGTACTGAAACTAAGTTTTAAACTTCTCATTAAATATCAAGACAATTATGATTATCAAGAATCTAATCAATGGGAATTTTTTCTTTGATTTTAGGAGCCATCCTGATGTACATAAATACAGTGTGGAGACAGTCCAGTGGTATCCTCATGACACTGGCATGTTTACATCCAGCTCATTTGACAAAACTTTGAAAATATGGGATACAAATACTTTACAAGTAAGAAAGAATTTCTACAGCTTGCAAACTTCTTTCTATGTGTTATTGGTTCCACATGTGTAGTGGTCCCAGAGCTTAACAGAACTAAGCATCTATGAGGATGAAACCCAGCTGCCTGTTAGAATTGGCAGTGCAGCAGCAGGGTCACGTGATTCTGGCATTCATGTGTGCGTTGGTGTGTATCTTTCTGTCTGTCTAAATTGTATGAGAGCTTGGAACCCTTGGGACAATTCCATTCTGCTTTTACTGTGAACAGAAATACAGCTAGTGGAATATATGCTACATAAACCTGTCAGCTAAGGACTGTTCTTGAAGTTCATTCTTGAGGATTGTTGAGCTGGTAAGTAGCTCTGGGAGAAAGATCTGGGAGTTCTACAAGCTACCGATGAGGTATTTCCCATGAGGTCTGTTTCCCAGAGGTGCCTTGCAGCGGCCAGAAGGAAGGAGTCTCGGCGGGACTTTTTAAACCGCGCCAGAGCAGCAGCACTTCATTTCCCAGAGGTGCCTTGCAGCGGCCGGAAAGAGGGAGTCTCAGCGGGGCTTTCCTTCCAGTATTTAAGGGTAAAAGCCTCTAAGGAGCACGGTGACCTGGAGCACGGCAACCAGGAGTAGGCAAACAGGATCATAGTGAGGCAGTTTGCATGGCAGTTCGCGCAGGCAGGGCAACCAGGTAGGGTAGCAGACGCCGCTTTGTTCTGTTAGGTCGGTTTCTTTCTTGCTTTCAATCTTCTCTCTCCGGTCCTTCCCCTTGTTGGCAATGGGTGGAGCTAAACGATCCAGGGCTAAAGCAGCTGCTACCTCGTTTACCCATACAATCCCCCTGACAATGGATGTGGCTGTTCAGACTCCTGACTGCAGGGAATGTCTGAGCCTTATGCCGCTGCAAGAGAGTGGTGCCTGAAACACCTGCGTGCGTTGTGAGCAGGTGAACGACCTGCTCTGCATGGTGGCTGAGTTGCGGGATGAGGTGCGTAGGCTGAGGAGTATCCGTGAGTGTGAAAAGGAGATAGATTGGTGGAGTAGCACTCTCTCATCTCTTAAAGCTGCCCAGGAGTCAGAGGAGCCTAGTATTTCCTATCACTGGGAAGAAGGCACTCAGGAACTGGAAGAGGTCGAGGCTTTCCCCCACAAGAAAGAAGGTAGGGTTCACCCTGATGATGAGGAATGGGAACAGGTTCCCATTCGTGGGGGAAACAGAACCCTCTCCTGCCCCCCTGTGCTTTTCCAGATGCCACTGTTCCATCTGCCCTTGGAGAATAGGTTCGGGGCACTGGATTTTGGGGATCAGGATGAGGAGGTTGAAGACATTGTCTTAACTAGAGAACCCCCAAGGAGCACCCTTACAAAAAAACCCCTGAAAACCTCTAGTACAAAAAAGAAGAGAAGGGTG
>JAOXOE010000874.1:13108056-13131459 GCA_028565055.1 Phoeniculus purpureus | reverse complement strand
ATTTCTAGATATTAATGAGGTCACCCCTCAGTCTCCTCCAAGCTTGAAAGACCCAGCTCCCTCAGCCTTTCCCCATAAGGGAGGTGGTTCCACTTCCTTCATCATCCTCGTTGCTCTACACTGGACTCCCTCCAGCAGCTCTGTGTCCTTCTTGAACTGAGGGGCCCAGAACTTGACCAAAGGACGTCCCGCCTACCTGAGTTATCTGTTAGTACCAGAACGCTGCATGGATTCTGGAAAGGATATAAACCTTGGCAGCTAAGTAGGAAAGTACTTGGGCTCCAGGAGAATTGTCTGCAGTGGGGAAGGGAGATCCTTCCACAAAACTAGTTTTGCAGCCTGTCCTACCTTTTAAATACTGTAGAGACTGAAGTGTAATCAATGGCTTCTTGTTTTGCTAATCTCATCAACAGTCTTATGAAAATTTATCCAAAAATGTTTTACTGAGCTGAACTGATAGGATTTCCCTTTCAGCTGTGAGACATTTTATTGTTGCTTGAGGTGTCATTCAGGCCAGTTATGGAAACAAAGATGCTCAGAAAGGGTTACCAGGCAAGGCCAAGCTGCCAGTGATGTTCTTTGATTAACTGCAGCCCAAGAGGAGAAGGCAGATCCTTTGTCCATGTTTCTACCTTTTCACATTACTTCCACGTCATTTATCTCTTCATGTCAGCTGGTTTATTAGATTTTGTTATTCTTCTTAGGAAAATAATATTCTAAATAAAAAGGATTTGCCCCTTGGAAAGTGTAAATGCTTATATAGTAATAACACAGGATGTAGTGTCTCTGTATGCACAGCACATTTATCTATCTAGAATCAGAACTAGCACAGGCAATTGCAGACAATCATAACAGAAATGCATCCATCAGATAGCGGTCTGTTTCAGTAGCATGGACCTTTGTACACAACGAGAACATTAGTAATTTCTATTGTGTATGGGTGTGAATGCACTCATCACTCATAGAACTTGGTAGAAATCTGCTTATGCAAAAGAACTCTTTGCTCCTTGTGTGAGTGCACCCGGCTGTGAGAGCCTGCCTTTTATGCACTTCCCTTGATGAAGTTTTTTATTTGATATGCTTCGGATTTCACAGTGTGTCTTCTCTTATTCTGAAATAATAAATAAGTGCAGTTTGTTTATTTCTTCTTTATGTTTTCTCTGCTGTACGCATATTTCTGCTGTATCTCAGCCCCGTCTTTCTGTACACATTGATTTGTTTTCTGTCTCTTAATACCCAAGAAATGGATACTGGTAACTGCTGTATTTTTATTTGGCTTTTTTAGTCTTGGTGGATGTTGGATTCTTACTTTATTTCTTTCTTCTTAAGTGAGGGCACTCCTACTCAGAAAAAGACATTAAAATCCTCCATACACTATCTGATCAGTTCTACTGCGAGCCCTTGTCTAAATAGATGGCTGTTTTAATTAAGTTCCATGTGACTTCAAGCAGGCACAATTAAAGGCTAGAGCAGGAGAAAGCAAACTGTATAGTTGCAATTATTAAAATAATTTGCGTTATATTAACAGAATAGCATACATTAAGAGCATTAAAATATTGCTGATTGTTAAATGTTTTCTATTAGAAATCAGAATTGGCTTTCAGGGCCTCTGTTGCAAAAATAGGAGAACTGACTGGTACTGGTAACAACTTATGTGTTCCTCATAACACAACAGATTTGTGTATACATATGAATTCACGTAGTTGTAGTCTTCCTTGCTAACATCTAGCAACGCATATGCATACATGTATATATGCATCTGAATTAGTATAATGGCTGTACACATTTTGAAAAGGTAACTGTTTCATTTTAATTTAAACATCTTGTTTTGAATAAGCAGTTATGTTATGGAGCTAAATCAGTCAGCTTAACAACAAAGGGCAGTATGCTGATGAATTATGTATGTTATCTGCATTTTCTGCCTGCTGATAATTGACAGGTATCATGGCACCTTCTACAAACTTCCTGTAATTATATGCCACATATCAAACATTGACTTACGTGTAATGGTCCTCTCCCCAAACACATACACATAAAATGTTTTTATGTTTTATTTAAAGCTTACAGCATTTTTAAATCTGATGTTTCACTCACTCAGGTTTTTAAGCTGCTTTGCCACTCAACCCATTCAACAATATTAATAAGGTTTCTTCAGTGCTAGTTCATCTGTCATTCAGTCAAACATTTGTTCCATTCTTTTTTTATACATTGTTTTGTTGTTTGCTTTATTTTTTTAATTAATTAGAATAAACCAATACTGAAGAAAGTTTATCTTGTAATTGTCTAACCTGCTGTTGGATGCCTGTGGCAAAAAAGAAGTCTCAGTCTTTGATATCAAGTTTCTGTCTTTCCTGACATGTATTTTCATCATTATGTAGCAGCTTTAGGCTGTAACAGGTTTAGAAATCTGGTGTCTTAACAGGGCTTATTAAATAGCTAGTTCCATCTTGGTAGTTCCATCTAGTTCCATCATGCATTTAATTCAGACTAACTGCACCACAATAAGCATATATTGAGTAGCTCCACCACTGGACTCATCAGATGCAATGCTTGCTGATTAAATTTAACCACTACTGGGTGTCTTAGCCGCAGTTCAGAATTACTCTTCTTGTAATCCAGTGTTCTATTCCTTGGAAGGAAACTAATTTTGCTGATAATTATTTCAATAATTCTGTGATAATAATGTAGTATTTTAGTTGCCTTAGAGGGCTTTTTTCTCATAGTGCCTTAAATACTCAGATTTGTACTTCAATCTAGAAACCTTCATTCGGTAAATTCTACACATGCTGTGTGAAAAAAAGCACCGCAAATATATGCTGTGGAAGATCTGCTCACCATCACTGCATCATTGACAATATTCCCTGCCAGAGGAAGCATGTGAAACAAAGCCCAGACAGCTACAGAAAGTAACAGAAAAAGTTGCAGAAAGAGAATTAAGTAATTAACCCTTTGGTTTCCATTAAACTTGATAGAAACCAAAGCTTATATTCTTATCCTGTATTGACTCAGCTGATTCTGAGGCTCATGGGTTAGTGAAACACGTTATCTGATACGCTGTTTCTCACTGAATGAGAATGAAGTATTAAATTATTAAATTTATTAAATTAAATTATTTAAGTAAATATATTGCATAGAGTTAATTAATGTATCATTAAATATATTTATTAGTTGCATCAAAATACATTCTGCTTTCAAAATACAATTCCCAGGGACTCTAGTAAATAGTAACAGCCTGTGAGCAGTCAGTGATGGATGGCAACGTGCTGCCACGAGCTAGTAACATACCTGCTCTAGACTGAAATGAAAGAAAAACATTTTAAAAAAGGGTTAAAAAGTAACACTGTTTTTTCTCCAAGGGTTTTTTTTAACTTTTGCAAAGATAATGTGGATGTAGGACCTGTCCGGCTTGAGAGATGTTAACACCTGAGCGCATGTAAACAAGGTAAAAAGCAGAAGCAGATCTTTCAGTAGTTAGCAAAAGCCTGTTTGAACAATTGTCAATGACCATAAGTCCAGTTTTCAAAGGCATGGCATTCAGCTAAAGTAAATGCTAAATTGATAGATAGATGTGGAGGCATTCTACAAGGTTGAGTGAATACCTCTATTTCTGCCCCAGCACTGAGGTCCTAGAGCTGATTCTGCAGAAAAAATGCTACCTGAACTTTTTTTAAATGTATAGACATAGAATCATAGAATGTGTTGGGTTACAAAGGACCTCCAAAGGTGTGCTAGTCCAACAAGCAGGGACATCTCTAACAGAGAGATGCTCAGAACCCCGTCAAGACTAATCTTGAATGTCACAGGGGATAGGGCCTCCACCACCTCTCTAAGAAACCTGTTATAATGAACTGCAACCATGACTTAAATGGAAAGCATTACGCTGCCTCTCCAATTTTTGTTTTACTTTGCCACTAACATAACTAATACTTCTAAATCAGGTTTTATTTTCTAGCTGCTGCTTATCCAGCTTAGCCTGAAGTAGCACAGCTGTCTCTAGAAGCTTTCCAGATGATCTCAGATATATCTGCACTGCAGGAGGAACTTGGGGAAGGGAACAGGTTGGGGTGCTTGAGGTACCCAAGCTGTCCAGAGGCAGTGTCCCAGGGATGTACAGCAACTGTTCTCAGCAAGAATGTGGCAAATCGAAGACATTTTTGTAAGTTGATGTATTTAGCCTCCTAAAATGAAGATTAGGAGAGGGTTATATTACTTTTGATAAAACCAGAGGGTGAATGCTCTACCCTTGTAAATAGTCATACAAACACTGAAAACAAAGCAGAATCTGTGATTTCTTTTCATCTTTTAATGTTCTCCTCACCTGACAGCCTGCTTAGCATAGTCTGATTTGTTTAGGGCCAAATAATACACCACTTTCTTCAGAGGAGTGGTATGTATTTAGGCAAATAATGTTAGGAAATTAACATGAGTACTCCTTTAATGAAGTGGTTCAGCAGGGGACCTTGGCAAAGACCTTTTCTTGTCTGTGAACATCCACATCCAAAATGCTTACGTAAGGGCTTATTTTTATCTTACAGCAGCATTACCTGATTTTGTTTTGTGGTGGTGGGGTACTCACAGGCTCCAGCTCCCCAGCTTTCTATTATAATGCAATCATAAAAGCAACTGCTACATAATGTCCTACAACAGGAACAGACCTGTCACATCATGGGCACAGATGTGTTCATTCCCAAACACAGAGAAGATCCCCAGAGCACTTAAGACAGGAGCAGAAGAGCTGCCAGAATGATTCTCTGACTCCAGTGTGAGGAGCAGTGTGCAGCAGTCTGGGTCTTCTGCAGGGCTGGACAGCACCAGTGAGCCTTAAGCAAGCGTCCCCACTCTAGAGGTATTTCAGTTTTGGTTGTGGATCTCAAGCTGAGGAGTTGCAGGGAGTCGGTCTCACTGGCTTGCTTCTGAAAGGTAGTCAATGCCAGGCTACAGATGCCGGGTCTAAACTGAGCTTTCCTGTGCAGGTGAGCTGCAGCTGGAGAGAACAGCCATCTGCTCCACAGACCTGTGTGCAGAGAATACTTACTCTGCCTTCTCAGCTACAAGGAGGTTCTGACAGGGCTTACACCTACATAATTTTGTGGGTAGCCTTCAAACAGTGAATTGAAAACACACTGGCCTCTACTTGCCCCTAGAGAACAAGAGCATCATTTCTGCTTATCTTGGCACTAGAGTCTGCTAACAAAAAAGTCCCGCTGTGGCAAAATAGGCTGTCATTCTCATAGCAGGCTGACTTGATTAATGTAGTTGCAAAGCTTATTTTGCAATTCAAACCTTGTCAACCCAAATCCAAAATTATTTTCCTGAATAAATCTCATTACCATGTAAATATGAGTCAGAATATATTTTCTGTAATTACCAAGCTACTCTGAAAAAAGGCTTTTAAAGTAGCCTAAATTGTCTCTCTTACGATGCCAGCCCTCCTTGCTCCCTCTGTGGCACCTTTGTGTGCTTGGCAGAGGAGGCAGGAGATCCCCCTGCTTGTGCTCAGCCCCAAGGTTCAGAGTGGCTCGCAAGTGACGATGCTCCACTCAGCCACAGCACAGCTCCAGTGGGAGAAAGGATTCCTGACAGGCTCGTGTCTAATGGTAATGGACACCTCTCCTACTCTTGTTTTCCATTTGAAGTCCTCTCCTAGCTGAATATGCATCTGTCAGGTCAGAGGAGGCATCAGCGAGCTTGGCTTTTCGTTGTGAAATTTTAAACTGTGACAGTTATCTGTTGTGTGCTCCTACTCTATTTTAAAAACAAACCAAATAAACATTTTTTTGTCTCCATAACAATGTCCATAGGTAAGTCCATAGCAGGTTTCCTCTTTCTGCGAAGCTGGCAGACACATCGTCAGCATTACTAATTCTGACACGTCTGACAACAAAATGCTGTATTCTAACAGACACTTTTTGATTAGTGGCAACTTCAGTATTCTGTAGTAGCTTTTGGTTTGTAGAGTCTGATTTTTAAGTGTGTGGCATCTTAAAGGGCTCAAATAATTCCTAACAGGCCTCTCAGAGTTGTGTTGCTATTTTCCATAATTAAAATAATGGGGTGCCAGGCCAGGGCAAGAGTCTCACAAATATAACCACTGCTGAGAATGGCCCTTTAAAAACAACTGAGTTGTGTACAGGAGTGAGTGTGTGTTCAGCACGACAAGCGGGAACATTTTTGAAGAAAACTTTTCTCCATTAAAAAGCAACAGTTGGTTAAACCAAACATTTCCCAGGAATGGCACAATTTTGACAACAGCAACAGAAACGTGAACAGCGTCCCTGGGCCAGGCTGGGTTTGTGGGGAACAAAGAAGACAGTGCATCAACCAGTTAGATACATAGTGGAACCAAAGGGTCTTCCCACGTCCCTTGCCAATGTCCCAAATGTGGAGCCATGCTCTGACCTTCTTGCTTTCCTGCTGGAGACATTCTACTTCCCTGAGAAGAGTGTCCCTTGTATTTTTGACACTGAAGAGAGTGTCTGATGAGACAACAAAGAAATAGACTGTGCTTCACTGACATATTTCATTTTATTGTTACTTTTAATTTTAGAAAAGGTGAAATAAGGATGATGACATCAATCAAACAATTGTAACGGTGAAAAAAAATAACTGCTGTTCTGGAAAGAAGGATAATGACATTGCCAGTGAGAACCTGCAAGCGAAATGAGCCTGCCCTCACCATTCAAGCCCGGCAGATGGGACAGAGAAGTACATCTAGGAACAGCAGCAAAGCAAGTCTAACATCATTTTAATATCCCTTCTAGAACTTGGAAAACCCAAAGCACAGCATTAGTGTATAAAGAATCTGTTCTGTTTTAGATTAAAGGAGTAGGGATAACCCCAGCATGAGACAAGCATTTTGCCCAGAAGAAGTATAAACATAGCTTAGAGGGAAAAGTGCCAACTGCCATGTAACCCACCCCTCGTCTTGCAGCACAGTGGGCACCGAGGAGAGACAAGCATGCCAAGAAAGAAAAGCATGAGCAGAAATGCTCAGGGTAGTATGACTTTTCCCAAGCCATCCAGTAAAAGGCAAAGGCAGTCTGGATCTCACACTTCAGCTGAATGACATGGAAACAGTACTGCTCCTATCCAGTGGTCAGTTGCACATGTCCTTCAGCACCGACACTTGCCCAGCACACAACATACAACAAAACCACTGTCTGTGCGCCTGAGTCTGCTTTATATTTGTGTGGTAACTGAATTTTCCCATTACCTGCATGATGTGTTTATCCCTGTACTTACCTTAGGATGGATTTGCTGGCCCAAGATCATGACACTGAATTAGTTGGTACTATCAGTTTGCTGATGTCCCTGCATCACTCTCTATGTGATGAAGTCAAGAAGCAACTAACTGTAAAGCACCAAATCTGTCTATTTCCACTCTACACCCTAATCCCAACTCATGCAGGTTGAAGCCATAGCTTTCACCTAGCAGCACCTATAACTGGTGAGAATAGAGGTAAAGAAACCAGTAGGATTACTGATTTCTTAAACAGAGATGGGAAGATGTCCTGCCTAAAAATGTGGTGGTCTTTTATTTGTCTGTTTCGGGCAAGAAGCAAGAGCTGGGAAGATGTATTTGTGGAAGAGTGACAAACTACACTGAATGCTGCAGTTCTTCCACTGCCACTTGGTGATTGCTGAGTTTTCTAATGACAACAACAGCTTTGAGGCCACAGCTGAGTGTGGGTAACACTCCCAGAAGACATCTGTAGTTGCTATACTGTCCTTAAAAAGACTTGCACTTCATTTTAACCCAAAGATTTATGCCACTGTAAGTCCTGTTGGCCAATAATGTCACCAGTAATGGCAGCAATGCTCTGAATATCACATGAAAGAAGCCTTGAATGATGATTCAGTGTTTTCCCTTATAATCTTTTCAAAATTATTTTCAGTAGCATTTTACCTGTTTGAGAGAAATGATCTTACTTCTCTTTAGATCTGCATCTAAAGAACTAATGTTCTGCCTCTCAAAATGCCTCTAGATATTGAAGCCATAGTGCATATCACAAATAGTGAACATTTAATCTCTCTTGCCACTGGTTCGCTCTCACTCCAGCCAACATTAATCCCATAGTAGGCTTAAAGGGCACCTACTACTTCACTATGGAGGGACAGATGAAATAGGGACCAAGGGAGGAATAATAGCTCTGTAGTCAAAACAAACACAGCCTTGGGCACAGGCAGTGTCTGTACTACCAGATACACACACTCCCAGTCACACTGCAGAAGGCAGTTCATGCGTTTGGGCTCATGCTGACATCCCTTGCACAATCAGCATCAAAGCTTTGGCCTGAGTTTCACCTCTCTAATTTCTCACTGGTTTTGTTTGTTGGGTTCAGCAATGAAACTTAAAAGTAGGAAAGCACACAAGAGCTGTGAAGTTCTCAGAAGAACTGGGGAAGTGGATAAAGCATATAAGGCAAGGAGGCTGAAGAGCGAATGGAGTAGAGGGGAAGAACAATAAGAAAAACTCCAGCAGGGAAGCCATAGCCAGGGAGATGGGTGAGAGGTAATAAATTGGAGGTAATACCATGATAAAAGACAGGTAACATCAAGCAGGTAGACCTAGAAGCCATTTGGTCTCAAATGTGCTCTGACACCCTTACTAAGATAAGCAGAACGGTTCAGCTGGTTAACTGTATGCCTAGGAATGCCCAAGTTTTTCTCACTGTATGGTACATGCAGTCCTAGTGAAAGTCTGGGACAGTTTGTTATTAGCTTGCTCATGCAAAATGTACACGATGCACACTGGCAAATTAATACAGTACCCTGGAGTTGGGAGAATTTTCTGACATGTAGGATTTGGCCTTTCAATCCCAACACTACTTTTACTTCATGCACTATACATTTAAGCACATTTAAGGTAAGTTAAGCAAAACTACTACAACATTCTGAAAAGCCATATTCTCAGGTGCCATGTCAAATCTTTGACTTGCTTAGAAGCAAGAAAAGTGTTAAAAATGCGTTCAGATTGATGCGCTCATGTGAAAACATGAACTATGAATCTTTCTAAATTTTTCTTTTTTGAAGATTATCTTATTGAATGTGTTTCTTTATCCCATCGCTTGGCATGGTTAGCAGTCACTGGTAGGTAATGCGCTGTGCTGTAATTTATTCCATTAAGAAACAACAAAAGACACCGGGCCACCCATGTCTAACAGGGCTTTTGACAAAAGCAGTTTTGCTTTCTCATCCCATGTGCTCCCACACTCCTCCTCATTTTCCTGCTGTGAATGTTCTTCCAAATGGTTAGGCTGGCTCTGTTCAGTGCATCACTTGTTATCCCAGACCCCTACATGGATAATAGGGAACAGTGTACAGCGCAGAGGTTGTGAAGTGGGTCCTCTTCCTTTATTAGTTACAGATGTAAGAAAGGAAACCTAGTCTTCCACACAGAGCCTACAGATTCAGCACACACAGCCTATAGCTTCAGCAGAGCTGTTCCCATAGTACCTCCTCCGAGTTTTGGGCAAGAAAGTCAACTATTGACTGGGAAGTATCAAAGCAAAGTCCTCACATGAAAGAAATTCAGTTTCCTAGTCCAGCCAGGCCAGTAAAACTGCTCTTAGAAGGCTTTTTCTTAGCAATCTTGAGCAGATCCCATTCTTGGAAGCCACCATTTGCATATCCACCTCATGAATCCAGGAGAATTCTCTGAATAGCACTAAATCAAGACATATTGACCAGGAGCAGTCTATTCTCTTCTTTCTTCTTTAAGTGGTTCATTACAACTCCACACAGAGTGTGTACCTCTCGTAGTGATAATAATGCTTCCACCCAGCCAGCCTCCTGCTGGATCCCTCCACCTGTAAGCCCAAAGTTCTGGCTACTAGCACCAACCAAACAGGAAAGTCCCAGTACCTGACAGTTCATTAAATTATGTTCTGAAACATAAATTTGATGTGCAAATGAATTTGAATCAAATGTATAGTTGTTGATGTGTGACTTCTGATACCTAAACTACACCTCCTGAAAACTTAGAAGGTAACATAATCTATGAGGGTAACAAAATGAAAGAGAAAACACAGAAAACTTGTACTGGCTTACTTCTGAGACCATCTGACACTGGTCAGACCCTTCAGCTACAGACCCTTGTCCCCAAGAACTTTTGTTACAGCCTTGGTTCAGTTCCTCTCTGTGACTAGTCATGAAACTGTGGATGTATTGGATCCGCCTTTTGAATCTTACCTGGTTTTGTTAAGCAATCTCAGCCGGAGTTGCACCACCAGAGTGTCTAAGCCTTCCTGCTTTCATGAACCGTCTTTAGACTCTTTGGAGTTTATGCAGTCTGGTTCCTAATTTAACTCTCTGAGGATTACATGACAGGTTAAGCATTTACAACCACCACGTACACACTTTTTACCATTCAGCTAGCCAATTCACTTGTAGGTAGAAAAACAAGAGTTACAAGGGCTGGGCAAAAAGTAGTGTCTTTTGACAGTACACCTAGGCAGTACAACCGTTGCCCCATATTTCTGCTCACTCGTCCAGTCTGGTCATGATGAGAAATTCTTCCCCTTTACAGGATGTTGCTCTTCTCGTTCTTGTTCACCAAGAGTTGTTAGCAGTGCGCAGCTGGTACACGTCTTTGCCCAGGCATGACGGCTCTACTGTCCATGGTACACTCCGTCTTACTCTGGCTCTACATCTCATGTTTGTCTATTTTATCTCTTAAAAAGTTATTATGTCTACATGGTCTTTTCACTGGCGTATTTGTTTTGTTTTACCAAGCCTGTTTTTCTTGTAACAATAGCATGTGATGCATCAGCTACTTCAAACAATTAAGAACAAAATTCCACAAGAGTAACTCTGCGAGTAAGGCTGTGCACACATTCCAAGGCTGTGATAATATCAGAAGTCATAAGAACTTTGCTTTCTTGAGTGTATCATTTTGTCAGAACGACTGGGTGTGGTATCTTTGCGTTAGAAATGAGTTTTGTAGGGCTTTTTGGACGCAGATTTTTACTTCTTTGCCTGCATTTTTAAGATTGGAAGCTTCCTAGTGCCAAATTCTGCATCCAAACACATGGCTAATTACGCCAGAGACAGACAAACTACCTCAGATAGGAAGAACAAGTTCTGAGAATGTACATTTCCAGCATCAGCTTATTAAAAACTTTTCTCACTAAGTTCACTTATTGGGTGACTTGAAGTGTGTGTGCTTTTTTTGAATAAACATCTATTTGATTTCCAATGGAGTTTGAAGGCAGGAAATTTGATCTATTCATGCTGACCTCCGAGGTGCAGTCCTGTTGGCTTGCAATAGTGGTGGATTCCCAGACTACCTGCACACCTCACTTCCTCCTAAGGTCTCTTGCATGCATGATGGATCAGGACATATATTTCAGCGTTTTTATCTACACTGAATGCATTCGGGATAGCACATGTGTAATAATTCAAAGATCTAGCATTTGTTGTTTAAATCGGTGAGGCCTTATTTAAGGATGTGCTTCAAAAGTACATTACATTGTGTGCTTCTGTCTCCTTTCCTTTCTGGCCTTTGCAAGCCACGTATTTCTGTCTGCTTTTCCTGCTGGATATTATATGCCAGCTAACTTACTGCTGCAGCAGAGAATATACTCTATCTGTCACAAGCCTTTTTTAATGGAGTCTAAGCTGAGTGTTGAATGAAGCCATGCCTTATGTAGAGGAGTTTTAATTATTCTTCAGTCTGTGGAAGAGGGGAGTAAGGCCAGGATGAGGAGGCCTGGGTTGTCAGGCAGATAGCTGGAGGGAATCAGAATATATCATTACCTAAGGGAGCGGTATCCTCAGTCTTCATCTACTTTAATTCTCTCACCAGACACATCAAATGACAGTGCTGTAGGGCTAAAAAAAATTGGGGCAAAGCTGGGGCAGTGGGTGGCTCATAATGACAGCCTGTCTAAACGTCTGAATGGCAGACAAGTGGAGAGAAGGAAGTTTGCAGTACGGGCTAGCTAAGGCAGAGTGATAATGTCTTTTGGTTTTTATCTGTTTTCTTTCCTGAGCAGGATTTGTCAGCTGGTTAAACTTGCTAGCTCTACATTAGCTTGGCAATGGTGTTTGTTAAATTTTTTGCTAAGAAAATTTAAATCTGGCAATTATCTCTGTTTGCCTGCAACTGATTATGATGGCATGGAGCACAAGAATTAAAGACTTGAATGACTCTTCCTTTATTGGCAGAAGCAATAGGCTGCCACAGTATGATTTCTTTCCACACCTCCTACAAGGAACACAAGTCCACTGCAGATGGAAGTACTTGGGGTAAAGGAGGAGCGGTCCAAATGAAGTAGCTGCAGTTCTGCTAGTCCTTCCTTCCTGAGAACTCATCTGTTCTCACTACTCCCTAGGCAAATCTCCCAATTTTCTTCTAGCTTGTTCAGCTCTTGTGGCAGATGCATATATGCCTGGCACAATAGCCACAAGAAACCTGCAGAACTGCTGCTGGTCCCACCCAGAGCCTTGTGAACATGCTGTTTCACCCAGCACAACTGGGAGCACTGGAGGTGAAGGGTCTCATCACCCCCGGACTTCTCTTCCCCACCCAGACTTGGCAATTACAATGAGTTGGCAAGTGAAAAGTAGTATAGTGCTTTAGCACAGAAGACAGTTCCTCACTTAAAAAGCTTTCCATTTCCAGTGAGAGAGCAGATGGAAAGGTGAGGAGTGCACATGTGGAAGAGGGGGGATGCTTCTACTCAGCTGTGTGTATTTAAAAGTTAGGCTTCTAGCTAGGGTAGTCATAAGCCTTTATCTACAGACAAAGGAGAGGGAAAAAAACCCCACAAAACACTTCTAGAGACACATTCATGCCATCTGAGACAGATATCTAAAGACAGAACCTCTGGAGGGTGATTAATACCACCTAGCAGACTAGAGAGGGAGTCAAGACGACAGAGTATCAAACCTGCAGGTGGTTATTTGAGATTAATTCAATAAAAATAAACATGGGAATGATTTGCATATCATTCCCCAGTTGTTCTTCTACAAAATTAACATTGTTGGTATTTTCTTTTTTATGTTAATTATTATCTGAAGCTAAATATTTATTGAGGAGTGAACAAATAAAACCAGATACTATAGATCATGCAGTATTCCCATTCTGTGCCATGATAGCCTTTTAATCAAAGTCTACTCCAGGTATCATAGAGCCCATGACATCCCACGGGAAATCTCTCAAAGGCTTCTGTCTTCCACTCCCTTCTCTTTAAGCAGGAAACAAAAAATTGCTCAGATATGAGTGGCCATGTATAGATACATAGTATATCTAGGCTCTTTCAAGTTACTCATCGTTCCAGACTTCCAAATTATCTGTGATAGTCAGCGAGTAATTCCTTACCAACAGACTGTGAAAAGGGCACCATCAGTAGCCCTAATTTTTTCTTTCCTAGTTACACATAGGTGACACTGCATCTATTCCCTGAATAGATGCAAGAACAAGCACAGACTAAGTCCTGCATTTCCTTCCTAAACTAGAAACACAATGACATTATGTCATGCAAAGACCAAAAAGGAAACCAAAGAGCGAAATGGGGTATCTTTCCCTAAGTGCCTTTCAGTCTTCATATATAATAAAGACAATAAGCAGGCACAGAGGGGAGTACAAGAAACGTGGCAGTAACGGGCAGATTGTCAGGCAATACACAGTGCACATCTGCAGCTTGGCCTATTCAGGTCTCTGCAAACGTAATGGAAGGAAGGAGCTTGATGGAGGCAAGCCGGCATTCTGCAGAGGTTTGCAGCAGACTCCAGAGCACCAGGGCAACAGGGGCTTTCTCAAAGCCAAACATGAAGTTCTCTGCTTCAGAGAAAGGAGAAAGTTCAGCATAGTGATTTGAAAATGGCATCTTTACTGCCCAGAGTAAGACTGTCAATTCTCAGCAAAAAATACAATTTAAAACATATCCTTCTTTCCTTGGCAGCGCTATTGCCCAGCCTTGGCAGCTCCACGTTCAGCTGCCTTCCACAAATCCCACTCGAAGGTGCCAAATTTCCAGCATGCCCACGGATCCAATTTGCATGTTAGAAATGCCGTTGTGTGCCTACAACTCAGGAACTATGACCTTCATCATCGTCTCAAGTGTATTTGGCTATAGACCAAAGACACTGAAGGGTGTCACAGAAAGAGAACTAAAGAGGCTGTTCATATAAGCTTAGCTAGTAACAGTACACCTCTTTCTAGGCTGCCTCCAACCATGCCCTGCCAGTTTCCAGTGTGCAGCACACTGCATGTCCTCACTTTTCTAAAGAAAAGATTCAAGTTTTACAATAAGATCCGTAAGGCAGGTGCTACACTAAGGGCAAAGCTACACAGAGTTTAAACAAGACATACTACTGAATGCAATGGACCCTGAAGGACTCCCTTACAGGAGGTCATTGCTAAACAAGGGAATTTAGGTTTGGAAAGGAGAGGTATTAGGACCAGCCTGACGCTTTATATTAGCCCATAATTGTAGCATGGTGGAGAAAATCTGTAGCTCATTGCCCCACTTCACTAGCCCTACAGGCTCACCTCCTGTCCTCTGATGGCCTATTTGCATTGGTGGTTCAGACTGCAGGAGTAAGGGCAATGTGCTGATGGCTTGCATGCTTTTTACAGACATAGTGCAAGTGTTTATTTGCTTAAGGCCGAGTTTAATATTCAGTCTTTGCCATGATCAGAGAACACAGGTATATTTGTAAAAGGCAAATAAAAAGCCACAAACATCTGTTTCATGTTCAGACACTATTACGTATCTCCTAATTCCCTTCACCCTGTTTTCAGGTGTGTATTGCTCAACAACACTATCAGGGATTTATTTATTTATTTATGTGCTTGGATTTACATCTCACAGGGGTGCATGTAGCCCAGCTCAAAGCAAAAGCCAGGAAAATTTGAGGTTATATAATTTGTGTGGCACCAACAGAGTACAAAAGGACTTTGTTAAGTGACTCTGTTCTGTCCTTCATTCCCAAACAGAGAAAAGCTTTTAAATGAAGCAAACTCACTGTACATCCACAGTAACTGAAAATAAATGCTATTATCAGTTTCCAATATGAGAAAACATGTTTTTGAGAGAAACGTAATGCACAGGCCCGTGTGTTAGCCTATGTTCCAAGTAAATTTGATTTTGAGGTCTTTGGTGACCTGTGGGTGGCTGCTAGCACTGGCTATGCCTGATGGGAGTTGCATTTTTCTGTCTCAGCCTATCACCCCATAATGACTGTCCCCCATGCTTGACTGTCCACTGCCTCCATGTGACTCAGGACCACTGTTCAAGGGCAAGAATATAGCATGATGTATCTTTGCCTCAGCCCCAGAGGGTATTCCCCATTACTAGTCCCTTCTGCCTGTTGTCTTTGCAGTGAAATGAAATACATAATCCAGTGATTAAAAAACCAAACATTATTTGAGTATTGACATCTGCATTTTTCGTTCCACATTTTGCTGCCAAAATGTGCAGAGCCAGCCCTATCTGTTAAAAGGGGGTGTCAAAGAAGAGCATGGAATTTTCCAAAGCTGCACCACAAAACTGACAGGCCAAAGTCTGCAGGAGGAGAACCTTTCCAGGACACACAGACTAACTTGTGCAGGAATAAGCAAACTCTGCTTTATCCCATTGTTCTTTGGTTTGCACAAAATAAACATTCCGCACCGATACGCATCATACATTAAGGCCATTTCTGCCCTAGGAGACCAAGGACTGTTTTGTGTTTTATGAGCCCTGAAAACAAAACAAAAATTAGGGTTAGGGTTAGGTTAGTCCAGTCTGCTCTCTGGCATTCGGGTGTACACCATTTCGTCAGGAGTTTTGTGCTGCAGTGTCCTCCTTCTTCACCTACCACCGGGGTTTGCTGGGATGGACTGTTGGTCGGGGCAAAGGACTGACATGGCTGAAATCCCTATTGCTCCCTTTCCTGTCAGAGCACAGAGACAAAGAAATGAGCCTCTTCCCTTGCTTGAGCACTTCAATGAAAGGACAATTCATTCACTGCCTGCTGGCCCTCAGCCCTGGGTTTGGTCATCCATTTGGGCGAAATTCTCCCCTTGGGCACGGCTTACCATGATCACACAATGCCTTCTGTGGCAACCCTGCCCACTGCGCTGCCACAATTTAACTGTTAAAGCTGACACAAATCCTGATGCAAAGTCTTTCCTTTGTTCTTTGTTATCTCAGAAAGAATTTCAGGCTCCCTTGCAGCTGTTATTTTTATCCAACAATAACAACGCTTTTGTAGTCTTTACAAAAAATTAATATCTGCCAAAGCCTGCTGCTTAAAATAGCACTGTGCAGCAATTCTTGCTTTACTACTTTTAGGCATCATGCTTCACTCTGTGGGGTGCCTTTTTATGTGCTGATTTATGCAGTTGCATCGCCTGTTGCAGGGATGAAATTAACATATATTTTTTAAAACTACTCTCCATCTTCCAGTGAAGAAAACTGTGCCCCAAATAGCACAGGACCAGGCTCTCGTTTTTTTTCTGGTATTGAAGAATATTTTACCGTGCAAGTTTTCGTACTGAATCAGTGAAACAAGGTACCATCTGAGGTTAGTGAACACACTAACACTAAACCCTTTGTTACAGCAGTGCCTCTGTAACTGTAGCCATATTCCAAATCCAACACATTGCCTAGGATAATGCCAACAGAAAACCTAAAGAAACTAGCAAACAAACACCTCTCACAGGATAGACTGCATGCTTTTACATTTAAATAGGCAACAAATTATATACCAGTTCCTGGATTATGATTTCCCAGGTATAACATTCTTGTCTCTTTCATATAAAGATTTAATGCAATACTTCAGTTAAAAAAATATGATATAGAAAATTAAAGTATGCTTATAGGCTCTGCTCTTTAAAAGTGCTTGCAATATCGTTAAGATTGCAGGAAAACGGGTCAAGAATCAGAGACAGTTGAGGTTTAAAATGAGGCACTAACAGTCTCTGAAGATCGTACACACACATTCAGGCTTGTGATAATATAGATAGAACGTCCTGTTCCAGGACCTCGCTATGATCCAGACATGTCATCCTTGACAGAATCACAGAAGGTTAGGGATTGGAAGGGACACTGAAAGATTATCTAGTCCAAAAGACCTGCCAGAGCAGGGTCACCTAAACTGATCACACAGGAACATGTCCAGACACGGTTTTTTATGTCTCCAGAGAAGGGAACTCTGCAATCTCTCTGGGCAACTTGTTCCAGTGCTCTCTCACCCTCATTGTAAAACTGTTTTTCCTTATGTTTAGATGGAACTCATGTGTTCCAGCTTTCACCCATTGCCCCTTGTCCTATAATTGGACATTACTGAGAAGAGCCTGGCTCCATCCTCCTGACACATACTCTGTACTTATTTATAAACATTAATAGAGTCACTCCTCAGTTTCCTTTTTTCTAAGCTGAATAGATCCAGATCCTTCAGCCTTTCCTTCTAAAGGAAGATGTTCCCTTCATTATCTTTGTGGCTCTGTGCTAGACTCTTTCAAGCAGTTCTATGTCTTTCTGGAACTAAGTGGCCTAAAATAGTTTCAATACATAACGTTTTTTTGTTGCTCACCACTTTTGCTGGCAACCAAGAGAGGCGGAAGATCAGTATAGTTACGTAGCTTCTAGAAACAGAAAAAGGAAATAAGGTCCACAAAGGGTGGGGAGCACAAGTCCTAGGAGAAGCAGCTTTTTAGTATTGAGAAAAGGAGGCTGAGTGGAAGCCATACCACTCTCTACCACTGCCTGAAAGGAGGTTGGAACAAGGAAGGGGACAGCCTCTTCTCTCTGGTGGCAAGTGACAGAACCAGAGGAAATGGCTGCAAGCTGTGCCAGAGGAGATTTAGTCTGGATATTGAGAAGAATTTCTTCATCAAAAGCATGATCAAACATTGGAACAGTCTGCTCAGGGCTGTGGTGGAGTTCCTCTCCCTAGAAGTACATAAACAATATGTGGATCTGGTTCTTAGGGACATGATTTAATGATGACCTGACAGTGCTGAGTTGATGGTTGGACGCGATTATCTTAAAGATGTTTTCCAACCAAAGATTTTTTTGTGATTCTCTGAAATTCCTCACAGGCTATGCAGTGTTCTGAACTCTTCACTGCTCACCTATATGACCATCCTGTAGCAGATACTGCCAGGGCCACTAGAACGAGAGGAGAGAAATCAGATGCAGAGAGAGGAAGGCAAATGGACATTCTCACAACATCTGCTGTTTGGTTGTGTATCTGTGACCAGCATGGAAAAAACCCCAGCATTGAGTGAATTTGACAGGTAGTGCCCCAAGCCTTTTTTTCATTCATAACGATGGCCTGAGTTTTTTGAGAAGTAGATATATTCAAATAAAAAATTTTTGCATGCAAAGTAATTCTTTGGAAACAGATGATCAGTTCTTAAATTTCCAAAGAGTTTTGGGATGATTACAAAGCTCTTCTTCAAGTGCAAGTCAGATCCCTTGCCCATCTTACTGAAGGGTGTGAATGGCTTACTGCATGTACTACAGAGAGTTTCTTCTAACTATTGCTTGTGCAGTTGGAGGGAGTCCAGAGGAGACACACAAGGATGAACAGAGTGCGGGAACCCCTCTTCCATGAAGACAGGCTGAGAGAACTGGGGCTGTTCAGTGTGAAGGAGAGAAAGCTCTAAAGAAGCCTCATAGCATCCTTCCAGTATATGCAGGAGGCCCACAGGAAAACTAGAGAGGAAAATTTTATGAGCTACTCCGAGCAATAGGACAAGGGGGAAAGGTTTCAAGCTAAAGTAAGGTAGATAAATGCCCTGAATGAAGAGCACAGTGAGTGCCTGAGCCAGATAAATGTCTACAGAGAATGTTATTCTATCCTGCTGTGTAACCAAAGTGCAATATAAATGCAAAGTGAACAGCTGAGTGTAACTGTATCTTTACATAGGTGTGTATCTGCATATGGTTCAATTTTAATACACCATTGACACAACCTCCAATGAAAACCAAAAACTGGCATCCGGTGCCCCCATAATTTCTGAAGTGCTATAATCAGAACAAGAGACTTTTTTTGGAAAGCTTCAAACAATTTTTTCCATTCCAGAATCAGATCTCTTGCTGATAGCTTAGTTCCTTCTCTGAATGATAATGCTGAAACTTTATTAGTTAATCAATAAGACAGAGTATGATTATCATATGATAATCGCACCCCGGAGCATTCTGATGCATGAGTCTTATGCCTCTAATCAGATTGGGGTGAGATTATCTTTTGATAACCACACCCTTGGGATCTGCCTTATTTCTATTATGAGAAAATTTTATGATTGAGGAAAATGTGCATTTCTGCTGTAGAAAAATGAAAATGGTGGTTTAGAATTAGTAGCCATTTCTCCCAAGACAAAAAATCAGATTTTCTTTTGGAATGCTCCAGAACTCCTCCAAGCTATTTTAAGGCAAAAATAATTTCTGAGGAGGTGACACTCCTGGAAGTCAGTCTTAACCTGGCATATGTATCTATGTACGCACACGTGCACCTAAGAGGCACGCAGGAAAAAATACCCAATGACAAGTTTGTTGTGGCGTGCAAAACAAAGACAGGCAGTGCCTTGTTTTCTTGAACAAAAATAAAATAAACAAACAACCACCACCAAACAAACAAATAAAAAAACCCCCAAAAGCCAAAAGGCTGGCTGATTTTGTGTGTTTTCTGATGTCATATATGAACCCAAGACCTCTATTTACATACATTAGAAGCCTACCTGCGATTAAGTTTTGGTCTACTACTTCCTAATAAGAACTGCAATGTTGGTGTAAGTTTCATTGAAAAATAAAATAAAATAGCACTTTGGACTGAAACAAGAAATAAACTAAAATTAGTGATTAGCAGTAACAATCACATTTTGGTGTGTAATGTTCAATATGCACATGTACACTTTGTTTTTTAAATGAACAGACAGACATTTTGGAAGAACTTTCCATGAGGGTTCATATGAAGAAATAATGAATAAAAACATCAAATTTCCAATTAAAAGCAATTGCAAAATAGTAATTTTTAGATACTTACAAACAAACGTCTGCAGGAAACGCACGCACACAGCGAATCCCCAATCAATAGTGACCAAATTCATTAATTTTGCTGAGTAAGAATTGTGTTAACAATACAACCTCAAATAACAATAATTCCAGGGCTGCACTCTTGACCCAGTATATTTTACCATTGGAGCTCACTTCTGTGCTTCCTCCCACCATTCTCTGGCAGACTATGAAAAGACAGAAAGAGATGAAATAACAGGTCCCAACTTACATTGCAACCCAGTGACAAAGCCAAAAGCAGAAGTGTCAATGTGGAGCAACTCACTAAGTACCTCAGAGGGCCTGATTACTAAACTGACCCTGTGTTAGACATCTTGTTTATGCCTGCTCAGCTGAAAAGGCTCTGCTGGTGAGACTGTGTGACCAGCCTTTTTGGGCAACCACTGAATATAAGCCTTGTTGCACAAAGCAGATAGCACAAAGAAGGTCCAACTGACAAGAAGGCCCCAAACCAAAAGGAAAGTGTGGCAAAGCAACAGCTGCTTTATAGCCAGCCCATGTTCCTTCTTCCACCATGTTCTTCTGTGCCTACCTCCATCCTGTTAAGATTTCTCTAAACTTGTATTTCATAGTTGTGCATCATTCTTCATACATATGGGATCTTCCCTCATGTAATGAAGGATTTTGTTTGCTGTTCCCCTCAGCACACACTTCTTTCCCAACTCTATTTGCTGTCATTATTATTAGCCATAGCTGTTTGGACAGCCTAATAGAAGATTTTGTGATCTCTTAAAGATCAGAAATATTTCCACTAACTCAGGACCTTTTGTTAATGTACCAGGACAACCACGTTTTTGTACATATTGCAACACAGAATCACAGAATCTGCCTGTGCAGTTCCATCTTACCTTTTAGTTTGACCAACAGGTCTCCACTCAACCGTGCTGGTCTCTTGCCTTTTTTGCTGGATTTCTTACACTGGGGATTGAGAGCTCTTGCATCCTATAGAAATCATCATTAAAGATCTGCCAGCTCTGTTCTGGTGAATAGGGAATGTCTCACGGAAGATGTGATTGTAGGTAGCTGTCTTGGCCACAGGGTTAATTGAGTTTAAAATTTTCATTGTAAATATAAAAAAAGGACAACAGAGCACTACTCTGGAGTTCAGGAGAGCAGACTTTGAGCTATTAAGGGAGCTCTTTAGCCCATGACCAGAGCAATTCGGCTGTGTTTTAAGTCAAGCAAGTAGGGCAGAAAACAAGCTTGGCTGAACAAGAAAGTCCAGGTGGAGCTCAAGAGGACAACAATATTGTATGTGGTTCATATATTCAGGAGAACACACGAAAGGCCAAAGCTCAGTTAGAGTTGAAACTGACCAGTGTTGTGTTTCACAGCAAGAAGGACTTTTATAAGTCGGATAATACCAAGATGAGTTCTAAAGAACACATTGAACCAATACTTGTTGAAGAGGTATAAGAGGCCTTGCAAAGGATCTGGATAGATTGGAACATTAGGCTATGACTAATGGCATGATATTTAACAAGTTCAAGTGCTATCAATAACCTGCTTTAGCTTTTGATCAGCTTTAAAGTGGTCAGGCAGTTGGATGAGATGATCATTGTAGTTCTCTTCCAATCAAAACATTCTGTTCTGTTCTATTCTATTCTATTCTATTCTATTCTATTCTATTCTATTCTATTCTACTGTATTCCACTCTGTTCTGTTCTATTTGAATGTTTTTGCTGTGATCTTTCTTATTGAAGATTTAGTCTATTCTATTCTATTCTAATGTTTTTACTGGGATTTTTATTATTGAAGGTTTAGGTGAACCTAGTGCTACTGAAATTGTTGACGTATGGGAACATACAACAGCAGGATAAACAGGATTTAACCTCAAACAGGTGTAAGCAGCAGGATCAGGCCTTAAAAAACACTTAAAAACCAGATGCGTAAAAAAACTCACTCAGATTTAATGAAAAAAAACCTCACATGATGCAAGTAATCAAAAGATCCTTTTTTTCTACCTTATAGCACTGGAATGTGAGCTTGTGTGTGATTTCTGCCTCATTTGATGGTTAGTCATGTTGTCACCCATAGAACTAAGTGTGCAAGAACAGCAAAGATAAAAAGTTGTCATGACCTTAACATTTAAAAAATGCAGCATGTGGGCATGTGGTTGGAGCACGTGTTGACAGTATAACTGTGACCAGTCTTATATGATGCCCTTAAGTATCCAAACTACGTAGGCAGCTTAGCCTTCCAGCTATAATTTCTGAAACATTTCAGGGACAATTGACAAAAGTTAATCCCGAAAGATGAGCAAGTGCCTTTTTTGCTTTTCCTCGCAGGCATGTTACGGCCAGTGTCCTGTTTGGGGGGAGAGTTGCATCAGAAGCACATCAAACAGAGCGTGTCACAAGACAGCATTCCTTCTGTCTCAGACTCCCAATTAGTTGGATGATATTTGGCCTGTGCTAAGTGTCCTAGGAACCTCTACTTTTATCACTACTCAATAGTTTGCATTAGCTGCTGTTTATCGCATAAAGAAATGCTTTAATTTTCTTAATTGACAGATCTTTGTAAGTGCAACACAGCTCGAAGACCATTGATCTCAAATAGAAAATTATATATATGTTCATGGTGATCTTCTGAAGATTATGATCAGCTAATGATAACCGCCCCAAAGCCCACCCAAGTCAGAGAGAATCTTTCCATTCTATCCAAAGAAAGAACTGTAATACCTGACTGAGGAGATACAGTGTACTTTCAGCTCATTCTGAGGAAAGGCCACTATGAATATTGTTATATCACGTAAGTAGTGACAGACATGAAGATGACTTTGCTGGGATGCTCCCCACAGCTTTGTAGCTTATATCAGTGACCAGCATCTACAGCTTGTACTGCTGCCCAAGTTTTTTCATGACCTGGGCTCCTGAGGCTGTCTTCTCTGCTTCACCTTCTACTATTCCTTCAAATATGATTAAGACTCAGCCTATAGTAGCTCTGTCCCGGCAAACCTAGACAGGCTGGAGAGCTGGGCAGAGAGAAATTTAATGCAATATAACAAGAGGAAGTGTAGAGTCTGGCATCTGGGCAGGAACAACTCCAGGTACCAGTATAGGTTGGAGAGCAGTGTAGGAGAAAGGGTCCTAGGGGTCCTAGTGACCAGCAGGATGACTGTGAGCCAGCAATGTGCCCGTGTGGCCAAGAAAGCCAACAACATCCTAGGATGGATCAGAAGTGGGGTGGTTAGTATGTCAAGGGGCGTCCTCCTCCCCATCTACTCTGCCCTGGTAAGACCACATCTGGAGTACTGTGTCCAGTTCTGGGGCCCTCAATTCAAGAAAGACACAGCTGCTGGAGAGAGTCCAGCGCACAGCCACAAAGATGATGAAGGGAGTGGAACATCTCCCTGATGAGGAAAGGCTGAGGGAGCTGGGTCTCTTGAGCT
>JAOXOE010000874.1:13061370-13107956 GCA_028565055.1 Phoeniculus purpureus | reverse complement strand
GGAGAAGAGGAGACTGAGGGGTGACCTCATTAATGTCTATAAGTATGTGAAGGGTGGGTGTCAGGAGGATGGAGCCAAGCCCTTCTCAATGTCATCTGGTGATAGGATGAGGGGCAGTGGGTGTAAGCTGGAATGTAGGAGGTTCCTCATAAATATGAGAAGGAACTTCTTCACAGTGAGGGTGACAGAGCACTGGAATGGGCTGCCCAGGGTAGTTGTGGAGTCTCCTTCACTGGAGATGTTTAAAACCCACCTGGACGGACATGTTCCTATGTAACTTGGTCTAGGTGGTCCTGCTGTGTCAGGGGGATTGGACTAGATGATCTTTCAAGGTCCCTTCCAATTCCTAATGATATTACGATTCTATAAATGCGTGTGTAGGTGGGTACGTTTGTTTTCCTGACTGTTAGAGCTCAAGACCATATGGCTTTCATTTGAAATCCACACTGTGAAATAACACTTAAAAAGCTGTTTTCTTAGATTGCCAAGTTGCTTCCTGTGTTTGCAGTCAGTGAGGCATAAAAATGCTCCTTTCAGATAGCTGTATCTTCTGTTTCTCCTGTCACTTGATAGCTCCTAAGATGAAGTGGCTACTTGTATTCCTGCTGCTGTTTAAATGTGGACAGACAACAATCCTCTTTAATGGGCCAGTGATGTTCTTGGGCCTCTATGAATGGGCAATTTTTTTATTATTTGGTCTAAGCATTGTGAGATTCCTAAAAATCATAGACAGAATGAATCCTAGACAGAATCAATAAAGTCTCGAGAGTGAAATCTTTCAGACCATAGCCGTTTAACTGGAAATTTTATTCATGGTTTTAAAAATTCTGTGAGCAAACAAGCTTATTCGTGTGAAAGTAACACGTACAGATTTTTATCACAACTATTTTGTTGATGACTAAGTAGAAAAGGTTTTAATACAAGGCTTTTGAGTTTATGTAATGTGATGAGCGTAATATCATGTTAGGATGTGGCATATTGTCCTGTTCTTATTTGACCCCACTCTGAGTGCAATATTGGACAACGTTTTGTAAAACAGAAATATCAATAGTGGAAAGTAATTTTGAGATGAAAATAGAGAAGCACCAGTTACTTCTCAGCATAACTGGCTCTTTCACAGAAAGCACAAACTGTGGTATGTGACAATGGTAGTACAGAGTATGGGCTGAGGCTAACTGGGAGGTCACTGAAGCGTCTGTGCTTTTCTGGTGGCCCTGTTTGTTCCTAATCAAGTTTCAAAATTCCTTGTGAACTCTTGGTAGTCTTTCCTAGGGTGTTTATATCTTTTTTTTTTTTTTTTTCCTGGGTCTAACTTTGTCATTCTGCTTACCTTGCAAAAGCTTCAGTAACTGCTACTATACATTGTCCCTCACAGATCTTACAAAAGCCTTCTTACAAGCAGGGCCATTGCAATAGCCATTCTATTACCAAGTAAATCTTGATGATCTCTTCACTTATTTTGTTACTACTCTGTACAGTCAGGTATGTGATATTGCTAGTAAGTTGTTTTCCTCCATTAGATGATTTTCTTCTGAATTCCTTTTTGCTTATTTGAAGCTTTTCTGTAATGCTGTTGTGTGCCTTGGTCACACATGGCATACTGATGAGCTCTTAAAATACGTAATTGCAACCTAGATTTGCTGGACTGCTTCCTTTTCAGCAGGAATAGAACATTTAGGACTCTTAGCATGAAGATAGTTAATGTCTTTACACAATTAGTACAAAAATCAGGCTCTTGGAACAGTTTGTAACAGTTTGGAATTTTGTCAGTGCAAAGAAAAATACTTCTTTACAGTAATGTGATGGTCTTGCGATCTTTGCTGTTAGTTGTATTTGAGCATGTACCCCGCACTTAGTAGTAAAATTTGACGTGGTCTAGTCTCTGTAGGGTACTCCTTTTTTATGGGCTCGCTTCCTGCCAAGTAAACTGGAAGACATACTAGTCCCAGCTTTCAGGTATTGCACTATGTTCACTTATGTGATTGTAGTAAGCATCTTGTGTGTACTTTCTGCCTAGTAGTGGAAGCAAATAATTAATTTGAAAATTAATTACTTAATGAAGTGAGTGATAAAATGCAGTGGAACCTAATAAGGTTATATGCAGAGTCTCATTTCTGTTATGGGGAGCTGACTACTTCTCTTAAAAAAAAAAACTTCTCTCAAAGAGTTGTGTTGGATGTTCAGGAAGGTTGTGATCAAATATCTATCAAGGATATTTCTGACTGATGCTCTTTGAGTATTTTTAAACCTCGTAGGTTTGAATGAACAATATACTGTACCAAACTTGTTTGAAGTGGGAGCTCTGGAGGGAACAGGAAGCAGATTTGTTTTGCAGCAAGGGAAATCAAAGCAGAAACAAAAGCCACGATGCACTGTGGCTTCATGCTAAATGAACACAGAACAAACTGCAGATAATCCTGCTTGGGTTTTTTTTCTTCCCATCCAAAATCACTTGGACTGAAGGCCCCATGTTGCTGAATGTGAAATAATTAAGTGTGAATACAGTCACACTTAATATCTCAAGGCCGCAACAACCCCATGCAATGCTACAGGCCTGGGGAGCTGTCTGGCAGAGAGGGACCTGGGGGTTCTAATTGACAGGAAGATGAATATGAGCCAGCAGTGTGCCCAGGTGGCCAAGAAGGCCAATGGCATCCTGGCCTGTACCAGAAATAGTGTGGCCAGAGGTTATCATCCCCCTACATACTGCACTGGTAACACCATATTGTAAATACTGTGTCCAGTTTTGGGCATCTCAATACAAGAGACAAGTGGAGGTGAACAGGAACAGAGGAGGGCAACTAAGCTGGTGAAGGGCATGGAGAACACATCTTATGAGGAAAGACTGAAAGAGCTGGGGCTCTTTAGTTTAAGGAAGAGGAGGCTGAGAGGAGACCTCATCATTCTCTACAACTACCTGAAAGGATGTTGTGGAGAGGTTGGTGCTGGTCTCTTTCTCACAAGAAATTAGTGATAGAACAAGGCAGAATGGGTTCAAGCTACAACAGGGTAGGTTTAGATTTGATGTTTGGAAGCATTTTTTTCCACAGAAAGGGTGGTCAAGCACTGGAATAGGCTTCCTGGGGAGATGGTTAAACACATCCAGGGATGGTGATGCAAAGATCATTTGGATGAGGATGAGGTGTTGTGGGATCCTGTTTAGGGGTGAACTTGTAAGGTAGGGTAGATGGTTGGACTTAGTGGTCCCAGAGGTCTTTTCCAGCAAGAGTGATTCTGTGATTGCAGTACAACCACAAGGAAAAATTAAGGGGTATTAGTGACTCAAAGGTATGACTAAAAAGTGGGTAATATGATATCCAAGAAAAGTTGACATTACAGGCCAAAAAAGAGAAACACTATAAAATGGCAATTTTTCAGAATGTTTGAACATCATAACAATAGCAGTGTCTACAACGGTAATGGCTCACAACTCCATTTGCAGATTGCTTGAAGCAGGACGGGGGAGGGAGCACATTCATTTGTATCATTGTATTCATTTGCATTACAACATTTTGATCCCAAGTTAAGAATAGGATGCCAAAAAGTAGGAAGGACTTGAGGCCCCAGTGAGTTTGATCCACTCTGCCTCTGTAAAGTGGCAGTCTCTCCAAGATGTTTAGGGTGAAGGTCAAAGCTAATCTGCCACCTCTTAAAAGCTTCCTGGAAGCTTCTCAACAGACAAAGAAACTAGCTTTGAAAAGCTGAGATGTAGAACACACCCCTAGGTAAGTCATCATCTTCAAAGACCCGTAGGGGAGAGAATGGTCCCCTGAGAATACTTATTCCCTCAAAATGGCCAGCTTTGCTGGAGAAGTCTCCTAAATATTAGAAAAATACAAGAATAAAATACAACAATATTTACACAGAATCTTCCTCTTGGTGCTCCTAAACCACTGTATTTCTCAAGTGCTAAGTTGTAATCAAAATTCTATACTTCCAACTCATATTTCACTGCTGTTACTTCATGTAATGCAACACTTAAAAATTATCAGCCTTTCAAATTTGTTAATTAGGAGGTGTCGGTTACCTCAGGTTTTATCTGAAAATCTGATTCCATAACTTAGTCACCATGCATGGGCATAAATTATAACATGCAAACCAAAGCTATGCCAAAACTTCTGAGAATTCACTCCATGTCTCATGTTCCAAGGAAGCTGTCTTTTGATGGGACAACCTTACTAATTACTGTGGAAGGTGGCAACATCAATAGTTTCTAGACTAAGCCAAAGTATTTAATAAACTGTCATAGACTGAGTTGCAGTAACACTTACTTCTGAGCTAGCAAATACTTCTCTATGTTACATTATCTTCCTTTACAATGATGCTGACCAGGAGTGTGACTCCCTTTCTGTCAAATGAACAGGGCTAGGTAGAATCTAGTGAGGTACTTGCAAGTAAGTTTCCTTTTGCTTCACTGGCCCAGTACAGAAAAGTATAAGAAGGAAATACGGCTTCATCCTAGTTACCTAATGAGATATAGTCTAATCTCTGGACAAACTTTATCTATGGACTCTGACGAGAAGACAGGTCTCTGCTTCAGCAAAACAGAAACATGACGCTCTGTTCAATGCTCAAACCTGAACCTCACAGAGCTGCATTTCCAGAACTTTAGAAGAGACAGATTAGCCTGACCTGCCATCTTGAAAAGAATCTAAAGTACAAATAGCCAGAGCCAACAGACAGCAGTTTGCTTCCTTAAATCCTCTGCTTATGAGAACTCTTCCATTTCTGTCATCCTGACAAAATAGATCAAAAAACCTATTAAAGTGTACAGAATTTCTTTAGAGGATCCCAAACACACAATAAAATCTCAGTCATACATTCAAGTGACAGACAACTGTAGAGGACAGAAGCAGTCAAGATTAGTTTTACTAGTTGGCAATTTCTGTCAGGAAAAAAAACACAAACTCCAAGTCCAGCCCAGACCAAAACCCCTATCCACATACTTCCACCAACAGCTCTGACCCATATAACTTTGCCTTTTGGGCTGAAAGCATCCATTTGCCTCACTTGGTTAGGTATTTAAATTCACAGTCATTACCATGCCCTTCAGACCACTGCTATGCCCCTTCACTAAGGACTTGTAAAATTCTCTCTAATGAAGTCTTACTTGGAAGACTATATTTTATTCTAGCTTCCTTGTACTCAAGACAGACATTTTCTTATGAGATTTAAAGATGCAAAGCAAAATTTAAGTGGGAAATAGGACTGGTGAAATGAATACTTTGTTTAATGTGTTTATAACATGGAGGGAACTAGGAAGAGGAAAGCCCACTTGTCACTAATGTAACATTTACAATTCCTCTGGCTGTAACTGAGATACTCCCCTGTGTCCAACAGGATTCTAAACTTCTGAACGTTTAAGTTTTTACCTAGACATACATCTTCAGTGACCCATTACACAACATATGGATTTATCTTTAATTATTAAAACTTCCATATTATAGGCAAGGCATTGTCCCTGACTTTCAACACCCTCTTAAAAGCAACAGGAGTATTTCTGCAACATGTTCTAAGCAAAACACTGACTCTGCCATATAATCTCTGCAATGATCTTTTCCCGCATGTTTACTGCCACCAGCTGCATGTTGTTTCCAGGAATATGTAGGAGGAAGGCTAGACTTTTACAGACTCCAAGTCAGCTTATGTCCACCTAAACAAATACATCCAACAAGAAGCAAGTATTTGACAGTTAGGTTGTGGCTATGACTTCATCCTTACATATCCAGAAGTTATGGCTGAAAATGCTTGAGGCTTTCCACTGACTGTTCAAATACATAAGTAGATCTTCATAAATGTGACGGAGTAGAGGGAGTAAAATAGTGGGAAATTTTGCCTAAATTGCTTCCACAAAACGACCATTTTAGAGCATGAAGATATCCAATGTAAACAACATATTACAACTCTACTGAAACAGAACCAAGCATAGAATCACAGAATCATCACGGATTGGAAGGGACCTCAAAAGGTCACCTAGTCCAATCCCCCTGACACAGCAGGATCACCTAGACCAAATTGCACAGGAACATGGCCAGGTGGGTTTTAAACCTCTCCAGAGAAGGAGACTCCATAACACTCCTGGGCAGCCTGTTCCAGTACTCTGTCACCCTCACAGGGAAGAAGTTCCTTCTCACACTCATACGGAACCTCCTATGTTCCAGCTTACACCCATTGCCCCTTGTCCTATCATTAGACGACACTGAGAAGAACATGGCTCCATCCTCCTGACACCCACCCTTCACATATTTACAGATATTAATGAGGTCACCCTTCAGTTTCCTCTTCTCCAAGCTGAAGAGTTAAAAGACCAAGATGCATTTCTTACGTGTTTCCAGAATATTTTCTTGATTCCTTCTTTCAGGTTTATTGGAAAGGAATTATCAGCAAACTCCTATAAAGCAGTATCATTCCTATGATTCAAAATTTTCCCGAGAGTGATGGGTAAAACTATGAATTCAAGGTGGCATATATGTATCTACATCTATTAACCACTTTCAAGTCCTCTATTAACACAACATCTTTCTATCTAAACCAGTCTACCACTAATTCTCAGGTGTAATAAAAAAAATTATAATCACAACAAAAACAATAGCATATCCTATCTGTAAGCATTAGGAAATAAACATGTTCAGAACTGGTGATTTTTTTTAATCCCTCCTGTGCTACTGCAAATACCAATGCCTTCAACAGCATGGAAAGCAGAATAGAAGAGAGCATGGATCAATTGTCTACCACTCCATTTGAAAGCTAGCTTCCCAGCTGAATTGCAAACAGAAATCCCAACTTTTCTTTATGAAAGAGAAACAAGTCACTGGCATCCACTTGGCAATAGTTACCTCTTCACCTCCACGAAAATGCTTATTTTGCAAGTCTTACTGTCCACAGAAAAGTTACAAGTGTGTAGAAGCAAGAGCTTCTTAAACCACTTTTGGAAAAAGATCTGCTGTTAAGAGATTATGTAATTTCACTTATTGGATGTGATTCTGCAGCTGTTATTCTTGCCTACCACTTTCTCTAACTGTGATAAACTGAACCTAGAAAAATATAATGCTTAAGGACAAATAATCATTGTCTTGAAAACTACTTCACTTTCCCAGCATTCTCTGTTCTACATTAAAACATTCTTTGCCATTTGACCAGAAATAATCCAGTAGTATTTTGCAACTGTAATTTTATTTAAGTATCATCCATCAGTAGGCGATTCCTGATAAGACTTATTTACATTCCAGAAAAATCAGAAAGAGCTATCTTGACATTTGTTGGTGAAAGGGAGACTAAGAGGAAAGAGGGCAAGAAACATATCCTCATAGATGGTCCTTCCTGCCTACACCATTTCCATTTCAGCTGAAGCTAGTAATAAAGCCAGAAGGCTAAACTAATGTAGAATTCTCTAACAACCTCCTATTAAAAGCACTTGGTAAATACTGCAGCAGTTTTCTGTTGAATACAGAATAGAAGATAGAATAAGCAAAACTTATCCAGGAGATATCCTTCATTCCTCTTCACCCATGCTTTGCTTCAATCAAAATAACCTGAGGGAACTCGAAAAGGTGGAAGGAGGGGCAATCCAGGTAAATCTTACATTAGACCTTACAGTCATACTGTCATGCCCTAAGGGATTTGTCCAAGACAAACAAAAAAGCAGTAGGTCATCTGCAACCAAGTTCTATTAACCAGAAATCCAAGCAAATAAAAGTGTAACAAACTAACACCATTAGCAAACAATACACTAAGAGAAAAATAGAATTAAGTAATTCTGTAGCTCCTCGCAAATACAAGCAATTCCAATTCCCATCCACTAACAGATTGGTGTTATTTCTGGTGTTAAAATTCAAGCTTGGAAAGTATTTCCTTTCGGAGTTAAGAATGAAATTGTTCCAATTACACGGGCAGAGCAAATGAGAATTTGTGATTGCTTTTTAAGCAAGTGCTTATATTTCACTACTGTTTAGTATTAAGAGTAGTCTGAAAAACTGAAACCATAAATAAAGTGCTTTCTTTTGATTGTTAGTTGAAAACTATTTAGAAGCTTCAAAACACTTAAACTCTCCACTTACATTAGAAAAAAAAAAAATCAGTACACCAACAAAGAAAATCCTAACCTCCAATAACTGCAAGCTCTCATTCATTAACAAACTTGAGAGGATACTAATAAGCAGGCAATTTGTATTCTACTTTCACCCAGAATTACCATTAACTACTCTAAATGTCCAGATGGAAAAGCAAATTATTTCCACGGAGTCATTCCACCAAGAACTACAATTTGCAGAAAATGAGTGATGCTTGCATTTCTAAATATAGCAGAAACTTTTTTAAGCCTTCAAACCATGACCACTGCTTATAGCTGTCACCATGGTACATCCACCCTGGATTAAGAACACAGTCATTTTATGTTTCTTCCTGCTCCAACATTTTTCCCTCTAAGTAAAACTTGAGTAAATATGATGAGAATAAAGGGATGGGGGACTTTACATCCCATCCTCTCCAAAAAATTATTCATGTCCAAGAATAAGACAAGTTCTGATGCAGAATCTGCTACACAAGCCTCTGGTCACTGATATTCAGCTGTGAAATAATGCTAGCTCTAAGTGTACTGCTGCACAAAAGAGGTAACAATTCCATCAACAGTCTATGAAAGACATTTTATATGGTCAGGTATTTGTGCATTGGGCCACCCAACTGGAAAGCAGCTTTGCAGAAAAGAACATAGGGAAGTTAATCAACTTCAACAGAAGCCCTGGTGGCATCCTGGGCTGCAGGAGGAGCACTGTCAGCAGATGAGAGGTGATCTCTGCCGTCAGCACTGATGAGGCCACATCAAGAGTCCAGCATTCAGAACCATGCTCCCCTGAACAAAACAGGGACATACAGAATAGTCTCCAGAAAAGGGCTGCAAGGATGATTGTGGGACTGAAACATCTCATATGAGAAAAAGCTGACAGAACTGGGACTGTTCAGCCTTCAGAACTGAAAGCTCAGGCAATTTCACCATCTGTAACAAATATCTGAAACGCTTAACGGTGCAAAGATAATTAAGCCAGTCTTTTGTTGTCACAGGACAAAGTAAAACACAGGAGATTTCTCCTGAACATAAGGAAACACTTTACTGCGAATGAGTGACCTCCTTACCAGTATTGCAGGCTGTGGCTTTAAACTAGTCTCAAATCTCAGGAGTTGGGTAGTTATTCCTAAAGAGCTTGAATGTATCACCCTATCAGTTTGATAAGCATGGCCATCAATATTCTTCAATGTTGACAGAGAGGTCAAAATCTTAACTGCTTTGCGGGCTGGATTAATTCTGCCAAAAATAGAGACTAATGAGTGTCAATTCTCATGTAGTCACTTAAAGTCAACCAAAAAACTATTCCCACAGACCACTATACAACCCAAAGAGACACAGACCTCAGCTACACCAGTAATTGTCCAAAAAAATTATAAAGCTTAGATTCCGCTGCCAGCAAACAATCAGAAGCTGTTAATGCCTGCTGAAAAATTTTAAAAGCTCTGAAAAAGAGGACTAGTGTTGGTTTTGTTTAAGAATTTCTTGGTAAAACTCATTCTTCATAGAGTGGTTATTTTTTTGAAAGAAACCAGTGAGGACCTGTTTTTGCCTTTTGATATCTTTTTAAGATACAAACACACACAAAGCAATTAGCTGCATAACTGCTGTTGAGATTATATCTAGGTCTGTGGACAAATATATAAGTACTCTACAAATCTGACTCCATTTTTTCTTTTGTCAGAAACTCAATTTAAGTCCTGAAATCACTTAAACAGAATGCAGTAACATCCATGTTAGGTGTATTTGCTTTAGAGCACTTGTAATTCCTTTGAACTCAATGTAAGGCTCATCAACACTGCAAGAGTACATGTTCTTCAAGTCCAGAGACAGGCAAAGTTGTGCTGTTAGCATCAGAATGTCCAATGACATACTGTGCAGACATTGCTGTAGTATAACTCAGATCCTTCTTTCTATAGATGCAATTAAGTTCTAAAACAGATAAAGGCAAACTAACTAATTCATCCTATTTCATACAGCTTGTTACAGCATGAACCACATCTCAAGAATTGCAGATGCCCCTTGAAAAAAAACACTTAAAGTTTGTTGTTGTGGTTTTTTTTTTGGTTTTTTTTTTTTTTTTTTTTTTTTTTTTTTACACAAAGCTTCAAAACCTCAGCCCATATAAATGCAGAAAAAGACCTAAGTATCACAGCACAAAAAAAACCCCAAACCATGCCTTCAAATTACATGAGACAAGAAAAAGTCTACAGCAATGACAGGTCACAGACAAGAGATTCATCCCGCTATGCACATGTAACAGGTAAGAACACAAAACTTTGAGAGGGGCCAATAAAACAGGAAAGGGAACATGTTCAAATCACTATCTAACCAAAAGAGACCCAAAATGACTTCTTAAGCTCCAGTCTTAAGAAGAGACGGTTCTACAAAATCCAAAAGCTGCCTTCAGCAACTCACAAAGAGCTTGCCACAAATGAGATTAAGTGTCAAACCTGTAACAGAGACAGATCATTTTGCCTTCATAGGCCAAACAATGGCCAGACATAATTTTTCTAAGTCAGAGACAGTTCAGCCTTCTCTAACACAGAAGAACAGTTTGAATCATGTAATTTATTGTATCTTTTAGGAATGAGTACACTGTGTTAAGCAGTTTATAAGCCAAAGTACAAATATGATGGCTGTAACAAAAACCTTTCATTTGTTTTGCTCTTCAAGGCAAAGCAACTCACTCTCAGCAAATGAACAAGCTGAACTGTGCAACACTTGCTCCATCTATGCAACCTTCTATATGTCATTTAGCCTGTACAGTTGGTCTGCTTTCTTGTTACCATGCTCTTGTACTCAAATTACACTTCTTTGTGCCTAGAGCACTTGAGTTAGTATCTGTGATAGCCCTCCACCAACCTAGTCCTACATTAGCTGCTACCCTACAAAGTTAAGCCTACACTTCTCCTTAAGTTCTGAGGGTTAAATGGCAGAGTAAACTAACAACTCAAGAGTTACAGCAGGCAAAGAGCTAAATGGAAAGCTCTGTGTGAATGGTTTAGATTGAAAGAAAAACTAAAGGGAAGATGAGTAGCATTCCTTTCAGTTTATCCAAGTAATAATATGTATGTGAATTAAGACTTATTATGGCAGGTGGAAGGAGCACTACAAAAGCAAGTACATCAAGCAACAGTTTTACAAACATAAGGGATTGCTTACTTTGAATTAGTATTTCCATAATACTCCTATGTCACTCCTATGTAAGGTTGAGTTGGGGAAGACGCAAGAGCTCCAAGAGGTACAGAGTTAATTTATTTTTTCTAGTTTAACCCAGAAAACCTCTACTCCTCACCACAAGAGAAAAACCACATCATCTGTGCAAGCACTCCATCCCCTCTATTTTAACAGAAATATTCTTCGTGCATACTATCATTCTTTGCTATGTGAAAAGCAGTATACAGAAGTATATAATTTTATTTGCTAAACATCCTTCTAGACAATAAGTTTCCAATTATGTTTCCAACTTGCACTCATGCTGTCAGCTGCCTTTACACTGTGCTTCTGGAGTAAAAAAATACTTCCTGCATACTTAAGGTCTTTTTTCTACCCAGAAGCAATCTCACCTTACCTCTGAAAGCCTCAACTTTTGTCAGCTGTTCACACAATAGGCAGCTGTGGAAGTACTGGAAACACTACCACTGGCAGAAACAGAAAGCTGACAACTAGTTCATGTTTACAATGCAAGAAAGTTCCCAAAGCATACAAGCATTTCAATACCAGAAGGTTTTTTTTATCCTCCCTATCACACCTGCTTTGTTTGAGCCTTCAAAAATCAGTCTGCCTAAACAGCATAAAGGTAACTAGCCTCAGTGCCAAATATAGGCTATGCCCCTGCTAACTGCTAATGTGAAATATGAGAATATTAGCAAGACACTTTCCTACAGGTCCTCTTCCTATTTTAAGTGAAACAAGGTTAGGTGAGCCAATATAAATATAGCAGGATAGATGTATACCAAACTCTGAATGCTGCCAAGAAAAGAACAATGTTACCCTGCCCTTCCAGGTATGCTCAAAAATTAGCTAGTTTTCAGTGAACTGGTTAAAAGTCACAGATGCTCTTCACCTGCTATATTTTTCTCTGTAGAATAACCTGCCAGTTATGGCACAGTTCCCAGTTTGATATTCCATTTCAAATATAAACTTCAAATGATGATCAAGCTTATCCTGTCTTCTGTGGAAGCACATTTTTTTCCTAAGTGACCAGGCTGAGTGAAGCTATTCTGATCTTCAGCTGAGGTTTCTCCTTGTGTGTTATGTTCATTCTCCATATGCATCAAATTAAAGTACACTTAATCAAGATGTGCCAAATTGTATACAGAATAAGCATAATGAAAACACACTTTACAAGTTTGCTATGATCAAGGAACATACTTCAAGTTTTTAGCAATTCAGAGTTGAAAGATTTCAAAAGGCTCACAACCATTGCATCTAATGAAGTTAATGTCACATGCTGCTTACAAATAGGTAGCTTAAGCCTCAACTGTCTTTTCATAATAAACAGCGTAGAATCATAAAATGGCTAGGGTTGGAAGGGACCTTAAGGACTGTCTAGATGCAAGTGCCTGCATAGGCAGGGATGCCTTCACTAGATCAGGTTACCGAGGGCCCCATCTAACCCGGCCTTGAACACTTCCAGGGATGGGGCAGACACAACCTCCTTCGGCAACCTGTTCCAGCATCTCACCACCCCCACAGGAATTAATTTGTTCCTAATGTCCAACCTAAAATCTACCCTCTTCAAGTCTGTCACCATTTCTCTTTGTCCTCTCACTGCTCACCCATGCAAAGAGCCGTAACCCAGCTTTCTTGGAGCCCCCTTCACACATTGGAAAGCTGCTAGAAGGCCACCTGAGAGATTCCTTTTCTCTAGGCTGAACAACCCCTACTTGCTCAGCCAGTATGCACAGGAGAGGTGCTCCAGCCCTTTGATCATTTCAGTTACTCTCCTCTGGATACATTCCAAGAGCTCTCTGCCCTTCTTATGTTGGGGACTACACAACTGGACACAGTACTCCAGGTGAAATCTCACAAATGCGGAGTAAACAGGGCGAATCACCTCCCTCAACCGTCAGTGCTTCTTTTGATGCAGCCCAAGACACTGCTTGCTTTCTGGGCTGCAAGTGCACACTGATGGCTCCTGTTAAACTACTGGTCCACCCCCGACACCCAAGTCCTTCTCCTCAGGGCTGTCCTCAATCCTTTGTCCTCCCAATCTATATTCATGCATAGGATTGTCTCGACCCAGGTGCAGAACCTTGCACTTACCCTGTTGAACTTCTTTCACTATGCACAAGTTCACTTTTTGGGCGTGAGGTTCAGGTTTCCCTATGACTTTCCCAGCTGCCATGGAAGCAAGGAAGAAAACATGGAAATAAACAGAAACTCTCATGAAGCTTAATGAGAAGCACAGTGTGGACTGGTAGGATGAGCATAATGTATCACTCAGTATAGGCTTTTCCTTCTTTTAAAGATGCCAGCATTTCCAAAACAAAACTGCTTTAAATTTTTTTACTAAGCATTCACAATGGTCCGAGTCAAAAACAGATGCTCCTATCTAAAAAGGGTTTTCATACACATGCTTTGAGTGAACATTGATATGATACCTCCCAATAGCCCAGGTTTCAGTATCATACACAGAACATGTTTTATCCCACAGTAAAGTACTATTTACATGCACATCTTAAAGATTCAGACTAGTCAATTTTCTGCTAGTAGCTTCTGCCCAAGTATTGTGAGCTAAAATTGATCTGATACTCAGATCCTGAACCTGTAACAGATACAACCTGATGGAAGTCTATCAAAATACTGCATACACTCAAATTCTTCTACAATGCATTTAGTAGAAACTGTGTGGTAAAAGTAATCTCATTGATCCCAGCTCCTAGTTTTTTTACCTTTAAAGATGGACGCATTTAAAGACTACTTGATGAATTAAACCTGCCATTGGCACAGCATAGCTGACAGTAACTCTGGCCTGATTTCTAACAGCAGCAAAATGGACAGAACTACATGGGCAGTTTTCATTAGCTGCAGTAGTTTTACCACCTCTTCCTCCTATCTGCCAAATGTAAAATGCAAAAGTTGTCTTAAACTTCTCTACTAAGTCAAACAAACTTGCCTTACTACAGAAAGAGAAATTGCAAAGGCATGGCTAGTCTCCCAACAGCAACTGGAATATAATGAACAGGACTTTACCCCTCACTGGAAGGCAGTCGGCTATCTTTCAGGAAGGTGAAGAGAGGAAATCAGTGAGCACCTGACATGCAGCAGCTTCTGACTTGCAGCAGCTTCTGGGCACACACCCACAGGCAGCACTGTCACCTCCAGATGGTGTGAAGGTATTTACATAATGCCTCTGGAGGGCTTTGGCAAGGATGGCAAGTGCAAGTCAGGATTCCTGAACCAGTTCTGCAAAATTCTGAACATATGAGCAAATCCATATGCAAAGAAGTAGGTACATCCTTTTGGGTTTTGGTGGTAGACTGTTTCTTCACTCAGGCTCAGGATTGTGCTGAGAACATCCACTATGAGCTATCTGTTCCATCAATCCAAATAAGTTTTAAGTTTGGTATATCTAAGGAAGCACATTCAGCTGTAGTGCACAAATACACCAGTGTTTTAATCTTCCAAGTGCCTTTCCAATAAAACAATTTTTTTTTTTACTGAGGCAAAGTTTTATCCTAATTAAAGGCAAAACAAATTCAGTTTTTCTTACATGGAATATAACTTACCAAAGCTTCAAGACTGAGCATTTGTTTTATTTAACTCAGGGGAATTGTTCTTTTTCCTATTTGATAATGTGAGCAACAGCACTGTGTATAGCTCAATGACTCGTTGTGAAGAGCCAGTTTCCCCTCTGATTGTATTTGTCTCCAAAATAGCAAAGAGGAAGCAGTGATAAATGGGGAGCTTAAAAGGAAGACAGCCATGAAACTGCACTAATTGGTACAAAAAGTGACAGACAGATACACCCGACATCTCTGTACTCTCCGAAGTGGACAGGAGTTCAAGATGGTCCTTCCTAACAACCTTGGCTTGCAGAAACCACAGTCAGCTTACAGAAGTATCAAATACCTGTTATGAGCCTAAAACATACTTTGACTGAAAAGAACCATCTAGTTTTCTAAGAATGTTAGCAGTGCAGCTATGGGAAAGGAAAGATATCAGATTAAGGAAAGTAAGATTTTGTTTAAACATTTAGATAAACATACACAAATATTTTTACAGAGGTTAGGAAGGAACGAAACACTTTGATTAGAGCTGGAGGTCATGGAGGCTCCCTTCCAGCAGCAGAGAGCCAAGGGGGAAAGGTATCCTCCTTAAGTTCTGTACAGCTCAAGGATCCAGTCTCTCCTTCATGCGTACCTTCATGAGTCAAACAGCCACAACTGTCTAGGCAATGCTGCAGAAGGGCTCTAGGAAGTTAGCAATGCCAGGTCAGTCCTTCTGCACTAAAGTGGACAACTGTTGAAAGCAAGGCAGTAATGAACTCTCATCTACCTCAGTGCAAGCAGCTGAGTAGGCCAAAGCATCCTCTCACAGACAAGCCCATAAAGAGTCCATGAAATCTCTACACTAAAGGAAAGCCATTCCTGCACTGAAAATTGATTCAGCTGCACTGTGTAAGTAGGCAATACAGCTTCCAACATAATTCTTCCCTCCAAGAATTATGGGCAAGCTTACATCTGCATTAACTAGGTCCATCTGGAATAGATCACACATCAGTTTTGAGTCCTGAACACAGATCATTTCAGTAAATATGCCTCACTTACCAGAGCAGCTGTCTGTCATTTAGCTTCCACACTAAGAAAGTTATAAAACCCACCAATGTTCTGCTCAATAAATGTTCTGCTTATGGAAGCAGTAATGATACTGGAACCCTACAAAGCTATTTTAGGCTCTCAGTGAGGTGCATACCAGAAGTCTTCAGTTTACAAACACTAGCAGTTTTTTTCCCCCACTACGTGCCAGCCCTACAAACTCAGCCTGAGATCTCCAAGTCACCTCCATCATTTCCTTCTCAGGCACTACTAGATACCATGCTACCATGTGAGACAAATGAAGTCTGTGCTATAGTGGTTGCAGGTCATGCTGGTATAAGACTATTTAATGGCAACAGACCAAAACCCAAGAAGCAAACAGGAGACCTCCAGATCACTTTTACCTATGCTGGCTGAGCAGGCCTAATCACACAAAAAACTGAAGTGTGCAGTTACAGTTACAAATGAAGATAAGAACACAGCTACTCATTCAATACAGATTTAACTCACAAACTGGGTGCCTGAAAGGCCTGTGCTGCTCTTTCTGAAACAAACAGGCTACCTGGTGAATTACCAAGCACAAAAGCCATCGTCCCTTCTGCAATCCACAGTAAGACCTTCATGATTACTTTAAGCCCATCTCAGTGTGACTGAGTATGAGCCCTACTCTTCTCAGCGCTCCTATCTATCTAGCGATCTCTCCTCCCTTGAATCTACAGTAGCATTTTCTTGGCCAACAAACCAAGTAGGACTCACCCAGTAAGACCCAAATTCATAAGCAGGCCAGTCCTCTTGCTCAGCACACAGATCCACAAGCCCTGGCAGAAGCAGCATTCTGAGGAGAACTGCAGTGTCCCTGTGACAGCAGCCTGCATTCAAGCAAGCCTAAAGCAACCACCTAACTTCAGGGTGAATAACAAGAGCGAAGTCTGCAAATAGCAGCCACAAAAAAGCCCTTCCAAAATACAAGTTTATAAGCACAGCAGTGCACATTTTCTGCTCTGTGAGTTACACAATGAGGCACAGTGCAGTAAATGAGTCACGGCAGAGCAAACGAGTTAGCTATTTCATTTACCGTATTCATGACTAGAGTATTTCACAACAAAAACTACTTATTCTGATAGGCCTGTTTCACAGTTTGTCCTTGGAGAAGTTTACTGAGTAACAAGAGGTAGCAAGTCTGCTGAAAAGGAGGTAGACTCCTGCACCCACAACCACACTAGGCTGCCGTATCAGCAGCTTTCCTTAGGGCAGCAGGCTTGGTCAATCAGGAATGTGTCTCCTTCCTGAAAGAAGTGAGCAGCAAGAGTCGTAATACTGCTAAATTGTAACTGAATATAGTGTCATTGTCTCTGAAAGTTTTATAGCCTTTGACATTTTTCCACCTTTTTCAGGCATCTCAAAGTTACCAGCCTCGATACACAAAGCTAAGGCTAATGGAGGCCCTGTATTACCACACCAGCATGACCATGACTGGGCTAGTGAACCATAACTACCACAGTAGACACTGCTATTAGATGTTATAGCACATACTGCTAACAAACCTCCCAACAACCCTCTGCTTAATCCTGTGGGAAAGCAAACTGACCAGAGGCCCATCAGTGCTTCTGTTTGTGGAAATGCATTCCAATGCTGAGAGTCAAGTGCAAGAGACAAGTTCAAAGGCATCTCCCACCTGTGCTTAACTTCATGCTGGCAACTTACACAGTTTGGATCCAGCTATTGATGGTTACTGATAACTGACTAAACTGCAGACTACCTCCAGCTTAGTCTGCAAATATACCCCATTCCACTCTACTTCTGGCACTTTTGGTGAACACTAGCTGCAATACATGTGGATCTGCTTGGACTTTGTCTTACTTGCTCGCACCATGCCACACCATCCCTAAGCTCAGGACATTCATTTACTCACCAAGGCTGAATGCAGTGCTACCTCTCCCAGGCTGCCTGACCCAAAACACACCTACAGATAACCCTCCATAGTCATCAATCAGGCCACATACACATCAGGCTAACATGCAGACTACTTTTTTTGCATTCACACTGCTGATTCACATCCCTCATTCACCTATTAACTTTTGCCTGAGGTACCTGTGTTATATCACAACACTACTTGTTCCAGATCACCATCTTCATGCTCCCACCACCAAGTTATTGAGTACCACTGAATACACCAAGGCCCTTGTCTGGAATGTGGTTCTGCCATTGGTTTCCTGGTTCCCATGTAGTGCATCACACACAGATGGCTCTTACCAGGGCCCACAGTGGGGATCTTTCCTGACTATATATCAGAATTTGGATTACTTCACCTTCTATAAGTCAATGATTCCCAGAACTTTAGATCTTTATTGGCTTTTGTGGTTCTCCTTTTATTTTCTAAAATCGTAACTTTGTGTCTCATTGCAGTCACCCTCTTCTTCCTCCTTTCAGTACATGATTCTCACCACTTCTTAACTTCCTTTTATTATATTATTTGAGGAAGGAGGGGAAGATAGACTTCTTAACAGGATTCACAGAAGTGCATACCTATGATTCACATCTCTTTCCACTCATCCAGTCCAACATTTCACTAAACAATTATTTCACACTGAGTAAGCAGGAAGTAGCAGTTTTCATCTTACTGCCATCTTGCTCCATTCAAGCTTACTTTACATGCTGAGCATTTTGTTTTCTAACCACGTCAGCACTTTTCCTAGTTCCCCCCCATTCATATACAAGTCCTTCCTTTTAAACTAAAAAAGTCTTAGTTACTGAGTAGTCTTTCTGATCACCACTGCAACAACTCAGCTTGCTTCCTCTTTCCTCTTCCTACTTCCTAGTTTTGTCTAAAGAAGTGCCCAATAAAGCTGTGTTCCACGTTTGAGACGGGACTCAGCTTGATGTAAGCAAATGTCACTTTACTGCAAACAGGCATACATTTATATAGAGCGAAAAAGGCTATGTGTTTAAAGCGGATTGGTCCCAAGGCTGTACATGCCGAGTGCAAGCAGCTATTCAAAACAGCTAATTGGTTAGTAACACCTTATCAGCTAATTGGTTAGCTAAGACTGTCTGGCACAGCGCCCGGAACTCGTGTTTATAAATTCCTTGTTCTTTACCCTTGTTTTTAGCCTTTTTGCAGACACAACTATCTTCAGTATTTTTGACTTAGATGTTTGCACTCTGTTCCCAAGGCTTGTGACCCACAAGGGCCAGAACGTCCCCGCTTGTCAGTTGAGCAGTGTTCAGGGTTCTGCTCCCCAAGCCTCATCCTTCAGCTGTGTTCACCAGGTTCCTGTCTTTGCTCTAGTGTATACCTCCACCCTTACTCCAAAAGTCAGAACAATATATAGCCTTATAAATAAAAACCAGCTTTGCTGTTGTTCATGAATCTAGTTACCACAAACATTCGCTACTGTAGGAAAAAAGATTCCAAGTCTCTTGCTTTTGCAATGTACAATGATTTACAATTAAACCATTTACTGCCTGTTAAGGAGCATTAAACCACAAACTCTGTGTCTTATAGCACAAGAAATTCAGTTATATTCTATTATCTTCTTAATGCATATTTTACCTCTATGAATAAATCTGCTTCTGAAACAGTTCTGCAAAATTAGATCACAGAATCATCTAAGTTAGAAAGAATCTCAAGGTAACAAGTGCAATCTCTCTGCCAAAGTAGGACTGCCTACAGCATGCTGCACAGGACAGCATCCAGGCAGGGTCTGAGTATTTGCAGGAAGGAGACTCCATAGTCTCTCTGGGCACTTGTTCCAGTGCTCAGTGACTCAATCTGTATAGAAATTTCTTCTTATCTTTGAAGAGAAGCTTCTTGTGTTCCACCTTGTGCCCATTGCTCCTTGTCTTGTCACAGGGCACAACTGAAAACAGCCTGGCATCATCCTCCCTACAGCCACCCTTCAGACATTCATAGGCATGGATGAGGTCTCTCATTCTTCTCAAGGCTAAACACCCCCAGCTTTCTCAGCTTTTCCTCATTAGAGAGATGCTCCAGGCCCGCAACCAACTTTATTACCCATTGCTGAGCTCTCTCCAGTTGTTCCTTGTGTCTCTTCAGCCAGAGAGCCCAGAATTGGACACAGTGCTCCAGATGCAGCCTTGCCACAGCAGAGTAGAAGGGGAAGATGACCTCTCTAGACCTACTGTCTGCACTCTTTCTAATGCACCCCAGAATACCACTGGCCTTCTTGACAAAGGGACACTGTTGGCTCATGGTCAGCTTGCTGCTTACCAAGACTTCAAAATCTTTCTTTTCAAGGCTGCTCTCCAACAGTAATCAGTTACCACTGTAATGGTAGAGCTTCCAACATGACTCAATATAAAAAACTTCTGGTTTTAATGAAGTACAGTCTGACAAACACTTAAAATTATGGTCATATTATAAATCAAAATTAGAACGTAAGGCTGAACAGACAGAACACCCATTCCGTAACTTTGAACACATTTTACAACTTCAAAAGCTACAGGACAGTTAAGTCAGTTCGCCAACCTGCTTTCCAGTATGAATGCTTTCACATTTTGTAGGAAAGAAACTATCACCTTCCAAGTGTTCAGAAATAGCCATTTTCAGACAAAAATACAGAAAAAGCAATCGTATGGAAAGAGGCAGCTATTCAGGCTACATCCTCCTTAGAAATATAACTTCAGGTAGATGTTGAATAGCTCAGTAGAACCCTGGTATCAGGCTTCACCACTTCTCCCCGTAGCTTCTCATCTGTAAAGATCAGACTATACCTCTTCTCTCCTCAAAGGATACATAATTTAATGAGCCGAACTCTTGTTTACTCCTAAACACTTCACTCCTGCCACCAGTCACATTTATCATCTACATAGCTACCTAGAAATCAAGCCTGTCAACTATTGCCAGAACGTAAAACAATGTAAAAATTACTGAAAATCTACTTGTAAAGCTAAATGGTATGATGCTTTTACATTTTTAGGTAGCACTAATCAAGTTATTCTCAGCTTTATCCAATCAGACAGCCATAGCATGTTACATCAAGCCCCATTTCTAGTCACTGCATACTACTCATTCATGGCTCAGTAGTCCTTTTAGCTGAATTCACCTCAATTAATGCATTTGGATTTGACCAGGAAAGCTGCACTATGGCTTACATACAGGATAGTCTGCAATAACAAAAAGCTAAACATTTTATGTCATGCACATTCCTCTGCTCTAGAAGCAGAACAATTGAACTGTCATGCTTCTGTGCAATACAGCTACTGTAAATCCAAGCAGAGAACATAATGGACTTGGTATTTTATCCCCATTACATTAATTGTAGTCAGTTTGCAAGGTTTCACTTTACAACCCAAGTCAGTGAAAGAACTGAGACTCAGTCTGCACATACGACAGCAGCACTGCCAGTTGTTCCAGTTGTCATTGGTCATAACATAGTATTTCAGAACAAAAGCATTCCAGGTTTCCTTCCTTTAGCTAATAAATGAAACAATTCATTTAGACTATTGATTTTTCCCTGTTCTTAACTTCCGAAGTCAGCAGACTCAGACTGGCTTGAAGTACAAGCCATGCTTAATGTGGTCACTGAGGCCAGTTTTGTAAATATATAAACAAGTATTTTACTAAGACTACTTATCACTGTTCTAAAATAGTGCATTGTATTTAACAGGAGAAGCAAAATAAACACAACATTGAGGCAACTGCTGTGCAAGTAACCAATCATATATTGTAAGGTTCTCTGCTCAACTTTGCTCACATTTTCCAGAAGAATGAGAATATAATCTGTTTTGTCTGTATTTGTTAATTCTTAGCACAGACATTTTATCGGCCACCTCTTCAGAGCCAAAGCTGCAGGTAGGCGGCAAAAATTACCAACTACCAAGCACACGAAACTCTGAAGACAACAATACCTAGATTTACTTATGCATTCTGTAAGTGTACTGCCAACTCCATCATTAATCACTAATTATGGATCAGTGCTTTATGAACTTCAGGACAGTACCAGAGTTCAATGTAGAAATTAAATGCTAAAAATAAAACTTACCATCTGCTCCTGACAAGAGTAAAGTGGATTTGCTGAAAAAAATGTGATTCACTGTACACACAGCTGAACACCACTATGCAGAGAGAGAAGGCAAATCAATAGTACAAAAGTCGTCAAACTTTAAGCATAAAAAATCCCAATCCAAAAGAGCCAATGCCTTTAACCCAAAGCCTTGCTTTTAACACATTTGAAAATACAAGAATTAGAACACATGCAAACCTGATTCCCCATTATAGATTGTAAATTCTTCTCACCACTTTTTCATCCAATTTTAAGTGTCTCAATGATCAAACATTCTTTATTTCATTAATCTGTATAACTTAAATGCTGCAGTCAGCTGCACAATTCATGCAGTCCCTGCACTATAGTTGAATTACTAACAGCTGTCAGTAACCAGTTAGCAGATAAACTTGGCATGTGTACAAAGTGTCTCATTTCTTAGAAGTCATACAGCTACACAACATATGATTTTGCCAGCCTTAAAAACAATTGTTTGAATGCAATTAACACTTTTACCCCTCTAGAAAAGCCCACAAACAAGATAGATTAATCCCTGCTTGTGTGAAATTTCTTCCTATTACACCAGTCCCATCCCTCACAGTCTTCCTGCACTCTCGTAAGATATTAAAGGTATAACACCAATTAACAATTGAAGATTACTTATGTAAACAGCCAGACAGTTAAATAAAACAGGACAAAACATAATTCACCTGAGTTTTTAGCACATTCAGTAAATGAGTTTGATTCGCCTTCTGATCAGCTAGCTCTACTAGAATGAACTTAAACTTCAAACAGGTTTTACTTCATCTTTCTAATTAATGTCAGACCTTCTCATACATTTCTAACACAAACATTTCCAGATATACTAGGACTATCAAATGGACTCAAATCTAACAAGGTAATTTCTCCTTTTTAAAGTATGTGATGGAAAACACTGCAATTATCTGTTAATGGTAGTTCTCTATCACACTTTATTTTTCATTTTTTCAGAAGGGTATAATAAGCTCTTAGTAAGAAACCCATATTAGGAGACACTACAGTCTATACTGAATTGTGTGAAACCAGAAGCAGTCTTTAGTACAAATACTCAGCTCCTACAGAAAGCCTTTTATTGCCTCTGACTTAACCACAAAGGAATTCTCTACACTAGTTACTATTAGAAGGCTACACTCCTCTGGTCTGTTTGCACATTTGCAGAATTCAGTCAGGAAAAAACTATTTTAAGACAGTGACTTACATCACAAGTTTTCTAGACAACTAAAGTCTTCAGTGGTGGGGCCAAGATAACAAAGACTAGATGCATATTGCTGCTTCATATGAGGACAGCAGGATAGAGCACCACAAAGGCATCACATAAATCATGGTAATTGGCACACAGCTAGAAGAATGCAAGCCAGCATACACTACCAGCCAACATCTCTAGTGATCCAGGTCTGAGAAATCCTTGACACAGCCATGTCGAGGGCCACATACACACACAGTTGAGAGAAGCATTTTTACACAGGTAGCCTTAGATAGTAAACAAAAGAAAAACTGGACATTTAACAGATCTCCCAGAACAAGTTCAGTTGTTGGAAAGTACTGAAGTATTCACATGCTGCCTAGAATGCAGTCAGCCTGACAATCAATCAGAATTCATATTAAATCTGTACCCTTGTTGCACATGAAAGATTTTTAAAATTTCAAATTAGCTCCTGTCACAGGCAGCATATTCATAAATTAGGGTAGCTTTTGTCAGTTAAAAGTGTGGTCTTTTTTTAAAGATGTGGTAAATTCTCCTATCTAATCCCTAAGGAAAGCCAACTAAAGAAAAAGCAAACTGAGGTATGTCAGCTACATTCCTACACTATCATGACTTTGCAGTCTTCTTATTACACTATTACAAAACTTCACGGTTTCTCTCAACATAACAAGATTCCCTAAACAGCATGTAATCTTTAAATTGAACCCATGAAAACATATTTTAATAGTGTGCCATCTAAAACGCTTTGTCTTTAATCTGTAAAAGCTGCATTATGTGATATATTCTTTTCACTCAAAGCAGGCTTTTTATTAGGACTTGATCAGAGTCCTAAATATTTTAATTTTACCAAGTTCATTTAAAAAAAAACACACACCACCAAGAAAATTGTATGGCAAAACAAAGTAACTGATTTTTAAGAAAACCAGTTCTACCAATGTTGACTGTTAAGTGGTTCCAGCTTTCCCTCACTCACAGATTTTCCTTCTAATTAACTATTTGTCTCCGAAAGCCAGAGTACAGAGGGAGAGAGAGCATGCGCAGGCATCAGTTGCTGGCATGACAACTGGCTCAAATTCAAGAATTACTACATACCAAAACATCTGATCATATACAGAGATTGAGTCACTTTCTAAAACAGAAAGCAAGCTTGGAAAACAAAAATTTACTCAGAAGTTATGAAAGCCCTGAAGTCAGGAGGGAAAAATGAAACATAACAAATAATGAAAGAAGTTTGTTACATTAACCCAACATACAATGTTTATAGCACACTCCAGGCTTTAAAATCTGTGATAAGAATGTGATTTATAATTCATTTTCACCTTAAAAAAACCCACATTCTATAGTTGTATTGACACTCTTATTACATCTACTCTACTATTCACAATTACACAGGAAGATAATACAGTGTTTTATCATATATTGAAATCACTCTCAAATGCTTACCTTCTATTGAAAAACAATTACATGTTTCCAGAAAGACTGGAAGAAGGCAGGAGCTAATTTACAAAGTTTTATACATTAAGTGAGGCAACACTCTAGTACTCCTGAAGCCAAGTATAAAAAAGTTCAGTGAAAAGTCACACATAATTGGTTTACTGTCACACCACAAGACTCTGTTAATAAATTCAGAATTATTTGTTTTAGTCATACCTTACTAACCAAACCCCAACATCAGGCTGACTGCAGAAGAAACTGCTTGTTCCTTCAGCATGTCAGCAGATAAATTTCTCCTTCTCACATGAGCAGAGTTTAAGGCAACCTTTTCCCTTGGAGAAATGTCACTACACATACCAGGGCAATTTGGTATCACAGAAGACCAAGAAGTTAATGAAAATCAGTGTTTACATGTGCACAAATGACAGCCTCTGTTTTGCCACACAACACAATATTGCTTGCATTAAGTAAAAGTTTTCACTAAATTTATGCATCCCATAGGTTTCATCCACACTTAAGTAGTATTTTGTATTTAGCAGACAAAATGATCTTCACTGATAAGAGACCTATTTCAACTCACTGCACAAAAGTGTTAGTGCCAGTTTTGCTAAAGAAATACTTGATGGGGTTTTAATCAAACAGGGTTTCAAACTCTTGAAAGAAATCACAGTGTTTTTTCTGCTCTGTAATTAGGTTATTGAGGGTAAAGGCAGACAGAAAGAAAAATTGCAACTAGAATCACAATCCATGAAAAGAACCCAACATTTGCTGACTACAATATAAACTTCCCCAGAGCTACATGTAGCAGTTACCACCATGGTCTCATAAAGCTTCCTCTTCTTCCTGGTGAAAAAAAACACTTAGCTGACTTTGAAAGAAAGCACCAATTTTTGGTTTATTTTAAAACAAAACAAAAAAAGGGGGGTGGAATAATCAGCTGTAACACCAGATGATACAAGTACCTCAGAATGAGAAGATACACACTTCTCATTAAAAGAAAATTGGTTAAAAAAATAAAAATCAAGTCTTCCACTTCATTTAAGAATCAAGAACATCCAGGGAGCTCTAGCCATTATTTTATTTTGTTTTTCTGTAAGTGTTACCACCAAGGGGAAGCAAAGAAAAAGTCTGCAGTTCCATGCTGATAGCGATGCTGTTCAGTTGAACACACTTCCACAGGCAAGGCAGTTCTCTCACATTTGTAACATTAATTTCTGGAGCTATGGGAAGTTGTCAGTTACTTAATTCTTGATATTATTTTCCTTCCACAGGGTTCTCTTCCCTCCAATTCACTCTCTTGCTACTTAGACCTTTGTGACTACAAGGACTCATGCTACTCTAGAAGGGACTGTAACACCTTAAAGGAAAGCCTGTATGAGCAAGCAGGGTCTGCGCAATGAAGACAACCAACCTCAAATTATAGACAAGGATACTCCAAGTACCTACATGATATATCAGAAAACCACCACAACTACTTCTACACTGGATGCAGCTACAGCAGTAAAGCCAAGCTTTTCAGCACTACAGCAGATGCAGTTTCCATCTTTCCCCCAGCAAGAAGAATCATACCAGCAAAGTAACCATCCTTTTTTTTTTTTCCTACAATACCTGGACTACTGGCTTTAGCGAGGTCAACTGTGCTACTGAGGCTCACACCTCTTCCTAACCTTGATAGCCACAATACAGTACTATATACTAACTCAGATCTAACCTCAGAAACCAAATACACACTTTACCATCTAAAACTTGTCACTTGCTCCTGGCACCTTCACAAACTTAGCCAAATGAAACAGTTAATTTTACTAATTTTCCTTCCAGATTGTTCTATTTACTCAAAGTGTTTTCATGTTTAGGCTGTAATTTTCACTAAACACACCTGATTCAACATAAATTAAAAATGCACATGCTAGAAAAGCTCAGTTTTACGCAGCTGAAAAGTTTTGCTTTAGAAGACTGCATTCTGGTGCCTTTTTAATGAAAACTAAAAAATCTTTCATGTCGTATTGAAACACAAAAAAGCTATAAAGACACTGATAAATCAGATGCAAATGGAATTTTGAAATCAGCTTCTCTGGAGAAAAAATATTTCAAAATTTAGAGACGCTAATTATCATGTTAGGACAAAGTCATTCAACTTCAAAACAGGCTAGCAGGCAACTTTACTGCTTGATCATTAGTAACATTTTTGCATATCACTAGCATGTCATTTTCCTTTTATTTAGGAATTTTTGTCGCTGTCACATACTAGATGAAGTTTGGCACAGTACAAAGCAGGATCACATGAAGATTTGTACCAGTGTGTACATACACAGAAGGTTTTTGAAATTCTCCCACTTCAAATGAGTTACCATGACAAAACTGTCCAATGTTTATTCAGGGCTAGACTGAAAAAACTACAACTTAAAAAGCACAAGCAAATTACAAGCAAATTCAGTTGTTTAACCAACAACTGAAGCAAAATGTATGCATCTTCCTCTGAAATCAAATTCTGCATTCTGTTTATAGCAATACTTAGGGTTACAAGTAAGGCTGTTAGAACCGACATGCAATAAAATGTACTTTGTCCAGTAACTGGATTTTTCCGTAGTGCAACAGTAAACGTTTACAGTTTCCATTACTCATACTGCAAAGAATATAAGTTCACATTTATATTTTCACTAAACATGCACTTATCTAAACTCAGTATTTAGGTTTTCCTCAATGCTACATATTCAACTATAATACAGGGGTCTAATTCCATACTGACTCAAGTTGAATGGGTTTCAACAGTTGCACCTTTTGCTTCACAAGTAGTATCTTGCCGGCAAGAACTACCCACCCAAATGACACAAGAACTTCCCTACAGCAAGACCCAGCCTACCCATGTCCTCCACAACTCCCTGACCAGGTAAGCCAAAGGCCTCTGTCCCAACAACAGACAAGTTTACTATCACAGGGTTTTCACTACTATTGCTTTGTAGCCTCCCACATGAGGCTCACATAACATTGGGGAAAAAGAACCACCAACAAAGCAAGTGTATTTCAGCAGTAGGTATAGCATTTGTTTGGAATGTGTTTGAGGGCACCAGCAGCAGCAGCCAACACTTCAGTCGTATTTATGCATATTTTCTTTCTCCACGTTAACCCCTGTCAACATTACTCAGTAACCCCATCTCCCCAGCTTTTGAAGACATACAGAAAGTTACTTTCTTTTCCTGTCACAAGGACCCACTGAGGCCTATTCCACTGCTGAAAGCAAGCACAGCAAAGCCCACGCTGGGTGTCTTGTCTCCTAGAGACGACTACATCTTTTATTTATTGCCCCTTGGCTTTATTTTAACAGTGAATTCCTGGCCTAAATGTAATCAGCCAAGAAACCCTCCCTATGCACACTCCTGTCATTCCACATTGCTTGCAAACAAAATCAAGTGCAAGCAAATGGGGAAAAAATATCTCAACACTTCCAGCCAAATCAAAAGAAGCCCTACTTCTGTTTTTGCGAGTCCTGAGGAACCACATATGCACCTCAGACTTTTGAAAATGGAAAGCCAGAAGACGAAACTTATAAGAAAGTTAGATTCTTATTGAAAACAAAAAAAAAAATCCCTGAAGTCCTACTAGGCAAAAGGGAAGGGCACCGAGCTTAGGAGCAGGGATCCAACTTCCCTTCGGGAAAATAATAAATATATGACGGCAAGTTCACAAGCTGCCCGCCAAGTCAAATGTGCAGTGGACAGGTCCGAGGTTTTGGGGAAGGAGGAGGGAATCTCAGCGTCTCCCGCATATACAATCCGAGCCGCCGCCACCAACAAAAGGTAAGCAGCAGCCTTTTGTCTGGCTTCCCCTTTTGGGGGTAAGAGGAGTGGAAACGAGAGAAAATTGGAGATTAAAAAAAAGACATAAAAATGAAAATGAGAACAAAGTGGCCGGGTCGCACAAAGAGCATCAACAGCCGTGGAGGGATGTTGGGGCCTGTCTGTCGTGGGGCGGTTCCGGAGGCACCCCCGCCACACAGCCTCCCAAAAGTGGGGGGGACGCACCGCTGAAGCCCTTTAACCACAGGAAGGGAGCAGTTACCCGGGAGCACCCTCAGCGGGTGAAGAGCGATGGCAGGCGACTGGGCTGGAGGGGGAAGAGTATTGTTCCAGGAGGAGGAAGAGCAGCGTTTCCCCACCCCCGCTCCCTTGTTACGAAGCAGGTCATGCCAAAGCAGTGCCCCCCGCCCCGATACTCCCCCCTAGGCGGGGTGGATCGTGCCCACTCCCTTCGGCTCGCCGCCACTGTCCTAGAAATGCCTTTGTTCGAGGATCTCCAGCTGCCGGGGTCTCGCACCGCTTTTATGTCTTCATTTTGGACGGCAGTGTATCCCGCCTCCCTCACCCCCGCCCTTCTGCTGATTCATTTTCACCGGCGGTGCCCCCCGGGACTGGGGGGACGGCAGAGACTCACTATCGCGGCTGAAGGTAAAGGGATGACCCGGATTACAGGGGGTGGGCGCTGGGAGGGGACAGAGCAAAGCGGGATTACACGGTCTGGATTACTGCGAATGGGCACGGTGCGGGGATGGGGGTGAGGGTGCGGGAGGTCACCCGCCCGCTGGCGGAGGCCGTGGCCGTGTCACCGAGCGAGAGTCACTCCGTGCCCGAGGTGCAAGGGGGAGGAGACCGGCTGAGGAAGTTGCCCGTCCCGCATTTCAGCCTCGCACGGGCCGGGCCTCGGGTGCAGCTCACAGGACGCCCCCGGGAAAGGCTCAAGCCGGCGGAGCGCCAGCGAGAGATGGGTCGCAGGCGGGAGACACACACGGGGAGACCCGTGGCCAGGGAGGCCCCGGCCGGTGACTCACCGACTTGCAGGACGTTATCGACGCAACCGCCGTCGAGCAGAGCAATTCCCCTGCGGAAAGGCAGGCGGGTCTCGTCGGCGGCAGCGACGGCGTCCGCAGCACCTCCGGACGCGGTGGTGGCTCCCCCGGGAGCGGCGGTGGGGTCCTCGGCGCCAGTGTTGAAGGAGGAGTACATGCAGATCTCCCTTTCGCTGCGGGGGAAGGACCAGTAGACGATCCTGCGCTGCACAGGTTCTGGGATCCGCTCGAACCTTTCCTCCACCCGCTGGAAGGGCCACTTCTCCGCGACCTTCCGAGCTGCGATGTCCAGCAGGGACTCGGGACTCTGCGTCTTGCCGAGCGGCAACAGCCCCAGGGCGGCGGCGGCAGCGGCAGCAGAGGAGGGTCCGGCGCAAAGCGCTCCGCTGCCGGGCCCAGCGCCGCCCACCCGCTGCCCTGGCCTGCACCCCGCGCCATAGCCGGGTCTGCAGCAGAGGCGCTTGGCGGGTGGAGGGAGGTGACCGCGCTCCGCCATGATCGCGCCGCTTCTAAGCAGACGGCGGAAGTGGCGGTACCCTATAAACGGCTCCAGGAAGGCAACGGACGGCCACGAGCCCCCGGGACACGCCCCCTTTGCCCTAATATGGCGCCCGGGGGCGGGGCCGGAAGCTAGAGCCGGGAGGCGGTACTTCGCGCAGATCGGCTCCACAAACGTAAATAGAACGGCTTGAGAACGGGTCGTTCCGCGCGCCGGGAGAGGGCAGGGCGGCGCGAACTACGCGGTCTCCCCCGCGACCCTCCACCTTCCTTATGATGTCACGGGCTCGAGCTCGGGTGCGCCTCTCGCGCGTGGTGGGAAAAGAAGGCGTGGCTGGCGGCGCCTTCTGTCCGCCACCAAATAGGGGATGGAACGTGGGGGCGTGGCCGCTGCCGGGCGCAACCCGGGGTCACGGCGCCGCGGTAACGGCTGAAGCGGGCGGGGCAATCGGGGGCCTGCACGGAGGGAGGGGCTGCGGCGGGAGCACCTATGCGTGCTCGCGGCACGCTGGGGTAGCCCGCGCGAAGGGCAGCGGTGGGTCTGCTGGCCTCCATTGTAGCTTCCGCCGGTGTTTGCCTGGTGCCGGTAAGGCTCCGGTGTTGCCCGCGGGTCCCGCCGGGTTGTGAGCGAGCGGAGCGCGAGGTCTCCCGTGATCGCTGAGAACCGCGCAGCTGGGGATGTGCCGTTTGCATAATGGCCTTCTCGAAAAAGCGTGAGAGAATGAGCCCTGAGGGGCGCCGGGTCACACCCGGTGGTGTCTATGCACGAAGCACGGAGTCCCGGCCCCAGCGACAGCTGGTGTAAAAGACTGTAGGAACAATAAACACGGGCAGATAAAGCTGCTACCGCGTTTCCTGTGCGTAGAGACTTTGGTGTGTCATTTCAGAGCAATGGTACTTCGGCTATCACTAAACACTTTTGAGTTTCACTTGAAAAATGCGTTTTTCAGAGACTCACGGTTGAAAGCAATTCTTAAGTGGTTTAGACGGCGCAACGACCAGATGAGGCCGGCCACGGGGTGTAGAAGCCCTAGCCAGGGTGCCCGGTGGATTGATTCGCCTTTAGCCACCTGGACTGCGTGTTCGGTGGAGCAGTGAGGTACTGAGTCGGAAGGATGGCTCTGCCGGGGAGCGCAGGCACGGCATGTCCGGAGAGGCCAGCCCGATCCAGGAAGTACAAATAACATCGAGTCACTTTATTTCGACATCTGTTTTTTCGTTCCCACCAAAACCCACGACTGGAATAGCCGCTTGTTTGCGGGGATTGAGGAGCATCGCAGAAATGGCATTTTTCATTACAAATAGATAGGAAACAGAACGAACCTTACCAGACTTGCTGACTTTGGTTTTTAAACACAGATTAGCAGGGACCTGGACATGTTTTAGATCGTGCAATTGGTGGCTTTTTTGTAATATGCCTATTAGCTCTTAGTAGCACTGATTTGAAATTTAACAGAGAATTTCTTTACATCTAGGTATAGAGCTTTCTCTGCTGTCAGTTGCACATACAAAGGAAATGACATTGTGTCTTGAGCGAGTTGCTTAGACTGTGGGCAGGACCTGAACTATGTTCTTCATCGGTTTTGTATACACTGCAAGTTGTTTTTTCTTTGGGATCATGAAAGCTGCCTTCTGGCTAAGTACTGAGTTCAAACTGATGCTTATGCTTCTGAGTATAGATGACACAAAACCACTGCTATTCACATGCCAGTTTTGTCCACAAATACCTTGCTGGGATATTAACTGGCTTCTTTTCCATTTTAGGCATGTATTTTACAACCCAGCTACTGAATTTATAAACTTAACTCCAATTAAGTTTTGGGGGTGTTAAGGAGCCTGAATACTACAGGCCAGAAATGAGGATGTAATATTTTACTGTTAATGTGGTGTTGATTTCAGTGTTTCTGTAAGCTGAAAAACAGAATACACAGAAAGTAGAAAAAGACAACTTTCATCACTGCATGTATATGAAAGCAGAGGAAAATTACATTTTTCACCCCATCACTTACTCTTTGTTCATAATTGTTCACATCTCAAAGCAAGTTTTCTTCCCCCTTGTTCTAGTGCTGTATCTATTTCGAACAAGTGTGTAGCAAGTCAGTAGAAATGTTCTTCTAAATTGGGTAATGACTAGGTCTTAGCCACCTGCTGCAATAAAAATAACACACTAATGCCACCAGAAGAATTCTTCTTGCCATAGTAAAGAAGCTTTACAGTAAAAACTGAGAAAAAAGAGTGAGAGGAATGGCAGCAAAAACCAAAACATCCACAATCAGCAAAAGTAGTCATATGTCAGTTATATCAACTTAGTTGTTTTTCTGTCTTGTTAGATCTGGATAGAAATTACTAGATTTCCTTAAGAAGTCCCAGAGAAAAGCAAGTAGAAAAGCCCACAGATCCACTTCTTTCATGTGTCTGCTACTCAACAAGAATAGCTACTTCCCATTAACTCTATGAATAGCTACACAGAATGCTGGTGAAGCTTTTTTATTTCTGGGCTAGGGAGCACATGAAGAAGTAATGGCATCTTTGCTCTTGACATACCGCCACAAGCACTAGGTTTGGGTCTCCATGGGATCCCTCTGCACTGGTGTAGCACCTTTAACAACTTGTGTATTAGCATTTGAGGCTGACAATTCTGCTGCTTAACTTTCTTTAACTTTCTGAAAGCAAGTGGGAAGATGTGCTAACTCCAGGGATCAAATTAAAATTTGTTCAAGATATACCTGAACTCTATTTTACTAGCTAGGTTTTCTTTCAATATACAGGCTTTTTGTGGAAAGACTTTGATGATAATTTGTTTCCTCTTTTTCCACCTCATGGTTCTGTGAGGTCAATATTCCAGAGATATACAGAGAAAAACAAATGGCTGGAAAACAGCAGTCTCAGCTTGCTTAACTTCCTGCTTGTAGTCAAAGGCTGTTCTGCTTGGAAAAGTAGCCTTGGCCACCATTCAGTGAAATTCCTTCTTAATAATCTTTCAAAGCACTAGGCCACTTGCAGTCATTTTTGGTCATTGCAGTAAAACACACAGGGCTCGAGCATTCTCTTAGTGGTGCTAATTTAAAAGGTTGGTCATATACAGCTGCACCAGTCATCTTTGTGTGAAACAAATAATGGTCTAAATGTAGAAGAATTGACAGCAGACAAGTTAGTGCTGGCCAATACATGTCACCCTGGTGGTTAAAACTTGCCTGGAAAGATGATAGTCAACATTTCTGCACTGAAGCTGAATGAGAATCTGGATTCATATTTCTAAATGCTATGAGAGGTCAGAGATGAAGAGGAGGAAACTCAGGGAGGCTATAGAGTTTTCTGAGCTAGGGCTGTAAGAAAAAAACAGAAGATAAATTACTTGAGGTAACAGCACTAAAATAATCAAAACCAGGAAAAGCTGATGGGCCTATTGAAACAGATTAATTTACAATGTGCTAAACCAAGTCTTTTTTAATCTTGGTTCTTTAAGTTCTTTTTAGGTAACTAGGCCTTCAGTTCTTACAAGAAATTGTAGGGTTTACAGGTATTCTAGCATTTATCATTTGCAAGTTTGAAAAAGGTAGAAGTAAAGATAGTGAATATCACTGCATTTTGCGGCGTAGACACTGGAAATTCATGTGCAGGAAAAAGAGACAGTAATGATGACTGTCAATTAAATTACCCTAAGATGGATCAATGAGGAATATAATGTCAATACCTTAGGTTTTATTATGTTTTCTTTAAAAATAGTTTCCTTCATTATATTCAGAAACTATTTTTAATGTAAGGAGTTAAAATAAAACACTTGACTTTTACTAACCTTTAAAATCAAATACTCTTGGATAAATATTACCAGCTCTTGAGAGTCTCTCCTTTAAAGTGGAAATAAACCAGCAGCAGTGAATGAGTCCTTTCAAAGTGCAGCTTTTTATTTTAATTAAATTCCACAATGATTCCAAAACTGCAATCAGAGGCTAGAACCAAAAGCATTTAGGAAAACGTACTTAAAATACTAAGCATGCTTTACCAGTGTTATAGAATAAAAAGAGACAAACAGTTTAAGCTAAATCCTCTTGACATTTATTTCTGTGTCTTCAGCCTTTCTGTGGCTTGATACTTGACGTATGAAGTCATTCCGAGATGGACTGAAGGGAAAGGCATTGTGTGTGCCATAGTCCCAGAGTTATGTGAATTAATGCTGCTCTGTAATTCCTCAAGGAATGAGCACACTCAGTTTACATTTATTGAGAATAGACCATGGGAATGAATTATTCCTTCCTTATAAGGAGCCTTGTGTTCAGACATCTTTTGGGACATTTTAGCTCAGTACTAAGTTACTAGGGATAAAAGCATCACTGTGTCAAGTAAAATGATAATGTGCAAGTGACTACTTAAACATGTTGAACTGGTTTAAAGGGTTCTGAATTTCAAAGTCGAGGAATAAGATTTTCTCACCTTTCTTCAGATTTTTAACTTACATACCTTTCATGAAAAGTTAAAAGCACTAAATCCTGTCTCTGGCAGGACTCTATATTTGTATTCCCTTTGGTTTTGTTGTGGTCCTCTGTAGATCTGAGTACCAGAATTCATCAACACTCAAAGTAAAAACAGTGTTATTCCTCTAAATGGCTTTTATCACCGGAATTTTTAATGGATTGTGTTTTTCTAACATCAAAATAAAAACAAACTAATGAAAACTTAAAAGGTTTAAAATAACTTTGTTATTGGTGTTCTCTCCCTTTACTGCAAGTGCATGGACTTAATTGTGGTAGTTAAAAAAAGAAAGATTTCTCAAAACTTTATTCTCTTCTAGTCAGACATTCTTCGCCAAAAAGATTATTGCCTAGTTTAGAAGTTAATCGTATGCAAAATGGCACTGATCAGTCTACCAGCATGTGTAGGAACACCTCAGTGTGTGTAATATACAGAAAGTGGACTGATGGTCTAAAAGGAAAAATTATTGGACTGCCTTTGCATCCCACACTAACAAACTTCTTTTTATCTTCTTGAGCTACCTCCCTCTAAACTGTGCTTTACTGTAGATTTCATTGCATTAGACTACCTTGGGGCAGCTGGCCCTGTAATGGTTCTTGGGCAGAAATTCATCATGAAGAAGGGCATGCAAACCTCAGTCCACTACTGTCAGGAACAAAAGTCATTCCATACTCTAGATTTTCACTTGTGGCAAAGAAAGAGCAACAACATGTACTGTAATTATCATATTTTCCAGAATGCTGAGTGCTGATAGAATTGCCTTACAAATGGTTTTAAAGCAATAAACTACCAACTACAAAAAGTCAAACCAAAAGCCCCTCTTTTTCCCCTTTCAAGAAGCCAGAGTCCAGATTCATTCATGATGGAAAGCCAACTGTACTTAGAATTTAAATATGCCAAAAACTGAGGCTCATGCCCATGTACTATAGAGATCCCTCCCTGTCTCCACCAACACAGCCAAAACAGCCATGCAAGGGCAGGAGAAGTATAACTAACTGGCTTCAGATATTTGCCAGCCTTCTGTGAACTTCTTTGCCTTTATAAACTTCAGCTGAGGACTCATGAAAAGCATGGAGTCACCCAAAAGGCAAGGATAGCTAAGCAACACTTAAAATGGTTTCTGCTTACAGAACTGGCATTCTTTTATAAAGCTGGGATAAAATGTCTACTTCCACTGTCTCGGTCACCAACTACTGCATTCATCAAGCCGGAGAGACTGTGCTGGATTTTTTCTTAACAATGTCTACAAACTTTGATTTCTACTGGTAGCTAAAATCTTAAACTACAAGTATTTGATCAGTGTGGCAAACCAAGTCTCTATCTGCTGGGACTGAAACCTCTAGTCAGGGTTTACAGATTACTTTATTTGGGTTGTATCAGAGACAATCTTGGAAGATACTGCTCTAAATATGAGGGCTTCTATAGAATTCACTCACTCTATGAAATTAGAGATTCTTCTGTATGGTAGAGAAATTGTGATGTCATTTGGATTAGCTTAATTTGAACTGAGACGTAATATGCAAAGGTAGTACATTAGAGTAGTTGGGCTGATGTATACTTGTTTTACCCCTTCAGTACCGAGTGACTGAGCTGTGGAATACTGCATCTGTTTGGTGTAGTCAGCTGTCAGAGTTAACCACAACTTACTGAGATGTATCTTGTATCATGGTGATAAACTTTCACATTTATTTTATGCTGCAACTGTAACTGTTTTTATTGTCCGTTTGCCTGTTTCTAGCCCTTCTTTCTCATCTTCCTTTGACCATTCTTTATTGCTGTCCATTCACCGTACACTGTTCTGCCCTATTCCAACTAATGCCACATAAACCTTGTAGCAGAGTAGCAGAGCTTAAGCTAAGCTTTGTAATCAGATTCAGAAGATACAGGTAAGATATGGTTAGAGCTCTGTAGTGAAATTTTGTCAGAGAAACCAGTACTTCCTTCTGCTTCAGCAGCTTCAAAGATTTGACTGCAATCCCTTTCTTGGAGCAGAGGTTTAATGGCTTTTTTCCTACTGGTCTGTCACTAAACAATGTCTAACTGTTGAAGTAGTTCTGAATAGCAGCATATAACTTTTGAAGTTGCTCTGAATAGAAAGGAAGACCATTCTTCATTTTCTTCTTTTGTGCTCTACATAGGCCTCTGCTGCACTTCACCACTTGGAATAATAGTGACACAGCGTACTGTTGTATTTCTGAAAAGCTAGTGCTTTGAGCCTCTGTCAGGGTGGGCATTAGGAGTTGCCAGTATCTTGCAGTTTTACTACTAAACAGGAAGAGACCTCTTGATATTTGATATATGCTCATGCTTCTTTGCCAGACTCATAGGACAGCTGTCTTACTGCTAGACACTGTCCACTGCTGGGCTACACTAGGGTCCTTCAGAAATATAGGCACTGTGCGTGGTGTGGTGCAAACACTGGGATATACTGTGTCAGATTTGGTGACTGCAAGCAAGCTTAAGCAGATGTCACCATCAGTCATCCTTTGGATGTTATGTTCCGTTGGCAGAAATATATTCAGGGGTGTTCATGTAAAATACACTTTTTTAGTGGTTCCAAAAAATGGGGTCTCTGAACAGAGACAAGTCTCTACACAGCATCTAAATTCATCCAGTTGTAGTGAGGGTCTGCAGCTATGTTACTGCTCCCCAAATTGTAGAAGATGATGAATAGCTCCAGTAGGTGGGACCTCAGAATTGCTTCTGAGTTAGGAATTTAAATATGTGCTATTCAGAACTTTACCACAAACAGCACAAAAATTACCTGTTGTTCTGTGGCTTCAGTGGCTCTGAGCAGCAGTAGCACTACCAAAGCTTGAACACAGTTTTCAGTATGCTCAGAGGTACAGGCTGTTCTATGCACAGTACAGCTCTCCGTGTGCACACTATACAACAATAAAGTTGGTTTGTATCCTACTGTTCAGTTTATCTCTGTAAATGTAAAGGCTTTGATTTTTTTTTTGTTATAAAACAAAAGTTTACCGGCAGCCATTGAATACAGTTTGAAGTTCACTGTAAGAGCTAGAGATCTTGTCTTTTAAAAGGAAGTAGGTTATGAATTAGTAGTGGAAGAACTGAGGAAGAGAAGGGCAGAGCTAATGAGAGCGAGATTTGAAGGATGAATGCATAAACCCAGTCCCTTGCCAACTCCACCCTCTAACTGGCATATACTGCGAGGGAAATTGGATCACTTTGGACTGATTCTAGAGTCAGGAAAATCCTCCTAAAATAGCTCTGGGCCTTGCAAATATTGCAGTTCCTCTCCCAATAATTGATGCTGTGGTGACAACCTCATGACTGGTGCTCATGAGTTGCAGTCACCACGTCTGCTAAGGGGAAGAAGGCAATTTTTTCCCTTTGCTTAGAATCTCTCACCTTGTCTAGAGTGAGGGTTCTAGAAGTGAAAAAACATTTGCTAATTCTGAGCACTTCTTGAAAGGAATGGTGATACTGTCAACTTGGAAATGAAACCGCAATCTCTGCTTGCTTAGATTCTAAGGAGTGTAAATGAAAAGGAGCCACTTTAAATGTACCTCGGGATTGGTCTAGGTTGCATTATTGCCATTGACTGTGGGGTTATTTCATACTGTTTACTAAATGGAGATTATAACCATGGCAACGTCCATGATGTGTGGATCTGACAGCACAACACTGAAATTAGTATTCAGAAGACAGCTATCTGAAAACAGCTAAAGAGCTTAAAAATGTTTCAGACTACAGTCCAGATGAGAATATACTTTAGCATGTGCAGAGTGAAAATCACACAAAATATATTCATTTGTCTCATGCTGATCTCAGCAAGAATATATGTGGTATCATCTGTACAGATCTTACCTTGATGAGTGAGAGCATAATGGTATAAATGCTGACAGCCATTGGTGATTCTGACTAGCCCCGTAACACCCATAATACTAATACTAGTAGTCTTTTATGCTCAACCATAGTACAAAGGTAGTTAAAATGTTCAAGTTGGGAAGATAATGAAAAAAATTATAAAGCATGACATTTCCTAGACAATATGATTTTTCTAGTATCTGCATATAAGGAGAAGAGGCATAGTAATAAGGAGGAGCTTATAAAAGGAAAGTCCAGATCTAAGTCAGTTCTCTGCCATAGCTGTTATAAACGGTTGATAAACTTAGTCCAATATGTACTTTTTGTTCTTGTAGAAATGTTTTATATTGGAATTTGTGGTCTGGCAGAATGAAGATGTGTTTTGTTCTAGCTTGCTTCTTCATGTGTCCTCACAGGTCACTTCTTTCTGAAAGGAGCAGAGTCAATGTGATGGCATGACACCTTTCTCATTGAGTCATACCAACTGTTGCAAGTGATGTCAGACAAAAATAATTCCCTGGCTACTCTGGCTGCACTCTTGTCTGTGGTTAACTTCACTTGTTTTTGTTTAAGTAAGTCTATTCTTTTGCATGCATCTGTCACATAGCAGGAAAGACATGTTTCTGCAAATAACCTTCACAAATCATTTAGAAGATGTGTAGGAAAACATAAAAGTACTTTAACTAACTTTTGAAATTTAGCTAGATTTTAAGCTGACTCTGCCCTTTCAACAGATGCTCAGAATAGTAACTGCTCTTTCTTGCCTCAACACACCATCTTGGGATAACACATCAGCCAGTCTGATGGAATATTTTATGTAGAGTTACAACTTCCTGTGAGTCAGCACTGTAAATGGCAATTACATCTGCAAAGAACACTGCATCATTCATGTCCCTTACTGTCCTCATGGCTAGAAATGGTATATTAAGGGAGGGTTACATTAGTTCAAAAATCATGTACCTGTAGAAGTGATGGAAATGTTGCTGGTACAACACAAAGGACTGAATGTTTAAATATTTTTTCCTATAATTTAAGCATATGGGTAAATCCCAACCTTCTAACACTTTTCAAGGTGAGAAAACACACCCTATTCCAGCACTAACTCAGGAGCACTTCAGTCATCAAAGCCAGGTTTAAAGTAACACATTCAGGTAACTGTAATTCACTGTTTATATTCAAACTTATCAAAACGCTGTTTGTATTGATGCTATTTGTTCTCAAGAAATACAGAATGCAGAAAGACAATCCAGAATATTTGTTGAAGTTAATAGTTCTGGCACTAAAAACAGGACAATCCACACGATTATTGGATAGCATCCTTGTGGGCAAAAGTTTTTAACCGATACACCACCTATTAAAGGAAATCAGTAGGAATAATGTTGGTCAATACGGATATATGAAAAGCAGATCTGACCACAGTTTTATTAAATGACACCCCTCATAAAAAATAGAGTGTTTACATAACAGAAGTGTTTATGTAATGCTTAAACCCAAACATTTGGCTTACCACTGCATGATTTTTTTTACATGTTTTGCGAATTTGATCAATATGACCTGTTAATTAGCAGAATAATGGTTAACTAGCAGCCAAAAATAAAATAGTAAGTGGAGGATTCAGGCTGAGCAAGCATCTTAAATATTGGGATTCTTTTAGGAATTGCTAAAACATCTCTATGCTATAGTTGACTATACTTTTGAACCTTGAGCCAGTCTTACACTATGTCTTACACTATAGATCCATCACTACGTCTCTGTCCCTTTTTCTGCCCCACATAGTCTTTTCACATGTATTGGTGCAGCTGTAGCAATTGAAGGAATAAAACAACGTCTGCAGATAATTCCCGTGGTCTAACCATCAGACATATTATGGCAAAAATACTGTCTTTTTCATCTTTGTAAATCTATGTTTTTCTGGACCTAAAAAGAACTAAAAATGGTAGTTGGAATTTTTCATTCTGTTAACGAGGTTTTATTTGGATGTTTAGAGGCAGAATGAAGAGGTGCAGAGCAGATGTCAAGGATGGTAGCAGTGAATCAACTCTTAAATACGGTGCTTTAATCAAAATGCCTCATGTCATTCTTGGCTATACAGAGAGAAATTTCTGGAGACTACAAAGACAATACTAGCTCTATGTTTGACACCAAAACAAGTTTTTTATTGAATCTGCTTTGTCTGGTTTAGGATTCAGAAAAGCTGCTGGTAGACAGAAAAGACTGACACAAAAGCCAGAAACGTCTTTGATTTGTGTGGTGTGATACAAGGAAGTGTTTTTGTTTAGCTTTTCAAAGAGAGAGCTGTATTGACTAGAGTCCAAAAGTATCTGCAGTTAAATAGAAACTTAATACTTGGCTTTTCCTTCTAGCTAACAAAGACATAGCAGCATCTGTTTGCTGGATGTTGAAGCTGAACACAACCAACTAGTCCAATTTTCCCTGAATAATGAAGTTATATCTGATTTAGCTGGGATAGAGTTGATCTTGCCCATGACATATCCCACAGTGCTGTGTTTGTGGTGGTAGCTGCAGGGGGTTTGATAACACACCAGTGCTTTGGCTACTGCTGAGCAGTGCTAGCACAGCAAAAGGTTGCGGGTTGTTTTTACTTTTTTTTTGGCCTATGGATGCTAACTTTTGTTCTGGAATTTCAGTGCAGCTGCAGCAGTTTAAGAAAGGGCATAATCAACTATAAATGGTATAGTGTGGCAAGGGATCCAAACTGCATAAAAGCCTGTTCTAAAGATGTACGCAGAGGACAGCGAGCCACAAATCGAATTTTAGCACTCCTTTCTCGGGTTTGTTCCAGTTTCTGAGCAACAGGCTTGTGAATTAACAATGTGATTCTGTGCCACAGATGATTCTGTGTCACTATATAAGCTTGTGGTCATATACAGAAGGTGGAATGCTGTTCTGGATTAATAGTCTTAGCTCATGTAATAACTCTGCTGTTTTTTTATGATTGTGAACACACCAAGGGCTTGTCTACATTGCCACTTGTCTTTTTAACTTGCAACTTAAATTTGGGCTCTTGTTTTCTAACGCGGTATTTGGTTCTGTTCCTTCTTTGTGCACAGGGAAATAAAGCTATATCCTTGCTTGGCTGTAAACTTCCTTTCACCAAGAAACAAAAAATGCAAATACTCCTTACAATGGCTACTTCATTTTGCAGCTTAGGGCAAAACCACACTGGCAGAAGGACAGTGTCATGTCTCTGATGGTTATGAAGCCTCGCTGTACTTGACCTGAATATGAACTTTTACAAAAGGGACCTCTGTGCAGTGACAAGAACTTGAAAACAGAGAATAATTGCATAAGAAATTAAAAGAAGTTGTGGGGCATGTTTCAGTGAGATCAACATTCCAAGTAGTCTCTACAAGAACTGGATATTTGTGTCTTTTTTGGCATTCATTTTTCTTTATGACTGGTATCTGATTTTTTTCATGTTACGCTTCCTCCAAGCTGAAATATTACACCTGATAGCAATCCTTCTTAACAGGCTTTTGGTGTGAAGTTTTCCTTGGTATCCTATACAAATTTAAACATTATGGTACTAGTAAGGAAGGGGATGCATTTTAAAAAAAAACACCACAAAAGTCCCTGTATTTTGCTCTGCCATGTTGCAGAAGTTAATAAATTGCAATATCTCAAGAAATCAGGAGAAAGAAGCCACAGTAGCATCAGGGAAGTAGTAGATAGCACTGGTTACCTCACCATTGTAGTACTGACCAGGAGGGAACTGCCTTATTTGTTGCCCACAGTGTAAGTAGCTCCAAGACTAAGCCTCTGTTCAGATGAAGGTTGTTTCACAGCAAGCTCATAAACAGTATTTCAGTACTGAGGAGATTATTTTCTTGTAGAGGTGTTTTCACTCTTTTATGTTCTCATCATATTGCCTTGCATGTTCTTTGTAGTTTCTCTAGTCACCACTCTTTGAGGAATCCACATTGTGTTTCTCCTTCCTGGTCCATCTTTGCATCAGATAGCTGTTCAGCTCAAACTGGTCTGTAAATCTATATGTAAGCAAACATCAAATTTCTAAGTAGGTCTTATGTCATGCACATGAACCTCTCAAGTATCATTCCAATATTTCCATACCTTTGGGTTTCCAGTTTTAGACTGAGTCTTTCTAAGAAGCTTCTTTGACTTTGGATCTTCATGTGTCCCCTCCAGGATAAAGACCCTGTCTGGCAGCTCTCACTGAGACAGGAGGCTTCAAAGCACAGCTGTCATGAGTAGATGGCTTAGTACCTCATGCCTCCATCACTGATTTTCACCTTCTGGTATTTGAGTTTTGAGTGCCAGATGCTACTTGTTGTCTTGCCACAAAGTCAGGAGAGACCTTGTAAATCAGCATAGCATTTGCTGGTCTGCACGCTACTACACTTGACCATTTCCCCATTCTTTTGGGCATCTGAAGAAGGAAATTTTGTTCTGTGGCTGTGTGGAATGGAGGCAAAACCTTCTCTGTCATCCTTTCTCTAGTTGTGCTTTCTGTTTGCATTGGAGAAGGTTTATTTTCTGAAAGAGCCTCAGTCTCTAGACTTCTGATGAGACTCTCCTGGAATACACATGAGGCTTATATGAAAGTGCTCTGGTAATGGTCACACTCGTGGCAGCAACTTAATGGCTCTTCCAGGCTGAAGGTATTGCTGGCTGAGGTACTTTTGAAGGTTCTTTCAGGTCCATAGACGTAGCTTAGTTTCTTCTGCAAAGTGGTGAATCTGCACTTGAGAATACAATATCCACAAACTGGCAGGCATTGCCTGAATTATCACACCTTATTTGTAACATATGGGCTGAATGACACACTCAGATCAAATTGTTTTCCAGACATTTTGCTTTATGTACTAGGCAGCATGTCTCATTTGAGATTCCTGTAGTGAGGCTGTATCTCCAGTGATAGCTTAGGTTCTCATCTGGTGTACATTCTCTTAGTTCCAGTTGACTTCAATGGATTTGATAATTTATGCCATCTGAGGTTCTGCATCTGAAAACTCTGTAATAAAAAGCAGCTGCTACTTTAATCAAAAAAATGATAAGTGAATAGTATATGTCTGTGTTTAGCTATCTAAATACCTGTTACTCAGCTGCCATCACAACACTGCACACTGGACAATTAAAGTCCTTTGTTCTGCACCAGTTATTATTCAAACTGGGATTGTGTACGGTGCTTTATCAAAAAGAAAGTTGAACAGAGACTGACAGTAAATTTGCTGGTAGACCTGAAAGCAAACAATAGCTTGACAAAGCCTGTGAATTTGGCTCTGCTAGAATCTAGTTGTATTTTTATATTAACCATGAGGATTACATACATTTTGCATATGCAGTGATATAGAGCACTCACTTAGGTTTGTCACATTAATGTGTTTTAGTTTTGATTTCTATATTTGTCCTCAAGTTAGTGATACATGTCTATCATGTTAATGATACTTGATGTCTGATGCCAAAGTGAACTTGTAAAGATTAAATTGTACAGATACCAAGTATTTATGTCTTATGTAAGAACTGCAAATTGTTTCATAGGAAATATAGTCCCTGACCTGTAGTACTGGTTTTAGCTGGGATAGAGTCGATTTTCTTCATGGTAGCTGATATGGGACTGTGTTTTGGATTTGTGCTGAAAACAGTGTTAGTAAATCAGAGATTCTTTTGTCTTGCTGAGCAGTTACTGAAGTCTCAAGGTCGTTTTTGCTTTTCATCCCACTCCACCACTAAGTAGGCTGCAGAAGAAGTTATCAGGGGACACAGCATGGACAGCTGATCTCAACTGACCAAAGAGACCTTACTTACCACATGACATCATGCTCAGCTTGTAAAGCTGAAGGAAAAAGAAGAAAGGGAAGACATTTGTAGTGCTGGTCTTTGTCTTCTCAAGTATCCGTTATGCATGATGAAGCCCAGCTTTCCTGGGGATAGCTGAACGTCTGCCTGCTGATGGAAAGTGCTGGATGAATTCCTTGCAGTTTTTGCTTTACCTGTTAAACTGTCTTTATATTAACCCAAGCATTTTTTCACTTTCACCCTTCTGATTCTCTCCCTTACCATAAGGGGAGAGACCAAGTGTTTGTGAGGGGCTTAGTTGCTGGCAGGGGTTAAACCATTGTACCTATTCCATAACATGATAGTCTAAATAAAGTGCCTATCATTATAGGTTTGAAGAAAATGAGTAATCTTTTTTTACAATTCTTTATTTCACTCTCTTCACAGAACAAATCATCATTTTTATATGGCTACAGAGGGTTATGCAATGTTGCCTGTGAAGAACAATTTGTGCCATAAAGCATCAGATTTTCTCTATTAATTTAAAATTTATATACAGTTGTGCTTGGGGTTTTTTTAGTAGCAGCAAGGCGTTGCTATAAATACTACCTTTTCTGTAAATCACACTTATTCCTGGCTCAGGCGTACTCCATGACTGCTACCCAGCACAGATACTCTTAGAGAATGACAGAACTTTCTGTCCATGCTAAAACCCCATCCTTAATCACAGAATCACAAAATCACAGAACATTAAGGATTGGAAGGAACCTTGAAAGATCATCTAGTCCAATTCCCCTGCCACAGCAGAATCCCCTAGATGAAATCGCACAGGAACATATCCAGGCAGGTTTTAAACATCTCCAGTTTGGCTGCAAGGGTGCTATGTCAAATGCTTTACTGAACTCAAGACAGACCACGTCCACCTTCATCTATCCACCTGGTTATGCCCTCATAACAGGCTATCAGGTTGGTCAAGCATGACTTCCCCTTGCTGAAGCCATGCTATCTGTCCCTGATGACCCTCCTGTCCTTGATGTGCCTGGAGACAGTGTCAAGGACAAATTGTTCTATCAGCATTTCTGGGATGGAGGCTGACTGGTTAGCAAGAAAAAGAAAAAACTTCTAGTCCGGTTTCTTCATCAGATACCGTTGGTCTGACATATTTACGTCTCACAAAGTAACTGCTTCTGTTACGCATGATTAGCAGCACTGATAAATGACAGAATGAGGGTTTTAGGAAATTAACCTTTTTTCCTGCTACCCAGAAGTCATTTTGTATTTCTCTTGGTCCGATTGTTTCATCTGCATCATATTTCCTCTGCAGATATTTCCTCTGCATCATAGCCTTTATTTAGTGCTTTAACTAGTGCTAAGGGCTAAACCACCCAGATGTGGTTGTAGTGTTGAGGGAAGGGCAGGAGAAGTACTTTTGCTTTTTCCTCCATTGTCAAATTTTCCTACCCATATAAACTAGAATGAGTTATGAACCACCAGTGCAAAGAAACTAGGTGTTTACGATCCCAAATTAGGAAGAGATTTTGGCAATATGTGTGCCTCTTTCGAGGTCCCTTTCAATCCCTATTGATCCTATGATTCTATGACTCTAAGTTCTACTACAGTGATGTGGTTTCTTGAGGGGATCCTGAGCTCCCTGCTTTGGGCAATAGCTGTCTTTGTATGACCTGACATAGCCTAGTGTGTCCAAAAAGAACATATTTGCCTTTCAGAAGGCTTTTGGAGGTGCAGCCAGAAACACAACAAAAATTACCTAGGTGAGCCTAGCTAAATAAAGGACTATCAAGTGTCTTGCCTGAAGTTGGTGGAAAAACTGCCAGGACTCCCCAGGTTTCTCTTTTCCTTCCTCTTCTGCGCCTCCCAGTGTTCTTACCCTCACTGCTGTTTGACCACCGTCCACACGTCTGGGTGACTCAGAGGGGCAACATCCTCTGCCCATCGACTGCCACTGCTTTCCAGCTTTTACATTCCTCTTCTTCCTACCGTGTGTTGCCATGTACTAGCAACAGTAATCACCAAGGATGAGAGAAAGGGCAACGAAGACAAATAAATGTGTAGAGATCTTTGTGTCAGTAAGCCTGCGGGAAGCCTGAGGTGTGGTTGAACTAGTCTGGTAATGTTCTGCCCTTTGGCACTGTTTCATGTGTACTCAGGGGAAATAATCAGTACTACAGTTACCTTCACACTTAGGGTACACAGATAGTTTGTGAGTACAACAAATATTTTGTTTATGCAGCACATACGTTTGCGTAGAGCATTACTGACTAATGTGAAATTACTACTCTGCATGTGCCTAAATATGCTGCTTTTTGTAATGCCACTGTGGCGAGATAAATAGTGCATGTTACGTGTTGGATACAAATATGGCAACCCTTTGTATTGTTTTACATGCTTACAAATTTATTTGAATTAATTTGCAGCTAACTAAAGCTCCATAATCAAAACTTGATCTTAATTATGGATATTCAGTTTTGCATTTGCTAGAACAAATAGACAGCATCTTATGTCATGGAAGAGTTTGGATAACAAAAAATAAAATGAGATGCAATACCTGCAACTTCTTCTCATGTGTATCACAGAATCACAGCACATTAGGGATTGGAAGGGACCTTGAAAGATCATCTAGTCCAATCCCCCTGCCACAGCAGGACCACCTAGACCAAGT
>JAOXOE010000874.1:13021936-13061270 GCA_028565055.1 Phoeniculus purpureus | reverse complement strand
GGTGTTGGTCTCTTCTCTCAAATCAGTGATGATAGGACGAGGGGAAATGGCCTCAAGTTGCGTCAGGGGAGGTTTAGTTTGGATGTTAGAAAGAAGTTCTTTACTGAGAGGGTGGTTACATACTGGAATGGATTGCCCAGGGAGGTGGTGGTATCACCGTCCCTGGATGTGTTTAAGGAGTAAGTGTATGTGGCGCTTAGGGATCTGGTCTAGCAGTCAGATAATAGGATAAAGGTTGGACTCAATGACCCTGGAGGTCCTTTCCAGCCATGATGATTCTGTTATTCTGTGATTCTGTGATCTCCCACAAGTCCTTTTCTGGACATGAACAACAAGTCTTCCCTATTTAGCAGCAGACATCTGGCAAGTTGAGGTCCCCCACAAGAATGGCTGGTGATTGTAAGGTTTCTCCTAGTCAGATCCTAAGCAAAAACAGGTTTCACTGGATATTTAAAATACACAGATGTCTATTTTTTTTCATTATTGTAAACTTTGGGGTTTTGGGGGTGTTTAAGCCTTAGCCCAGGTGAGGACTTCAGTGTGTTCCTTGCAGCATGTGAGCCAGAAACATAATAGTTGTATAAATAAACAAAGCAAAGCTTCAAAATTGTCATGTGATTGCTCAGTTCTGGGTATTGCCACTGTCAGAATCCAAAAGCTTGAAGTCTATGTGTGGTGATGACCATTGATGCAACGAGTGAGAGGGCGGTTGCAAGTGGTGCACGTTGGAGAAAAATTAGAATGACCAAAAAAATACAATAATAAAAATTTTAGAATTAAAAAGAAAAGGTGAAATCCATGAAGCAGGGTGGTTAAACGTTTCTGTGAATGCTTACATTTTCTGTTTCTTTTCCCAAAAGAGTGTTTAACATGCTAGACACAGAAAAGGTGGGGCAGCTGTTGGTGCTGGGAAATGAGAACAAAGGGAAAAACTCGAATCATAATGCAAACACTGATCACAAAGCAAGCACTGGAATACCACAAAGTAAAACATAATTCCTAGCTTGGGTTTGCAGCTGCTTCACATTTGTTTCTTAAAGAGTTAAGGGGTAGCTAACAGGACGCGTGAGTGTTTCTCACACATTTTGCTCCCAGAGCTAATCTGCAAGGGAGTCCAGCAACAGACCTCTCCAGGAAATAAAATGAGATCTGGACGTGAGCTGAGGGTAATCACACTGCAAAGAGAGAGCTGGAGAACTGGCACAGGGAGGGAGAGAAGGAGGGATATTGTGAAATGGCTGCTGACGCCAGCATATTTCCACAGACTAGGAAAACGAAGAACTTGAGTGGGGAGAGGTGGCCACCACAGGGTGGAGAACGACTCTGCAGCAGTGTTGAGAGGAGGAGGAGGAGGGACTGTGAGCTGTCAGGCTTCGGAACAGCTGCTGCAATTGTTAGTCCTTAACTTGGTAGCCAGACCCAACATTTCATTCTTCACTTGATCACGTACCAGATAAGTGGAAACCCGGAAAATGCCCTTTTGTAGGAAAATGATTTTTCATTCCAGCCAAACCGAAATGTTGGATTTTGCAGCCTGTGCCACAAAAGCAGCGGAGACAGCACCAAGCTCCACGGTGAGCACGACAGCAGAGAAGCAAGATTTCCCTTCTTTGTAACCGCCAATGACAAGGGATGTGGGTCGGTGCCCTGCCTCCTTCCAGCTCTGCACACTTTCCTGGGTTTGAGGTAAGGCTCTCGCAGGCACGGTGGGGTTGTTCCCCTCTGCTGGGAGTCCTCCCCACTTCATGTGGTGCAAGTGGTTAGGACACTAGCCACAGAGATAAAATATGAGAGTTGTATCTCAGCTCCACTAAAACCTTAAGAATTTTATAACAGAATTTCTGTAGCGATATCCTAAATGAGAATAAAATGCTGAACCTCAGTCTCACACTCGTTAGGCAAGTGGAGCCCTTGATAAGAGAAACAGTTTCACTGAGTAAGAGGCTGTTGCCCACCATCCTACCTCTGACCCTGTTATGCAAACATTATTGAGATGTGCAAAGATACGTTATTCAATAAAGAACCATTCCCTTGGGTCCCAGAGATTGGGAGAATAACTTTCATAACTCAGTTATTTTAACAGCTACAGCAGCAGACAGTGAGAAGTCTGTGAAACTCAAGTGGAGGGGAGGTTGCTCCCTGTTTCAAAGCATTTTAAAAGTAGCCATGTGATAAGAAAGCATCAAAATGCAGAATGAGAAGGAATATGGTAGCCAGGATAAGCCAGAATAGCAGGGTGTATGCCTGGAAAGAGGGTGAGAGAGCAGCAATGCCACGGTTAAGAGCTGCCTACAAAACAAAAAAGGTATAACGAGGCTGTTTCCTTTGCACAGTAACATACATTACTAACCACTTGTGACCAGCGAAGCTTCCAGACACACAAATGCCAAAAACAATCAGGTCAGTTACATCTAGATCAGGCTTTGCTATTCTGTAACTTTCACCAGGAAACTGTGGCCATCACAATACCAGAATGCAAGACAGAAGTATAAACAAGGTGCATCTGAATGGTACAAAAACTATCCTACTCCAAACAAACTGAACAAGCTGCCTGCGCCTCAGCCTCCTCCAGCTCTCTGCAGACTGCTTGCATAAGCATGTCTTGACTTCAGAGGCTACTGTAAGTTCTGGGGATCAAACATTCTGTTTAAACATAAACTTAACTGTCTATACAGCAGAACACATTAAGTCGATGCAGCACAGAGTATCTATAAACTGAAACACACATTCAAGGATTTCTGTAGGTAAGGAAAGACTGTGGGATTGCAGCTTCATCATAGCCACATGTCAGAACCTCATGTAATACTCCAAGAGGGTTCCTCAGCATGATTCACATTACTCAGCAGATATGTGAGGCAGTACATGTGTCAGACCCAAGTTTTCACTGGTTCCTGCTGACACAAAGATGTGAAAAGGTTCTCCCGACAGTGGAGCTACACAAACGTGACAGCAGCAGGCATATAGACATCCCTGACTGGGAGTCTGCAGGCACACAAGAACGTGCAGTTGCTCAGCCTTGTACAGGTTAGTTCTTCAGCATCAGTGACAAACACAGTTGGAAGAAGATGGTAGCTTCTGTAGAGATTTCAAAACAACTGCACTATTCCTTTTTTGTTCTCATAAGAAAGAAACTTCACTAACAATAGCAGGCAAAATTAATCTGGTTTGGTTTCCTTTGGAATAGGAGTGTTGCATGTCCTCATGAAGACCACAAGGCCTTCCATCATCCTACGGTGAAATCAGAGCTCTCAGCTTGCTCCCTGAAATGCCTGTACACCAATGCATGCAGCATGGGGAGCAAGCAGGAGAAGTTAGACATCAGTGTCCAGTCAGGTGATTATGATCTAGTGGCAACTACATTTCGCATGACTGGAATGTGGTCATGGACGGCTGTGTCCTTCTCAGGAGGGACAGATCAGCAAGGTGAGGTGGTGGAGTTGCTCTTAATGTAAGAGAGCAACTGGAATGTACTGAGTTCTGTCCAGGGGCGAATGAAGAGAGAGTTGAGAGTTTGTGGGTGTGGATTAAGGGGCAGGCTGCCATGGGTGACACTGTTGTGGGTGTCTATTACAGGCCTCAAGGAATCCAATATATACGAAATCCAGGTTTAGTTCCACTGCTGTAGGATTGAAACCAAAATTTTTGAGAAGAATACATTAAGCAGTCTGAAGGAAGTGGTCTTGCATTCCAATTGCACCTTACCAAGCCTCCCATATGCCCATCTGTTTCTCCATTCTGAAAAGTTAGGCAGTCTTCTTTAATAGGAAACCACAATGTGGAAATAGTAGAAAAACTGAAAATCTAAATGAAGGGAATGTAATTTGGGGAAAGAAAATCTCTTTGCCTTGCTCGGTCAGAATCAATAAAGTAAACTTGAAAATAAACTTAGGGGCAGAAGTCAGTTCTTGGGTAACAGCATCATAATACAGAAATAATATAAAATCCCTCAAGATTTCTCTCATTGAAGGAACAAGATCCAGTGGTAACATGCAATACCGAACAATCATGCTCACTTACCTTCATTACTGAATAGCAGTTCTGGAGAGTTCTCAGATTTGAAAAGCACTTCTGGCCCTTGGAGGCAATGACAGCAGTGACGTTCATTTGTACATCACAAATACACAGCTCCAGTGACAAGGAATTTGAGACGCTCCACTTTGACTAGACTCCCTTATACTGCAGAATTAATTGCAATACATATTTTTAGACATAACAGAAGTATTTGATCAGTTTTCACTGAAAGATCCCTCAGACTTTTTCATGAAATCCCATTCCTTGGTTTTTCCTACTTTTGCAAAACAAGATAAGTACCTATTGAGACAGGTTTGCTAGAGACTGGCCAAGCCACTGTTGATCGTTGAGGGCTCTTAACGCAGTGTGAACTGCACAGAACCACTGCAGACGCAGAAGAGATTTTACTCAGTCATGAAAAAAAGCCAATTTCTGAAAGAAGCATAAGCCGTTGCGCTCATGACAGGTAGGTGGCAATCATCTGGACTGCACTGAATTGTACTGGTTTTCAAATAGGCTTCAGTTCTGCAGTCTACAGAATCCACAATATCCTTAATACTGAATTATTTTAATAGGAAAGACCAACTCCCAAACCAACCAAAACCACATGTAAATGCTAGTACATATAGAGTAACCTTCTGGTTCCTTACAGTCTGCAGTAGAAAATTCATCTAGAACAAAGTAATAAAGCAAAAAGGTGATGAGGAAGACAGAGAAGTCACAGAAGCTACAGAAGGTTAGTACAATAGTACAACTCACATATTAGCAAAATATTAAGACTCATATTTTACTGTTCAAGTTGTAAAAAACATGTGGTTTTTCTGGCATCTGATACTTGCTTGCTACAAGCTAATTTTCTCCTCAGCTGAAGTTACTAAAAAAAAAAACCAACCAGAAAGGTGTTCAGATCATGTAGTCAAAGACTCTGTCTTACAGTTCTATGATGACAAAATACACTGGCAAAGCAGAAAGCTCATCCTCAACTTTCAAGCACGCTGCATTCCATTCTTGACTGGGGGTTGGAAAACTCACACAACTCCTGCAGAGCAAGAGCTCCAAAAAAAGCAGCAATGTTGGCAGTCAGCTGGTGAGCAAGAATTCCACGATGGGCAGAATGACCTACATGACTCAAAACACACAAAATACCTTAGAAAAGCCAGTCCTGGGCTTGTTGATCATATTTGTTTACCACCATAATGCACCAAGGCTGCAAGCTGGACATTTAAGATCTGCGAACTACCTGTACACAATTCAACCCCAGTATCAGACATCACAAAGGAGGCAGAATCAACTTTCAAAAAACTAATTTTAATCAAAACAAAAAAATTGTTGATCATTAACAAGTTTATAAAACAGTGATTTAGTTACATAAATAAATTGATATCAGTGTATCAAATCTTAATTACTTTCAACTTCATGTTTACATGGGTGATGAAGTACAACCTTTTTACCTATTATAATAAATAAAATGGAGAGCATGAAATAGTTTTTCTAAACAAAAATACCTACAAACATACCTCTAGCATGTTATCTAATGAAAGGAACAAGAGACACTGGACAACTTTTGCACCAAAACATAAGAACTGCTTTAAAAAGCACAAGGATACAGAACCATCAGCTAAAGACACTATACTGTAACCAAAGTTGGTATTTAATAATATAATGAAGTTTGGTAGTTAGATCTCCAGTTTGGTTATTTTAAAGCATTAAGACAAGGCAAGATAGAAGGCTGCTTTTGTTTGAGTAATTCTAGAGAAAATAAAATATATTAAAAAAACAAACTCAAAAGTAGAACAGTCATACCTACACAACTTTCTGTCCTGCACAAAGTCAAAATACCTATGCAGAATATATATATAATATATATGTTATTTGTGCACAAAGGTTAGCTTATTATTAGCTCACTGCAAAGGCGTAATGTATCATGTCAATCATTTTGGAAAACAATTTACCTTTTGTGTCAAAAAGAATATTTCTTTAAGTCTTCTAGGCTAGGAGGCACAAACCCCGATTCTGGCATACTGTATTCTTAATGCTAAGGCTTGCTGCTCTGGCTGTGTATTTTTAGTTGTCCCTCTTTACTATAGTGCCTGTTACAAGCATGTGTGTATGTGTGCATACATACAGATGTATACACAGGTTGTATAAATATATATATATAAAATATTCCCCATTAGTTATCAGTCCAACCATGCAATCCAAAAGGTGGCTCTGCATAGATGCCCAGCATATAGTTCACCACCTGAGCCAACCCTGAAGCAAGGCTAGTCCTTCTGTTAGGTTTTTTTTTTTGTTTAAAACCAAGCTACTGCAGCTTCAAGTATTTTGCATTACATAGATTTTTTTTATAAATTAGTTAGTTATACTTTTCAATATTCAGACATATACTATAATATATATACAGTACAATAAATGCTCTCATTCTTTTTTAAATTTTTTTGATAAATCCCTGAGAATGTATGTTGACAGTCGCTAAGTTTCCACATGCACAAGCATTGTGTGCCATGCTTCTGGATGAACAGCACTGCAAAGCCACGTGGTCAGCCTTTTTAACTGTTAGTATTTCACTTGTTGGTTTGTTTAAATATGCTGAAATGTAAGGATGAGTTACAAAGGAGTAAAGCTGAATCCATTCGAGGTACTTATCACAGGATGGAGGTGTTTTGTTTGGTTTTTAAAGCCATTGCAATATATGTTTGTTTTTGAGGCTGTAAATGTATACAGAAAGAACAGGGGAGTGATGTGGGCTTTTGCCACTTGACAACATATACTCAGTGTAAACCAAACCTTTTTTAACCTCTCTCATACAAAACAGAAAAAAGGAAAAAATATTAAATACACAAGCTTTCACAACGTGACAGTTTAGTTTGCAAACTCAATATAACTATACACATATAATACCGGTGTGGCTCTGTTTCTTTAAGTTAAAAAGAATACAAAGGCAGGCTCAAGTAAAAACAAACCACCCCTCCCACTCCTCATATCCCCATATTTTGATATATCTCCATATTCTCATCAACCAAACCGCTCACGAACCAGCATCATCAGTTTCTTTTTGCCCTTGTAGATTTGTTTTAGGTTATCAATGAACTGTGTAAACTGGACGTGACCATCATGAGCCATCAAGAAGGTCTCTCGGGCCTTGCTGAGGAACTCTATAAACTCACTATAGTGTCGTGGGCTGATGTGAGTGAGACGTGAATGAGTTGTATTGATGTAGGCTCCAATCGTGGCATCTAAGAGTTGCCGTAAAGGGGCTTTGTCCAGTGACATGAGCTTACCAGAGTTCCTCCTTCCATGAAGTCCCACCATGCCAGGAGTGGTCAAAGTACACCTACGCAAGATGTCTGACAGTACTGTTGCACATTTGACACTTTTGACCACCAGAGGTATTATAGCTGCTAGCTCATTTTTCCCAAGGGAGTGGCTGAGCGCACATGCCCACAGAACGTCATTAATGGCAGGGTGTGTGTCCTGATTGTAACTCAGGTTGAGATGTGTCATGGCCAAAGTGGCCAGCTTGTAGGCCCGCATGGGGTAACCACGGTGCTCCATGTACCGTGCTATAGTAAAAAGCTGCGAATAGCTCATGCCGGTCGTAGCAGCATCTAGAACAATTTGGTAAGCGGTCTCAAAAGCTATGTGATCCTTTTCACATAAGGTCAGTGCAGAGAGGGCACAGTTTTGAGGATCCTTCATGGCACACTGTAGAGCAAGTGTCCTAGCGCTGCTGGCCAACTTCTCCTGCTGATGGCATTCCAGATGCAGACGGACAATGGTGCTGTTGGACATCACTGTTGTAGCAACAATACTAGTGGCTTCTGTTGGAGTGAAAAGTGTAAACCAGTTTTGCATTATACTATCCAGTGCATAAACACCTGAGGAGAGAAAGAAAGGATTAGCCACAACTGATAAAACCTGGCGCATATACATTTTCATCAACAGATTGCATTTTCAGCTAAGTCTGAGAGGTTGCCAGTACATCCAAGGAGACATGCTTCAGCAAGAAGGACTAAACCTGAAAGCATGGGTGGATAAGGACATTAAAATAAAAGCTACTGCAGCAATCACCAAAATGCGAGAGTAACAAAAAAGCCTGCAAGATAATCTTTAATCTCCTGGTGTGACAGTTAAGCTGTTTTACTTGTTAAGACATTTTGGTTAACAAGTTTTGGCTCATTTTGTCTCATCACATCACTCAAAAGCAGTCTTCACACTATATGCTTCTAAAAGGCCACTTTAACTTCTTTTCTCACTGTGCATGTCAAGGCATAGCACATGCACAGAAGAATATCAAAGTATGCTAAATGGCTTTAACAGAACATCAAGACAAACCTTAATACATGAAGAACAAATCAAAAAGAAGAAAAATCCTCATCTTCTACCAGTAGGCTTTTCACATACATCTTCTTGTGTCATATTCATAAGCAGCTGAACAATAAGATCCTTATTAAGGAAATACTATAAGCAATATGAACTATGAATATTATCTAAAATAGAGGTTTTCCTTAACATGGCTTTATTCCTGCCATGTGTGTTTGTATGTGCTTGGCTGGGAAAGGAAAAGGGAAACAGTGACTAACAGGTTCCACAAATTGAGCCTTACAGCCCTGCTAGAGGCAATTTGCACGCAGCCACACCCAGAGGCTCTAATTTTCTTTGTAGGGCTTTGACGCTTTCCATGCACCCCTTCACTCACGTGCCGCAAACCAGCATAGCCAGAGAATATCAGATCTTAATTTAAATAAACACATTTCTTGCTTTATCAAGTTAAGTCTCAAGAGTCCTTTGCATGCCACTATTGGTTCTTTGTAAGATAGTTCTACTACAATACTTAAGCTAATTTAAAGCAGTATTAAACACAGCATTTTATTTGCAAATATGCAACTGCACAATAGTATCCCGGCACTAATATCTGTACAACAGCCTCAGCAATTATCATCTTAGCAAAGATATAAAAGCAATAAAATAAGTGCATTGTATAAAAATTTGCAGACACAAACCACTTTCTGGCTGAGGGTATACAAAGGCAAGTCTAGTTAAGTATAAAGCAAAGAATAAACTCGAGAGTGAACAGCAGTAATCCTCCGAAGTTCTGAAACTCAGGCAGCACCTTTGCAATACAACTCAACTCTGATGTATGAAAAAGGAATGAACACATTAGAATAACGTCTTTCCAGAAATAACTTTAGCGACAATTAAAACTGTTCCCTTATTGGAAGTACTGTGCCCACTACCACAGCTGCTGATGGTTTTTTCTTTTTTTTTTGTTACAGCTACAGAGTCATTAATACAGTCATCAGATTTCATCTTGCAGACAGAAATCTGGAATACAGAATCTAAGGGACACTCAACAGACAGAGGCACAGAAATTAACACTGCTGAGAGCACTATATTTCCACCGTAAGAAAGACTGTTTCTGCTCCTACCTTTACTGTCACCTCTTGTGGATAATGATGGGTGCATCAGTATTTAGTCGGTTTTACAGAGCAAATGAGGGGCATGCACAATATCATAGTCACATAGCAAAGATACATTACACAAAGTTTGAATTTGAATCATTCAGGTTGGAGAAGACCCTTAGAATCGAGTCCAACCATCTACCTTACTCTACAAAGTTCACCTCCAAACCACATTTCCCAGGGGGCAAAAAAACAAAACAAAACAAAACAATCCCCTAACAGTGAGAACCCCTTCATGAGATCCTGTCAGCCACACAGTGGAAGGCATCCTCAGCACTTCTTTTACCTGTTTTCTGGTTCCCACAGCTGACCAGATAGCTCTCTCACCTGCATTTCAGAGCAAGCAAAGCTGTAGAACACTGCAGCAGGCGATAACCACAAGCATTTTCTCTACTGCAGCTTCAACTCAAACCTTTGAGAGGATGGATGAGAGGAGGGGAAATCTGGGGTATTTCCCATAGGTTATGAAGACCTCCACTTTGCAGTGGAAAGAAGTCAGCATTAATTACTCAACTGCTGTCTTATTTGGTCTGTGCCTAAATAAACCAACAATCCTTTCTATAAGGTGTTCTCACCAAAGGAATGTTACAGATGAAGAAAGTGGTAGACATTTGTAGAACATGGGCACTGACAAGCAAGATGAATCCCACTAATGTTATCTGACAAGAGGAGTACCTCTAAACTTACCTACTTCTGTTGCACATGTTACCAACCACCTCACCATTTCTCGCCGTCGCCAGTTCAGTGTTGAAAGTGTCATTCGCATCACCTATTAAAACAAAAGAAAATATAAATGAATTCTGTTGCAAAGACAAAATCCCTAATCATTGGTATATTAATACACTACTGTTCAAATTAATACACTATGTTTCAAAATGACAGGTTCTTGCCCTCTTCACGCTGTTACCTTTTTCAGCTGATACGTTAAAAGATTTGAAAAATATTACTCAAGCTATCTTAGGATAACATGCAGAGAGTCATTCCAACTGCAGTAATTCCTTCAAGGTTAGAGGAGACAGATTGTTTTAACAGCGGTGGAAGAGAAAAACCTAACCCCACACAAAAAAAGCCCCAATCAATTATTAATTATCGAGTTAAATTATATCATGTCTCCTACTTCTAAACACAGTAGTCTAAAGTGGATATGTGTTAGCTCCTGCTGGGCAAACTAACCCCACTAATTTTTCTCTCATCTACATTTATTTTAATTTATTTCAACAATATAGACAGTAATTATTGTATTGTGATTTGACTGGCTGCTTATTCTGCAAAGAGATATATATATATATAAAATTCCATATAGATACACACACAATTCCAGATTGGATGTATAATCTGGAATAACAATTATTAAGAAAGCCACAACAATGATCTCTCTCTCTGAACCAAGAGCTCCTACAAATAATTTCCAGCATAAAACCATCAGAAAAAGAACTTTAAGCTCTGACTGCAGTGCCCATATCTTACAGCACCTGCAGTTATTACCTATGTTGTTTCACAAAGTAATTTATTGAAAATTTAATTTAAAACTTGCTTCAGCTATCTGGACAGACCAAACATATCTAGATAAAGAATGCATTTAATTTTTCCCCTTACAATACCATTCTACAGTATGAAAATTTGTAGCAATTAAGAAGCACAGCAGATCAATTATAAAAGTCTCAGCTATGATATTCATATATTAAACTCAACACTCACAGAGTGAGTGCACTCGCGGAGTCTTGGAGTCAGCAGCATTTTTAATACTGTTCTCAACCCATATCCTCTCCCAGTCCTAAAGGGATTCCTAAGCCCTCTGTCATATTTCTTACTTGTCACACTTCTTTTAGTTGTATGCTGTAGACAGGATAACTAAGTACATGGAAAGATGGCTGAGGAATACAAATGCACTGATGGTCTTTAAGAAGTCTAGTTAAAAGCAACCATGAATGTTTCCAAGCTGGCCTTCAAACATTCACACCACAAGACCTCGGTGATTGGTTGTGCATCACCTAAAGCTACAGGATACGACCAGCTCTGCTGGCTTCAAACATTGTGGCATCATTTTAATTAAACATTAACTTCAGTGCTAATTGCAGAACACTATTTTGGAAGAAAGTAAGCTCCTCTGTATAGAGCAATCCAACATATTTTAAAATACGAAAATATGGCAAAAGTCAACCACAGAACCAGCCTTTTCTTGAAAGAACTGGTAGCTCCAAATCAAAATGACTTGGAGTGCAATTATCTGTCACATTGACTTCCTGGACTGATGAACAAGACAAATCAAGGCTAACAGTCTTCTAATACCCATGATTAATTTACAACTTCCCCCAAGTAGAGCCAATCCAAAAGAAAACAGAATTATGGACTGAATCTTGCTATTGGTAAAGGTGAAGAGGCGGTACAAAACCCCCAATAAAATGATGTGAATGACGACTTCTCAGAAAGTGTTTTCCAATTCCTTTCTTCAAGGTGTTGGTCTGGAAAAGGATCAGCAGAAAAGCCTTCACTATGTCGAGTGGCATTGTAGTTTGAAACGTCTTGCTTGAGGCACTGGAAGGTTGCTATTACAACTTAGGATTTTTTGACCTGCAAAGCTGAGTTTCTGCAACTCTGCAAACAAACAGAAGGCGTTTGGAGCTTCTGGTTTGCAGTTTCCAACTCTTCCTCCTTTACTTTTGTCTGCTTTTCAGAAAGGACATGCGGCACTAAGCTAGGCATGGTGACCTGGGAATTAGGTGAATAGAGAGAGTGGTCCTTGAGGACCAGTGGAAGGAAGATTTCATATGAATTCCATGGTTTGCTAAAAAGGAGAGGTCCCCCTCATTCATGGCCATAGGAACTGTCGCTTCAGAAACGGAGGACTGGCTTGGAAGCATATGGAACAGCGAACTAAACTTTATGCCTGCTGATACTGAGGGACTTGTGCATGAACCTGATAGATGCTACGCTTTTACAAGAAGCAAGAACTGCTGGAAGCCTCTGCCCTTGGAGGGTATGGAGATTCCAATTTGGTTCACTTATATAAGAGCACGTGATTAATCTTTGTCTTTAATCTGAGGTTTTTATGAGGGGTGAATTAAATGTGTCTTGTTGTTTTCCCAAAATTGAGTTAAGTTTTATTTTTGCCGGCAATTTATAAGTGGCTTCCAAACCCTCATTTTGGAAGAGATACAAGAAATGGCCAAGCAACAATTAGCTCTTACACCAATGCGAAAACTTTTTCATCACGCATATTGGAAGGAGATCTACGTATTATCCATTCATGGCTGCTGGGGGCAAGGACATAATTCATCAAACACACAAAGTGATCACCTGCGCTAAGCTGCTCAGCGGTTCTGCCAGCAGTACAGTTTGCATGCGTGCAGTAATACTTACTTGTATTGATGTAGCATACGACAAGCAAACAGAGGAACAGAAGCTCCTCCTGTATATGCAGATCTTGCAGCTTCTATGCAAATAAGGTTCTGAAGCACAGAAAACACCTCAGATGCTCCATGCCCATTTGGCCACGCTGACGAACTCTTTCTGCAGCCAGTTTAAATGCCTTTCCTCTGCTGAGTCACGTAACACATGCTGCCATTTGAAACAGGGAAAAAGAACCCTGGAGTCTATACATTACTCCCAGATCTAGAACAATGTAAGAGGCTTTTCTGTCACAGAAGTCACACTGACAGAGTTGTGAAGCTGTTGGTATTATTTCCTCAGCCCAACTTGGCCAACTTGTCATTGCTGTAGCTGAGGCAGAACAGTATACCTGCAAGGACACTGCTGTTTAGTTTACCATGTGAAGTGAGTAGAGTTTTCTAGGCCACATAAATGTCCTAAGTAGTCAGATACCATGCAGTGAAGACAAACTAACTGTCATTAAGTTAAGGGGTAGGGAAGGGGAGAGTACCTGTAGGTCACGAGAGACCATGCTGACACTAAAGTTTTTGCAGGAAAAGCATTACCATAGAAATCTACACAACTCTCAGTTAATTACCAGGAAAGTGCTACACATCTTCTGTCAGTAAAGGAAACTAATTTTAGGATTCTTAAAACACCTTTGGAAGCTTGGGATGAAGTAGTGGACAAGTTCTACACCAGTTTGTTCCAAACCCTGGAACCAATGAGAAAGTAAGAATTTGTATTATTTCTCTTGCTAGATCTCACTTAAAGACATTCTAGTGACACTGTCAACCACAAAGGCGTATTCATGAACAGAGCAATAGCAAAGTATGCTGCTACGAGTAAATGAGACTTGGTAAATGCTTCAATCATAAAGATGTTCATCAAGTAAACAATCTTTTAATGGCATGAGCTTCAATAAGGCCAAGTGCCAGGTCCTGCACTTGGGCCACAACAACCCCACGCGCCGCTACAGGCTTGGGGAGGTGTGGCTGGAGAGCTGTCTGGCAGAGAGGGACCTGGGGGTTCTAATTGACAGGAAGATGAATACAGGCCAGCTATGTGCCCAAGAAGCTCAATGGCATTCTGGCTTGTATCAGAAACAGTGTGGCCAGCAGGAGTAGGGAGATTATCGTCCCCCTGTATTCGGCACTGGTGAGGCCATACCTTGAGTACTGTGTCCAGTTTTGGGTGCCTCAATACAAGAGAGATGTGGAAGTGCTGGAGCAGATGCAGAGGAGGGCAACTAAGCTGGTGAAGGGCCTGAAGAATTAATCTTATGAGGAAAGACTGAAAGAGTTGCGGCTCTTTAGTTTGAAGAGAAGGAGGTTGAGAGGAGACCTCATCACTCTCTACAACTACCTGAAAGGATGTTGTGGAAAGGCTGGTGCTGGTCTCTTCTCACAAGCAATTAATGATAGAACAAGAGGGAATGGGTTCAAGCTACAATAGGGGAGGTTTAGACTGGATATAAGGAAAAAATTTTTTCACAGAAAAGGGTGGTCAGGGACTGCAATGGGCTGCCCAGGGAGGTGGCTGAGTCGCCATCCCTGGAAGTGTTTAAAGATCATTTGGATGAGGTGTTGAGGGATCTGGTTTAGGGGTGAGCTTGTAATGTAGGGTGGATGGTTGGACTCAATGACCCCAGGGGTCTTTTCCAACCAGAGTGATTCTGTGATTTTAGGGCAGAAACACACCAAGATATTTTAAAAAAAAAAATATACCACCTCTCCACAGCAACTGTGGGAGTACGAAAGGCTAACAAAGCATAAAGAATCTCAGCTTTCTGAATAAACATTTTAGCTTCTAAAGATCTAGAAAACATCTCGAATAGGCACATAGGACCTTTATTTGACCAAATAAGCAAAGGGGACAATAATCTTTCCCCAGAAGTCTTTGGAAATTTGCTTCCTGAAGCAAAGTAACAGGTTGGTTTTTTTAGGACGTTTTTGGGTTTGGGGGTGGTGTTACAAACTCCCTGAAGAAGAAATTTGTTTTTGTTGAAATAAACTATTACAGTCCAAAATACATCAGTGTCAGGAAACATTACGCCTTATATCTAAAACTTAGCTGTCTTTTTAAAGACAGCTCTTCTTGTAAGATTTTAAAAACTGAAGTTCTTGTACACCTCAAGCTGAGTCAACGGACCTGACCATACCATAGGTTGTGGAGTACAGGATTTTCATGAAGAAAGTGAGAGAACTGCTCTTAGCACAGTCTGTGTCAGAAGCAAGCTCTTATGGTTCACTTTGTCTATCTCTACTAATTCAACAAGCACCAGATAAATCTTGTTTAGGTAAAAGGAAGGGAAGATATGGCAAGAAATCTCTCAGGGCCATGAAGGAAACAAAGTGCATTTCTAGCAAGCAGAATAATTTCACTTTTTAGTTAGTCCTACACATATTCCTGGAATCACTGCACGAGTCCTCTACCGCTCTGAAGAATAGCCTGTAGCCAGATGCTTCAAGCCATCTTCCACCCAAAGGGGCTGTGTTGACACCTGGTCTGTGTTTACTAGTCCATTAAGCTTTGTATCAAAAATAACAATCTAAAAGCTAAACAGAATCCACAGATGGTATGGTTCTCAGTACTTAAAAGCAATACCCACCAAGCTTGAGTCAAATTTCTTTCTCCTACTGTAATAATAATGAGCAAGAGAAATACCTGAAGGCCCAGCTCCAGAGAAACTTTCAGAAGAGTTATGTCAGGCAAGCTGTCCATGAGTGTTGCTATTTTAAATGCATCCTGGGCAAGTTTGAAGATGTGTGATGAGGAGTGGATATTTTTCTGAATGGATTCTAATACTGTTTCCAGCCTCCGAACATCACCTGCAAGGTGTAAACAGATAAAAAATGGAACAAGCTACCAATACATCAAGATTCATTATAGCTGAGCTTGCCATTGTTACGCAATAGTAAAATGTTTCAGTTAAACACTTTTCACAAACCTTCCATAATTAAATCACCTATGAATGAAAGATACAAGACATACTTTTCTAGAGCCTGATGGTTGCCAAAACATGGCCAAAGGGCACCCTAATCTAACAATTTTACAAGTCTCACAGCCTATGTTATGTGTTAGAAGAGAAAGCTGTCTCATAAGCCACAAATTAAGCTCACTTGGGTATCATCTAGCTAGCTTAACTACTTTGTTAGAAAATTGACAAGTTTAAGACAGTTCAGTCTGTTGCAACCCTTTCAAGTTCCTGTTAAGAGTGCAATTTGGATTACTAAGAGCAAGTTTCATAATCTATTTACTCCATGAGTTATTAAAAAGCATACACTTAGTGGAGTACATAACTCACAGCAATGTACCTTTGGCTGCTGTAAGCATGGTTGATGCCAGCTCACACTGCTGGGATTCAATGTGACTTAGAGTGAACCAGCGAGGATATCGGTTTGTAACAACTGAGGCAATGTGGTGTGGCCGGGACATGTCTCCAGAAGAAGCAGTAGATTCCAATACTAGCAACCTGAAATATGGAAGAAATCCTTTTACTAAATTGTTATAACATTAGGTTACTCACAAGCAAAACAAACTGTTTCACTATAACTACTGCTGAAGTCTTTAAAATCTAGCCTACCATTATTTTGTAGTGCACCATAATCTGAAGTTAGGGTCCCAAAGAACAGTGACAGAGACACTTCTCTTTAAGTTACCTTTCAGACTCCAGTTTCTAACCCTGAAGTAAACACTACTCTGAGTATGTGTCCATCTGCAACAGTCTTATCCATCAAAGAGAAGTCATATTCGGAAAATATATTTTTGTTGACTGCTACTACACAAGTGACTACTACAATAGAGACTCAACTGATGGCACTTAAAATACACTAGATAAAACCAGAAAACTAGACACTATACATAAATGCCAATGCAAAAATTTAAAAGTTAATAAAAATAGGCACTTTTATTTGATATAATTAAGTGCTGTTTCAGGACATTAATAGTTAAGGACAACAAATGATAGTAATAAGACTGTCAGAAGAAAAGTCTTTCCAGCGCTTAGCCTCTTGATCCAAACATCTACTTGGCACTTTTGAGGCCACAACTTGAGTACTGCGTTCAGTTTTGGGCACAAGAAATAACAACAAAGACACTGAGGTGCTGGAGCAGGTCCAAAAAAAAAGGCACAAGGATGGCGAGGAATCAGGAGAGGAAGCCTCACATCCCAAGCTGAGTGAGCTGGGACAATTCAGCCTGAAGGAGGCTGAGGAATGAGACCTTCTTGTTGTCTACGAATACCTGAAAGGAGGTTGTTAGAGAGATGGGTGTTAAGTCTCCTCAAACAAGGACAAGATGATATGGTCTCAAATTGTGCCAGGGAAAGTTCAGGTTAGTCATTGAGAAAAATTTTATTGGAAAGGTCATCAGGCATTCAAACAGGTTGCCCAGGGAGGCAGCTGAATCACCACTCCTGGACACAGTTAAAAGTTGTATAGATACAGAGCATAAGGACATGGTTTAGCAGTGGGCTTGTTAACATTGCTACTGGTTGGTCTTGACTATTTTGAAGGTCTTTTCCCACCTAAACAATTCTACCAACTTTCATACACAAGTGATTTTGTATTAGGAAGTCATATGGAGGAGAAAGGAGATCTGGTCTCTTCTCCACAAAACTTCTCAAAAATCCAGTGCACTGTGGTTTTCTGTGAAAGAACATTCCCTAAAGAATCAGTTTATTTAAACTTGTTAAAATTTCATGCTCATAAATATCTAAATTCTTCAAGTAACTGAGTAGATGTCTTTTTTTTGCAAAGACAGTTTTAAGTTCCATCATTTTTCTATAGGTTCCTGCAAGATACAAGGGTATATTTAAAAATTCCCTGAGAAGAGTGACTTTGAACATGTGGAAAAGTTTCTAGTAGGCACATATAAATACAGCAAACCATTTAAATAATAAACATCAGGTTATATGAATATGTTCAGACACACATATGTGCATGCTAATATGAAAAATAAAAGAAGACTTCACTTCTGATTAGTATTGAGCCAAATCTTTTACTTAGTATCACTGAGACAATTTTTCATGTAGCTTTATACACTTAAATTCTCTTCTGATTTTTTAAAAATCTAGAAAGAGGGCAGGAAGAGATGACTTACTAAATGGTTTCAATAAACACTAAAAATCCCAACTACCTTTTGCAGAAAGGGATTATTAGGTTATGACTAACAGTAAACAGACAAACAGGATGAAAGAAGGAGGCAGTTTAGAGGAAATCTTTCATCACTTTGAATCCCATTGCCAGATTCTATGCTTTTTTGCTGTAAAAAGAAATGCTGCTGTGAACTGGTGGCTTTCATGCAATGTTGGCAAGATTAGGGAACATCAGAAGAAGCACAAATAGATTTAGCATTCTTCATTTTTTTCCCCCCTAAATAAATAAATCAATTATTTAGCTAGGTTTCAGCAAAGCTACTTTGTGATTAAACGTGACCATTAAAGTCTGGGTGGAATTCAGGTTTAACAAGGGATCAGCCAATCTAAACCAAACATTCAAGTCCAGAGTCCAAGTGAGCAGTTATCTAGGTCACTGCAGTTCCAAATTCTCCAAGGCTCTGTTATGTTTCAGCTGGGGCTGTCTAGTCAGACGGAGGCTGAGGAAAGACCTTAACACAATCTACAACTACCCGAAAGTAGGTTGTACAGAAGTGGGTGTTGGTCTCCTCTCACAAGTAACAAGCGATAGGACAAGAGGAAATGGTCTCAAGTTGCATTAGGGCAAGTTTATGTTAGACATTAGGAAACACTTCTTAATCAAGTGCAGGCTGCTCAGGGGAGGTGGCCAAGTTGCCATGCCCGGACACATGTCAAAGTCACGTGGGTATAGAGCTTAGGGACATGGTTTAGTGTTGAGCTTGGTACACTAGGGTTAATAGCTGGACTCCGATGATCTCTAAGGTCTTTTCCAATCCAAAATAATCTATGATTCTAAGCAAACAACTACAGACAGGAGTGGCTTGCCTATAGTCTCCAGTGGCCTGGAAAAGATAGTAACCCTGTTCTTGCAAACCTGAGGTGCATGAATGAAAGGCTTTATTGTCTCAACTGATTTCATACTGTTCCACACATTAAAATAAACATTCAAAAATGAAACAGCAAGAGATTATTTTGAATACTGAGATAATACCCCATAGCTGCCATCATGGGTTATTGAGCCATGTGGACACTGAGCATTTGCTGAGAAAAAAATTTCCTAATCATTGAAGACAAACAGGATGCAAGCAAATCAGGCACTTTGCTGTCACATGACACACTCCATTTAGATCCTAATATTCACATATAAGTGTGCAAGCACAATTTTTAAAAGTACTAGCTCAGACCATACCACATGGGTTAAAATCTATCATTCTGAATTTTTAAAGAGGGTCATTGGAACAAGTAGTCCTAACCAAATAGGCTAAGCAGCAGACGATTCTGAGACTGCTGGTGAGATGCCTCTTTTCTCAGCAATACCATCACATAGACACACAAAATGCTACATGGGTGAGAGATCCCAAGAGTGGGATTCTAGAAGGATATGTAACAGAGAGTTCTTGTTTTATAGATACACACTGATCATAAAATTATAAATTATTATACTGTATTTACCATGTATTCCAATTATTTTTAAAGATAAACTCCAAAATAATTTCTCCTGAAGAGAACAATGCTTCTCAGAAAAAAAGTTAGAGTATCAAATGATTTTTCCCTTTTCCAAAACAATACTTTCTAGACAATTCGTGAATACATACCGCATGGCTCTCAGTGCAGTTTTGTATGCCAATTCAGCATCATGAGGTAGGAGAGAGGTGAAGAGATACTTGGCAAATGTGTGCATTGGAACACTCTCTCGATGGATTACTTCACCTAAACCACTATATGGTCCAGCTGCAAGAAAGAAAGAGAATGCTAGCCTTTACATACTGCTAAAACCAAACTTCTGGACTTCTAGCAACATGAACTCTACCTTCAGTTAGAAGTGTTATTCAGAGATAAAGTTTGCTGTACAGACAGAGTTGTAATGCTATTTGCTGTGAACGTGTCATACATATATAAAGCATTACAAGTGTATTAAATACCATGTATTTGGGAAAACAAGAAAGAAAGAAAAGATTTCAAATTGTACAGTTCTAAGCACATTACCAGTGTGCATATAAGTGATAGAATAGTTACAGTGATCCACAGAGTTCATTCAGAGAGCCAAAGAAGGCAGAGCAAAAAGTGATAATCCTGGCCTTGCCTCCACAAAGTTACATGCTGCACATGAATCTCTATGCGCCTTGTTGGTGCATGACTCCTATCACAAATCCACCAGAGAAAAACCTACAAATCGGTTATAATAGAGAAATGCCTATCTTTAACTTAAGTTACACGACCAATTACCACAGAAGCACATGAGCCCTATTAAATGTCTAATGTCACATGGACATTAAATAAACCTTTGGTCTGGACTTGGTCTCCAGAGAAGACTACACCAGGTCTTACCTTCAAAGTGGTTTTGTTAGTCCATTTTAGCCACATGGTTTTGAAAAACTTTATCTGTTGTGGAAAAACTATTATCACCACTGTTGGGACAATGGATTTTGCCCATTTTCAGTGCAGTGTAGCATTTTGACATTGTAACAGCAGCATCATGACTGACAACAGCAAAGTTAACGCAACTACTTCCTTACTGAGTTTTGAATGTTTACAGAGTGCAAGTGAATCCCATTTTCACATTTTCCCTGCAACTTTAAGACTGCTATTTGTGTTAACAGGAAAATAGTTTTTGACTTCAGCAACTAGAGGTTCATACATCAACTGCTGCAAGATAGAGTCTTCCATTAAGTATGACTGGACTGTTATTGCACATATAACAGTCAGTAGTCCTAGAAAATACTACTACAACTTCTGTGAGAAGCTCAACCCACCACATGTGGATAGATGGATGGATAACCATGTGAGTATACTCTGCTGAACAGGCATATTTGAACTACATCCAGTAGTGGTTCAAACTAACACGGCTGACTCTGAAGCAGACAAGAAACAGCCAAGCTGTTTCAGCAGTATTTTCCTGACACTGCTTTAACACAACACACAAAGATAAAACTCACTAGGCATGAAAAAATTCTGAACTCCTTAGATGGGTGTTTCTGAAGACTAGGGCTAACTACAAAGGAAATGTCAATGAGTATTTAGTAGCTGACAGTGTGCCTCAATCATTTTAAATGAAGTTGAAAGGCATTCAAAGCCAGCTACCTTACTTCAGTGTAAGAAGTCATTACATCTATGTTTTCCAGTTGGTGGTCCGATTGGAAACTCAGGATCCAAAGAATACATACCAAAGCATCTATATGAAAATATGTTCTGCTGCTAACTTAGCAGTCAAGCAAGAGACTATAACAATTCTTGCAAACTTGTTTTCCCATGCACTCAAACAGTAGCTACACACAACATGCATTAATCTGCATGAATAGCACATACATCAGCTTAATATTGGACTAAGATTTATTATGTCTACAGGGTTGTAACTATAAAAACACAGTTTATATGATTAGCATTTTAAATCACAGCATAGTTCTTCCTCCATGAAAGCTGGCAGTTTCTGCCTAACCTGGAGTAAAATGAAGCAGTAAAGCCTATTTCTCAGAACACAGTAATGCGAGCACACTGTTGTATGCTGCTCACCACACAATTTTCTGGGTAGTTTTATTAGCAGATTTCCTGCTATGATCACTTGTTTACCACTCTAAGAAAACATTAAAACAATTTCAGTGATCAAAGTAGGAAACTAGAATTATCAGAGACCAATTTAGAGAAACGCTGTGTTTTCCTCATAAAGTGTCCTTACCAGTAAATAGATGTAACAAATTGGATTTTATAACCCACAGACTCTCTGTATAGTGATATATAGCATGATCCAGTGAGCAGCTTTTCTTGTCCAGCTATAAAGCAGCAGTATAGACACACCATTATGGAAAGTCAACCCATGGTGTGGCTTCTCTGCAGTTTCAAATGACACCACCAGTAGGTACACCAAAGTCTTCAATGATCTAGGCAAAAACAGCGACTCAAAGCTGAGAACGCTAAACAAAACATTGCACCTCTTCCATTAAAGAGGAATTTTTCAAAAACAAAGTTTCTCTAAAGAAAGAAATAAAAACCTGACTGCTGCATAACAGTCTTCACAACTTACCTAGAATTGTATCACACGCACCATCATTCCACGAGCAAGTACTCAAAACTTGGACTATGTTTTTAGCAAAATTGTTTCCCTACAGTTTTTTTCACATATTTAAGAGAAAGACAAACTCAGAATCCACAAGTCTACTCTCCTAAAATGAGGCTGAAGTGTTAAATATTAAGTCTTATTAAAAACTAAGATGGAAGTACACACTTTTTTTACCCACACGCTCTACTCCAAAACACAGGTTAATTTCCAAACACAAATTGTTCCTTTTGGTCAAATGAGCAGGATTTAAGTCTCAATATTTTGACCATGTTTCAATTTTGACACGTTGATTCAAGGGCAAGTGAGTTTCCTAATTGCACCAAATAAAAAGTTACAGTTCTGTCTTTGTAATTCTAAGTAACTTTCAAATCTCTTCATTTGGGGACACAAGTAAAAAAATCTTCTCATCTTCACAAAGCTACCAATCCCCTTATCAGAATACAAAGAACACTTAGAATTTTGCTACGCAAGAACTGATGACGATAATTGATGTCTATATTATTTATACTGTGAGCCTGAGTTATATCATAAGGATACTGAGATTATGTAAAGCAACTCATCTAAAGAACAAAACATCACTGAAGTTAACACAAAAGGCTTACAGCTCACTACAGCATGAGACTGGAAACAAAATTTTGTGTTAAAACTACATTAAAAAAACATATGAAATGTATAAGGCAGTTTGCACAGAAATACTACTCTCAGTACTTGGGTAAGTGAAGACAGTTTAAAGAATCTGTTAGTATCTATATTGAGCTACCTTCTAAGAGGAAGACTGCTTGTTTTCGAAAAATCTTCACCAGAGTATCATCCAATTCAATTTCCTGTAGCTTACAAATGAGCTGCTCTTCATTTCGACAAACCTTCTCTTGTGTATACAAGCCATCTGGCATTATACGTTGCTGTCCCAGCCCTATCAATGCTACTTCCACAGCCATTGTTAAGTAAGATTCTCCTTCTTCAAAGAACTTGTGTGCAGGCAAGTGCTGGTACTCCAGAGGTTTGAATAGCCCCATGTTCTCTATAAGGGGTGACATAGAAAAACAGATCAGCAAATCATTCTAACCCATAATCTGTTTACAATGCCACATATACAAATGCTTCTGTGTATTAGTACATTTAAATTATTCGAATTACCAGCACAATCTCAAAACCAATAGCCTGATCTACAGTAAGTCATCCAATTCCATAAAGCATAAATAGACAAAACAATTAGGTGTTAAAAAAGCTGCTTAAATTTAAGTTTTAATTTTCAAACTTCATGATTACAGAAAGGCATTTTATCCAGCTCTCTGTTCATGAGGCCTAAATTGGTAGATCTATTTCAGGTTTTTTTCACCTGTTCACTTCTATATGCCATTCAAGTCTTGATGGGTAAGAGGAAGAGAAAGGTGTTCATACACCAGCACAGATTTTGATTGAATCTGTTAGGATTGTGCAAACACAATAGGCCTGGGCATCCCACAACTTTACATCTTCTGCTTCCTAGTGGTCTTTTGGAGCTTTTTGGTTATGGTTGTGCTTACAATGAACATCATAACATGCATCATTAACATAGTAAGTCCCTTTTTAGTAAAGAAACTACTGCAGATGTGGAAAGAAACTGAGACCAAGGAATTAATCAGTTAACCTCCTGGGAAACAAATACTGAAATTAAAAGGGGCATATACATCCTACCCTAATAGTACATCAATACTGCAGCACTACTTTCCATTGCATCTACTTTATAGACCACATGTCACAATGTTAAGTGTTCTGTCATCAGGTTGAAGTATTATTGTACACTCGTAGCAAGAAGCCCAAAACCATCACAGACTGCATTAGGAGGAGTGTTCCCAGCAGGTCAAGGGAGGTGTTCCTTTGCCTCTGCTCAGCCCTGGTGGGCCTACACCAGGAACACTGTAGTGCTGAGATGGAAAAATGCAAACACGACAGTGCCAGACTCTTCAGTGGTATCCTCTGATGGGACAAGAGGCAATGGGCACAAACTAAAATGCAGGAAATTCTGTCTGAGCCTAAGAGAACATTTTGTTACTGTTGAGGGTAGTTGAACACTGCAAGAGGTTGCCCAGAGATGTGGAACAGCATTCTTGGAGTTATTCAGAACTCAACTAGACACAGTCCTGGACAACTGACTCTGGGTGACTCTGATCTCCTTGAAACCTCAATTCTGTGATCCTCAGATTTCCTGCGATTTCTCAGAAAGGACAAAAGCAATGTATGCAGGACAGGCTGCTGCTATACAGTCTTTGCTTGGTTTTACTTCAAGTGTGAAGAAAGGAGTTGTATTCAAGAATGGGGAACTGGTAATGCATTAAGTGTTTCCACATTTTCACATTACAGTAAATATTTTATCTCTCTTGTGTTTTCACAGGGAATGCAAATGTGAGTTCTTATCAAAACACTGGGTTTGAAGCTGATTCAGAAAAGCAAGATAGAAAAAGGTCTCCAATAAATGAAGACCTATGAAGATTGCTCCTTTTGTTTGGCTTTACCCGTGAAATCTGAGAATCCATGGAAGCTCTCATCATCTGCCTCACAGGCTTCAATTAGGCTACTGAAGAGGGTGCCAATGGGGTCCAAAGGGTGTCCCACCCAACCTTCAAGATTTGTTATTGAGGTTACTCCTCTGTGGAGAAGTTCTGCAACAGAAAAGATGAAAGGAGACAAACAGTGTGTATTAATGCCTCAGAACAATTATACATGTACATATGATTAAAATGCTCTCAGTACAGAATTCTAAGTACTTGCAGTAGCTTCTGTGTAGAAGATAACATCATCTTTCTGGGTGAATTCATTGCTCTTTGAGAATATACCAAATAGAAAAAAATTATGGGCAAACAGTTTGAGCCACTAGGTAAAAAACTTAAATTTCAACGTCTCTTGAACTGTCATATTCAATACCAGTAATACCAGTGACTTATGAAAGTGCTGCAAAATTACAGTAAACTATTTCAGTAAAATGCTCACAAGTTTCCTAATTCAAAAAGACAGTCATGTTCTTACATTAAGTTAATCTGATGACACTAAAATAAATGAAAATATTCTGAAATATATTTTATTTACAAAATTGGAACATAAGCTTATCTTGCATCTAAGTATTTATTTACTGAAGATGAGAATGACAGCTCCTTTCTAAAAACAGAAAAAAATTGTCCTTTGACTAAATGCATTTTTTTGTAATTCTAAAATTTCAGTTAACAAAAACCTTTAATGACAGTTTGCTTTGTATCCTTTGCCCATCATTCTGTTAGAACACGAATACACTCTTTCACACAGTAAAACGAATTGTGCTTTTTAAAATAAGAATCTTATGGTAGCAGCTGTTTTTTGACTCCAGCTCTCCATGTTTTTTTAATGACACAGCTACATGTTTTCTGAACACCTTCAGGGACAGTAACCCCACTACCTACCTGAACATTGTTAAATACATGACCTATCATCACAGAGTTTTTTAAATCCTGCTTCCTGTCTATTGAAATGTGTGGGGCTACAACATGAAACAGCCATGCTGTCAGAAGAGTGGGTTTTTGTAAAAAAGCCACTGATGTAATACGGAAAACAAACAAGTAAATAGTCTTACTAATAAACAGCAGCAGCAAGTAATATTACAAAAACCAAGATTAATCACAGTGACTTCTTACTGACTCACTTACGTTCTCTTTATTCTATTGTGCTTACTTGTGAGGATCACTCCTGTGATACCAAAGGCTTAGTCCTTCAGACATACAGATGTTTTAAGTCATGCAAGTGGTTTTACAAACATCAGACCAATCACATGAATAAAAACTAAGTAGAAGCATGTGGTGTTTGCTGAACCAAAATCTAAAGCTAGGCTGTAGCTTCAGCATTCATCTGCTTATAGAGAAGGCCAATACATTTTGTGGTATTAAAAACATTTCTTACAAATTCCACACAAGGGGAAAAAAAGGCCGCTAGTGGTAATATAGACATTAAAAACTTACTTGTTTCAAGGAAGGATGGATTTTCATACACTCATTTTTTTATTTATGGTAACATAATGCTAGTTGACAGCTACATAAACTGCTCACAGGGAAAGAAGTATTCAGTATCTAGATCTGGCATTAACAACTAGGGATGAAAAGGAGCAGCTCTACTATCACCACACTTGCCACAGACCCTTCATAACTCTCAATGGTACATATCCACATACACACTGACTAAGACCTTTCCTTTTCTCAGCCTCCAAGCCTGAGAATCAAGAAAAGCTGCGAAGTTTTCAAGGGACCATATGTTAAAAAGAGTTACATCACATGATAAAAAGACTAACGAAATTATCCTAAAGAATAATAATATAAAGTGCTTTTATATTTTGTTCAGATCTAGGATCTACAACAGTAGTCAAAAGAAAGCTCATAATTAGGTTATCATGGTAAAAAAAAACCCAACAATGGAACAGGAACTGCCAGATAATTTCTCAGTGTCTATCTTGTCTTCTAAATTCTCACTTATGGGAAAATATCTGCACACACACTTGAGAAATTTACATGTGACTTCACACTGCTATTTTTGCTTACAATGCATGAAAACAGAAGTAGTTAAGAACAGCAACAAAGATCTAAAACAGAATTTGAATTAAGGGATTCTTGTAGCAGCTGAGATAGAAATTCCACTTTTTCCACATGCATTCTTTAACTACAAGCCATTCCCTTCTTCCACTGCTTCTTCAAACTAATGAAATTCAGTGCTTGATTATTTTGGGTAGCAGTGATCACATGGCATAGAAACTGTATCAGAAGAACATTCTTCCAAAAAGCAGTCATCATATGACAAAAATAAAAGCAATCCACATCTATTCAGAAACACTGAAGTTTCAAGCATTATAAGAATTATAAGCATTTCTGTAGTGTAGACTTTGCCCCTTTGTTGCCCTCAATATCAACTTTACACCTCAGAAATGCAGTTCAGCTAAATTGCATGTCAGAGAAAAAATAAACACCTGACATGTCAAAAGCAAACCACTATTTAGAAGCCTCTAAATTATACAGAGTGAATATTTTCACTGCATAACCAAAGTCTGATTGAGATGAAGGCTCTATCATGCCAGACTCTGTAAAATGCAGAACCGAGAACCTGCTCTGCAGAACTCTCCACCTAGCTTACACAAAGCTGACATCCAGAATGTGACATTACCACTATAATCGTCTGGATCAAAGGGTTGCCTCTTTCACTTTATTTCCAAAAATGGTTGTCTTATGTGAAGTTCCAGTATGGTGCTATTGTCCCTTAGCTCCTTTGACCTTATCTTTCCCCCACATTTACCTTTCTTCTGAGATCGGAACATTTCCAGCTGTTTCTGCTGCTGCCGCCTTAGTGTATTAACAATAGCTATTGCTAGTCTCAGTGCTTCTCGTGGGTATCCATGAGATCGTAATGCATCCACTCTTGCACAGGCTGTAGGCACATGTTCTAAAATGGAGAAAATAATCGAGCAGTAGTAATGCTTTCATGACTGCAATGGCCTAGGACTACATCTGAGGCAGCAAACTTTTCAGTCATCCCCCCAGAATGAACAAAGCAGCAAGTCATGGAAACATCTTTCCAGTTTAGCCACTTACCGTGCCAGAGGGGCCACCCGTGAGAGTCAAAGAGCAAGTTTTCAGTGTCGTCATGGTAACAGTAGTTGGTGTATAGGTCACTGCTGATAATGCGCTGTAAGTGGCTGTCGTGCCAGTGCAAATCACACGCCTCAATGGCTCGAGTGAACACTCTCCGATGTGGCCTGGTCGATGAATCTGTCATTTTCACAAGTTCAGAAAGCTGCATCAGCTTTTACTCATTCATATGTGAAGCAGTCATTTGTGGCATTCTTGTCTGCCTGTTCACCAACCCCTAACCAAGAGAAGCCTGTCTTGCCCCACTGTGCACCAAACAGTCCACAGATGACATTTCACATCTTATTATTACCAAACAGCTCAGGCGAAGTGTGTGCCATTCACATTGCATTCAGAGACAGAGAGACCTACAAAACAACACAGCTAATGCTTTGCAGGACTTTGCAAAGGGAAGACGTAAAAATGAAGGGCATTCAACAGTATACAGAGTGCTCCCCTCCAAACAAACTAGAAAGAATCTGGGACACAGCTACTCAAGCATACCAAGCTTCTCTCCTCCTCAAACTCAGAACTGCTAGGACAAAGAACAGATAAACATCACATGGAAGATTTTTAGTTGTTCTCTTCAAGAAGTAGCATCTACTTTGAGCACTTATTTTATTTATTTTTCTTCATAAGCATATGTAAATACTGTAATAAAAGTTAGGTCCTGAGGCCATGAGACTGACATAATCCCAGGCATTTTCCCAGGACAAAATCACTATTGACAAGACACTGTGTCTGTTGACACTGAGATTCAGCCCACATTGGGCTGAACATCATGAGATAATGCAGAACATCTCTGTAGGAAGTTACACACTGAATGAGCTTCTACTCCTGAGTAGCTGAGAGATTTAAAAATTAACTATATTTGTTTCAGTAAGCTTCCAAGAAAAAATAAACTAGGACAAACCCATCTAAGTCCAACCAATTAAAGTAGTCCAACTACTTTAATTATATGAAATATTTATCAAAATATTGACAATTTTGAGAATTATAAGGATTTTTAGCCAAGTAAATACCCTGCACTTTCCCCAGATATCAGCTAAGTCTTTGCTTGAAGAGGACTGGACAAGGCTTCTGTCAGTTTCATAATCACACATTACATTAGAAAACAGTATTAAGTGAGAAGAGACACCTCTTCAAACATGGCAGTACTGTCTCTGTACTCTTTCTTACACCTGGCAAAGCAGACTGCACATACAGAGCTCATCCCACTGACAACTGGTTTAGAGACTCACACACAAGTCTTACAGTTGTATCAGATCTCTCTTTAAATACGAGCCAAAGGCTTTCTAACGGCACACAGCATAAAACCCCAAACACCTGAAAGAATACAATGCTATAGTCAAGCGCAAAACGAGGCTTTCACATGACGTACTTCAAGTATATACAATTTTCTCACAACATATACTTAGAAGCACAAAATGAAAAGTTAGAAGACCTAACTAAACTCAAATACCTGCTTTAAAAACATTGCAGTCCCAGCACAAAAATCCCCCCACCTTTTTATCTTTTCTGCAAGGATAGTATTAGTGAAAAGAATTTTGGCTAGTCAATCCTCAACAAGAAAGTTACTTGCAACAGAAGAAAGTGCTGAATTCTGCAAGGCCAGAGTGTGTAAGACAGAGGTTATATGACATATTGCAGTCAATGGATAGGTTTAGGCTCACCTTGGTTAGCATTTGCACCCTGAGGCAAAGCATTGGTTAAATTGGACAGCTCGTTCCCATGGTTTCCATCTTCCCAGGGACAAACATCCACACTGTTCCATTTTTTCAGCTGTTTCAGCCAACTGGCCTTCTGCTCCAACTTGCAATGGGGATTTAAGACTATACACATCCACAGAGCACCTAATTTTAAAAAAATAGCTAAATTATGTTTTCTATTAAAAATGCAGCAGCCAATGACTAATTGCAAACTTTTACACTGTAAAACTTTTCTCCCCTCATAGGCTACTTGCTTCCCTGCTATGCCTAACACCAAGCAGACTGAATTCTCTATGCAGAATCTTGGAGTTGGTGTGGCCCATCTGAAGCAGCTGAAAGATGGTACACCAAGCCAACATTCTCAACTGAAAGGCATTAAGAGGTCTTCTGTATTAGAAGATCCAGATGTCACAATGCAAGGCTCAGACAGGAACATCAGCTAAAAGCAAGTAAGAACTCACATAGAGTCACAGCAGGAAAAGACCCAAATTTCTAAATTTTGTACCACAAACATAGTTTTTTTATGGACAAGAACTAAGTATTCTCCTGTCAAACATTATAGAAACCAAAGTGCATTAGTAAGACATGTATTCTGTCAACATACACATCCACAGTCAGAACCCAGAGAAGTACTGCTGGTCACTAATTCATTCTCAAACGCTTCTGGGTCTTAGAGATATTTTTACTGCAATTACTTCAGTAATTTGGTTATATTAGAAAATTTGTTTTACATCTTCTGCTTACAGAACTCAAAAGCAAAGCTAATTTGCACGGACATTTCACACACACTATCACTTTGGAACCTGTTCCCTGAGACTGTATAGCAAGGAAGGCATAAATTCATCTGGGTTCCTAGCAACAGTCTTCGAATGGGATGATTTTTCTCTAAATCAGCTGTCTCCTCATTAGTGTGAACTTTGACAGAAGTACAGAGACATCTGAAAGCACTGTTTAGTAACAGTTGATTTCCTTAAGAATATGCCTTATATAATACAAGAGATTTAGAGTTTAAACTATGCAAATTCCATGACAGGCTGAAAGAATAAAAATGCAGCTGGTTCTTCCAAGATAATAAAAATTTCATATTCAAGTATTCTTTTGCTAACTAGGAATGCAAATGGATACCCAGAGCACAGGTCATCACATTACATTCATTCTTGAAGTAGCACAGCATGTTGGTACACAGCACATTGGTACACAGCACAGGAGCCAGCTGAAACACACAGCTTGATCCTTAAAGTTGCGATTCCCCTGCCGTTGAGACCAACATGAATGGCAAAGGAATATCAAAGACATTTGAAAACCACAACAAAATAAAATATGGTACAGTGCTCAACACCAGAGAGACACTACACTAGTGCAGATTACCACTGAACAGTAGTTAAATACAGTGCAAGTGGGTTTGGTTTGTTGCAGGTTTTTAAGTGCCTGAAACTTACCATGGAAGCAAATAAGGCTAACACTATTTTTAAAAACTTATTTTAAAATAAATTTGTATGACTTTCTTTAGACACAGTAATCATTACACTTAACTCTCCAGAGTAAAATTACAACTGGTACTTATTACTAAGCATCAATGTATTAAACACTGCCCATGAAAATAAATTACTGTTTCTTGCAATCTGCAAAACAAAGCAGAGAATGCGGAATATTGAAAGCCCTTGGAGAATAGTTAATTTGGGCTTGCTTATTTATTTTTAAAATCAAGTATCACTTGAGGGCACAAAGGAGACACTTCAACTCTCCACATCTAACCAGAAAAGCAAACTTAATACTGAGTAGTCCAATTCTCTTGGTTTCCAGAATTAAGCAAACCCGAAGTTGAGTAGTTTAATGGCATCTGATAAGCATTTCAATCACCCAGCAAACCACTGACTGCAGCATCCCCCTGCAGAAAGCAGCATTTTCTTTTTCCACTAAAGGCAAAGGAATTAATTTGCCTTTCCCAAAAACTCTGTTGTGAGTGTCGTACATTAAAGAAGCAGGAGAGGGAAGAGAAACTTCAATGTATTAAAATCCTTTGGAAACTTCCTTAGTTTAAAGAGGGGAACTATATCAACCCTATCCACATAGTTAACAATTGTCTCAGAAACCCAAGCTATTTTTGTGCAAATGAAGCACCAGGACAACTCTGTATTTCTAATAAACCCCACATAAACCATTCAACATTTCAATAAAGCCCAACTGCATCCTGCTTTCAGTGACTTCAGAGGAAGTCACATACACATCTGATATTTCACCCAGATTTCAGGGCTTGGATTCCCTGCAGGAAGAGAAGTGTGAGACAGAACTTCTGCACTAAAGAGGAACAGAAGGGCACTTATGCTCAGCTCCTGCAGTGCTAACAAAGCTTACCATCTGCAGGAAGGACACATAATACCAGTGAGCCCACACTCTTCAACCTATTTGGGTTTCCAGGTATTTTGTTGATATTTTTAAAAATTTTTCCTGAGTGTATTTGCTTGTGTACATGTTTCCCCCACCCCCTCCTGTTCCCTAAGCACGTTCCCCCTCCCCTGACATTTGCTCTATTCTGGCTTTTTCAATCCACTGGTTCCTGTTCTGCTCCTAGCACTGAAAAGTGAGGAAAATGTCCACTTGTGTCTAGATTTTTACCACATGCCAAATGGAAGAAGCCTGGAGGATATTCTTCCTGTTTCGTTTTGATGCCATTCAGTGGAAGCCCCTCTGGGTTGGCCCTTAAATGTGCCATGAAGGCTTACACTCCCCTCAAATGAACAAATCTCTGTTTTCTGTTGAATGGCTTCCATATGGGAAAACTGCTGATCATACTTATCCTGTACAACAGATAAGGCTTATGAAAAAACAAAGGGCAGCTACTTGTAATTTGTGGATAAGGTGTCTAAACACATTTCCAGAAACTTCAGCCCAAAAACATTAAAACACTTCCAAAAAAAGCCTCAAAATACGTTTCCCCAAATAACATTCCTGCCACTCTAAAGGTTTTGTGTTTGACTAGATTTAAATATATCACCAATGCTACCAGCAATATGAAGAAGTTTCTCATTAAATGAAAAAAAAAAAACCCAAACAAACCAAGAGAATGTGTTTGTCCTATTGCATTGAGGAATTGCTTATTTTGGTTCAACACTAATCCTCTTGATCTTGTTTGGTAAAACACAGCTTTACCAAAACAAACCTTTGGTTCAGACAGTCTTTTTGAAAATGCACATTGTCATGGTCTTGTGTGCCTCGTATCACTGCTTTACACAATGCATGCTTTCTTCACACATTTAAGGGAGCGTGACCAGTTTTGTGTTTCCCAGTAGACATCTGTAATTTTGAATTTGTGGGAGAGAAAGGGACAGCATTCCTTTAAACTGATATGGATTTAAATATGTAAACTGAAAAACGTATTCAGTTGCTGTAGAAGTAGGTGTTATAATTACACATCCTGAATATCCACGTATTCAAGACGCCAAAGGAAGGTGCAAGGACTCTATACAAACTCTTCCAAGCACTGCTCATTTTCATAAATCCGATTCTATTTTACTCTTGCCCCAGTAATGGGAAAGCAGCAAGAAAAAACATTTTAGTTGGGAGTTAGGACACCGAACATGGCTTAAGATCACAGCATCACAGAATGGTAGAGTTTGGAAGGGAACTGTAGAGATTCATCTTGTCCAACCAATTCTCCCCTCACCCAACTCTGCTGCCAGAGCAGGTTCTCCTACAGCAGATTATGCAGGAACACATCAAGGCAGGTTTTGACTTCCTTCAGACACCAAAACTCCACACTCTCTCTGGGAAAACAATTCTGATTGTTTGACTAGTATCTTCCCAAGAAATCTGCTTTTCTTAGAAATATTATACTACCCTGTCAGGGCTGCTGTGTAGCTAATGGGTCAGCATTTCCTCGAATAACTGTAAACAATGGCTGAGACTTTGCATGGCTTTGTAAACTAATGTTTAAAATATTCAAGATCAAGCTTCGAAATTAAAATATGCAAGAAACAGATGCATTTCTTTGTCCTTCCCCTTAATGCTTAACTGTTCCTCAAAAAAATAAAAAGCCTTACTCTACCAGGCTACTAGCATTTGAACATTTGCAAGAAAATGAAGCCAGGAAATCAAGCTCTTTGCCTTCATGCAACAGACAAATCACCTTTAGCACTTGCTCCACACTTGCCATTGTGCCCTATTTGAGTCTAATCAACTGTATTACAAAAGCAACATTTTCCAGCACTAGAAGTGCCAGAGTAGAAACAGTAGTAGGAAACAGAATCTATGACCCCTTTAAAGCAGAAGTGTCAGCGAAGGATTTTAAAGTGGTTTACATCTGGTTTTTAAAACATATACACATTTTCAGTGGGCTAGCTACTCGGCAGTCTCAAAGAAAGTAGTGAATGGTATTTATCGCTTCTCAAGTAGAAGGACAATTGCCTTCAGAATGACAAAGCCATCTCCCTCCTCCAGGCATGGAGAGTTCTCCATTAGAACAAAGCACAATCAGAAGTCTCACTGGAGAATGCTCCAACTAAACAGTTGTTTTTATGGAATAGTGAAGATAAACAAAGCACAAAGTACTATTCTGTCCTCAGTAAGAACCCTGAGGAAAAGTACTCTCAGCATTCAGTTGGATCCAAGTTGCAATTTATTCATAAAACAAATCCTTAATGCATTCTGGTTTCTCTGTGCAGCCTTCAGAATAAAGGCTTTCTATAGGTGCTGCATTTCTTTGAGAACAAAATGTTTCGTTTTGCTCTAATTCATTCTATTACTGAATTAAACTTTGATGTATTGGTCTTGACAAGTACTTCATGCTGACTGTATTGTGTATGATAGTATAATCACTCCCCATGCATTTCACACTAGCTGGCTGATTAACGCAATAGATTACCTGCAGCACTGATGGCAAGAGGGAGTAATTGCCCTTCTGCACAATAAAGTCCAAACGTGCATTGAAGGAAATGGAGGTGTAACCCAGGGACCAAAAAAAGAAAAAAACCACCCCAACAAACAAAAGGATATTTCTTTAAGTTTCCTTTTCTCTCTTATATGACAGACATATGTGTTTTTCACAACTGAGATTGTGAAACCAAACAAAATCAAAGTAAGAGAAGGCCTGTCAATTAAGGAAAGACATCTTACTGGATATGACACAACTGGAAACACAAACTTCTCCTTAGAAGTCTCACAATGAAAGGCCAAGGGAAACTGTCTCCTCCTTTGAAACACAAACTATGTGTGAAAGTGAGTATTTCACTGCATACTTGATCCTAAAAAGGGATTGCACTAAACTTGCAGCTCCAGAAAAATTCTATTAGTAATAAATGCTTAACTTTAGTGATTCTTTTTCATGGTATCTGTGAAGTAGTCATCAAATCTGGCACCAGGACATAATTTCTCTATGGGCATGTCAGCAATAACCTTATCTGCTTTTGTCTGTTTTTTTCTCCTCCACTGAAGATCTAATCTATTTAAAACAGCTGGAATGTTCCATTCATACAAGCTGGTATTTCTAAATGCAAAGGGAAGGAACACCTGAGACAGAAATATAGATGGAGAATACTTCCACTGGGTTAAGATTAAAGAATCTGACTTGGTATTTTCTAAAAATGGGTACAAGCTTTTATCAGAAAAATTCAAAAAAGTGCTACCCAAACAAAAAAAGCATTATTTAACACTCAACCGTCAAGTTTGCTCATGACAAAACGGTAACTAAATTTCTCTTAATTACTCGATTACAATGAATTCTAAATGTTTTGTTTAGGCCAGGAGTAAGTTTCAGATCAGAAGCTAAGTGTTACTAACAAAAATTTAGGCATGATCCTTCAGGAAACAACATTGTGCTATTTCTCCACATGACATGACCTTGTAAAATTGTATTTTAATTTTGACTTTCAACACAACAATACGTTGCTAGTCCAGAAAGCATCCAAAATACCAGCAAATGTGAAGTCAAAGCAGACCATCAGGCTGTTCTGAAATTTAAAAAGCAGTATGCAACAAGGCAAAGTGCTATAGAATACTAAGCCCACTAGATCCACTAAGGCAAAGACAGGTTACTCCACTCAGGGAAAACATTTATGACAACAATCCATTTATGTATAACACAGGATTCTAAGGATGCCATCCAGGAAAGCTTTATACCATGAAAGAGGCTCATGGCAGTATCATGAGAGGTTCCTACTCTTAAAAACTTTGACAACAATTGGTTGAGGTAGACAGGAGAAGCATATGCATTAAAAACGTGGCAAGTACCCAGCTGGAAGTCCAGAATGCCTTTTAAGTTCTCCTCAACACCATCAAGAGAGAACCAACAGAGACCAAGATCAGCATGATGCCGAGTCAGAATATATTTGCCAATTTTTGCCATTGCCTTGCAAGAGCTCTTTGGACACACCCTCATCCCCATGAAACAGACATCATATTTTTGTTCCACAAGAAATTAACCTCTGACTTGAAAAAAAAAAACACCCTGCAACGCTCATCTCCATTAGACGGTTCTTAAATATCAAAATGGAGGAAACCTACTAGAAATGTTTGTTTTGAAACATGAAAATTCTGTGAAGTTTCTTCACTGTGAAGGCAAGTGAGAAGATTTAAATATATTGAAAATGGTAGTTCACTTGAAAAAAAAATCTGATACTGTAATCTACATGTTGACAAGCTCCATCACTTCACTAAGCAGTAGATACTTGTCTTAGGTTCTTCTACTTGACTGCTTTCATCAGATTAAGCATCTGGGATTTAATTTAACAGTTTCAGCTTTATTAAGTTGTCACAAGTGCAACCCCGCTTTGATAACAGTAGCTGCTCCAATTATGGCTTGGTTTAGGGTTGACAAGCATAATGATTCATTCGTGGCACATGAGAAGCAATAAAAGGTTGTTTTGCATTAAAGCTTTAAAAATGTGGGCACTTTTTTCATTTAATTTGTCACTTAGCTTTTGCTAAGAGGACATTTAAATTGCAGTAAAAGGCAAATGGGGCTTTTAGTTTAAATGTAATCCCCATATTTAAAGGATCTGTAATGGTGCAGTGTTCGAGGGGGAAACACTATTGTTTCACAGTGGGTCCTGATGGTGACATGTGACATTTGTATTCAGGTCCTGTATTATCCATGTGGCTAAAGGGCTTCCAATTTCATTTCACAGCCAGAAGCCTGCAGAAAACACCAATTAACTTGCAGATCCCATTTGCCCACAAAACTCAGCCTTTTCCCAATTTCTGGCATCTGGCAGTGCTCAGCATTTAATTCCAAAGCAGAGCCTTGCAGACATCATGAGCCCTAATCTGGGGCATAAAGTAAAATTTTCCAGTTTTTAAAGGAAATACCTTCATTTTCAGAGAGAACAAGCAACTTTTACTTAATTTTCCATGGATGAATATTAATGAATTAGTGCTGTATTTATATTGTGCAGTCTTTTTTTCCCTTTATAGACTACAAAGGTTAACTGACCTTTTCTTCAAATCAGAGATCTCCACTCAACAGGCATCAGCAGATATTTACTATTTACATATTTCCCCCCAGTATATTAAAGCAATTTAATTAACTAAGACAAACCAAGGGACATCAGATAATCATTCTGATATACCAAAGTTTTGAATCATGGTTTCCAAGGGTTAAGTATCTAAAACAGCACATGAAATTAACCTACTGAGATATCATTTAATAAGCAATAACCAGAAGAATTCCATCTCTGCTCTAAATACAGGAAGTACATGACTATATTACTGTGGCAAGTTAGAAGCGCTCACCACAGCATCACTGAAATAACACCTGAATTGTTCCAGCTGAGAAGAATATGAACAAGCTTATAGATTTGACCTGCAATCTTGATTTTTCCAATACTACACCTTTGGAGTTCCATAAGCAGCATTTAGTTCAACCCATTATGTGATGTTCAATCAAGGTATCTGCTGTTCGTAATTATTTTATTCTTCATCCTCATCCAATGGCTTTAAAAAATAATTAGCTATTGATCTGTAAGGCTTTTAAACCATACATTTCTTACACAATTAGAACTTTGTATTAAAAAAATCACCAGGTTTATACTTAGATGAGAATTAGTTGTGGATTTTGTGTTAGAGTTTGATGCTGGCAGCAGTTTGCTTTTTTTTTTTAAAATCACTATGATCAGAGCCTTGTGTGTCAAATCCTTGCCAATCCAAGACACAAATAATCAGTTAAGTCCTACGGAAAGGCTTAAGTAAGAAGCAAAGAGATAAAGTATGCTTTAAGAACTATGTCAAGATGGAACTGACAAAATGGCCATATGCCTAGCAGTTGGCAGACAGCATACCAGGGCAAGCATGCAAGCCTTTATTAAGTATATTCTATATTTACATACTTATGCCCTTAAATTCTCTGTAACTACTATGTTAAAATGCTACCTACCTGTGAAATAAAGGAGATGACAGATAAAACTTTTGAAAAAAGACATATCTATACACCACTCCCAGATATTCCAAATAGTTAATTTTAAAAAGTTAAGTACACAAAAGCCTGTCTCAACTCCTTTATTGCTATTTCTCCAGCATTCTAGAGAATGACAATATAGGAAGTCAACATTATTTCAGAACACAGTAACTTTATAACTCAAACATTGGACTAAAGGGGTATCTGTCACTACTGGCACAGATTCCATGTTGCCAGGGCCATCCTACCCCTCCTTCTAAAGCAGTATGCTGTTTTAACATTGCATTCCCTTAAGATTCCTTCAATTTTTGCACATGCACTTTTTTCTTTAACAGATGTGTATTTCACCTGGAAAAGGGATGTGTTTGAGTGAAACTCAAGGTAAAATCCCAACAAAAAACATTAAAGCATTTGTAAATTTCATACAAGTTAAGCAGCAAGCCAAAGAGATTCACCCAATTAACAGCAATTTTGAAGGAACCTGCTAAGTACCAGTGGCTAGCATGAGGAACAACCGGACAGCCTAACAACAGAAACACAAGCTGGAAGTGGAATTAAGTTCTACCCTTCAGGTGTGCAGTAGGCATACCTGAATTTAATGAAATGCATTTGCAATTTTAAACTATGGTATGTGATTAATATATTTGATGCTGCTGAAGAGGCAGAAGACCAGTTCAAGACTGAAACACAAGGTCTGCCTCAGATTGCAAACACAGTAACTGACGTCGTTGTGAGGCCGGAGGCTGTACTGCAGCTTTTTAATTAGATTTCTAGGTGCCACTCCTAAATATAGGTAATAAATTAATGCAAAATATTATTTATTTGATGCTGCAGGTAACAAGATGAGATTCCTCCTTCTTTACTATAAGATAGGTCCTGTCAAGAAAATGACGTCAACATGAAATGAAACAAGGAGTCACTAAGCAAATGTAACAAAACCTTTTACTTTAATTGGCAGAGAGTAGTAAGATTACTACAGGTAACAAATTGAGAACACATTCCTGCCTCTCTGACCACCAAACAGCTCAATTCACATAAGCTATGAATGAGACCCTCCAGTTTTCAGTATGGCAGGATACGATTTTGCTGCACACATGTCCAGTTAAGAACAAGAATTACTGGGGAAGAACTATTACCACCAAACAAGGCATGATAAAAAGTATACATTTTAAAAGTGTGTAATAATATTAGATAAAGTAAGTTTTACCTACAGGCTGTTTGACAGACCTCTGCCTGCTCCTACAATAAAGCTCTCCACCATGTAAGTATATAATTTCAACTAGATAGCTAGTGCTTCTTTCACCTATTGCTTTATCTAGGGCAAGTATACTTCATGCTAAACAGGTGATATGGAGTCTTAGCACCAACAGTCAACAATTAATTAATTATAAACAACCTTAACAGTGGAAAGCTTAGGTTTTCCTTTTGATGCTTCCTTATAGAATCATAGATTCATTAGGGATTGGAAGGGACCTTGAAAGATCATCTAGTCCAATCCCTCTGACACAGCAGGATCACCTAGACCAAGTCACACAGGAACATGTCCAGGAGGGTTTTAAACATCTCCAGAGAAGGAGACTCCACAACC
>JAOXOE010000874.1:12998967-13021836 GCA_028565055.1 Phoeniculus purpureus | reverse complement strand
ATTTGTTCATAGGCATATGCAAAGGAAGGCCTTTATCTAATTTGTGAATGGATTAGTACAAATTTAGAATCACAAACTTACTTTTGAACATATTTCCATTAACATTTTATATTACAAGAAAATGATGCAGTTAATGCAGATTCCAAATCTGACTTTTGAATGTGAACACTTAATGCCTTTAAGGGTTATTGTTTAAATTGTAATCAGTATCACATCCAAATATATATATGGAAAATTTTAGATATGATTATATGATTATAAAGCATTTCCCTTGTAGCATCTGAAAGAATATTTAATAATGCAAACTTTTAATCAAAATGCTATTTCTTTAAATTTCAGAATTTTTGGTTTAAACTTTATTTACAACAAAAAGTGGTATTGTATTCTTACAGATGAGACTTATTTTTTCTAATCACTCTGAAGCAATTTCAGAATTTGAAAAATACAGTGTCTTATTAAATAGAAAGCTTCAATGCAGGAAGTGAGATTTGAAATTATTGAGAGAATCCTTTGATTTCTACTAAAAAATCTAAAAAAGAAAATTTGAAGATCAAAGGATTGATAACATTCCAGATTGGAACATAGAGAAATAAATGGTATATGCTGGAAATAGGAGGAAATTGTTTTCTTCATAGTTGTGGCTAAAATGATGCTTTGAAATGATCAGGCATAAGAAGTGATTTCACATACATATTTCACATTAGGCATTCTCTATGACAATAGCTTAAGTACCTTCACTCATCTACTGACTGTCTCTAAGACTCAAGAATTCTTACAATTCTTTTAAATACCATAGTTACAGTTCACTTACCCGTTCACTTCAAACAAAGGTTCAACATTAGTTCTCTGAAAAATAAATGCAACTTAAATATACTATAATTTGCTCTTTATTTAAAATTTTCTTTAAAAGATATGTCTAGAAAATGGAGATGAAAAGGAAGGACTTAAAAGTTATCTTGTAAAAATATAAGGGTAGGCAATTTTAGTTCTTGTTACAGCAATGAAAATAAAAGATCTAAATCATGTGAGGCTGTAACTCTGGCTTGAGATCTTTCCCAGCAGTGAGTCAATTCCATGAGATGTTTTTCATAGGTCTGTTTCTTGAACTTCTGAGTACAGAGTAAAAATGTGGGCCTTTTTAGAGGTTCTACTCCAGGTGATAGAGTAAGGTCTAGTTGACTGCTATTACAAAATAAGTTTCTGTGCAATCTCAAGTAATGTCTGTGTAATGGTCTCATTCTGTTCTCTCTTGCCACTTCCCTTTTTGACTATAATTTTCTTTAATTCAAAAGTGACTGTGGCCTTTTTTTCTGTTATAGGTGACAGGGTGATGAAATGCAAGAGTTTGCTGATGAGAAATGTGTTAATAGGTGGCTGCAGAATCTCACAGACTGTACAATATATAGTACCATTATGACAGTCTTTGGCCTTGTCAGGTCTAAGGTGTTAGACATGAACGCATATCCCCAACAGAAAATTAATATATGATGTTAAGATAATTTTTGCTCTCGAATTCTTTGCACATGCAGAAATTGGGACTTTTCAGTGGAGACAAATCATTAGTGTGGATTTCTAGCTATTTTTATCTAGCTTTATACTTGAGAAATTGGATTTTTATGACAACTTCTTCTGAAAAGTTAGAGGGAGTTGTGACTACAACCTTGCTGCAACAGTTCCTTCCTTTCTGTTACTGTTTTGGCTCGTATCTCTTTTCATCCTTGGATGTTTACATCTGTCTATCTATAACATTATAATAAATGTTTGGTGTAATCTCTATCACTGTCTAAAACATCTACTAATCATACACATTCTGCTTTTCTTGGTTTGCCACAATGCAAGATAGTTTTCGTTCTTGTTCCGTGTAATTTTGGTAACTATTTCTCACCTTTGGCAGAATACATGAGTAGAGTGTGTTTAGAAATTGTCATCGAAGGACACATGCATGACTGATGGAGCACAGGCAGTAAACTGTGTCAAGTAACTTATCTGATATTCAGCACCATGGTTTCAAAGCCATTTTATAAAAATTAAATTATAGAAAAGTTTGTTTGTCAGTTCTTCTTGGGTAACATAAATACAGATGTGAGAATAACACCTTTTTTTAGTATACAGAGAGAACTACAGCAAGATATTAAATAGTGAATGGTAAAATTTGATGTAATCCTAGTAATTTTCCTCAGTCAAAAGTCTAACCTGATTTTATAATTGCAAAAGTGAAGTGTATGAAATAATCCTTACCCCTAAATGTTCCTTTTGAGATGCCTCATTTATTATGTATGCATGAATCAGTAGCAATTGCTTCTCTTCATCAAATGTGAATATATAATTGTGCTTTTTCATTCACAGATTAATTGGTATACATTTTGACAACAACTATGTTTTTGTGTTTGCAAAGCCTGATTGTTCTACACACAGAGATGGTGGCAAAATCTTGTTTAATTAAACTGCATCAGGACTACACAGAGGTACTAAAAGCTGTGTGGGAGATTAATGTAAAGTCATCAGTAGTCTGGGTTTCCTCTGAAGACTGTTCTGTAAATTTATCCTTAATTGAAAAATGAGAACAAACCCCTTAAGATTTCTCTGTGAAGTATAAATGGCATGCTGACTTAAAATAAATAACAATTATTCTGAATCATATAGAGTGATGATATTTTTAATTGTAGAATTGGAGGAAATCACCAAAAATGAAGTCTATAAAAACCCTTTGCAATTGTAACATTATGACAATATAAAATAAACAGTATGGATTTCTCCTTTAAGTCTATCCTTGACATGATTGTCATTGATGACCTGAATAAGTCTGTGGCAAGATGTTCTAGTACACATTAACCTTTTCAAGGTATTTTTGTAGGATTGAGTGGGAGTAACCGAAGATAATCAGGACAGTAAAGTTACAGAACATGTAATCTAAACGCAATTGAAATACAGTTGTAAATGTTGTTGTTTTCTAAGAACATTTGAGGTTTCTGCTTGTTTGCTTCAAAGTGTTCCACTGATAACTAGATAGCTGAGAATGATTGAAGTCAGAAAGACCCAAGTCTAAAACATAATTTTAATTCAGGGGATGGAAAAACTATGGTGCAGTTGTAAACACAACATTTTTTTCAGTCTGAGAGTGCCAGCATATTCAGGAAAAAAAAAATACTTGCAAAGCCTCTCTAGAATGCTTCCTAATGAGCCCTGATGATAGTGTGGAATAAGAGGAGTTACATTCATGGTAGCCCTGTTAATACAAAGCAGCAAACTGCTACTCTTGTGCACCAATTCATGAGAAGCTATTAGCATTACAATGAGAGGAATTTTTTTGAGTGCTGTCCTTTGGTTGTGAATTTTACATGGAAATGCAATAATAACAATTTTTTTGCTGATTATCACTGTGGTTCCAGGAGGTAGTACTGTCAGCTTTAACATAGGGAATTTAGTGAATGTTACCTACATTGTTTGACTATAAATTAAAATAACTTTTAAAATTACAGATAGTTTAGAAAGGTTATTAGAAAACTCCCCTACACTCCATTACAAATTTTGAAGATATTTGGAGAAAACTTCTTACTCTGTAAAACACAGAAATGTAAATTTATAAATCCAGACTAATTCTGATAAGGGTTTTGCCAGGAAGTACAATGAAGACAAGCAAAGAAATCCTATGGAAAAAGTATGACACTGATTTCCCACGTTATGCAAAACTGACTAATAAATCATGGGATAAGTATTACTGAAATAGCAGAGAGTACCAAGGAACTGCAGTGAGAATAAGTAAATGATGCTGTTGAAGAGGTTTACATTACCTTAATTCCTTTCTTGTTTATCATTTTCCACAGGGAATATCAGAATCTGTATGGTAGTTAATAACTACACAGTTACTTAAACATATCTATTACATGATGTGCTCGACTATGAATCAAGAGGGTGTATCACAACCTACTGAAGTATGCAAAAAGGTGTGGAAAAGATAGTTTGGATAAATGAAAGCAAAGCGGGAATATCACTACTACTAGTAGAGTGGTGTAAGAGCATGAACTAAGAATACCAACTTCATTCCTGTCTCTGCAAGGCTTTGTTGATGAGTAAGAGTAGAAGCCGGGCAACAGTGTTTCAGTGAAAACTGACTCAAGAAAGAGCTGGGAAAGATTTGAGAGTTTTCCTTCTTTGTGATTTCTGCCTTAGGTACTCACAATGTGGCTAGTGTACCTATAGGTTATATAAACCTCACAAATATCAAGCAGAAGCTCAGCTTCTGGTTTGATTTTTTTTTAATGGAGGAGTTTTTTTAAAGTACTTGTAAATCATTTAATCTTTATCTAATTCTCTCCATTTGAAAAGAACTATGTATCATTAGCTGAAGTTGTAAGATAGGCTCAAAACATTCCTCCATTTTTGTAAATTAAATAATTAGAAAAACATGGCATTTTACTGTGCAAACAGTTGTCTGTGAGATCTTTCACATTTGTCTCTGGAGGGCAGTACTCTTCCTATGCAAGCGATTCATCTGACAAATGTGAAAGAGTTTTCAGCCAATTAATTTTGTATTTTCAGAGCTTAACTAAAACTGATATATTATGTAGGCTTCAGGCAAATATTGCAATTCAAATAAGATTTACTTGTAACTCAGATATGAGCTGAACAACCCAAGGTTCAATGAAGATGGTAGAAAAAGCTCCATGGTTCTAGCTGAAGCTAGAAAAAGCTAGATGGTTCTAGCTGAAGGACTACGAAACCAAAATGAATTAAGCTTAGTAAATAAAGCTGTTAATAACACCAGGATATTTTCAGCAAGTGTAAGATGAACAAATTTGATAAATAATAGTTCAAAAATTTGTGTATATATCTCAAGTTAATAACCTTCAATAAAGGCCTTTACTTCAGAGTTACAGATGGGAAATTAAATTGGCAATATACACAATTACTCACCCAGATTAATGAATGCCACTTTCCCTTCTATCCTTCATTTAGATAATATCTAATCCACTGACATGCAACATTTACATTTTATTACTAAAACTGTTAATATTTTTGATTAATTAAGGAACTTTTTACAATATACATGATTTGTTAAGATAATTTCCATCTATATGATTTATTTGTATAAAAATCATTTATTGAAAAAATGATTGATTCCTAGCTTTCTAATCATGCAGTTTCTGCTGTGTTAGATGTGTTCACAATTTAATTAATTTCAATGCAGCGTATTTTTAATTTTTGGTTGCATTTGACAAAGTTAAGATTGTGTACCTGTTAATTAAGCTGTCCAGCAACTGAAATATGTTATACCATTTCCTTCTGAATGCTGTTTCTGAGAAGGAAATAAATTCTATTACTCATTCTAATGAGGATGGATAGCTCTATAGCTTTACTTCAAAATAGTTACATATATTATAAATATACATTAAGAAATATATAAATATTTTTATAAGGCTTTGAGAGTAACTGACTGAAATCTATTGGCAGGAGCCTTTCCATTCATTTGGCTACTAACTACCAGGGAACAGTCAACTAGAATACCCATATTGCTCTTCATGCAAAGCAACTGTTTTAAGCTTATTTTTAAACCACTTCCATTCTCTATCTTGCTTCATAAAGTTTTATGAAACTCTAAAAGTTTATGTGAGATTTTGAAGGAATTAAGTGGATCTAGAGGAAAAAAAATATTTCAAAAGGAGCTATTTCAAAGCTAACCCTACCAAAAGTACTGGTGCATTTGTATTAGTGGAATACCCACAGCCTTTTCTCTCTCTTTAAGAGAACTTAAATAGCACGAATGTGAGAGGGTTTTAGTAACCTAAAATTCAGATATGATTTGAATAATATAAGGGAGCCAAAGAATTGGACTGTTCTGAGTAGACATCCAGCTTTTCCAAAAGCACATTCTTAACCAATTAGAATTTGAATGGTCATGACTTTTCTAGCACGTTTTACAAGAGATTGGCTAAAGCCTGAAATAATGTAAAACTCAAAAACTTGGAATTCACACCAGTTATATTTTTTTGTTTGCTTTGGATTTTTTTCTTAGTGTTTGTTAGTCCAGTATGGTTTTATGCCTTTTCACTGAGAACTGAGTGAAACTTCATTTGAACAAGTTTCTCTTTTAACTTGTAGGTCTTCCTGTTTGAAGTCTTATTGTAACAAAATCCACCTACCCTTGCAAACTGAAGTAATTATGTTTCATACAAGTGAAATAAATACACAAATTAATTTAAATTTAAAACAATAAAGTATCTTGGATGCTTTATTGTATCATATTGCTTGAAGAAAGCAGGTCAATCATTCAACTAATAGAATGGAAAAGCACATGGAGAAGTACTTCTATCCTTCTGACATTGTTCAGAATGAGCTAGATTCTCACTTTCTGATTTGTCCAGATCAAAGGATCATGAGCATAACAAATAGATTTGTTATATATTCAATAACTACTTTGGAAACAAAGTTTTACTTGAGGTAGCACTGTCCCCTATTGCTACAAAAGGAAAAAAACTCCACAGAGCTTCCCTCTGAGTTTATGCTTCATTTAATCTGCTGCTCCGGTACAGTGGAGAAGAGGAAGTAGTGGGAAGAGCACTAACTGTGCTAAATCCCTCCTCTCTTGCTTCTGTGCTACCCAACTGGGAAAGTAATAACTGTTGCTGTTGTTTCCTCCTCCAGCTGCAAACTGAGGCAGGCAAGGGAATGTTTTCAAGATCTGTCCCCTTTCATGCTCAGTAATTATGTAGCACTAGTGAGAATCTAGCTTGTGATTTGTAATGTGTTTCTGAAATAGACTGAGCCATTGCTTGTTGTTCCAAGTGGGAGGTTAAATGAAATTGTGATCTTACTGGGTGCAAAACGCCTTTCGTCTCAGTCAGCTCAGCTTCTCATCAGTAGAGCTCTGCATCAGCCTGGAGGTGCCACAGCCTGGGATTTAGCAGAGTCTGCCCATGTACCTGCAGTATCAAACAGATGATTCTTACATACTTGATGGATCTTAAATTACCGATGCGAGAGGGCTGACTTTGTGTGACAGGGTATTTTTCTTCTTCGTGGCTGGGTTGAAATGGATGTACTCTACACGACTGAACTCAGTGCTTTAATATACAGCACTATAATGTAATCTACGCAGAAAGACTATAATCTTGCAACTGAAATTTGGTAAATTCACAGAAACACCCATCCAGCACACTTACTCTCTGTAAGAAACAGAAACTGTGTGCTTACAAGGACCAATTAGATTTGGGGTTGTATTCAGATTTTGAAAGCCATGCAACAGACTGTATTGTAGAAGATACTTAAATGGATACGATTTCTATTTTACCTTGTACGACAAACTAATTTGTTATTATACCACACCTGTTCTCAGTAGATCTTTGAATCAGTTGTGATTGAACATAGGGAAAGTTAAACAATGCTTACAACTGTCATCTGTAGAGTAATAAAATTATGCTTATGTATACAAGGCATGAGCTTAGATAGCTAATAAGATCACAGTTTTGGTTTTGGGTTTTTTCTCAATGGAAAGTGTTATTCCACACTAAAAACAGTATAAAAAATAATATCCCATGGAGCTACCTTCAGAAATACCTTTCTGCAAACTGGAAAAGCAGCCTTCCTACTAGGCAATAAGCATCAAATCTGCATAACTACAGAGTTCTAGGTTAAACCCTTTTTATCATGTTAATTTTAATTACAGTAGAACTACATTATGGAGCTTCTTAATGATTTATAAAAAGCATTCAACAAAAAAGACGTTTGATTGCTAATTTCTCTGTGCAATAGGATTTCAGAATATATCTTGAAATAGATACAGTGTCCTTATCGTAAATCTCCCCTTTTTTGCAAGGACATGATTATAGGATTTCGTGATTAATGTGAATACATTTTGTGAATACATTTTACAAATACATTATCTGAGATTTATATGAGTATGAGTGAGTTCTTGTAATGTTTTCTTTTTTCTGTAACTTGTAGTTCTAGATCTAACAACACATTCAACATTTAATCAGCCCTCTACTTTTTAAAGCACTAATTTTTTCCATTTTTAATAATTAATTTTTTAATTGATTTGTACAATGATTCTCTGCTGAATTCCTTTTCCATTGTTAGCAGCAGGAACGTGTTTCTGCTTCCTGAGTCAGACATAATAAAAAAAAATTATATGGTCAGCTAGTGACTGTCCACTGTATCTGAAATTCCATGTTATTTGATGCAGTGAAACTTTATGGTTATATGTAAAATACAGTAGTTTCTTAAGTGCCATTGTGCTGAATTGCAATTAGATTACCATCAGTCCTGTAGTCAGTTGTGAATACAACTGAAAGAAGTTTACCACAATCTGATGTGTGATTTAACATTGGCTCATTTTTTGTACAGACAATGCAAGTGGCTTTCTCTCACTTTGCCACTGTTGAAAAGGTCTGTAAACTCCTATAGAAGTATTTCCTCTGACATGAAGTGTGTGGACACTATTAGTTTCCTGATTAAATTGCTGTGATCTTTTCTTTTTTATCCAGTCATACTAGTTAGATCCTTAACATATTAAGCGTCAGTGTTATGATTGCATCTCAATTTGGAATGGTTTCTATTGTCTAAGATAACATAATTCCTTGATATTCAGGCCAAAAATAAAAAAACACAGTGGTTTGTAATGGCTGTATGTCATTATTATTATAGGAAATGAAGAGATAAAATAAGATGCTCCCCATTATTTTCTTTAAATCAGAATTACTTCTCTTCACTTCAGTATTGTCATAGATACCTGTTTTGAACCACATCACCATTCTGAAGGAGCAAGTAATACAACAGGTTTAGTACACTGATAGTGAGTGCTACCACCATCAGCTGAACAGAGTCTTGAAAATATTGTCAAAACCTTTGTAAACAAAGGAACCAAAAGTGTTATTTTTTAACACCTACTTCTCTCTACATTTTGTGAGAGAAAGGACGTTTTTAAAAGGCGACGTGAAAGGCGAAGAATCCTAGCTAACTTAAAATTATTTTTTCTCATGTGGTATTACATTATTATTTTAGGGATCTCTGCCCATTTTGGTATGATGTACACAGAGAGATGCTGATACAAGGCTAACAGGGGGGTATGGCTGGAACAGTAATTCTTGCATTCAAGCCTCAACTCACTCAGGAGATTTAAGTCTCCTATGAGAAGGCTCAGGCAAGTTGCAGGAAAATGAAAAGAAATGTGTTTTTCTAAATCATTCTCAGTTACAGCTCTCAAATGTAGAATGTTCTGTTGCTATTGAGTCTTCAGCAGAGTTGGTACTTTTGAGGATTCTGTGGTGAAATAAGCAAGACAAGTAAGAGAAAGAATTTGCCTTGACTTCATATAAGAAATATTGACAAAAAGGGATAATACAGTATTATTTTTTTCTTCTTTTTCATTTCTTTTAATATAAAACTGCTAGGTCGCATTTATAGGGTATTTTGCAAGAAAGTGTAAATGTGCTTTAGGAACAAAATGTTCTGGCAGTGTGTAATAAACTACCAGTGATACACATTTAGTTTTTAAAAATTTAAAGATTAGTAGTGCCTGGAATGGAAGTCCGATATTTAACGGCAATTGAACATCCATCTTTACACTGTGCCACATCTTATGCCCTGTGGCTTAGTTTCCACTTGTGTAAAATACAGTTAGCAGTGTCTTTGTTGTAATTTTTGGATGAAAAAAGACTCAGTAAACACAATACACCATTATTCTTAATGACCTAATAAACTTACTAATAATATAATAGGAAAGACTAATATTTAAAATAAGAGGAAGGATCTCAGACTTTTGTGGCCACTGACGCCATTCGTCTGTCTCCACAACCTTGCCTTTCCATGTTTATTTCAAATGTATGACAATTGTCTTGTCTTTCTGTAGTTTGTCACAGGAAAAAACACCACAAAATGTGTTTCAAATTATACAAAACCTTACTAATTCTTAAAACAATCCACTAAACTAGTCATTGCCATCATAAGATTTAATGGATTAGAGCCGGACTTTCTAATGCCCTGTTAATTTGAAATTGCTGGTCTAATAAGCCTAGTTACAATTACAGTTCAAATTGCATTATATAAATGTCATCTGTAGTTGGGGATTAGGATTACAGATTGAAACAGTGACAAAGTTATGACAATGAATATATTTTTTCCTATCATAATACTCTTTAAGGTTGGCAGCATACCTGTTTCTTAACCCAAGGGCAAAGTTAAAAGAAATTTGGGGTAGAAAAAAATAAAAAAATAAAAAAAACCTGGTTATAGAGTAGAAAGTTATTGGTATAGCCATATTAAATAAATCTTTGTTCATCATGAATTAAAATTATCCAGCATGGCCCCTGTGAAGAATTGGAAAACTCTATCAATTCTGAATTAAAAGATGTCCTTTTATAGTACATCATCCCTATCCCTGTGCCTAATAGGTTCCCTTCTTCCCAATCTCAGAAGACAAAAAATTAGCAGGGATTGACTTTTTCCAAAAAAAGAATGTCAGAAAATCTATCTTATCTTACAGTGCTAATGTAGTTTACACTATTACCCTGAATTCAAACAACATAATTTAGTAAAAGCTTATGTACTGCTATGCAAGTCTCTGGAATGAAGTACGTTTTCTGTACAAGAAAAGACCCCTCATCAAAAAAAAAAAAAGGCCTGAAAAAAAGTCTTGTGTTTGTCTAGGTTAATTCTGATGCATACTTTCCACTTATTCAGCCTGTACTTCTGCCTTTTCGATGTTTTTCAGAGCTAGTATTTTTTACTTTAAATGCTAATAGGCTTTGATTATCTGTCAAATTTTAGTTAAGTGTCTAAACCATTTTCAGTCTACTGAAAATATTGACTTGAAAGGGGAATATCAGAATTGCCCTTATGAATTCAAATACATGAGATCTGATCAGACTGATCCACAGGGCATTGCCATTGTGAATGTGCGGCTGCCATTTTTCATTTGTGGAAAGTCATGATGGTTAAGGGAAGTCCCTGTCAGTGGAAAGGTTAATGTTACACCCACCCTTAAGAAAAGCAAGGAGGAGATGGAAAGTACTATAAGCCTCAGCTGCTCTAAAGGTCCAAGCACGTCTCTGAATTTATTTCCAGACCCATAAAGGGCATTAAAATACTCAGGACTACTCAACATAGAGATTTACAAGTGTTTGATGGACCTGACCGCTTCCATGATGAAAAGACTGAGCAGAAGAGAGTAGGTGTAACACACTTCAGTTTAGTAAGGCTTTTGAAATAATTTCTCAAAACTCTCAGTCAGAAACAGGAAGTCTGGCCGCCTGAACAGATTGTTAAGTAAGATTAAAGCGTACAGAATGGTGTCTCAGCGTCTTGCTAGCAGCTTGTAATGAGCACTTCACCATCAAGTGTTGATACTAGAGTCCATGCTGAGATGCAGTGTTTTGTACCTACAGGAGATAACCTGTAGGTTATCACCGGCACAAACCAGCAAGTAACTGACTAGGTCACAACTCCACTGGAGAAGTTCTGGGGACTTCAATAGACTGGAGAGTGGATAGCAGCCAAACAGTGCATTCTTCATCACATACATAACAGAATATGCACTAAAGTAACTGTACCTAGTGGACCAAGGAGAATGCTGGGGGGAAAGGGCTGCCAGGATGGCCAGGTCCTAGAGCACATGATCTTGGTGATAAGCACTTGAAGGGGCTGAGATTACTTAGTCTGCTGTTGAGGATGTGAAAAGTTGCCCGAAGCAACTTTCAGAGTACTTGCAAAAGGCAACAAATTTAAGCTCTTCTCAGTGGCAGAATGCTGTTTAAGGAGAGCCAAGTGCCCTGGACTTGGAGGTTCAGATGGAATATTGGAAAAATCTTCATTAGGAATGTGGTGCAGGACTGAATCAGCTTGTCTGGGGAGAGAGGCTGGGGAATTTCTGATGCTGAGTTTTTTTGGATTCAGACAAGGCCATGACTGATGCGATCTGGTGTTGATGATAGCCCCATTTTGAATGAGCTCACCAGCACCCTCCAAACAGCAGTTCTGAAATTATAGTGGAGTTGGTCACATAAACTTTGTCTAATTTTAAGACAGTAGAGTGAACTAGCAACTGTGAAACATAGTCCCACTGCAATATGGGAATGTAGGTAAAGAGAGGGGAGAAATGTTACGTAACTTCTTGCAGTATTTAATGCACGGGCATCCTAGATGCCTACATCCTACTTTACAATTACACATATTTTTTACTTCACATATTACTCTCTCCTCTGACTTGAATCTTTCACCTTCCATTTTCTTCCAACTTGTGTGTCCTATATACACTGTCAAAATTGTCACAGACTGCTTACCGCTGGGCAAGCGATAGCATCTAAAATGTCTGGTTTGGAAATAGTCTTGTATATCAGCAGGAAAATCAGAACTTGATATATGCATGAATTCAAAACTCAAGTTTCTTTCGGTGGAAGTACTATTGTGGCTTTTCCACAATAAAAGGTTTTCCTAATAGTAAAAAGTTATTAGGTTATGAAAGAATAAATGATGATTTACAATTAACAGGATTATCTAGGAAAGTACTGTTGGCTTGGAAAAACACAGACTGGGAGTTCTGCCCAACAGAAGGTTGGAAGGACCTGGTTAGAAAGTGCATCTCGATTTTAGGAGTTCTTTATTTCTGGGATTCAAGGTAGACTTATAAGATGGAGAATGCATTAACATATTAGAGTTGATGTAGATGTACATTTCCACTCATAAGAAATTTAGAAAGAAATTTATGAGATTTTAAATCAATGCAGATCTGTGAGGGAACAGGAAAAAGGGTGGCAAAATGAATTTTTTGATCAAGAAAGTTGAAATTGTACATGAAGCTCATAAGAAATATCTAATGAGTAGATTAATACTGATTGGACAAAATGTATTAAGGTTCTGTAACAGCAGTTTTGGCAATGCATTCTCAGTACTCATACTCAGGCAGACGGAATAGAAGGATAAGACAAATACATGTAAATATTTTTCAAAAGAACATTTCCCCATGTGCTTTTCATATTTGTCAGGAGTGTAACAATTATAAGCTCTTCATGAATAAGAAGTGTTAAATTTTAGAGTATTACCACAGGCTACAAATATGAATTCTACATTATTTTAAAAAACCAAAACCGACCCAAACAAACTAAACCTTACAAAATTCCTTTTGTTCCGGATCTTTGATTGTGAATGAGCACGAAAGAATCTGAAATGTAAAGCAAATTGTAAAATATTTTTAGAGTGAAGCTCCTGTTCAGAAAATTTTAACTTTATTTTTAATGTGGGGTTTACAAACTCCTGACACTATTGGTTTATAATGCAAAAGCTTCTCTGTGGCAGCAGGCTCAGCATTGCTATAATTAAACCTTTCTCACACTGATTTACAGCCAGTCTTACTCGCAGTGGGGAGACAGCTTACTCATTGGCGAAGATGGCAGAGCAGAGGAGGGTTCCAGGCTGGGAAACATTTCCGAACCTGATGTGGTGAAGATTGGAAGTGTAACATAGGGAATAAGGGGAGGAGGCGTTTAGGGAGTACGAACCGAACCCATTTTTAACCCACCGTAAAGTTCTCGGTGAACTGCGGCGTGAGCAACTTTGCCACCTGCCGTCGCTTTGCAATGCGGGGAAGAACTCAGTCGTGTCCGGCTGGCTCCGGAGCGCTGACGCCAGGTCCCTTGGCGCCGGGCGCAGAGAACCGCGCCCGCAGAGCTCATGGCGTGGGTAGTGGGCTGGGGCGGAGGGGGCGCGGCGGGCTGGGGCGAGAGTAGCCCCTCTGTGTTCACCCCACGTTCCCCTCCAATCACGCCCCCAGCACACTCCTCCGCGCCCTCCGCAGCCAGCTGCCGGATCCACTCTGCCCCGCGGTGGTTCCACCCCGACTTTAAGTATTTCCGAGCGGGAAGCCGGCCCCTCTTCTCCTTCTCCTCCCCCTCTCCCCGCCTCCCCCTGGCAGGACCCATCGGCGCGGCGGCCGCAGCCGCTCCCAGCGCGATCGCGGGGCGGTGCGGCAGGAGCTGTCCAACTTTTCAGCACAGTTTCTTCGCCGCTGCTCAGACGAGGGCCCGGTGCCGCCCGGCCCGAAAGCATGGAATCAACACGCGGCGACACCGGCGGCTCGTCCGCGGTGCCCGGCACCAGCGACGGCAGCAGCGACGGCAGCGCCGGGGTCAGCGGGAGCCTCCAGGCGCCGAAGCATCTGTGGCGGCACGACCAGCACTACCCGCCGCAGCTGCGGCAGCGCCAGTTCCTGCAGCACCAGCCGCCCCCCGCGCCGCCACCCGCTCCGCGGGGCCGCTGCCTGGCCGGGGCCCGCGTAAGGCATCGCGGCTACTCCGACACAGAGCGGTACCTCCACTGCCGCGCCATGGACCGCGCCTCCTACGCCGTGGAGACTGGCCACCGGCCCGGCCTGAAGAAATCGCGGATGTCCTGGCCCTCCTCTTTCCAAGGGCTCAGACGGTAGGAGAGGGCTCGGCCCAGCGCTCCGGCCGCGTGTGTGTGTGCGCGGGCGGGCGACGGCGGGGAGCCGCTCTCCCGCCCGCCATGGTCGCTCCCGGCCGCAGGCTGGGAGTGGGCGGGGGCCGAGGAGGTGCGGGCACGGCGGGACCCCCGCCCAGCCGACGGGAAGGAGACTAGAGCACAGCTGGGCAGCTCACCTCCCCGGGGCGCCAGGCACCGCTGGCCTGGAGCCCGCCTGACCCGGGCACGGGTGGCGGCGCGGCGTCCCGTACACGCCTGTTCGTGGGTGGAAAAGCGATCGCGGAACACGTGGGTGGGAGCGGGACCACGGCTGTGCCAGCGCGGAGCCGGGAGCAGGGCGGCTACGGCGTGGCGGCTGGCAGCCGGGGGCCCTGCAACACCCTTCGATCCCCCTCCGCGGCCGCCGCCCAACCCCACCGCTGCCCCGCTCCGCCCGGTGCCCCCCGCCGACCCGGCTGCCCTACTCGCTGGAGCTTCTCGTGCTGCCCGCTCTCCCCGAGAAACTACAGCGGCTGGTGTCGAGCGGGAAGGACGCAATTCGTGTGGTGTCTGCACAAAGTTAAAATAATGAGAGCACTGGGAGGTGGGAGACAGTCTAGCGAATTTATGGTTAGGGTCCTGCTGGCTTGGATGTGTTTAGATGAGAAAACAGGCTAATGGTTTCTTAGCCGGAGGGAGGAGTCCGTCATCTACTATTCTATTGTTCCCTGTTAAATGAGCTGTAGGTTTGTTTTGTAGCGTGTAGCTCACCAGTGCCTGTTTTGTACTTAATGGTTGTCACAGGTATCTGTTTTAAAATCAAATTATCTGTCAAAATCAGTGTGATAACGACATGTGATCGCTGACTTTATAATTTGATATTCATTCTAGTAGCTGGAACCACTTCCTTTTAGTGGAAAGCCACACATTTAGATTTCAATATTAAGCGGACATTGCGAATGTAGGATTTATGGAGTGAATGGTGAGCAGAGTGGCAGCTTGATACTCAGCTACTCTGTAAATGTTTGACTTCCTTGGGTAATAAGGTTTTTATGGCATGATATGCACGATGAATAAATAATAGAGTCCTTTATGAATTATGATTGCTTTGTGTGTTTCTGTGATACACACTGTATTCTTTATTATGGAGCCTTGGCCATAAAACTGAGCAAGACATACTTGAATATTCTCTAGCAGTTCTTGCTCTATTTCTGCCAAACATTGGGTTCATTTCCATTTTTTATATCATTGAGAAATAAAAAGAGGTTCAGCAATTCTAAATTAGAACTACACTTTCACATCACTTATCTTTAAAATGTCTTTTAATGTCTTCCGTTTTCACACAGCCGTTCTGTTGTTACACCTCTGTGTCACTTGTGTGAACTCACGCATGCCCAAAGTTAATAATGTTAAATTTTTCACTATGCAAGATTTGAAAGAAGAAATATGCTTCAAAAATGAAGAAATATTCAGTGTAATGCCCTATTCAGTACATTCCGGTTTCTTTTTTAGAAAAAAATACTTGGCATCTTGGGGTTTTGATCTTTAAGACTGAAATATTTCAATTTTCTGAATGCGAACAAGTTTAGTGTATGTGACCCATAATAGTTGGCTCGTGTGTCTTCAGCATTAATCCACAAGTGATTAGTTACCGAGGGGATGAAAACTCAAGGTAGGAAGGTACAGTACACGCTTATTTTTTTTGGTTAGGATTTTGATGCCATTTAAAAATATCAGATCACAACTCTTATTATGCCTATTTAAACAGGAATTAAAATTTCTCCATGAACAGGAGTTCGGTTTTTTTAAGTTTCTATTGTTTTCGTAAGTGCAGTGGTGTTGTTTTGACAAGACATGCTGCTTTGCCATTAACCGTGGATTTAATTTTCATTTTAAGGGGCTGCTTAAGAAATTCTGTGCCTTTGTAGATACTCTAAAGCAAAGCAGAGCAAAGAAGCTCAATCAAACTGAAGACTTGGAATGAAACAAACAGCTACAGTTTGAAAATACAAAATGAACTATAATGAATTGTTTTATAAATATGTTCAAGAAATACCAGAAAAGTCTGTCCAGGACTTTAACTTCAAGTTCTATGTCAACTCCTTTTTTTTTTTTTTTTTCCACAGAAAGCAAAGCAAAATACCTTATTAGTATTTCTTGTAAAACCAGTAACTTGCTATAAAACCTGTAAAAAACCGCACCCATCCTTTTTGAATTATTTCAGTTTCCTTGTCATATGAAGACTTCTTAATGTTTCTCCCTTAGTTGAGAGTATTTGTCATTTTGTCCCTATCTGTCAGAATAACTTTTCTGAATGGATTTCCATATATTTATTGTGGTTTAGGGCGGTAAGTGCATCTTTCAGAAAACCCCAAATTTTGTCTGAATATGAAAAGGTGGGGGAAAAATTTGTATAGTCGTATACAGAAAACACACTATCTGTTAGGGACAGTACTAAACATTAATGTCTCAGATATGCAAAGGTTGGTATCTATAGCATTGTCCTACCAGAATTTGTCTTGTTCTGAAGATACCCTAATTCCTAAAAACTCAAATGAAAACCATGAAGAAACACTTAGAAGCCAAATATGCAACCCTCATGGTTCTTTTAGTTCCATAGAAAATTTGAAAACGTGTTACAGCTGTATTTTTCAAAAGAACTGAGGAGAAGGAATTACATGTATTAAAATTTGAGTTAGAACAGACTTTATTATCCAGGCTGAAAGGAGTTAACATTTAAAAGGCAAAATGAACTAGCAAAAATTCTAAATTGAATTAGGTGAAAAATGCTGTCTGCTTGTAATTTGGAAAATTAAGTATTTTTATAACCTTTCTAATGCTTACTCTGGCTCCAAATGATCATCATGAACGTTGTACACAATTAGTAGAGCCCAGTATTTCCTTCAAGGAGTACAATAGCACTTCATTACACAGAGCAGTGCACTAGAATAACTAGCTGATGCATTTTTTCTTGAAAGTCAAGATTGTTCCTATGTTTTCAAAGGGGAAGGTTAGTGCTTTGAAGTCATATGCACAAGTGCTATACAAAAGCCAAGGGAGTCAAGATGATAGCTAGGAATATCTGTGATTTTTTTTTTTTTTTTTTTTGCTATTTCTTTACTGTATGATCTTTGACAAGTTAATTAATCTCTCTCTGGCACTGTTTTCATATGTGTAAAAAATAAAAATAATAAATACTATCAATACAGGATTATGTTAAAGTAATTTTCTTAGGTAATACAATAAAAAGTACTATAGTAAAACATAGGACTAGTGGAATTGGGAAATACATAATCTCAAATAATTTTCCAGTCAATTGTGCAAAGACATTAAGCGCAATAAATCGAAATAACATTCTGATTGTCTTCAAAAATTTCATATACTGCTATTTGCTTCTTACGTAACTCTCATTCTTTCATGGTCTATATTCACAGTTTAGTTATTTAAGAAAAAAACTTAGCATTTTTAAAGGCCATTAGTCATATGTCAATTAAATCATCTTGCCATATCATCTTTCTGTGTTCTATTTTTCACTACTGACTGGAAAAAATGGAGAAGAAATACCATCGGTCCTAATTCCACTGGTTATGGAATTTTCCAAGATGTTGGATCCTTAAGATACATCCTAATCCCGTAAAACTCTTATCTTTTTGTCATGTTTCCCAGACTGTCCTTTTTAAACTATAGGTCTCCTGTAAATTTTATCTGAAGGGATCTGCGGGCCTAGACTTCTTCACTAAACCAACTTTTCACCTGTATTTATGCATAAGCAATCACGAAAAGGTGAGGCAACATTAGCGATTTGCTATCCAGTAGTTCTGGTGCTTGTTCCGTAACGCTGTTCATTTGAAACTGTACTTTGAAAAGTGGCCATTATAATTAGTTGCTGTCATAAAAACTGACTTCCTTTCACTTTCCATTCCTTGTATGGGACTAGATACAACCAGGTAGCATCTACCACTGCATTGTTAACATCTGAAGATTGCTCTGAAGTTATACATTTCTACTTGAAGTGTCAGTGTTGTACTTACACCACTTTAAATAAAGATTTAAGAAACCAAAATGGCATCCAAGATTGAAGTGTAGTATTTCAGTGGTCCAGGGGCTTTATTCTCTGTTAGGGGAAGAATGGAATTTTATGAGTTAATTTTTCAACTTTCTGACGTCTGGGATACTGTATGACACTGTAATTATTTAGCTAGATAAGCCCTTGGATTTTGTAGCTACAAATGGAGCACCTGGAAAAACAATGGTGCCTTTGCAAATCTTGGTGAAAGCCTCTTGTGTACTGCAATAAAATGCATCTTTCTTTCCACCTTAAAATTCGTTCTGTTCTCCTGCTTGGTTTGCGAATCTGATCTATTATTTCTTAACGACTTCTACACAACCTAAGGAAAAGAAGGGTGTTTTCCAATTTTCAGGCCAATAGAAAATGCTCTCAGAATTTAGTAGCAGTTTCTAATTAAGAATTTTGTTGTTTACTTGTCTGGCAGTGTTTTATTGCTTTGTTTACTACTAAGTGGTCTGGCACCCAACATGTTACAATAGTTGGCATATGCTAGCCCTCTCTCAAACATACGAGTAATTTTTACAACTTAATAAACATTGTTGGATTAATATGCTTTGTGGATTGTCCGTAAAGATAAATAAGAACTTTGTATTTTGAAATGTTTTCAGTAAGTGACTACAAGATCTTTATTTCCATGTTTGTTTCAAAAGGTTTGTTGGAATTTGTAAAAATACTAAGCTTTAAAGTTCGTGTATCCAGATATATTAATTTTTATATCAGTGCAAATGAATGGTGCCAGTTTCCTAATTTAGTCAGAAGAGAAACCTGATAATTTAGCAGGACAAGCTGATCATAAAGATTAATGTAGGATTAAACACTTCTAATTAAAGATACAGGTATATAAAGTTCTGCCTGAAAATTATTAACACAACTTCTTAATGCAATTTTGAGTGGAAGCCGTGTAATGCTGTTTTTCTTTTAACATTTAAAAATTGTTTTTAATATAGCAACATTGTTTAAATACTAGTATTACAGATGTCCTTCCATGAAGTGGTTATGTGAATGAACACACAAACTCAATGGTGTCAGCTCTGTGGCACTCAGTTGGTGCTCTGAACATCTTTTCTTGGGGCACTTGATGCATAGCTGAGGGGTAATTTAGGTGGCAATATTGCCTAAACAGCTAAAATAACCTAAGTGAATTTCTTATAAAAGTTACCTCTCTTGCTTTCACCCCAGCTGGCATCTAAGCACCACACAGCCACTTGCTTACTCCCCCCTGGTGAGTTGGAGGAGAGAATTTGGAAGAGTAAAACTGAAAAAACTCATGAGTTGAGATAAAGGCAATGTAATAGGTAAGTCAAAATTCAGGTGCACAAGGAGAGCAAAACAAGTAATTCATCCACTATTTCTTGTCAGCTGGTAGATGTTCAGCCACCCCAGGAAAGCTGTGTGCCAGTATTCATAATAGTTACTTGGGAAGGCAAATATGATAACTCCTAACTCATCATCACCTCCACTTCTTCCCACAGCTTTATATGCTGAGCAGTATATAAAGCTAGTCAGTTGGTGTCCCAGCTGTATCCCTTCCAAACTTCTTGTGCACCTTGAGCCACCTTGCAGATGGGGTGAGGTGAGAAGCAGAAAAGGCCTTGAGACCTTAAGTGTTTCTTAGCACTACCAAAACATCCCAGAATTACTAACACTGGTCTCAGCACAAGTGCAAAACATAGCCTTCCACTAGCTGCTGTGTAGAAAATTAACTCTGACCCAGCCAAAGTCAGCACAAAATCTTATGTGGAGTTAACTCATTTTAACTGCACCATGCTCTTTCATCAGTGAAGACTTAGAAGCACACAGTTGATTGGAAAACCCATGGGATTATATTGATGTGTTAAAACTGTACATGTATGAGGAAGTTGAGAATGTAGAGGTCTGAAAGCAAGGTAGAACCATTTGACTGCTAAATAGGTTGTACTGATGGACAAGTTCAAATACTGAATTTTTTGCTCGTGAAAGATGAGCTTCATATAGAAAGGGTGTCCAAAAAACCCCACTCTGTGTCACTTGATAGAATGGTTTAAATAAAGATTGGTAGGTGCTGACATGGGAACTGTCAACTTACCTTTGCCACTTTAACCATTATGAGGAAAGAAGATCATTGCTAGGACAAATTATTCGTGTAAACAAGAACACAGTTTATTTCTGAGAATGAGGGTTATTTTGGGTGATGTGCTGATCACCACCATGTCTGGATCAAAACTAAAGCTCTTTTATTAATGCCTGTTTAGACTGCATATTTAAAGATTATAATAACATTTGTTAATAAGAGTGACAATGTATAGGTAAGATACTAATTTCTTTTGACGCAACAATCCTGTTACCCACAAATCCATGGGATGTGCCTGAGAGCGCTAAGGGAGATGGCAGAAGTCATTGCTAGGCCACTCTCCATCATCTTTGCTAAGTCATGGGGATTGGGAGAGGTAGCTGGCACTAGAGGATAGCAAACGTCACTCCACTGTTCAAAAAGGGTAAGAAAGAGGAGTCAGGTAACTGTAGACTGGTCAGCCTCACCTCCATCCCAGGAAAGGTAAGGGACAGTTTGTCCTTGATGCTGCCTCTAAGCACATCAAGGACGAGAGGGTCATTAGGGAGGACAGTCAGCATGGCTTCACCAAAGGGAAGTCTTTTATGAGGGCATAACCAGGTGGATAGATGATGGCAAAGCAGTGGATGTGGTCTGTCTTGACTTCAGTAAAGCATTTGACACAATCACACATCATCCTTGCAGCCAAACTGAGATAATGCTGTCTGGATGATCAGGTAGTGAGGTGGATTGTGAAATGGCTGCAGGATAGAAGCCAGAGAGTAGTGGACAATGAGACAGAGACTGGTTGGAGACCTGTAGCTAGTGGAGTACCCCAAGAGTTGTTACTGGGACCAGTCCTATTCAATCTATTCATTGATGACTTGGATGAGGGATAGAGAGCACTGTCAGCAAGTCTGCTGATGACACAAAGCTGGGAGGTGTAGCCAACACACCGGCAGGCTGTGCTGCCAGTCAGTGGGTTCTGGACAGGCTGGAGAGCTGGGCAATGAAAAATCTAATTAACTGTAACAAGTGCAAATGTAGAGTCTTGCATGTGGGCAAAACAACCCCAGGCTCTTCTCAGTGTCATCTAATGATAGGACAAGGGACAATAGATGTAAGCTGGAACAGGGGAGGTTCCACGTAAATAAGAGAATATGAGAAGGAACTTCTTCATGGTGAGGTGACAGAGCACTGGAACTGACTGCCCGGAGGGGTTGTGGAGTCTCCTTCTCTAGAGATGTTTAAAACCCACCTGGACATGTGTGACTTGATCTAGGTGATCCTGCTGTGGCTGTGGGACGGGACTAGATAATCTTTAGAGGTCTCTTCCAATTCCTGATGTTCTGTGATTCTGTGATCTCCTCCTTGAAGAATTAAGGCCTTAAGGTATGTATAGGTTACAGGAGATGAGGAACATCTGTCAATTACTAATAGCCAGGAGATGCCCCATTGTTATTCATTCCCCAAATTATTTTCAGTTGTATCTGTCTCCTCCTTGGTGTCTTCCCAACGACATAGTGTGCCCTGCTGTGAAGACTTCAGACTAACCATTTAGCTTAATAATGTGGCTGCTATTACGCATAAGTGCCTGCTTAGTTACAGGTATTTGGATTAGGTCTGTAGTACTCTATTACACTACAGTATTTGCACCACAGTTTCTGAATATCTTCTAGTACATTAAAGAAAAATAACACAAATTTCATGCTTAGTTAACTTACTGTGTGTATGTAGATCTGAAAGGGCCAAAGGAAAAATAAAGGTATGTAACATAGAATTGTGGAGTCATAGAATGATGTTGTTTGGAAGGGGCCTCTGGAGGTCACATGGTCCAACTACTGATCAAAGCAATACTGTTTAGAACAGGTTTCTTAGGGCCTATTGAGCACAAGGAAAGAGATTCCACAGCCTCTCTGGGAAACTGTTCCAATATTAGACTACTTAATGAGAAAATATTTTTCCAATATCTAATCAGAATTTCCTGTGTTCTGACTTGGATCCTTTGTTTGGCATCAACAGTGTGCCCAGGTGGTCAAGAGGGCCAATGGCATCCTGGTCTGGTAATAGCTTTGCGCATCTCAATTGAAGGAGGACACTGAGCTGCTGTGTCCAGTGAAGGACAGCAACACTAGTGAAGGGCCTGGAGGAGTGGCTGAGGGACTAAGGTTGTTTAGTCTGACAAGGAGGAGGCTGAGGTGAAACCTTATTGCCCTTTACAACGACCTGAAAGGAAGTTGTAGAGAGATGGGGGCCAGTCTCTCTCTCTCTCTCTCTCTCTCTCTCTCTCCCTCTCCCTCTCCCTCTCCCTCTCCTCTCCTCAGGGTTACTTCCAGAAAGGCATCCCCGACTCCCCAAACCT
>JAOXOE010000874.1:12979119-12998867 GCA_028565055.1 Phoeniculus purpureus | reverse complement strand
AACCTTGCAAGGGAGGTCAAGGGCAACAAAAAGAGCTTTTTCAAATACATAGCAGGCAAAACTAAAACTAGAGGCAATGTAGGACCTCCTATGTTCCAGTTTGTGCCCATCACCCCTTCTCTTTTTGCTAGGCATCGCCAAGAGTATAGTCCCATCATCCTGACCATCTCCCTTTACATACTTTATAATAATTTATGACATCTCTCATGATTTTCCTTCTCTCTAGACTAAACAGACACAACTGAGCCTCTCCACATAAGGCGAATGCTCCATCCCCCTTGCTGAAGGCTGATTACTGTAACCTAATGTAATGTTAGGGATGTACTGACTCCAGGTGGTTTTGGTTTATATTGAACTGGACAGTTCAGGGACACTTAATCCTCCCTAAATAGAAGAATGAATGACTGGCTTCTTACAAGCCAGGATACCTTGGCAATTAGGCTTGAATATTATGTTAATCAAGAGGCTGTTACTTTAAAGATATAACTCAAAGTCTGCATGTCCCTTAGTTGAATACTCCTCATTATTCACTCATTATAATACTAAAAATCACACCCACAGGTCAAATATCTCCTGGCCTGGGTGAATCTTCCCTCTGCTAAGCAGGTGTAGTAAAAAGTAGGTACACTGCTAATTGTAATATGAAGTAAGGAATTATTTAGACAGTTAGCTCTGACATTTAAGTTGTAATCACCAATAGAAACATGATAAATAATGAATATATTCATTATGCTAATTTGGAGTGTACAAATTAATGAATGCTTTTACACTTCAGGGAGCTAGCTTTGTGGATGACCACTTAGCTCCCAGCTTTGCACAAACATGCAATAATGATATACCTTGGCCTTGTGTGCGGATCGGCTGCCAGCACACTGGATGAAAGAACTCAGATGTTGGGATAATATCCTGATCATCTTAGCGGCTCTGTGCTGGACTCTGTCCAGTAGTTCCCTGTCCTTCTTGAACCAGGGAATCTAGAACTGGATATAGTATTCCAGTAGTGGCTCAGATGTGTACCCAGGGAAGGGTAACCTTCCTTGACCTACCGGCCACACTCTTCGTAATGCACCCCAGGAAACCATTACAGACTATGAAATTAGTAAGCAAGTGCCCTGAAGAACAGGAGAAGTGTGGAGCACAAAAGCAGGACATGCAACTGGTGTGGAGCTGGTTGGTTAGAAAATGTTAAACTAGAAGAAGCAAATTAGGGGTGTGAGCTAGGGAAGGAGAAATGAGATTTAGACAATCACTAAAATACAGTAAGGTAGTAGTAAGCAGTAGTTTCTTGATACATAATTACTGTCTCCTCTGACAAGTCACAAATGATTAAAAAGCACTTTGTGTAAAAGCCACAGTTTTAATAACACAGTTTCTGCAAGGTGAAGTCCTAGAAATAAGCTGAGCAATTTTTAACACCAGTATGTATTGGTACGTATTGCAGAGACTATGCTACTTGTGGGGCTTAATAGTTTGCCCCGTCCAAGGTGGAATACACTTTTCAGGCAAACTGTCATAACTTCATTCCAGCAGCTGAGGGCACTCCAGGACCGGCAGTCCTGCCGTTGCACGCAATCCCGTAGTCAGCTAGCCTGAGTCAGGAGAGATCTGTTGATAAGAGAAAGCAAATGATGACGCCAGCGAGGTGAAAGGCCATCTGTGCCCAGTATGCATTGCACTGCATAGCGGTCTGTGTGACGGTAGGAGCACAGTGAACAGGAGCTGAGATTGGCACAATGGTGAAGAAAAACTGTATTAGCAGCATCCGAGTAAGTTGAGTTGTGAGAGTCTGGAGGCCAGGCAGATGGCTATTTGACATAACGTTTTGGTTGCCCTGGCATAATTCACAGTGATGAACACAGTGCCAAAGCTCTGTTAGATGCAACAGCTCAGACTTCCAGTACTTAATGCATTTCTTTCTGGACATATAATTCTTCAAACACCTTTCTTTCCAAGCGCTAGGGTCAGAATGAGCAGTTCCTGCTAAGACCTTCTTCCCACAAGCCTCTAATTAGGCCACTTACATCTCTGTCAAATTGCCATTACTCCTCTGACCCTGGGATTTATGCATGTCCAGGATTCCCAAGCCCTCAGTAATCAGGCTTTATGAAGAAAACTGTACAGTATTTAAAAATGAAGCTGTAGTGATGAGAATATTTTTGTCAGACAGAAGCATGAGTTTGAGCTACATTTCTCTTGTTCCTTGGTAGACATAACTGCAGTGCTGGATACTGATCTGGCTACAGAGCTTGCTCCTGTTTTAGCTAACTTGTAAATGATCTTCTCATGCAGGCTGCAGCTGCATTTGAGCACTCTGATGATGTGAAGTGGGAGATTACACACCATTAGGATCATTTTACTCTTCCAAAATCTGAATCGGTCAGTTTCAAGCCTTTGCATTTCTGTTATTTTATCCAAGTGAATAGCTTTAGAAGGAACAAGTGAAAAATTGTAATTGTAAAATATCCAGTAGCTCTCCAGAGAAGCTAAGAAAGGTAAGCAGTGTAAGATATGTCAGTACCAGAACACAGGCTTTTAAAGGCCTCTGGAGCACTTCAGTATTGAACTTAGTATGTATAGCTACAGTTACCTGAAGAGCTGTGTGTATGTGGACTTAGAAAGTAGTAGAAAGACTGGAAAAGTGGAAAGACGAAGGAGCAAATTCAAAGGCAGAAAGGGCAGAAGCACAATCCATCACTTGGATTACGAAAACTGTCAAAACTTCTTACGCTTGCAACAGCTTTTCCATTGTAAATCCTCACAATGAACAGTATGGTAAACTTGGCACCTTGAGGTAACAGTTAGGTGAATGCTACCTGCGCCAAAGTAAGAGAAGCAATCTTTAAGTAATTGAACAGGCTGCAATGGGCAGCCTTTTGTAACTCAGAGGGAATGCGTCAGCTTAAGAATTTGATTCAGTAAAGTACGTGAGAACAAATAATCCTAGTTTTGCATAGCAGAACACTTTGTATACCAGCTTTAACCATAAGCTTACATTCTCTTGAATCAAAAATAACAACGTTCCTAAACCTTTTCTGGACAAAGCTGATTTTTTAAAATCCATTTTCACAATCTGTAGTACCATTTCTTTCCAGTGGAGGGAAAACTTGTACATCTATTCTGCTTTTTTCCCCTTTCCCCATACGCCTTTCTGCACAGCAGAGCAAAGCAACTTACTGACAGAAAACAAAGCCTTAAGAAAACGTGTTTACACTTACATAACTTATTTTGCAATAATGGATACTAACGCGTAGAGACATAAATTGTGTGAGGGAAACAATATTCATCCGTGAAACTGATCTTTGTGAGGCTAAGGAGTGAGTGTGCACAGGACTGAGTATACTGTTTGTGTATCCCAGTTTTTCCATACTTTTGCTTTTACCTCTATACCTATGGTTAATCACTAATATTTCTAATGTGACTTTACTAGACTTTGCAGAGTGAGGTAGGAAGTTACACACCTGAACACAGGAGCACATGTCCAGTGAAAAACCGTAAGACAGGTAGAAATAGTGTACGCAATCCAATGTATTTGATACTCAGGTGCTGTGACCATCAGAATCCAATTTCTATGTAGGAGAATTTAAATACAGTTGATCTGCACTCTTGCTGTTTTGGTGGGGTGGGGTGTCTGATAAAACAATGCTTTTGGCACTGTAAAATACCAAAATGCCTTATTTTATAGTGTCGGCACTGTAAAATAAGTACATTTTGCTGTTGAAGTGTGAAATTAGAGCTGTTCAGAGACTGAAAATGTAACGACTCATACAGTTACGTACTTTGAGAGGAATTTGTATTAACTCAGTTAGATTTTACTTTTTACCAGAAATGAATGTGGATAGAAGTATTCTTAGTGCATGCCAACAAGCAAACACTACTTCAGAAGCATGTATGAAACCATGGAAGTAATGAACTTCCAAGATTTTTGGATCTTCAGAATGGGAGAAACACAATACAATTTTACATTTCAAAGCCTTTCTCCCATACACACACTCTTCAACAAGTGTCTGTATGCAGAACTCCAAGTCAGAGATTACTGGACTACAGTTGCCTTCAGGGGTCTTCAAATTAATTTATGTGCATTTGGGAGATTCCCGTTTGTGCCTTTAAGGAAATGCTGCTTGTGAAGACTTTCACTGCTGACTGTATCAGCCAGCTCTGGGGGTATCTTTAGGCATGGATTGTGCAAGCCAAGAAGGGACTGGGGCATGCACCCCAGAGGCATGCACTGCCTGGGTGAGTGCATGGGCTTCATGCCGACATTAAACAACCCAACCAGCCGGTCTCTCTGCTGTGGTACAGTAGTTTTAGGCATAGATGGAAAAAAACTTCCCCACGCGCGACAATACGACACTGGCGAGAGGGCTGCTCACACAGGACGATGGGTTCCCAGGAGCGTCCGCAGCCCCACAAGTCGTAACGGGCCGTGTGCTGCGGGACTCCCCGAGGCGGCGGTGGACTCAATGCCTGCAGGCGGCGCCAAACACGCCCGGCCTGCCTGCCCCAAAACCCGAACGAGTGCTACCCCGCCCTGCGCCTCGCTCTGCTCCTAGCCCAACCGCACGCCCGAGCGACCAAGCCCCGCCCTGCTCCCTTCTGGCCGCCCCGGGGCCGGACCCAGCCAAGGAGGGCGGAGCGTCGCCTGGGAGGGGCCATTCCGTAGCGCCGGGGCGGGGCCGCCGCCCACGATATAAGGACAAATGCAGGGCAGTGCCCGGAGTCTGGAGCGGAGTGGGGATCGGAGGAGTCGTACGGGCGCGGCGATGGAGTTGTTGCGGACTATTGCACACCCGCCGGGCGGCGGCTCTGCCAAGAACTGCGAGGTGGCGTTGGGCCGGGGGGCGAGCGGCGAGGCGCGCAGGAGGAAGGCGGAGGAGCAGCTGCCTTCGCATGCCCACCCTGCCGCCGAAGTCTCCCGGATTATAACCGACCCCACGACGGGGAAGCGTTATTGCCGCGGCAAAGTCCTGGGAAAGGTAATGGCCGCGGTGCGGGTACGCTTCTCGGCGCTGCGGAGCGCGGTGCTGGGCGCCAGCACGGACTGCGGGCGCCGCTGCGGGGCTGCTTTTCCGCGGGGGATGCCCTGCGCTGCCGCCCCCGATCTGCCTGGCGCGGGATTTGCCCCCGGCAGCCGGGTTCCCAGCACCCCGCATTATCTCTGCTTCTAAACACGAGCTGAACCGCGGCTTCAGCTTGGGCGCGTTTGCCGAAATGACCGTGGTGGTGCATCGGAGGCTGGAGGTGTGTGGGGGGTGAGATCCGCAACGCGAGCCTTCAGATAGGCGGTATAAACCTGAGACCTGTCTTCTAACAAACTGCCCTTTGCGGAGGAAGTTGTGCTGCTTGACTAATACATGTGCTGATGAGTGACTAAGTGTGGGACTTCTTTCATACCTGCTATAATTGTCATGTTCTCCCGTGTCTCTCTAGGGTGGATTTGCCAAGTGTTATGAGATGACAGATTTGACAACAAATAAAGTTTATGCTGCAAAAATCATTCCTCACAGCAGAGTAGCAAAACCTCATCAAAGGGAAAAGGTGTGTATGCGTGAATGACTTTTTTCGTCCTCAGACTCTCTTTGTGTGCTGGATTGCCCAGCCCTTTTCTTGAAATCACGTCTGCTCAACCTTGTGGATGAAAGGCTAACAACACTTCTTTTTTTTTTCCCCCTCTTGTCTCTTTAGATTGATAAAGAGATTGAGCTGCACAGAATGCTTAATCATAGACATGTTGTGCAGTTTTACCACTACTTTGAAGACAGAGAAAATATTTACATTCTTCTGGAGTACTGCAGTAGAAGGGTGAGCATCAGCTGAGAGAAACCGAGTATTTACTTATATGGAATCTGCCACTAATTTAAATGTATGATGTGTTATAAGGTATTTTTAGCTTTTTTTTGTTGATTCTCCTTGGACTGATTTGCTTTTACTTAAGGCTCATCTTGTGCGAGAACTGTCGGTGATATTTCTGCCTCTGTTTTTTTACCTCTGCAGTCAATGGCTCACATCTTAAAAGCGAGGAAGGTATTGACAGAACCAGAAGTACGATACTACCTCAGGCAAATTGTGTCAGGGCTAAAGTATCTTCATGAACAGGAAATCCTACACAGGGATCTCAAATTAGGTAAGTTCTGTACCTCACTGACTTCAAGACTTTCCTCCATCCCTGCCAGAATTGTACCACTTAGCACTTATATGGCTGTAGCTTAACTAATAGGATCAATGTAGTCTGGCTTTACAGTGGAAACCTGAAGTGCTTAAAGGGTGCCATTAAGCATTTCTACTTAAAAAATAAAAAATCTTGGCTAGTTTCTGGCTTTGAACAGAATATGACTCAGCACCTGTGGCAAATGTATTCCCATCTTACAAGAAAATGCCTAACTGGAGTTTTTCTGTCTGTCAGGTAACTTTTTTATTAATGAGAACATGGAACTGAAACTAGGTGACTTTGGCTTGGCAGCTAGGCTGGAACCACTGGAGCACAGAAGGAGGTAGGATCATAAAAACATGTAAAGTCTCATAGTGAACTGAAATTGATTTCTAAATGGGAAATCTTGTTCCTTAGCAAAAGGCGTTTGCTTCTGGGATCTAGATTTTCCTTTCTAGAAAACAGGCTGACTTGCTCAGACTTCTGTCTTCCTCTGAGCATTTTAGTAATGCCGGAGGCAAGGTCTAACTGACAAATAGTGAAGATATGGGTCTGTTTCTATATCATGTAGATGCGTTTCATGATGTCTCTACTATTAACATTCAGCTCCTCTTCAGGAGTCTCTAAATTCTTGTCTGAACTTGAGAAGAAAACCTGCCTTGTGAAAAACAGCTTCTCTCATCTTTCCATCTGAAATACTAACTGACTCTGCGGTGCTTTGACTTGCAGAACAATATGTGGCACACCAAATTACCTTTCTCCAGAAGTCCTCAACAAACAAGGCCACGGCTGTGAATCTGACATCTGGGCCTTAGGCTGTGTAATGTAAGTACTTCACTGCCTTTGAAATGAAATATTTTTATCACTGGCTCGGGCTTTTAAGAGTTCAAAGGGGAGATGCAGCACTGTCTCAGTTTGCAGCCCTTTATACATGCGTAGCTCAAGTGCAGAAGTTTTATTATGCACTAAGAAGGCTTTGTTGCCTATCTTACTGCATAGGCAAGTGCTCTGGTGGGGGAAAGGCAACCAAAAAAAACCCCGAACCCAAATTGATTATCTTTACTTTTAAACAGGTATACAATGCTGTTGGGAAGACCTCCATTTGAGACCACAAATCTTAAAGAAACATACAGATGTATAAGGGAAGCAAGATACAGCCTTCCTTCATCTCTCTTGGCACCTGCAAAACACTTAATAGCTAGCATGTTGTCAAAAAATCCTGAAGATCGGCCCACTTTAGATGAAATAATGCGGCATGAATTCTTCTTGCAGGTTTGTACTGTCTAGTTTTCTAGCGGAAAAATCTATCCACCTTAAAAATGCACTGTGGTCTAAAAATTTTGTATCTCATTTCCACAGGGCTTTACACCTGATAGACTTTCTGCTAGCTGTTGTCACACTGTTCCTGATTTCCATTTGTCAAGTCCTGCTAAAAACTTCTTCAAAAAAGCAGCTGCTGCTCTCTTTGGTGGTAAAAAGGATAAAGCTAGATACTTCGATACACATAGTAAGTGGATTGTAGCTACACTTGAGATTATCTCTGTGCTATCAGTGTCATACTAGTGAGGTAGAGCTATGAGCTTGCAGTGAAACACTTCTGTCTCAGAGCTTCCCTGCATTGATTATAACCTCTTTAACAATAAGTGTAGACGATGGGCTGCATCCTATGCCAACTTACATAAGTAAATGCTTTTTAGCAGCCATACTGACAATGTATATTGGCTGTCTGGTCATCTGTAACGTTCATTAAAGTTTAGTCTCAGTGATCTGTATATAATAGCCCCACTGTTCTGGGAAACTATGGCAGATTTAGAAGAAGCTACTGGAGGGGAAATAATGTGCTTTCTGCAGCTAACTTTTAAATTACAGAAAACCTTCCCGATGCATGGCTAAGTATTTATTCCTGTATTACAGATAGACTAGCTAAAGAAGAAGAAGAAATCTACAAGCTCAGGCATGATTTGAAGAAGACGTCAATAACCCAGCAGCCCCACAAACGCAGAACAGATGAGGTAAATGCAAGTGCAGTTCAATTCAAATCAAATAACAGTTGGGTGGAGTACCTATAATCAAATTATATTTGACTTGGGTATCAGGGTTTGGGCTGCACTCAGCATAATCAAGCTTAACTGATTAGCAAGATTGCTTTAAGATGGCTTAACCAAGCTTCACCAAAGTATAGTAGCCTTTGTAGAGTGACTATCAATTTTGGTTTTCTAGTAATTATAGTATCTGCCTAGACTCCATTGTTGTTTATATGGTAACTTGTCTGCTAGGTGCTCTTTCCCAGTGTTTCAAACAGAGGGTTTCACTTCATGTTTAACTAGGACTTCTCAAAGAGTGAATTGCTGAGATCTAACTCTTGTCACTTGGTGTTTGGGCCTGCACACAGCTGTTCTCGTACTAGGGCAGTGGAACAGAGGACTGATTAATAGTGTGTAAGATGCAAATTGAAGATCCAAAGAATGGAAAAACCGGGCATGCTGCATTAAGTTCAGTATAACAGCAGCTCTTTGTACTTGCTGGAAACATTAATACCAGTTTTCCAAGAATTATCACTTGTTAAGAAACAGGAGAGCTATGTAAAACTTGTGTATAAGCCTTGGCTTGTGTTATGTTTGCTTACATGTCTGACATCTCCTCTAGGAGATCCAGCCTCTTGTCACAACAGTAGCAAAGCCGGGAGCATTGCCAGAAACCAAGCAAATCGGAGACTCTATACGGATGATAGTCAGAGGAACTTTGGGAAGCTGTAGCAGTAGCAGTGAATGTAAGTGCAACAAAATGTATGCTAAAGCTCACCTCTAGTTTCTTCATAATTTAAAAACCTGAACGACTGCTTTCTTCCCAATGTCCTATTTTTTACACTCTTAACTCTTCCAAAAGATTGTCTGCAAAATTTAAAACTATGAAGACCTAAAAGAGAAACTGACTAAACTCACTACAGTCTAGATAACTGGACTGTTGTCTAGGAAAGAATGAAAGCCTGCTCTCTGTTCTCTTGTCACTCTAATAATCCTCCTCTTTCAGGCCTGGAAGACAGTATCATGGGAAGTGTTGCTGATACGGTTGCAAGGGTATTGAGAGGATGTCTGGAGAACATGCCTGAAGCAGACTGCATTCCCAAAGAAGAGCAGACAGCATCCTTCCAGTGGGTTACAAAATGGGTGGACTACTCTAACAAGTATGGCTTTGGATACCAGCTGTCAGATCATACTGTTGGTGTCCTTTTCAACAATGGGGCACATATGAGCCTTCTGCCAGACAAAAAGTAAGAATGGTTACAAAATTGACTGTTCACTAAGGCAGTTTAACTGTGAAATGCTTTGTCTAATCTCTAACATTTCTGTTATTACAGGACAGTCCACTACTATGCTGAGCTAGGCCAGTGCTCTGTCTTCTCAGCCACAGAGGCTCCTGAACAGTTCATTAGCCAAGTAACTGTACTGAAGTATTTCGCTCACTATATGGAAGAGAACCTTATGGATGTAAGTTCACTGCCTTTTGAATCTTGAGCTGTAAAAATGCAGTACATGTGAACTGAGCATTTAACATGTCTGTTTCCTTTCCTAGGGAGGAGACTTGCCTAGCCTAACAGATGTACGCAGACCTAGGCTTTATCTCTTACAGTGGCTTAAATCTGATAAAGCATTAATGATGCTCTTCAATGATGGCACTTTTCAAGTAAGTACGGTAGTATCAGAAAATTTTCCTAAAAGACTATTGTAATAAAGCTATGTGCCAGAAACTAAGAGGACAGCCTATGAACAGGAGCCTTTTCTCTTTTACAGGTGAACTTCTATCATGATCACACAAAAATCATCATCTGCAATCAGAGTGAGAGCTATCTCCTTACCTACATAAATGAAGAGAGGATATCCACAACGTTTTATATGACGACTCTTCTGGTTTCTGGGTGCTCATTGGACCTAAAACACAGAATGGAATATGCTCTGAACATGCTGCTGCAGCGATGTAACTGAAGGGACTGACTCGTAAAGCCAAACGGGACCCTCTTATTCACTGTGAAATCTACAGTGGGGATATTAAAATAACTAGTGTTTAATGGTGGATGTGTGGTACGAAAACTTGGCTGTCCTAGTGTGCTGGGCACACATCTGTTAAGTCTAAGCTTACTGTTGGACTAAAATGGTGTGACGAGGAGTTCTTCGGATCATAGTTTTCCTTGCTTCGTGTGTGTTAAAGATACGTTTTTGACTTGAACTCTGAGCACAGTGTGACTGCTTGCTCTGTGCTACTATTTCTGATGGAGTCAAACTGTGAATACACATCTGGAAAAGGGAGGGAAAGGATAGAAAACTCCATTGTTGTGGAATAGCTGTAATGAACAGCTGCTGGCTGCTTAACTGTGAACCTACGGCCATACTCCTTCTTTTCCTCTTTAAAATTTTCAAAAATACCCACACTTGTGGCTGGCGAAGTGCATTCCTTGTTAAATATTTTTTATTTATTACAGCCTAAAGTGCAGTATTTATTACATGACTTTTTTTGGATTTTGGCATTTTAAATATGAATCTCTTGGCAATAAAGAGAATGGAAGCCTAAAGCATCGGCATTGTTCTCCACTTTTTTCAGTATAACTCTTACATACTTTGCATTACTGTTTCCTTTATGCTATTTTTTTAAAAGTATTACAGATCAGAATATGGATGACTTCTAGTTAGAAGCACCAATATGTTGCTGCTAATTATAGCACCAACCCTAAAGCACCTAATGATCAAACAATTGTCATCTCCTTCTGCAAGTTTCTTGTCCTAGCAGCTGAAAACGTGTATGTTTTCAAGGTATTAGAGCCCAGAACTGATTTTGATGCTTTAGACTATAAAGAAGTCATCAATTCTGGATGACATGTGATGAACTGTAGCTATAAGTTGTATAAACTTCCTCCACTTGTGAAGAAACTAAAGTATTCTGACACCTCAATGGTAAATGGCTTGTCCATACCTACCATGGCTCAATAATGTACTTGAGTTGTGCGTGTCTTTCTAACCTATGTTAAATGGTAACCTTAGTAAAATCAAAATACCAGCTATGGTTTCATCTAGCAAGTTGATAACACTAGACACACACAAGTGTTACTAAGACCAAATACCAATTGGAGTAGTTCAAAGCAATTGGGAATAGCCTTGGGTTGGCCTGCTGCTTAGTGTAATTCTGTTAATATACCCTTATTAGAGAAATTGTTTGCCTAAACTGAAGGCAATGCTATTTGTGCAAATAGGTGGGATTATTGAGAACTCAGAACTAAGTGTAGAGGGAGAACTGCATATATGTAGGCTGGGCTTGTATCTTTCTAGGTATCATATAGCATCTATAAGCATAGAATTGTTCTCATGCAGCAAGGAGCAGTAGTTTGCTTATTTGCAACGTGTATGTTATGAAAGGCAACCTCAATTGCTGTCATTGCTTCAATCATAGCCACTGAATGCAAGGAGCAGGCAAGGTAGTCGATGTAATGTAATGAAGTACAGACACTAACCCAGAATACTGAGGAGTGGAGATATCACTGGCTTGCTTAATTGTGCAGTAAGTGTGTGTGGCTGATGGTTTTCCTTGTATTGAATAGCATGCATTAGGTAATATTTTCTTACTTTTTAAGTCTAGGAAGACCTAGCTGGGTTTTTCACTTGAATTCATCAATGTAACTCTAGGCAGTTCAGTGAAGTTAAATATATATTTGCTAAAGTGAGCAGAATTCAGCTTCCCAGTTGTCTGTTTTCTTCAAGCAATTGTGATTGATTTTATTCCTGGGAGGCTATGACTTACCTAATTCTGCTGTGCACATAAAACCACTGTTGAGCTCTTTTCTCCTATAAAGCAAGATCTCACTTTTTGCTTATGACACCATTAAGCATACAGTTGTGTGTACTTGAAACACTAATAGTAACTCGTATATAATAATACTTTCAAATGGAAAATGACATTTTTGTTTGTCTATGTGCTGGAGAAAGTATGGATGTTTACTTCAGCTGCTCTATTTTTTTTTTAAGTATCAAAATAATTCTTTGTAACTGAAACTGAGGCTCACTGAGAACCAAATTGACTTTTAGTGTAGGGTGAATGTAAAAACCATCATAACTATTGTAGGATGCTAATTGGTTGTGGATAGCTGTAGTGCGCCTCAAATGCAGTTATGTAAATCAACTGTTTGTATGCAACTTGTATGGTGCATTCTAAATCTACCTTTCTAGTTCTGCTCTGTATCCTTACCTCACTTTTTCTGTTCATATTGCAAAGTAAGACAGGTGTTCAGATCAGGTTAAGAAGAAAAACACATTTCAAAGTACACTACCTTTGCCCTAGTCCCTCAGTCCAAGGAGATCAACCTGCCTTGAAATTTGTAATATAGGAACTTGCATCAGAAACAAAGGTTCTGAAATTCTTTCTCAGGGTGGATCCTGCATGCATTAATCAACCTTATTTCCTAGTCATGTTACCATCTCAGTTGTAATTCTGCATATAGGGAGATTAATGTAAGAAAATTCCTTGTCCATTCCTCTGTGCTACAAATCTTTCTTGAAAGAAAGATATATGGTCTGGTTTTTCACTTTTTTAACAATGATCCTAGTTTTTTTGTACTGAAAACAAGTGCAAACCCAGCATAACAGTTACATGGGAGTGTATGTACTTAAATGAATATGTGGGGATTAAAGGATTAGGTGAAAGTTTCTCAAGTATGAGTGGTGGACACAGGAAGTAACATTGCCCAGAAAAGAATAATCTTGTACTTTTATCAAAACAACTTATCAAATATGAAGAAATATTTTTGCAAATATATATATATAAAATTGCATAGCCTCCTGTACCAACCTGACAGTAGCAAGGTTTGGGAAAGGAAACAGTTCAAATAAGTGTCAAGGGTTTATCCTGAGATGAAATTAAAGAATTAATTAAGTTAATGTGCTAATGGGCTGAGAGAAAAACAAAGCAAGAGAGTTTAAAAACCACTTAAAATCACAGGCAAAATAAAAAACCCCTAACTCGATTTTAGGAAAAACAAAACATATTTAATTCACCCCACATAAAAACTCCAACACAAAGACATACAGACATTAATCACATTCTTATATAACTGGGCCAGCCACATGGACCAGTGCACTATGAGAAGAATGGCTGTTTCACGTAGCCTCATGGAAACAGCCCTCAGGGACAAGGGAACAGCGCTGTCAGATCTTTAAGGTTGGTTTCCATGACAGGCAAGAGCTCTCAATCCCCAGATGTAAGAAATCAGGACAGGAAGAGATGGGCATGGCTGAACAGAGTCCTGCTGATCAAACTAAAGGGTAAGAAGGAACTGCACAGGCAGTAGAAGCAGGGACAGACTTGGTCTAGGTGGTCCTGCTCTGGCAGGGGGATTGGACTGGATGATGTTTTGGGGTCCCTTCCAATCCCTAATGTTGTGTTTTGTGATTCTATCTCCACCTCCTGAAAGGGAAGAGAGTTTCAGCGGTTATTTTACTTGTGGAAATGTGGAGTCCATGCACACACACCTCAATGTCAGTGAGCATTTACGGTCCTGATCATGTGTTTCCGGGATGCTACTCCACCTCTACCTCACTAGTTCCTATGGCCATGAACAAAGGAAAAATTCTCTCCAATTCAGCAAACAGTGGAATTCATAGAAAACCTGAACCACTGATCTCTGAGGTTGTACTTTCTGTCTATTCATTCCCCATGTTCTAAGGGAAAGATGGCTGTTGTGCCCAGTCCGATGCCATTGAATTAAACTGTTTTTTCTATCATCAGATGATTAGAGAAACATAGTTTTTCATTGTCCTTATAGTGAGATCTGAATAGGAATAAGGTATTATCTCAATTAACCATATACTGCTCTTTCCTACTTAGTATTTAAAGAAATACTTTAATCTATCACTGTGGAAACATACCAGATTTAATTAAATCAATAGTACCTTACTCAGAGGCATTATTTGTATCAAAGTGGCCCAAGTAAGGACTTACTAATTATTTATTCTTTGGAGGATAAAAAGCAGAAGGGTATTTTACAGTTGCCCTGTAAGGATTCTGGGTGAAAGAACTGAATGGAACTCCCTAGCATGCAGCCAGCACATAGTGCTGCCTTCTGTGGCAGGTCCGAAATGAATATTACTTCATGCGCTGTTCCTCTTATTTATTTTGAATACTCATGAAAATGAATGCTTCTTTTCCTTTTACAATTTCAAAAGTCAGATAAAGGAGAGGGTGGAAGAAGTGTGGTCCATGACCAAGTGGGTGTGTTGGTTTCTCACTGTACACTAGAAATCTTAGGCAGGAGTGAACAAAAGAAAGTAGAGGAAACCAACAGTCAGCCCAGAGTCCCAAACATGCATGATGCCCCAATTCTCCTTACTTACCCTTCCTAATAACTTCAGTATAAGTAGTTTTCCCACCAGAGAACAATCCCCATCTCTCTACTGACCTGTGAGACTTAGTTCAGAGAACTATATTCTGACTATGCATAGTGAATGGATAGATAGTTTAGATTAAAATTATTTTTAATCCAACTACTTTATTTAAACAAACAAACAAAAAAGTTAGATATACTTTCCCCAGAGTATACTTAGTGCTTTACTTGAGGTCTCTGATAATCCTTTTTTCCCTTCCTGAGATCTCATTTCTATCTTCCCTTTGATTTTCTATTCTTTTTAGCCCTCTGGGGAATAATCCAACTCTATGAAAATATTTACCTGAGTTTAAAGTCTTTGAGGATGATAATTTATCACTCAGTTTGGTCTTCCTAGACAAAGATGACTCTGAATTGCTATAGTAATTCAGATGAGCTGTTTATAATCTGGGCATGTTCAACATCATTCCTGTGACCATCCTCAGAAGGACTCGGTTCACAGTATTTCACAACAAATGGCCACCACATCAATATTGTTAAGAAGTTGAAGAAGTTTTAAGGTCACATTTTCAATCTTTCTGCATACACAGGAAGACTTCACCTGCCTTTATATCAAACACCTATTTCACAGACACAAACATTAAAATCAGATTAATAGCTACACCAACAATTCATTAAAATTCTACACTTAGAAAACTTTCTGCTTTTAAAAGTAGCCTCTGTAATTTATAACTTGCAGTGAAAATTTATTTTTCCTTATTTATAATACATAAATATGTTGAGAAATTTAAAGGAGTCTAATCAGTTTGGATTGGCATTCACTGGAGGACATACAGACAGGATTTTGTAGTAGGATTCTGGCTCCAGTGGATAAAAACTGGTAGTTCTGATGGGAGGAGTGGAGGAAAGTACAGTGTACTGTTATAAAGTAGGCTGTAGCAGGGGAGGATATTCTATGAGAGGAAGCAAAGTTATGCGATCAAAGCAGGTTTAATCTTCTAAGGAAGAAAAAGCTATTTGCTTATCCTCCTCAAGGCCAGCTTCTCATGGCTGCCACCACATTAAGCCATGAATTGCTGCAGTAAAAAATGCATGAGAGGTACACTAAGTGGATAGAACAGGAAAGGCTAGACTTTTTGGTACAGGGAATCCAAGTTGGCTGAGACAAGCTCATGGTAATTTAAATGCCTTTTATTATATGTTAGCACAGGCTGCAACAGTCGTGTTTGATGTTTTACATAGAAAATTAAAAAAGCTACCCTGATTTTCAGATGTGCTGAACTTTGTTAGTGCTGAGCACCTGTGGAAATGAAAGTAGACGGTCTTTGCTTACGACTGAGGTTAGATATCTCATAACAGGACACAGGGAGTGATAATGTCAGGCAGGGGTTATGGAAAGGGGAATGTACACAGAGTGATTACAGGATAGGATTATTCAGTAGTATATGGTGCTGTTTCTGTCTCTCTGAGCATTTACACTGAGCTTCTCACCCTTACATCTGATCATCTCCACATCATGTCAGTTCCTTCTTGTTATTGTTAATTATAAATAATTAGAAGGTTAGCTTGGGAGGGTGAGTCATGGTACAAGAGGGTATGTGAGTACATGTGGATTCACAGAGGGGTTCTAGAAAAAGTGAGGGAACTTATAAGACCAGGAGGAAAGGAAGATACTGCAGATCCATAACTCAAGAAAAGGAGCACTGGGAAGGAAACATGGGGAAGGGCTGCACGGGGCAGCCAGCACAGGGGAGATTCTGGGAGGTGCAGTGACTGTTCTGAACCCCAGAGAAGACAAATTGTGAAGGAAGTAGAGGCAGGAGACATACAGATTAGGTGCTTGGAGGGGCAGTGAGGCAGGCCTGAGGCTGGCCTGAGGGAGGCGGGGACAGCCAGATGACAGGTCTTCATGCAGGTGCAGGCTCAGGGAAGGACTCACAGCACAGTTAGGGCAGGGACAGCCACTTACAGCTGCCTTTGTACACAGATGAGGGCCATTGAGAAAGGGAGAGTGTTATACTTAGAAGAGAAAACAATAGCAATTAAAAGCCATGGAGGAATTGATCAGTCAATGAAAGAGAAGAAAAAGAAGTAGGAGCTCATGTGTTTGGAGCAGGGGAGTGCACTTAAGTGTCATGAGTTTATGTCAAAAAAACCCATTAGAGACATTAACTCTTGAGAAGATAGTTGTCATGCTGCACTGGTGATAAACGTAGGCGTGGAGAAGGGACCAGATAAAAGACAGCAATAAGAATCAAGAAACAAGGAAATGGATCAAGTGGAAATGTTCAAAATCTCAAAAATTAGAGCATTTCCACACTAAATGGCACTGAGAACAGAGGGGAGATACTTGGACTTCTTTAAGCTACCAGGAGAGCTGAGGGCAGTGCTGAAGTGGGCCAAGCAGAGGATTAGTAGTGTGAAAGTGGAGTCAGCATGCACAGGCAACATGCTGGCAGGAGGAGACAGGAGTGGAGCAGGGCAAGCAAAAGCAGGAGGCACACAGGGAGAGTGAATTCCCCTCCACATAACGGGCAAGGTGCTGTGTCAGGAGGAGACACACGTATTACAACATACATGTCTGAAGAAAATGGAATATGAAAGGTTTATAAAATTTTCACATTCTCAGTAAAACAAAGGATTAACAATGATCCAGTTAGATTAGAGGTACTAGCACTGGAGACCAGTATTGCATTACTCCTCTGAGTCACTGGTTTCGTTCTCACATAGGCCTTTATTAATTGCAGAATTTTACCTCCCGATGGTTGCCTCATGTGAAATGAGTTGGTGGTTCATTCCTGTTCATACTGAGAAGGTATCCACATTACAAAAATCATCACTGGTAATTACAAGCCATTTGCACTAATTGGTATCCTTGCTGGAAGTCTTCAGAGGGAAGAAGGCTAATGACTAATCAACAGGCATGGCAACTAAAACACCCTGTTTCCATGAAGCTGGGCTTCTGACTGGTCAGGGACAATGTGGGCTGGATGAATGGGATATGGTGATTGCTACCTAAGGTGTGTGAGATAGGGGTGGCCTTTCTAGAATCAACCACTGATTTTTATAAGCCTAAACTTTCACCAGTGATGGAGATCTGTGAGTTTGCATCCTGCAGCTGTTGCTACTTGCAATGGAACAGATGTCCATCTCCAAGTATTTTACTATGATTTATTTCCAGATGTTTTGACTGTTGCTGCTTTAGTTTGATTGCCCATCACCTGCATGAATGCTAAAGAAAATTACTTCTGTTTTCTGATTTATCCATAATAAGTCAAGTTATCTTTGTCTTAATAGATTCCTTCTTTTGCCTTTTCAGACAGTTTCAGATGTGGGAACACAGCACAAAGATATTGTAACCATCTATTCCTCAATGACAAAAGAAAAAGGAAGAAGTAACCCTGATTTTACTAGATGCTGGTTAACACTGCATGATGCAGTATCTCTGTAACTGGAGAAGTAGTGGAGAAAAACCTACACATTAGCTAAATTAAGTAATAACAGCAGCAAATGCTTCATACTGCAGGGACCTTGAGGTTTCCTGTGTATCTAGGTTTCACACATGTGGCATAATGATAATCTGAAATACTTGGAATAGACAAGCATTAGGATAGACTTCAGGGAGGTGTGTAAGCACTGAAAACAGTTATCTGAAAAGAACACCAAAATGAAACAGGAGCTTTGCCCAAAATAAGAGTCAAATCTCATTGACTCTGTGATTCAGGGTCTGGTTCCCCTTTTTGAATGTTTTGTCTACCCAACTGATACCTACAGTACTGAAAGTTCTCTTAGTAATCTGATTAGCGTTTAGGAGTTCTTTTGCATGGCTTCCCACTTGACAATTTCTTCCTGGATAATAACACACTGGTACAAAGAACAAGCCTGTTGGACTAAGAGTGCTAGTATCTCTATTTGCAAAAGAGCTCAGAGAGAATTTATCACTTTGAGATTTCTTTCCCCAGTGTTTTTATAATTTTCAGAGCTTTTATTGGCATCAATTTCCCCTTCTCTTGCTTGGTATTTCTTCTAATCAGGTCCTGGGGTCTCAAAGTAGGAACTTGAAGGATGAGGAAATGGCGACCTTGCTATTGTGGAAAGGAGAGCAAAAAGCAACCAAACCCTTGAAGTATCCTATAGACAGGCAAGGAGTTTTCTGCTTAACCCCAAATCTTTCCACAAACAGTGGATTTATGCTGTGGACTCATTGAAACCAGCATGGGCTTGGAACGCAGTGAGATAATCCAATTATGTGACCCATTTACGCTGTACGAATAACTTCATTCTACCATTTGTATTGAGTTGAGAATTGGACCTTGCAATTGTTACAATGTTCAACAGCAGAGGTTTGCAAGTGCTGGAATTTAGATCAATTTGGTTTCTGCTAAACTAGAAAATGGTGGAAAATGTAATTATTGTATTGCCTGACATTTTAGAAACCTTTTGATTTTTTTTATTCAATTATTTCTCTCTTTGATACCTTAAAGAAAGAGCATTTTCAAATTTATAATTTCAATAATGTTTATAAAAGGCATTCTGAGTTTGCTAGAGAGATGCAAGCAGTTATCTAACATTTTCTACTAGTGAACAGATGTAAAACAATCATAATACAAATTCCTTTAAACCTCATGCTTTCAAGAATGCTTGAGATTACAGCAGGCACAGAAAAAAAGGTGCAAGGTGCATAATAATATATAGGGGTCAGTTAATTCATAACACGGTTTTAAGCTAATTTAGAAGAAGCACTGCAAGATTTCAGGTACTGTGTAGCAAAATTTGACTTCTCAGTAGAGCAGTAAAGGAATTCAAAGAAGTTCTATGGTTTTGTTTGGATTTGACTTACTGGTCTCATTTTAAGAAGGAATCTCTTTCTATGATGAAATATTCCCTGAAATGAAGGAACGTGTAACCATTATTTAATTTAAATATAATAGACACTCCTTATTACCTTAGGGGCTTATTATGAGTAAATCATGTTCACCTAGGTCACACTAGCAGTTGCACTGTTATCAGGAGAACTGCACTGAGAAAGGAACCTGGATTGATTGCCAGTGATCTCATTGTGTAAGGGCCTGAGAGAACAGATCTTTTTGAATGTGACTAGTGCTGAAGATTTCTAGGGGCAGCTAAATGTCTTTTCTGAAAAGAAAAGAAAAGAAAAGAAAAGAAAAGGAAAAGAAAAGAAAAGAAAAGAAAAGAAAAGAAAAGAAAAGAAAAGAAAAGAAAAGAAAAGAAAAGAAAAGA
>JAOXOE010000874.1:12954392-12979019 GCA_028565055.1 Phoeniculus purpureus | reverse complement strand
GGAGAAAGGGACCTGGGGGTCCTGGTGGACAGCAGGATGACCATGAGCCAGCAATGTGCTCTTGTGGCCAAGAAGGCAAAGAGCACCCTGGGGTGGATCAGAAGGGGAGTGGTCAGCAGATCTAGGGAGGTTCTTCTTCCCCTCTACTCTGCCCTGGTGAGACCGCATCTAGAGTATTGTGTCCAGTTTTGGGCCCCTCAGTTCAAGGACACACAACTGCTGGATGGAGTTCAGCATAGAGCAACGAGGATGATAAAGGAAATCCAGTGTTGGAACCCAGTGACATGATCTGGTGGGAAGAAACCATCAATCCTCTTGACAGATACACTATAGATACCGCAAATAGAAGCAGGAATTCTTTATGGTTTTGACTTTGGATTTGTTCAGTTGAGAAGAGCCAAATCCCCCAAGACCCTCCTCATTTACATACTCACATGCAGACTTTGAGGATTGCAGAGCTATTAGATGCAGTAATCTGAACTTTTTGGCTCTTGGAATCACACCTTGTTGCTCAAAGTGGTGTTTAGTTAAAAAGAAATAAATAAAATCTTCTGGTATGACATTCAAGTAGCTGGAACAGTATACTTTTACCCTGTTACGACAAAGTGCTTCATCTTACTTGTGGAGAAACTGCCTCTTTTGAAGAGAATTTGCTCTCTAGAGTGTAATTGTCTTGTCAGAGCTGGACTGACAGGCTTCACAGCTTCATTATGATTCAATCATCCTCTTCAAAAGTGAAATTCATTTATATGTACAATCTGTGTTTTAATTGGCAGGACATGAAAGTCCTGAGGTGTCTGACCAAGGGCACAGGGATGTTATGAGGACTAGGAAGACCCTCCTGAAATCTCTACATTGCAGAAATGTCCACGTTTCCATGCTGAGTGAGGCTTGAGTCAGTGCAGCTTAGCCAAGACTATTTAGCAGAGTTTATTTGTGTAAAAAGCATATGAGCATGGTCAAGACCCTTCCTACATCTTACAAAGCATTTCTGCAAGGAAAAAAGAGGGATCTTTGAGGAAGACCTAAAGCACATGACAGCACAGTGACAATGTGGGTTCCTAGAAGGCCTCATTGAAGCTCTGGAAGGACACAGTGAAGCATACACTGGTAATGAATGCTTTGATGCAGGTGGTCTTGGGAAGAAGGTGGATGTTGCAGGTAACTGAACTGTTCCTATGCTATATGGAAGCGGAAATTTGACACGCCAAGCTGGCCTTTGAAAAGTGATACAAATGTGGTTGCTTCTAGTTGACCAGAGACAATATCAGACTCCAAATAAAATTGAATTATAGAATAACTTTTATTGGAAAAGACCTACAGTCTTTCATGACATTCTGGTTCATGGACAACTTTTTGGACTTCTGCAGCCCTCATACCAATGTCTTTGGCAAGACAGAGACAGCTGAAGGCTCTGAATAGGTACAGGAATGAGAATTACAGGGATTCCTTATTGCAGTGACTTTAATTTCCTCCCCTCCAAACCAAGCAAATCCACATCTAATTACACCAGAGCCACCTGTGTTGCTGTTTTGCTATCTGTCCCTCTTTGTTCTAACGCAGGCTGTGGCAGTGCTTCTTCCTCAGAGGTCACCTTCCTAAATCTGAATTGAACATGCACCTGAGGCACAAATGCAGATAGAGACGTGAGGGTAATCTTTAGCATTTAAATGAATAGGGTCTTGTTAAGTGAATAAGGTTAAACATTGTATGACAACCACAACCTTAAAGCAAGCAACCCATTGCCCAGAGCACTATGGCCTTCATTCTACATTTAGCAGCAATAAAATCTCCTTTTTGGGAATAAATCACTGGAAACTGGAAACTGCAGTAGGCAACTTTGGGGTTCTATTAAGAAATTCTTGTTTAATATGAACATAGAAGGTGAATCAGACTTCATACATTTAATACACATCCGTTGGTGTTCTATGCTGAGTTATATAATTACTGTTGTCTTGTCGGGGGGCTACAGCAGGTCCGTAGTCCCTTTGACTGAAGAGGAAGAGTTCAACCTGGGATGGACTAAAGTAGCCTTGAAAACAAGTAGTCAGAGATATGTGAAGAATGTAAACAACTGATCATACTGGGAGAAACTTGGTACAGAGATGAGCAAGTGGTGTATGAAGTCAAAGCGTCAGTTGCCACTTGCTTATAGGTGATTGTACCAATAAAAATGAGGACACCTGTGTGCAGAAAGGATATAAAAGGGAACTAACTGTGTCAGTAAAGTACTCTCTTTTTCTTAAACTGTGTGTATGGCTTTTGCTTTCTGACTGCTCTGACTTATGGCAAACAACATTGTTTTGTGTTGAATACCTCTGTTTAAACAGGCTGGCGCTTCTCTCTTCATGTCAATTCTAACCTTTTTGCAGGGGCAAGGCAACCTTTGCTAGCATGCAGTGATGCTAGACTTTATTTTGTGTTGCTCTGTGAACTCAAAGCTATTAAAAAACCCCACAATTGTACTAAAAAGTCATGTAGTAATGTAAAAAGTTTAGGAAGTACTTGGGGTGCTTAACAAGTGTTTCCCTGGATTGTGTTAAAATCACTTTTTTTGGAGACTTTTGCTTCTGTTGTGATCATATGAAAAACGTTTGATCAGCTAGAGGAGCATGGCAGAGAGGATGCCGACTCTCTTGGGAGGTTCATTTACTCTGCTGAAAGGTGAAAATTTTGTACACCGTAACTTGCTCCAGAGATACTCATAACAATAACTGGTAGTGAAAGAATTCCTTGTTTTAAACCTGAAAATGGTGGAGTTTACTAATGAGAATTAAGTAGCTATAATGCAGGTAAAACCTTAGTTTCTCAAATCTTAAAATATTACATATTAAATAGACTGTACAATAATTGTAATTCTACAAGCAAACATTGGACATGATTTTTATCTAAAGACAACTATATCCTAGTTTACATGAGAAAATGGGCACTTGAATTTATATTGCTAGAAGGCATGTGTTGTGGGAATCAAGGACTGAAAGATTCTAGCACAGCAATCAACATTTTCTCATAAGTCCAAGACATTTCTATTTCCTCCACATGTAAAGTCATGAATAAGGATTTTCCTCTCAAACAACAGGAAACATTTCTCTCTTCCTGCAACTCTTCTCCACAACTTTTCACTGGGAGGTACTGCTGCCTGAATACTTAACACAACTACTTGTGCCCTCCAGACATCAGCAGAGGCATTCCAAAGAAGCAGATTATGGTCCCATTGCAGATGTGTTTACCATTTTACAGCAGATTTTCTTTGCCCTCCATCTCCTTTGGATCACTGGATACTTAAGCAGAGTTTTGTGCAAAGCCAGTCCTGGTCCACCACAGTTCCTGGATGCAGATTAAGGTAGCCTTCATCCAGATAATGAGAGCATTGTTGTTGTCTCTGAGGACTGTTCTCTTGTAGGGACTATCAAGTCAGTCACTGATCAGGTTTACAAGACCTCTTGCCAATTTCAGATGCAGGACTTGACTGTGGATGACAACAGGCCATGCAATGTGCAACCTCTCTCACCCTGTTCTAGCCTGCAAAAACTGCTTCTCTTTTCAGAAGAGCATCAGGCAGCATCTTCTTACTCGAAAAGTATCATCTCAGAGGTGTCTGGTAGGGAAAATAATTTGCTTTCATGGTCTGAAGCAGTGTACATATTCTCTTTCAGCTTTTCTTACTGTTGGCACTTTTCACCCACTATACGCAAACTTTCACAAACAGATCTGTACCTGATATTTCCTAATTCTCACATAGTATCTCCTTCGGCCAGACATTTCATAAATGGCTGTGCTTGCCACCGTATTTCCCAGTAAGGTCCCGTTTGCACCCCTTATAATTGCAAGGGTCTTTCCCTGTCTGACATCCAAGACCTTCTCCATTCCTCTCTGCTTTGAGACACAGCTCTGATTCCTCAGGCCTCACCAGTCAGTCTTCATTTAAACTGAAAATATGAGAGTAGCAAGAATGAGCTCTCCTGGGCCACTCTTATCTCACTAGGGAAGGAAAGTTTTTACAGCACAGCTCTCTTTCTCTCCCAGAGAGACACTGTTCAGAGAGAAAGCCTTGGAAAAAAAACAACTGATGACCAAGATAAGGCAGGGTCATGAGAGAGGGAAACTGGACATGGCAAGTCCCTTGTATGGTCACAGCAGTCCTCCCCAGGAAAAACTGCTGCACGGTTTTCAGACTCACATCTGAAGTCTTGCCACCATTACTAGGTTTTTTCTTTTCCAGTTTTTCAGTGCTTCACACTGTCATGGGCAATGATTTCTGCCATTGCTGTATAAATTGGAGATGGATTATTTCTCATAATCTCTTGCTGCTGGGATACTAATGCAGGATGCTGAGATCTGTGAGCACAGACCCGGCAGATCCAGACTTGAGCAGAGCTGTCTGTGGCTGTGGGCTGGACTAGGCTGTGTCCCTTGGGCAAAAAAAACCGTACAAAAGGAGTGACATCTTTAAATGAGAAGTGATAGGAAGACTGGGAGGAAAAAACCCACAGCTTTAGTAGGTTTTACATTATTACTCCTCCGTGAGCACATTTTTGGGTAGCAGCACTGGCAGCATTCTTTTCCTTTGAGGGCTTAACAGCCATTCTGGCACACAAAGGGTTTGTCCTTGAAAAACCTTCAGAAATTTAGTCAGCATCCTTTCCGGAGTCATAAGGCAAAACTGAAACTCATGCCCTTTGTCTGTCCCTGTTTAGAAAGATTTATGTGTTGGCTGCAACAGAGGTTAAGAGGGGAAAAAAATCAGGCACTACACGAAGGGAGCCTTTGTGCTCTGAGCCTCCTGCCCTGCGGATGCCATAGATGGAGGCCACAGAACCTGCATGCCTTTCTCATGAGGGCAGGAGCACCAGGCATTGTCTCTCTGAACTGAATATTTTCTCAGCTTCCTACCTGGCTGGCTGGTTGTGGAACAGTAGGGTTCTGTATTTTAGATGTGGAAGATGTGAGTTGAGAAGCAGCCTCTTCTTCCATAGAGAAATGAAGAAGGATCCCCTGATATTTTCGGAGCAGATCAGCTGAGCATGCGCAGCCAGCCATGCTCTCTTTCTCAGAGCTTTAGACTTCCAGTTACTGTAAATGTCAGCCTAAAACCTTCAAACCTGGTAGCCCTCATCTTTGGGGCAGATCGAAGAACAGGACGAACTGAGGTATCTACAGTTTCTGCTTATTGCAGAGTGGTGCTGGTGTGTTCCTGACCACTCCGCACCCACATGCATTGTACTGCTCACACAGAGGATCAAAGGTCAGGAGGGGACCGACTTCTCCTGGACAATGAGTTAATAAGAAAAATACTTGATGTTGCTGCTATTTCACCAGTGGGTGTAAAATTCAGATTTGCAAGCTGTTGTGTTTTAGGGACTATAAGCATGTCACCATGTCAAAACCGGGACACACCAGATGCATGAACAGCCTGTTTGCTGTAAATCCAGCTGCTTTCAGGAAGCAAGTCAGGTGCACAAATAGTGCCTCTTATTGTGACTATAAGCCAAACACCAGATGCATAAACAGCCTTTGCAGTAGGTCAGTCATTTTGGCAAGGAGAAGACAGGGTGCACGAACAATACAGTTTATTTACTTGTAACATATACAAATTCTTTTAGATTGCCAGTGATAAAATCATAAACTACAAGATAACTACAGCTTCTACAAACAGAAATTACCATCACAAATACAAACTTAATTTCCTGGGTAAACACTCAGCATAACCGAGTTTGCAAATCTGGCCAAAATCTGTCCCTAGAATGTGTTAATGTTTCAGATTAATCCCCCAGATAGGTGAGTCATAGAGGTAATATTTATACTTCGTTACTTACAGTTATGTTCAATTTGTGGGTGGCACTGTTGTCAAAATACCACTCCATCTGTCAGCAGTCATTGAAACTGAAGCCAACATCAAAACCAGCACCTTTTGTGCTACATTGCCTGGAAATCTGTGCAAAGCATATCTAGCTGCATCCTCATCCTTACCAGGCTTCATGAAGTTTTGGACAGACCTTATCTCCAGTCTTTGCATAAGAACAGGCCACCTGGCCTCTGTCAGGAAGAGTGCTCAACTCAGACTATGGGGTATTTAATGAGCCATTATTTGTTCTTTGTTTGTCAGCAACTCCTGAGCTTGCAGATTCCCTGATGCCAACACAAAGTTTTCTTTGTAATATATGTTTCGTGAAATGTAAACATTATTTGAGCAAGAGTTAGTCTTAGGGTTACAGTTTTGAGTGAAACCCAAGAAAGTGTATGAACTGTAATAATAACATGTAAATTAGCAATAAGATACACCACTTTTGCAGGCTGTAAGCCTCATGAACCACACTCCTGCCAGCGGCAAAGCAAAGGCAGCAAGAGATCACCCATATTGCGTGAAAGGGTTGTTTCTTTCCTTGCAATATTTCCTTGCTTTGCTATCTTTCTCATGGCACACTGGAACACTTTCTCCAGTGGAAAGTGGGATGCGTTAGGATGCAAGAAGAGGGAAAAGATATCTTCTGTCTCCCCACGGGAACCAGCTGTGCTCCACTCTAACCCATGGAGTCAGAGCAGGGACAAGAAATTGTGGGAAACAGACATGAAGCCTCTGCTCACACAAATAACCCATCACTCAGAACAGGACCCAACTGGGTGTCCCTCTCTGCATCTGCTGCTAGTAGGAAGCTATCTCTGCTTGCCAGCCCCTTGCCCAGGCTACCGCATGCTGTGGGTCCTGTGCCACAGCACCTCCTGCTTCTGGCTGGGTGGCAGGACTTGCGCTTGTTTGTGTGGCTCTGTAAGCCCACCTGGAAGTGTTGGCTAAAGCATAAACTGTCTGAAAAACACGAAGTTTGGGTGGGCCTCCAAGTCTTGTCAATGCTGGTGTTTCCAGGCACCCATCTCACAGCTTTCATGGAGTCAGAATCATGCCATGGGAAATTAAAAGAATGACAATATGGAAATCTGTAATTAAAGACAGAGTTGAAAAAACGTCAGCAGATGCGTCAAAATGTGTGCTGTGGTCTAAGCAGGAAGGGGGCTCTGTGGGAAAAGGGGAAAGGGCCGGAGGACAGCACAAATCTTTCCCACGCTTGGATCCGGTCAGGTAGAGCAGATACGGATGTCAGCGAGGGATTCAGCAGACGGCGCTGGGCTGAAAACAAAAAAAAGCCTTGTCGCCACATTGTGGCCAAGAGAGGCCACTCACGTCTGACGTCGAGATAAAAAGCCCTTCTCCCCCGTCTTCTGGAAAGAAAAAAAGAGGAAGAGCTGCACACAGAGGTGAAGAAAAGCTGCAGGGAACTATATATGAAAACATTAGCAAAATCTGAAAAAACTGGGGCACGGAACTTCCAACTGTGTCCCGAGAGCCGCGGCGGGAGCCGGAGGCGGGCTGGGGGATGGAAGGGGGTGTCAGCGGTCCCTGCGCCGCGGCGGTGCCGGCGCTCCCTCTGCTGCCTGACCCGCTCCCGGAGCAGCCCCGCGCAGCTCGGAGCTTGAGACCGATACCCTGAGCGCTCTGCTGCTCTCCGAACGGAGACCGCCGGGGAAAAGGGTATCGCGTGTGACGGCAGCGCCTGCTGGGACAGTACAAGGGGTAACGCTTTTAATCTAAAAGCGAGGAAATTCAGACTAGGTATAATGAAGACATTTTGCAATGAATGTGGTTGAACACTGGAGCAGGTTGCCCAGAGAGGTGAACCCTCATCCTTGGAACATTAAAGGTCAAGCTGGATAAGGGTCTCAGCAACCTAATCTAATGAAAATATGTTCCTGCTCACTGCAGGGAGGTTGGGCTACGTGACCTTTAAAGGTCCATTCCAACCCAAAGCACTCTATGGTTCTATGATTCTATAATCCTCTGTGAATATAGAACTGAACTGTTCCTACGACACAGTAGTGCTCATCTATCTGTACAGCCTGTTCTCCAGCAGTCTTTCTTTGTGCTCAGCTGTGGGTAAGGCAAAGGAAGGTGGTCAAATTGATTGCTTCTGGTCACTGGTATAGCAGTGAGTTTTGCAAACACATCAAGTCCCCACTTCAGCTCTTCCCATTCAACTCTTAGGCATCACTCCTTCCTCCACTGAGGCACTGTGCTGCACACCTGCTTGCCTTGTGGCTGGTAGTGAATGATAGGGTAATACTGCAGCTAGAAAATGCAGCCGAGCTTTGTGATCAGGCCTGGCACTGAACTACAAAGATCAAAGTGATGGAAAAACTGGATTTCACAGCATGAGGGAGCTCAGTCTATCAATCAAGCTGAGCAGCAATTCGGGTTAGGTGGGTGGATTAAAAATGAAAATTTCTTCCCATAAAAGCCATAATGACAAAATTGCTCCCATGGTAAAATGGTTTTTAAAAAAACTGCTGTTTGAAGAAGGGGATTTCTTTGCTGAAGAAAAGAAGTTTTAAGTTTTCTGTTCTTCAGAGCTGGTGTAATTGGTTGATCAGTTGATAAGATCCAAGACAAAATGAACCAATTAATTTAGTTAATGTGCTAGTGGACTGAAGCTAAAAACAAAACAAGGAGGGTTCTAAAACCACTTGTGAGAGCTACAGGCCAAGCACCAAAAATTCCTATCTCAATTTGGGGAAAAACAAGAAGACATACTTAATTCACCCCACAAAAAATTCCAACACAAAGACATACAGAGATTCCTCACATGTTCTTACATAACTGGGCCAAGCTTCTATCTCTGCCTCCTGAAAGGGAGGAGACTTTCAGCAGTTCTTGCCCATTATGGAATAATGGAGTCCATTCAGTCCACGTACACATCCCTCAGCACCAGTGGGTATTTTAAGGTCCAGTTCCCTGTTCCATGTGCTTCTAAGCCAGTCCTCCGCTTCCAGCATGCTGATTCCTATTGCCACAAATGAGGGAAGTAATCTTTCTGCTTCAGCAAACAATGGATTACAGGAAAAACCTTCTTTCATCTGGTCTCAGAGGTTTCACTCTTTCTCGCTCCATTCATCACATTCTCATGGCAAGATGACTGTTGTGTCTAGCCCAGCGCCGTGTGCATCCTTCTCAAACAAACAGACAAAAGTCAAGAAGGATCAGGAAACAGGAAGCTCCAAAACAGTTGTACCACTTTGCAGAGTTTAAAGCATTTCAGAATTTGCTATAGCAACTTTCGATTGCCTCAAGAAAGAAATCCACTCAAATTCAAATCATAACATCTGGCCTTTGTGAAGGATTACAGTATTTTAACTTGCTCTGTCCTCATTTTAAAGTCAAACAAAAACCTGTTACGCCTTATTTTCACACACTTTTGCCGAACAAAATCAGGCAATTCTTCCAGCCCATATGAAGATGTCATTGTGACACCCTAGAGCCACTTGTGGTTGCATGGATGTTCTCAGCAACTCTGCAGTTAAACCACAATTTTGCTTCTCATCAGCAGGATATTCTGTGAGCTCCTTCATCTCTTTGCTCCTCTTCATATTCCCTAGATGACTTAATTTCCAAATTTTGTCAAGCATTCCTTGACGTCCACAATGTTCTCTCCTGGTGTTTTCCAGCTTTCTGCACAGTTCTACGTGCCTATTTCCTCTCCACTGCCACCTCCTCTGTTCCCTTCCCTGACACTGCCCAGCTCAAGCTGCACATTTTCATCATGTCCGTGTCAGCTCTGGTGTCCACCTTGCCCCAGACTCAGGACTCTCTCCCAGTTGCTCCTGATACAGAGCCCTGTGCTGTTCCTGAAAACTCTAGCCTTGATGTTTGAAATCACTGCTGGACAGGACCAGCTTCTGAGCCGTCCACTTTTAAAATAGATTCTAGTCAGGTAGGTGAGAGTAATCTGGAGAGGTGGATGGATACGCTGGTGACCACAGCAATACCGACACCAAATACAAAAGTAATAAATAATAACCACCCCTTTGACAAGCAGATCTCCACAGCATGCAGGAAAAAGCCAGTGGCAACACCTCAGCATCAGTCAGAAAAGCCAGTTCCAATCCAGATTCCTGCCAACTGCTCTCTTTTAGGCTATTCAATACAAAAAGCTTAATTTTTCTCACTTGTGTGCCCATGTCTCTCCTTGCTCTGTGGGATGTGACAGGTCCTGGCTGGAGGCTGGGAGCAGCTGGGATGCACAGCACTTTGCGTTTGTGGCATACACATATCTGAGGGCTATTAAGTGCATTTATAAATCACACAGTAGAAAGGTACCTGCTGCTCCTTCCCCAAGGGGCCTGAGCAAAAATGGGACTGTATAGGAGCTGGAAGGGATTTAAGCCTATAGCACATGCATGGGGTCATGGGTATTACAAGAGCTGTTTTTTTGTTGTGAAACCAGAAGCTACAGTCAGTTAGAAGATACTTCCAGCATCTGATTTGAAAAGAAGATTTCTAGGTGAGCCTACCAGCTCAGTTCAATGTTATGTTGAAATAACCCAGCTAATGTGAGGATTGTACTTGCTGACAACAGAAGCACTGGGCTGCAGCAGCAAGTCCTCTTGACTACCGCATGTGATCTCTGTAACCAGGCGTATGTAGTCCAGAGTGCAAGACTCAAGGCAAGCTCTACCAGCTGCACACATCAGGACTGATTTGCCGAAAGCCCTGGAACAAAGACACTGGGTCATTCCTGATTTAACAACTTCACTCCTTTTCCTGAAGAGTATTGCTTTTACACCAATATTTTGTGCAGCTTTCATGAATCTATCTTTGTATTTTCCTTACCCCATACCTTCTTTTAGCACTAGTAAAGCATTAACTGGACTTATTGGGCTGGAGCAGCACCTTCCAAGAAAATCCCATGCTCAGAAACATCATGGCTGGATGGTGAAATGTGGTTGAAGGCAAACAGATGACCAGGAAAGAATCTGTTCATGGATTCTGTTTCTCATACTTGGAAGTGGCTTTGCACAGTAACTCTGGATGTCAACAACCCCCTGGGCTCAGCTGTGGCTTGTCTCTTGTCATCAATACGCGCGTACAACATGGCTTATTATTTGAGTGCGGCATTTATCCTTTCTCAATAGAGTGAATAGTTTTTCTAGTTACATGACCTCATTTTCAAAAAATAAAACTAATTTCGTAGAATCCCAGCACTAAAGGGTCACAATTTCTCTTTGGAATATAAACGGTGAATGGGAGATGAAGGCATCCGCCTAGCACTGAGATACGCAAGGCCACTGACCCAAGCTCATGAGGTTAGCCCACCAGTAAGCTTAATACAGGGGCACATTCTGCATATGTCTCTGAAATGTAGTTATGTAATTTCTCTGCTTGACTTTGGTAGCAGTTGCTCATCACTTGCTTTTCTGAGTTAGTGATTTCTTCCTTATGAGACTGTGCAGGCATGGATTACCTTTTAACCAAGACTGGCACTGCAAGAGAGGAAGCTTTGCAGGTTAATCAACAGTCTTCCTAGCTGTCTTTGAAATGTAATAGTGAAGATATTATCTGTTAATGTAGTAGGAAAAGTCCCTACTCTTATATTTTGAGAACCTTTGTTGCAGGGAAGTAATTAGTGAAAGAAAGATGTGAGTCACATCTAAGAAGGAGAATTAGGCAATTTACTGATTGAAATTCTTATCCCAGGGTCAGGTGCTTATGCCCCCTAATACCATGGTATGGAAAGCACTCTTATAATAAAAGCAGAGAACAACCAGCCTAATGAGCAAGAGTGTAGCAATCACAAAAATAATCAGGCTGTGTCTGAAATCCTGTATGTGCCCTGGGTTAAGTGACCTTCTGTAGGTCTTGAAATGGCCACCAAGTATATCTGTCCTAGTAGGTGGTCCCCATTCCCTGCAAGGTGAAAGCAGGCTGTTTAACTGGAGTGTCAGTAACGTTAGTGCAGAAGTTTTTATCCTGGATAGATGCAAAGGAACATTTGTTGCATATTTACTTTAGCTCCACAGTAAAGCCTCCTCTGCTTTGCCAGGTAGCATGTGGACATTACTTGTCCTCATGCGGGGAAGACAGCAGAAAACTTGTCTTCCCGTGTTAATTTCTGAAAAGCTAAACTTCAATCAGATATTACCTTTATTTTCTGTACAAGTTTTGATGCTGTTCCCAACAGAAATAAGAGATGGCCAAAAGGCAAGTTCTACCAGAGACACTCACCAAATGTTGCCTGAGGTCACGCTGGCCTTTCTTCTGCAGGGCAAAGATGGCTGAGCAGCCTTGTGAAGCAGTGCAAGCTGCATGTGTTGGGTTGCTGACCTCAAAGGATCTGATAGTATTGTGGTCAGCGGTTTATCTTTTTTCCTGCTTTGTTGAGTATTAAAGACAATGGTAAAAATGAAGATGAGGTCATGATGTTGAGTGCATCCTAAGCAAGCTTGCTGATGACACCAAGCTCTGCAGTGTGGTTGACAAGATAGAGGGAAGGGAGGTCATCCAGAGAGACCCTGATAGGCTTGAGAACTAGGTCCACCCAAATCCTATGTGGTTCAACAGGTTCTTAAACTTGGATAGAGGCAATCCCAAGCACAGACAGATGCTAGGTGGTGAAAAGATTGAGAAGAGTCCAGAAAAGGAGGACTTGGGGCTGTTAGTAGATAAGAAACTCAGAATGAACTGGCAATATGTGAATGCAGCTCAGAAGGCAAATACTGGGATGTTTCAAATGTGTCACCAGCAGGTCAAAGGAGGAGATTCTCCTCCTCTAACTCTCCTCCTATGAGACCTCACCTGGAGTACTGGTGTCCAGTTCTGGAGTCCTCAATGTATGAAGGACATAGAACTGTTGGAATGAGTCCAGAGTAGCGCCACAAGGATGACCAGAAGGCTGGAGCACCTCTCGTATTAGGACAGGTTGAGGGAACTGGGGCTCTTGAACCTAGAGAAAAGAATCACTGAATTGCAGAATTATTGAGGCTGGAAAAGACCTCTAGCATCATCAAGTCCAGCTTATCACCAACCATCACCACAATCAGCTAGACCATGGCCATAAGTTTCATGCCCAGTCTCTTCCTAAACATCTCCAGGGATGACAACTCTACCACTTCCCTGGGCAGTCATTCCAATGTCTGATCACCCTTTTCATGAGCAAGTGCTTCTTAATATCCAACCTAAACCTCCCCTGGTGTAGCTTCAGGACTATGCCTTCTCATCGTGTTGCTAGCTGCATGGGAGAAGAGCCTGAGCTCCACCTGTCTACAATTTCCCTTCAGGTAGTTATAGAGAATGATAAGGTCCCCCATGAGTCTCCTCTTCTCCAGGCTAAACAACTCCAGCTACTTCAGCCTCTCCTTGTAACATTTTCCTTTCAGTCCCTTCACCAGCCTCACTGATCTCCTCTGGACCCACTCCAGCACTTCAATATCTTTCTTGAAGTGAGTGGCCCAGAACTGCACACAGTACTTGAGGTGAGGCCTCACCAGAGCCCAGTAGTGGGGAGAATTACATCCCGAGTCCTACTGGCCACACTATTCCTGATACAAGCCAGGATGCCATTGGCCCTCTGCGTCACCTGAGCACACTGCTGGTTCATATTTGGCCAGCTGTCAACCAATACTCCCAGGTCCCTGTGTGCCAGGCTGCTCTCCAGCCAGAGAAGGCTCTGGGTGAACCGTATAGCAGCTTTCTAGTACTTGAAGAGAGTCTACAGGAAAGCTGGAGAACAATTTTTTTTCAGATACTCTAGTGATAGGACACGGGGGAATGGTTTCAAGCTAAAAGAGGGCAGATTTAGATTAAATCTGAGGAAGAAATTCCTCACTCTGAGGGTGCTGAGGCACTGGAATGAGGTGTCCATAGAGGTTGTGCATGCGCCCTCCCTGGAAGTGTTCAAGGCCAGGCTGAAAAGGGCCCTGGGCAACCTGGTATAGTGAGAGACGTCTTTGTCCATTGCAGGGGGGTTGTAATTAAATGAGCTCTGAGGTCCCTTCCCAACTAAACCATTCTGTGATTATATGATTCTGCATTAAGATATGTTGTGGCCAGCTGCACTTGTAGGTGCACTTTCAGGTACACTTTCAGAAATGAAAGAAAAGTGCAGAGCTTTAAAAGATAGCTGCCTGTTTTTATATTCCTAAAACCTTAATTGAGTTTTAAAGCTGTAAGTGGCTAGTGGGAGGCAGACACCGTGTGTTGCATCCCCCCAGATGTTCTACACCTACTCATTGACTTATTTTCTAACCACAGTCATTGGTTTGAAACAAGTGCATACATACCTCCTGGGGCCTCAGAAAACCTAGCATGGGCCACAGAGCATGACTGCCCTGGTATGGGCACGCTTATGGCTGTATCTGCCCAAGCTGTATTTGGGTAACTGTGTTGTCTCGGTTGGGGTGATAATCTGCCTGCTCAAGGTCACTGTTTGTACATGCTTGGTCATGAGCGAAGCATGCTCTTCTTCTACTCAGACGACAATGCTTCTGGTCTAGCAAAGGCCCCAGATACCCTCTTCCAAGACAGCTCTGAGGAAAGGAACGATGTAATACTAGACTTTCCAGCTCATCAAGATGTCTTTAATATTCCTGACAACAGGAAGTTTGGATGGGCTTTGGCTCTTCTGCACCTGTTTTTTCTATGTTTGTAATGGTCTTCAGTCTCATTTTGATAGGACAAGGGGCAACAGGTGTCAGCTGAAACGTAGGAACTTCTTCACAGTGAGGTTGACAGAGCACTGGAATGGGCTGCCCAGGGGGGTAGTGAAGTCTCCTTCTCTGGAGATGTTTAAAACCTGCTTGGACATGTTCCTGTGTGACTTGATCTAGGTGATCCTGCTGTGGTAGGGGGATTGCACTATATGATCGAGTGGACGTGACGCTTAGGGATATGGTCTAGCAGTTAGATAATAGGATAAAGGTTGGACCCGATGACCCTGGAGGTCCTTTCCAGCCATGATGATTCTGTGATTCTGTGATCTTTCAAGGTTCCTTCCAGTCTTTAACGTTCTATGATTCTGTGATTATCCCTCTTGCTATGGGGGGGTTTCAGTCCTGCTTGAGCTCATTAATAGGCATGGTCACTTCTTGTGCTGAGGCGTCTCCTCATCCTGCCTGTCCTCCAGCAGTGCAACAGAGAGCAGACCCACTGGCTAGAACATCATGAAGAACATAACTTCCCACTACCTTTCACTGCTGCTTGACGACCTGGCTTCACCAGGCTTAAAGCACATTTTTTCCCAATGTCAAGCAATCAAGTTGTAAATCCTCTGGCTTAGTTATTGCTTCAGGATCATAGATGAATGCAGACACATGGATATAGAAAGTCACTTCATAAGATTTTTGGAAGGCACCTTTGTTTTTCACATTACAGATGAAGAGTTGCACAGACCAGTACAGAAACAACTCCTTCTTCTTAACTGCCTCAGTTTCTCACTGCCTTGCAGAGTCCTTTCAGTTGGATGTAGTCCTACAGTTTGCCTTTTTTAAATTTTGGTGGATGACATTGCTGTTATCCATCCTCACTGTACTGGGACATTCAGCCCGTTTGCTTTTTTCTCATTGAAAATCAGGAATCCTTTCTATGCTGCGTTACATCTCCCCTTCCCAGTGCTGCTCTTATGTCTTTGGCGTTTAGGAACGTTCCGTTTGTCTCCACTCTTCTGACTGGAAATAAGACAAAAATGGGTTTTCTTGAGCAAGAAGCACTTGTTATTGAGACAGTTTTTACCCCAGGAGATCATCTTTCTCATCTACCCATCTCTGTCTCTAATCTAGTTCTATGTAGTAAAGTCCAACACATTCAAAATAATTGCAATCCAAACACAGCCTCATTCTGCCAGTCATCTGTTCCTTGCCCCCTTATACATTACTCTTTTCTCTTCTGATCAATGTAGTAGACAAAGGTGGATGGAGAAGACACTGTTTCCTTAAAACTGGTTTTATAGGTGATTCAGTGTCAAGAGTCCAGAGTGGAGGGCAGTAAGCTGCACAGACAGACCATTCATCAGAAACCTGCCTAGAGATACAGGTTCCCAAGCAATAATCTAGGAAGCATAAGTTGTTGGGTAAGAACTAGGCATTAATCAGGCAGTGTTTATTCTGCAGTAGAGATGTGACTATATGAGGAAAAACCAGGGAACTTGCGTGAAACACAGTGGCACACACACAGGGAACATGTGCTAAATGAGTTTGCAGAGGGACTCCTGTGAACAGGATATGAGGGCAGGGACACGGGGCAGTTCAACCTGTTCATGAGATTGGTTCAAGATTAGGACTTGTGCAGAGGAGAGATAAATTCAGATGTCACAGGAGGGTTCAAACTAGCACAGGGCTGTGCACAAATGTGTGTGTGTGTGTGTGTGTGTGTGTGTGTGTGCGCGCGCGCCTGTGTTTAGAAAATAAGCAATGCCTGGACAGTGATATACCACATACTGTGTGAAACACCACCTACTGCAAGTGAGATGGCTTATTTGGGCTGAGATTACACAACCAGCTAATGACGGCACTATTCAAAAGGCACACATACTGTTTTATAGTTTATACAGTAAAAAGTCTAAAGAAAAAACTTTTCTCCATTTTAAAGGGTCAGTGTACAGGCTGAGACATTTAGTCTTTCTCCTGCAGATACCCAGGGCAAATCTATTAGTCAATTCTGTCGGTTTCAGAGAACTATGACTCACCAGTGCTACTGAGAAGATATTAATGAAATGAATTATTGCAGATGTGGTATTGTTGTCCATTATTCTGTCAAAACTGAAGTAATTATCTCTGAGTTTTAGAAAGGAAATAAACAGAGGGAGGAGACCATGTCACTGCAAATGAGATATTCATGAATATATTCTCTTGAATATTTATTGTAATGGCAAAAGAAAAAAACTTCCAACAAAAACTAAACCAAACAGGATCCACTTGGTATACAGAAGTCACAGACAAACAGAATATCCAAGGCAATACACATGGTCTCTACATCCACATAGATTTAAAACCCTGCACGTGAGAAAACATGTATTTGATGTTCAGACAAGAGCTCCCATCGATTCACAAAATTTATCACCCAGCAGCATTTTAAACCAACAGGTTTTTGTAGAACCACAGTAACTACATTGCAGTAAGAGTCAGGGGAGGAGGGACAGATTGAGTTCCACCCCGAAGCAAATAATTAAACTTTTCTTCACGAACAATTCAGCAAGTTAGTTTGAGGGAGCCAGAATAGCTACATATTTTCAAGGTAAGCATTTATCTTTGCACATCTAATCACACATCTATGAAGAATAGTAAAAATGCTAGGTAAAATAATCACAAGCCCTTGAACAATCAGGTCACTTAGCATTAAAAAGTAGATAAAGCATCCCCAGTCCTGTACCAGTCTGTGTATTTCTATTTCTTATATTATGACTGTTACTTTGTCTGCTGCTCAGCTAAAAAGTTATCAACATGCTTTTGTTTTTTCAGTAGGTTATCCCCAATCTTTCTCCATAAATATTTTAATTTCAGTCTGGTCTGTGTAACTTTTTTTGTAAGTTTTCATGTCAGAAGTTATAAAAACAGGGAGAAATGTAAGGGCTGATCAGTTCATTGCAAGTACTGTCCTGTGCTACTTAATGCAATCTGGATAATTTGCTTTCTCAGAGAAACTATTTGATGACATACACAAGGAAACCCATTATACTGGTTTCCACTAGTTAAGAATTTCATCATTTTCCTCATCAAGGTAATTAAAAACACCCCATAAAACTAAATCTACCTTGTACATTATCACAAAAATGCATCTGATGAAATGAAAATTCTACTTATGTAACTTTTAATGTGGCATTAATGAAAATAATTTGTTATGAAAATTGTTCAGCAAAACCAGTCAGTCCCCTTGGCCCAAACTCAGTGGCCCATATCCATTTGGCAAATACACACAGCAGACAACATGTCCCTTCATAACCATAGTTATAGCAAGAATTAACGGAATGTTCTTTTCCTCTGCAGAGTCTGTAAGCACAGATTGGGCAGCCATGATAAATCCGTGATTCAGTTTATGAATTTGGGTTTATAATATTGGGTTTATGGTACTCAAATGCACACAAGGGTTTTGCTCAATAGTGATGGTCCTGTTTGTGTGCTTAAAGAACTATAAGAAGTGTGCAAGGATAACAGGAAAGGAAAAGAAATAAATGATTGTATGTGTCCTTTTATTGTTTTTTACCATTTTTACCCTTGCTTTTTTACTCCTGTAACAGTGGAGTTGTTCAGTACTGATGGCCATGCAACAGTTGAATGAATAGTCTGTGTCAGTATATTTAAGGATGTATCTTCCATCTTCAGAATCTAGAAAAGCTAAGAAACCTAACTGGCAGAAATGGCTAATTCAAGACACTATCCACTGCAATGGACCATTTTGACCATGACCTTCAAGCTGTTCCCAAAAATGCTAACTAAGGGAACCAAATGAAGGTTGCCAAGTCATCTGCAAGAGGACCGGGTAGTCCTGTTTAATATTTTAGGTAAGCATTATGAGTGAACGGTATCAGATTAAAGAAAACATGCTCAGACGGTGTTAGGCAATGTAGACAGAACATGTAACTGTTTCTTTAAGAACACATAACCCACAATAACTGGTGAGCTCTAGGAAGTTCTTTGGATGTTTCTAGACAGCATGCTCTAGAAATATAAGCAGAGTTTATAAATGGCTACAAGTATCTTCTGACTGAAAGTCCTGTCCCACTAGTGTTGGTGTAACATTAAATTTCAAAACGGATGCTGACAACTCTAAGAGTAAAATTGACATGCACTTGCAGTAATCATACAAACAACTTTTATGATGATCTTATTATGAAAAATACTTTAAATGTTTCGAGAATATTCTTACACTATATTTGTAAAGTGGTTTCTAAATAAATTTTACCACAAGACACGTACTTCTACTGGAAATCTTAAGCCACACAGGCATCATCAACAGTTTATCACGCTTACATGACATTTCTCCCTTTCACACAAGTTTATGTACACTGAGTAAATAATTAAATATTGCACTTATTGGCCCATGATTCCTCAGTTTTGAGGTATTCAAAAATAGAAAACATATCTATTTTTATAAGATATTCTCATGCAACATTTAAGACATTTGAGTTTCACAAGCACTGGTATACAGATTACACATTCTGACAGTCCAACCGAGCCACAACACATCTGACATTACTGACAAAATATTAAACAGGAGTTACAGCACAAACATTTCATTTTACAAAAGTTACAGGTACATGTCAAATTTACTTAAGGAAATTTACCTCCAGAAGTGGAAGGCAATCTCTGGTTTTCATTTCTGCATGTTATTCATGATTCTTAAGTTATTGGAAGATGAACATTTTTGCTTTCCCCCAAAACCAAATAGTAAGTAGCTTATTCTACTAAAGACAAGCCAGACAGATCTGCCTGATAATACAGCTATGAACTGTAATGTAACCAAGCTGATTTCTTGTGCTAATGAGAATTTAGGGATAAATTCCACTGTCGCATTAAGGAAGGCTGCACTGAACATGAACATGGAACAGTAGAAGATAAATGAGTGACACAGATGTATTGACATCTGTATGTGTATGCTATGTATGTGCAAGTACAATGTCTGCTTCAACTAATATACATGGATAAACAAAGTAAGAAGAAAGAAAAATAACTCAAATTGCAAAGATGGACTGTATTTAACCCTTAATGAGGAAAACCAGCAAAAATAATTCAAGTTGTCTCTCCTTTTTAAATGCTACTTGATAGACTATGAACCTTGGAGAATCTGGAGTCAGTAAGTACGGATTAAGAGACTATCTTTACAGATTAAATGATGTAAATTAACATGGCTCGTTTCCATATTGGCGTAAGTGAATTCATGTTTCTTTACACTCCTTGAGGAGTGTAAGATTTACAGACTCATGGTCTGACATGGCTAAATCTGTCTTAAGAAGAACTAGGTTCATACACTCTGTGACTGTCTATATGGCCAAGAAGGAATCTGTACATGAACAAAGCAGCAATAGAGTTGATGCCCCTGAAAATGCAAGTAATACAACCTGCCTTTTACAAACAAATACAGTAGTTGGGAAGAATGGAAGTTGGGGTGTGTGTGTGGGGGGGTGTCTTCTGGAATGCAAATGCAGCACTATTCATTTGCTATTGAAGAAACACGTGTATCATCATATGTAGAATCTGTACCATTACTTTTCCCTAAAAATCGCAGACTCAAAGCATTCTCAAAGTTAGGATCAAGCTCCAACAAATTTTGTGCACCATGAAATAAAATTTCATTCATAAAATAAAGAAGGTGCTGTACTGATGTACAGCAAAATAAATAGAGTTGAGCAGACTGTGAGGAAAAATTAATCTTTCAGACTGGTGCTCTGGAAAGGCCATATAGTTGCCCTAGTAGTTTCTCTAAGAATTACATTAAGTATAAGCACAAAGGAGCAAATAGTTCCACGTAGCTATGACATACAGAGATGTTCAGAGAGAAAGTATTTTTGACAGAACATCAGGCTAGCTCATATGTCTTTCAAACACCATGCAAACAGGTACAAACCACGGCAAACAACAAAAAGGTACACTATTGTGTCTCTTGCTGTGAGGACCAGAATGCTTGTGAAAATGAACTGTTATCAGAATCAAAAATAGTGCATCTGAAGGTTCAATCCAGGAGGGCTTGCAAGCTGTCAGCAAGTTGGTGCCAGGAGGCGCACAGGCAACCAGCCTCGTCCTGTGGTCTTGTGTGTTCGCAAGTCATTTTTTTAGAGCATTACTTTGGATATGCAAAACAAAGTCCGAGAAAGACACTGTCAGAGCATGAAAAGGCTGGTGTATTACTCATGCACAGGATTAGCCTGCTGCTCAAATCTTTAGTCTAGATCATAACTTGGAAAATCGGTTGCGTAATATTAGTTTAGCTGGCACTACAGTGCTCAGGACTCTCTGCCCAAAGGCATCTAATCCATCAGAAATTTAATACGCTGTGAATGTCATATGCTGTATCACACTAAGTGGTCCACATCTCTGCTGAAGGAGTTATCTGTGGCTGGGCCAATAAAGCTCAATGGCATTCATTCCTGTTTCTGTACTGAGAGTGACAACAAATTAATGCAAAGTTTGAGAGAATTTTTCACCAAGAATAGTGATGTGGCTGAAAGTAGCTTTGGATCTCTTATTACAGGTTTCAATTAAATGGTCAAGTCCTCTTCTGTCACTAAAATACAACCATTTTTAGCCTCGCACTTCGCCAAGACAGAACTTTGCTATACAAGATCAGAAATCTAATGAAAACCTGCTTGTCTCTTCCAATAACTTGTAATCAGTAACAAATATATATGTGTGAAATATGAGTCACACTGTCTTTGGTGTTTCTCTATGCTATCCAGGTTGCAACTGAAAGAGATACTTAGATTGTGATGCTCCTGATCTAAACGTGACTGAACTTCGTAGTAGAAAATTCAGTGTGGATGTGAAAAGTGCCTGCAAAGGCCCACTCATGATAGAAAATCAAAGACTAGTTTTCCAACTGTAGATGACTCTGATGTTCGGAAGAGGTGTACTTCCATAGGCTTTCAGTTTCAGAGGAAGTGGAGAAAAAGTAGAGTTTCAGATAAATTGAGCTTGATGAGACATAAGCAAGTCATCTTTCCCAAAATCCTGACCAAAGTACTGTCTGAGCAATCTGCTCAGGACTGTACCCTCTCCAGTCTTCAAAACCTACAAGGATTTGATGTCAACACTTTACAAATTAATCTGACTAACTCTGAACTTGGTGACAATATCTGAGTGTCATTATAAAGGTCCTAGAAGGTTGGAAATACTGACTGGGTTCTTCAGATGCACCTTCTCCTTATAATACAAGGCTGACAGCCTAATGAACAATGTTACTGTGGCAACTGCTTCCCCAGTCCTCCCCACCTCATGCAGAAAGTCAGACATGTTAGCAGCTTTGGAGATAGCTGTCTCAGAAATCTACACGAAATTCTAGCTCTTTTTTTTTTTTTTTGCTGCTACTCTTCTACCCAGACTCTTCATATAAGTGAAAAGCAATCAATTAATCCTGTTTAAGTAAAGAGTTATTTATCTATCACTTGTTTAAAACGATACATGCTAATAATGTATTGCCACCATTGATTAGACGCTACATGGTCATAAAGCGGCAAAGAGGATATAGAATTCATTGCAATGGAGTACAAGCAGGGTGCAGCTATAGCAAGAGATATGTTTGAGTCTTTTATTCCTTGTTATAATGTGCACAGAAGATGACTGTTTTGCAGCAACCATCCCCGAGCAAAGCTGGAAGAATACTTGCATGACATAGCTATGCTGTATGATTGAAGACATCCCCAAGGTCATCTACGAAGTGACTATGTCCTCCTCTCTCTTTGCCTTGTTGGAGATGGCTCATGCTACTACTACAACATAAATATTTTCAAAAGCACTTGAAAGCTCAAGCAGAGTGCTGTCTCAAGGCTTCCTTCCTACTTTTTCTTCATCAGGAATAACTATACATAACAAGAAACTGGTGGAAAATTGTCTACCATCTCACACAAATCTTCCTCAGTTTCTTACAATTTATTTTTCCAAAGCAGCTGGTACCTAGTGGGTGAAGAGCTATTAAAGAACATCTCTTAGCAGTTATCAACATGCTGCCTTAGATGAAGGAGAGAAAAGCAGCATCCCTGGAGAGAGGTAAAGTTTTGCTTGATATAGCACATGCTCCTTCTACCTCATCAGCCCCAAAAAGGACCAACTTCAGCAAGCGATTATGTAAACTAGCTAACAGGGCAGACATAGTTCAAAACCTCAGAATGAAAAGAGAAAATGTATTCACATTAGACAGTCAGTATAGTACCCTGACAAGATACCCATTATGCACGTGTCTATACTTTACTACAGCTATTTTCTCTGTATCAAAATGGATTATACATGGGATACTTAATCAGTAAAAAAAAAGGTCATAATTTTCTGTTAGAATATAAATTACCTTCAAAGAAAGCAATATGTGCAGAGGGATTTAATTGAAGTTGTGAGCAGTTTGCAGTAAGTTCTGGTCTTTCTGATTTGTGTCTTCCACTTTTTCCCATTGCAAACAGTTTAAGAAATGTCAGTCTTGTACTAAATTTTGTCTAATTGGAACAATAAAGCAGTTAACACATCTTCAGTTAAAAAAATGTCACTGCGATGCAAGTAAAGCAGTTGTACAAAGTACTCCAGGGCACAGATGTAAGAAAATGACAAATACTAAAGGAGAACTTTTAAATACAGTGAAATATACATATTTTAAACACTTTCTTGGAAAAAAACCCGAAAGTGTACTTTATTCTGCTATCTTCGCAGCCTTTTGCGGATCTTACAAATGTGTTTGGCCTAATGCTGGAAACAGTGATAAATTTTTAGTATTTCTACAGTTTTTAAAACATCCTCTGAAATTGTCATTGTCTTGTGAAAATGGATAGCCTCATCAAACTACAAACTTGATTGAACTCCAGGTCACTGACACCAGCAGCACTTTTGTAATAGGTCTGAGTAAAATACAGGTATTCATAGCCAGTGTGGTGAGGTTATGATTGTCTCAATGACTGAATGGGAGATGAAATTGCTGAAAGTTCAAGCATGTAAGTTTGCAACAACATGGCAAGACCGTTTTTGGCTACAAACAACTGAGTGTAGTGGATTCGGGTCTGTCACGGATAATACAGAACTGTGTGTTTTGTAAATCACACAGGTAGGAATGGAACGATCTAGACAGCCCTCCACTGCTAGAGTAAGCAATGTTAGGATCTCAGTCATGACGAAACGAGAAATTAAGTCCTGTTTCAGAAAGGTATTAGCTCCCATGCAGCTTCCATGGAAATGTAAATATATTAGCTATCTAAACAGGCTGAACGGGCTGGTATCTGAATGCCCACACCCAGCTGGAAACTCACAGAGAAGTTTGCTGCCTTTGGCTCCAGGAACTAACTTTTTTCTAGCTCCTGCAATTTCCTATCAGCTGTAATGTGTAACATAGTGAGGGGAGATTTGCCAAAGGTTCGGGAAGTGTTTATTGTACAAATGATCTGGATATAATGAGGGACTTGCTGACTAGAAGGACTTTTCTAAATTGATTTTCAGTCAGGAGAAAATACAAATTAGGAATCTTAATCTAAACCCTTGGCCACTACAATAAGGATTCAACTCTATAATTTGAAACTGATGAAGCAAGAGCCAATTCCAGGCAAATGCGGTCTGAGGACATGGCACAAGCTGAATTAGGTGTAATGTAAACCAGTAAAAAGTAATTATAAACTAACTGCCATCCTGCATGCAAATACCCAGATGCTGAAAACTGATAACCTTTCAAACTAGAAGCCTCTCCATCTCTCTACGCATAAATTGACCAGCTGCTGATGTAAAATAAAAGAATTTTCTCCCAAATAAATTAATAAGACAGTATAAATAAAGGCATATAGACCATTCATAAATACTCTGCTGGCAACAGAACACACTGAAACTGCATTTGCTGATGGCATTAACAGCCGCAGCTGGGCTGCTGTGGAGGAGGGGTGTCCTTTAGCCGCGTGTTCTGCTTGCTGGCAGCAATGGTCGGATCCATCTCCAGGGTTTCTGACATTTTGTCGCAGATGATATCCACAAGTCGCTCAAATGTCTGCTTGACATTAATGTTGTCCTTTGCACTGGTTTCAAAAAATTCGAATCCTAAGAAAAGAAACAGAATGTTTATATTTGATGCATATGCTAGTATCCCAAATAAATACACGAACCCCTCTTGGGCAGGAGAGGGTGGAGGGACACTCAGAAAAC
>JAOXOE010000874.1:12925383-12954292 GCA_028565055.1 Phoeniculus purpureus | reverse complement strand
TAGGCCCCTCTCAGATACTGGAAGGCCACAATAAGGTCACCTCAGAGCCTCCTCTTCTCCAGACTGAACAGCCCCAATTCTCTGAGTCATCCTCATAGGAGAGGTGCTCCAGCCCACTGATCATCCTCGTGGCAATAATAAATAAATATAAATAACAATCTGCAATAAATGCAATAAACTGTATTTCAGTAATTCTTACATGTGTGTCTATATCTCATACATTGTTGGCGAACAAAAATATTCAAGGAAGACTTGTTTTATTAATGCTAAACAACTAGTGTAACTTACGCAGCAGCCATTTTAAATACTTTCCTTAACCAAGTTCTGTGCTTTTGGAGGACAGATCTTAGTAAGATTTAAAGTGACAACATAAGAGGAATGATTAAAATCTTGGGTTTCCAGTGTCTGTTCATACTACCTATTGCAACAGAGCTTTCATACCCAGTGCTCCACTTTTTAATAGCCAGAAGTGTAATGGCTGTTCTTACACCTTTTTGTAAGTCAACACTGAAACAGCCTTCAGAGGGAGGCAGCATATTCTCAGTGCTGACGCTGGATAGGTGGCAGCAGTGCTCTCTTGCAGGTGACCATAAAACAATGCAACACAGATGTTGCGGGTTTTATATTCAGCTTTACAAGGTTGAAATTGGAAGGATCAGGAGAAGTATTTTTTTTAAAATACTTTCTGGGCTATGTCTTGTGGAGTCTCTAGTAGTCCAGCTGTGTTTTCAAACAAGTTTTATATTCACCCAACTGTATAGATGGAGGACCGATGTAATTGTGTAAATAATAAAGTAATGTGTTCATTCACATGTCAGTTTTTATATTACCTGTGTTAAGGAAAACAGTAAGCTTACCGTACAACAGTGCATAAATACTGGATGGTCGTTTGACTGTATGCAGTTGTCCCCATTGCTATACATTTATCTCTTTAAGAAAGAAATCTGTTAACATCTTACTTTGCCCTATTGATTTCTGCAGGTTGAATTCTTTTTCAAGCACTTAGTGTTGATGACTTTGCTGTGTAGCATCATCCAGACAAGTAGAAACCACTTCAGCCAAAACCTCCCTGATGACTGCTGTCAGTCAACATCTTCTAGTGAATCAGCAATGTGGGCTTAGGCTGAATGCCGAAATTCATTCAACTTGTCCTTAGACAATTTCCCATTGTCATAGTGTGAAAGTCTACCCTTTGGAACAGCGAAGACTCAGAAATTTGCTGCAGCACAGAGTGGTGCAAGATAACACACTCTTCCCTTTAAGTTTTGAATGGCAGACACTGAAATATTTTATCTAATGCTCTGAGTCAGCTCAATGATACACTCCACTTTATATTAATCCCTTTTTTCTGTGATCTATAGCTGTAATTGATTATATTGATCTGCTGTGGCAGAAAGAGCAAAAGTTGAATACATACAGCGAGAATTTGAGAGCTGTTGTTATCTGATTTCTGATTTCTCCATGGAAACTTAACATTTACTGGGATTGTAAGACACATTACTTACGTTATCTTAACTGCTTTTATATCTTAAAACAAAAAAAGCAGTAAAAGCTGGCAGATTGGCTCAGCGTTCTAAGCGGACCAATTTTTAATCTAGATGACACAAAAGCCAAACACATTTTTATTGTTACAGTATATCCTGATCAAAACACTTGATAGCTCTATTTCTGTTACTTTTTCTTCACAAGAAAACCCTCACAATATGCTTCCCTTCTGCATGAAGGGAAGGCAATCCATGTGAATATAGACAATACTAATTTTACATGCTTGGATGGCATGTCCATTGAAGAGAGCTGGTAAATGCTGCTGAAATGAGGAAAACCAAATCCAGTTATTTTTGAATGGTATGAAAGTGCTGCAGGCAGGGATGCCATTATTAAACGACATTTGCTGTAGAATAAGAAACACTCCATGCCCAGGAGAGTCCTCAGCACTGGCCAATGGGAAATTACCATACATCATGTCATCAGCCCTTCAGATTTATGTCTTTTAGGGTGACATTCTATTGGTTGCTAGTTAGGCTCTGTGGGAGGGATTACAGGCACTGTTTGTGGCTTCCCCTTCAGGTCCTTATTTGGTAGCTGTTGATAGAGCAAATCTTTTCAGCAGCTGAACATCTTGGCATACATTATTCATTAAGTCCTGGTGTTCAGGAAATATGCACATCCCTAGCTCTTCAGATATTTCTTCAGCTCGTACAATATGTCTCTTCTGCGTTGCCTCTGAATGCTTGGAGTTTTACAAATGGCATTTATACAATCAGAAGACCATGCGGTTGGATTTGATCTCAGTGTGCCTCCTGTGCCCACAGTTGCTGAGAACCTGAAGATCAGCAAAAAAAATTAGGAAAGAAAAGAAGGAATCTTTCTTCTTGGAAGTAATTTTCTGTATCAGATAGCAAAGAACTGATTAGGTCAGACTGGTAGTATAGGGAAAAATCAAAAATGCCTGAGGCAAACTATTTACTCTCAGTGTCTTGGGGCTACATAAAGGTATGATTTTGTTTTACCTTTTAAGAACCTTGATTTGCAGTGCATGATTGCATGATCAGTGGATAGCATGAATATCTGTGGGTAATATGACTCTCAGTAATTTGAACATAAAATATATCAGGACAGCAAGCCTTTGTTCAGCAAAAAGAATGTACTGCACAATATGCATTCTTCCTTAGAAACTGTACTGGGACTTTTAAAATAATGTTGCTCCACTGGATTATCAGATCAAGTCTAAAACCAAAGAAATTCAGAAGAGTTTTGTGGTCTTTTAGAATAATATTAATACAAAACAGCATTTCTAGGTATTAAAGTATTCTTTTACAAAAAAGCCTGCTTCAAAACTGAGACACCACACAATAAGGGAGAGCATGAGTAAAGAGGCTGAGGGTAATGTGTGAATGCGTGGATTTAACAGCTACAGAAATGTGCAATTATCAACAGTATTTCACCAGCATTTCTGGTAGCATTTTGGTAGCTGTTATGTGTGTAACAGCTTATTGATAAAACTCTGGAATTTGTCATCTCATAATATTGATCTACATTGTTATGTTAAGCAGCTTTCAACCAACTTGATACTGCTAGAAAATGGAATTAATTAAGCTTTTATCTCTTTTGTGGAAAAGTTTTGCATCAAGGAATTAGATCACTGTGCCTGACAACATATGAAACTGAAATTCACTTAATGCAAAGCAACATTTGATCTTTGTTTTTGCCTTACTTATGTGTTTGTGCTTACAAAAATTTGTGTTGCCCTTACCATTGTCATTAAGCATATATAAAACCAGAAAAAATAAACATAATCCTATGCTTGACAGGCCAGTACCTGTTCAAATCATCCTGTTCAAACAAAAATTCTGATTTCTGCTGACCTAAATATTGCAGGTGTTGAATTAAATGACTAAAAATAATACAAGAATTATATTCACACATGCCTGAATACCTTACATTTGCATGCACTAATACCTATATTTATCACAAATTATTTTTTAAATAGAAGTGTGAAAGCCTCATTAGGTCATTGTGTCCGATAGGTCACTATCTTTGCAAATGCAGAGTTGTCACAATGTATCCTCAAAGATTTTGATCAATCATCTATGAAGCAATGGAATCTCATTATGCCAGTTAGGTGAATTTTTTTCTCATTTAAAAAAAAAAAAAGAGACAGCTATGAAATTACTTTCTATTCAGATATAAGTGAGGTATTTATTGTAATTTACTTGGAAGTGTTTCCTACATTTGCTGGCATTGCCATCATGTTCCTATTAGAAAAATTCTTCACTCGTCTTTAAAAAATGTTCCCTCTTACTGCTCAGCCCTTGAAGTGAATAGTTTTTTTTTTTTTTTTAATTTGCTCACTGAAGTTCGTCAGAGAGCATGGTAGCTGTAACTCATTACACATGGGGAAAAAACAAAGACCTACACACAGCACAGGACACTGTCTGTGCACAGAGAATTATTTTAGTTAAGATAAATGGTACTTGAACACAATTTTAGCACAGTGCTTTTTGAGTTCAAAGTACACATCATAGGAAAGATATGGAGAGGGGCAAAGGCATCTGCTTTGTATGATATTCAGAATAATGATTCAAAATACCCATAAAATTCTAAGGAAGGATGGAGCACATTAGATTCAGAGATGACAGTACATGTTTACATCCCTTATTATACACACGTTTTTGAAATTTCTGTATGCTTCAGGCTGTGCATTATTATCTTCCACTAGCTACATTTTGCAGGATGGTTGTCCTATGGAGTATTTACTCCTGGTTTTCACTGAGTATGTTTCCTTGAAACAATGAGCACCACTATCACAATACCAGGTTTAGACATGTGTACCTCACTCCATCTTTGGAATAAAAATGAGTGCATGACATGGATAATAATTAAACAGATGGGCTACCAACTCAAATCTTTCTAAGTATTGAGAATGTTGTTTTATGTATTAAGAAGGCTGCTAAATTCAAAGATGGTTTTGCATTGACAAGCACTATAAGCACAAGCCTTACATTAATTTGTAAGGCTGGCCTGTTTTAAGTTCCTTGTCCATTTTAGAATACAAGACATCTCAAATCCTCTAAAATAATGTAGCTTATGCTTTGAGGTTTTTTTCTTTTTAAATAACATTGATAGATATTCCAGAAACAAAATACAATCATGTAAGTTTAATGCTTCAGGTATTGCATGAATATTCCATGCAGGTATTTTGTTCTGTTCATGTAAGAGTTTAGAAAAATGGAAAAGAGCCAGAAATGCTGAAATGGGTGTCTGTTGCCACGTGGGTTTGGGAGCCAATGCAGTGAAAGGCTTCAAGTACTCTTGAGCATTTTCATTCCAGCCTCCACTGGGCTTGAAGCTTGATTAACACTCAAGACTGAAGTACAAGCAGGATGGAGCTTTTTGGTCCATGGACTACCCTAACTTGCCTCCTGTGCTTGTGGCAGAGGTTGTAGTGGAGGCAGATTCTTAGCAGCCCTTGGAATGCAGCAGATCACCTGTCCAGGAACACAAAGCCTGGATGGAAGAAGCCCTAACAGAACAATGCATCTGCATCAACGGTGGTTCTTTGTACTTCCTCTCTCAAGATGACTAACTGCAGGCTGCATATTTACTTACTCTTTCTGTTATCGAGTTGAGAATGTATGCAGAAAGCGTAAAACATCCTGAAGCTTGTATGTATTGAGTATACAGCCCAAACCTTTTCATGAGTGTGAATTGACTTTGCTATGTCTTTGAAGTTTCTTTCTAGCAAAGAGTCAAAGTCTTCCCAAAATTTTGTCAGTGCACTGCTTGCCTTCTGGGAAGTTGGTTACCGCCAAGTCTGTCTATTTTTCCTATGTATCTTTGCTGACCTCAGAAAAGTATCCTACCTTTTCCTTCAAAACCTCATATAAATTTGTCCAAGGTCGACAGCAGTAACATGTATGCAGAGACATGGACACCTTTGGCTTCAGCCTAGGAGGACCTCAACTACCAAACTCAATGCACCGTTTTAATCTTTTCTTTGGAGATGACCACTTCCCATCCCCCCCACCGCCAAACAGAGAGTAAAATCGTTAAAGTCAATAGAAATGACATGAGTATGCAGCAGTGAAGAACTATATATTTGGCTTAATGGATATTTTATAGCTCGTCCATTTTCAGAGGGAACTTCCTAGATTGTAGTCAAGGATTGACATTCAAAGGGGATATTTATATGTCATCTTTCCAGCCTAACAGTGCCTAGTCTTGATATGGGAAAATGTTTCTTTCTGAGGAAAAATACAGTATGTGGATAGATCATCCCAAACCCTCTTCTTCCCTCCCATGCTGAGCTGACAATATCATAATTAAAGAGTATGGTGTAAAAATTGAGTAACAAAAATGTTGATGCCTTTTGATTTGTTATCTTCAACTGCAAAGGTATATGGCATTCTGATTTTTAATATTATACAAAATATGTAATATTTACTATTAGTGATAAGGTGACTTTATGTCGTGTTTGACCTGTTTTGGATGAAGTGCTATGTGTTATGTCTGTAATTTTTTGTACCCCCAGAGAACAAGTCACTAAACATCAGAGTATTCAGGAACATACAGATATACTGAAGCATTGTATGATCAACAAAAATGGCTGATATTCTCGATGCCTGCTAATGTGTCATGGAGTTATTTTTTTGATCTAAAGTACCATTGTTCTGCACCAGAAACTGCTGTTTGCATATGGTCTTCAACATCATCTGTTTCAGTGTGGATGACAGTTATAAGGGTTTGTCACATAATTAGAAAACCAAAACAGTTCTTTAAACTCCTGCTTAGGCCAGATGTTTTGAAAATAAATGCCAATTAAAGTCTTGTTGCTATGGCACCGAGCAATGTGTGAAAGAATATGAGGAAATAGTGCTGCTACAGTTGTCCAAAGGCTTCTCCCCTTAAATTGACTGTTAGCAGGGGTTGCCTTGCAGAAACTTGAGGATTTGTTTTACTGTACCTGTATTCAGCAGCAACACAGACTGTTCTGCACGTTTCCTGATGATGATTGACCTTTTGTGTCCTGGTGACTTGTAGGGTGATGTGAGGTGTAAAGACAAGCTTTTGCGTCATACTGATGAGGAACATAGAGAAAAGCCTGCCATGCACTCTCCGTTGGTTGTGGGCATCACACAGTAAATATTTAGTTGGGAATTCTTAAAGAAAATGTACTCCATACTTTGCACGGGTGATTCCTGGTATGCAGTGACAAACATCCCTACCTAATCCCCACAATTAAATTTGTGATTTGGAGAAAACAAAGAAGTCCTTCCTGCATAATGCAAATGCTAATTTTGCAAACACTAATACTGACTCCCGACGAGTACGTACCAGCAGTGGCTGGATAGTCTTTTTCTGAAGTGTGGAACGTGACCCAGCAATATTGCTTTGCTGATGAGCGGATAGCATGGCAGGAAAATGCAGGGGCTGATGGTTAAAGTGTTACATTAAAGGCAGTTTTTCTCTGACACGCTGCAAGCAATACAGTCATTGCTGACTTACAAAGACATTGTGACGAAAATAACACCTTTCACTATGAAGACCTCTTTGAAGAAAGAGCTTTGATGATTCCAGGAGGTGGTTAATGTTTAGTGCTATATTGCTTATAGATTAATAAATTGTCAGTTTTCAACACAGATGGATGTTTACAGGAATACGTGGTAAGGATAGCTCTTGCTTGATGTAGTAAGTGATCATAACTGGACAAACAAGATGAAAGGTGATTCTTAAAATGGCACAGTTAATCTGGCTTTGTTAAGAGACAACTGTGAAATCTAACCACGAAATGAAAGGATGACATAATGGAATGCAAAAATCACTAGTGATGGGTTCTAATTTACATTGGCAAGAGTTGTTTGAATTGCTAATAAATATTTCTGAGTTTTATTTGTGGATAATAGAACAGAGCTATAGTCAATGAAAATGCACGTAAGACAGCTGGAGCTGTGTTATGCAGTTGACCAGTTGAGAATAATGCCACAAAGATATCATTTACCCTGGAGTCTAGAAGGAATCAAGAAAGGATCAATTATTAGTGCCTAGCTAATCACATCATTTGTAGAATGTTAATATGCTCTTCTATCCTATAAGGTGCCTAGAGCAAATCGCTCAGAAGGTAAAGGAAGGTGTTTCTAAAGATGTTTCATACAGACACCGACAATTTTCTGAGACTGTGGTGTGTTCAAGCCATTGGGATGATCCAGCCTAATACTGTTAAATCAGAGACAACCTACCTTTATTCATATTGGTGTGCAGGAAATCAGTAAGACTCTTTGTTTTGAACACTGCTGTCAAATATATTGAGAAGTGCAATGATGTAAGGTAAATTTGAAATATTACAAAGCACATTGCAAAAAATCCACAGAGAGATTAATTTATAAATAGGGTAACACAGCTCTAGCAGAGAAAGGGTCATGTGTAAATAGATTTGTAGTTTTTCCTCCTAATGAAAATTAAAATGGCGTGTCTCCTGTAGTTTTCATTTACTAGTAGGATTCTGTGCCTTGGTAATCAAGTAATTAAGTTTTTTTGTTGTTTTGTTCTGTTTTCCAGTTTAAAAGGATGCTCAACCGGGAACTAACCCACCTGTCTGAAATGAGCAGGTCCGGCAACCAGGTCTCGGAGTACATATCAAACACCTTCTTAGGTAAGACTATGGTGGAAGTTATCTGGTTTGTCTTTTGAGTTTTTTATCTCACTGTGGGCTGCAGTAGAGCTTAAAAGAAAATCGTTTTCCTCATTAATTTCTGTCAATGTCAAGAAGGGAAAACGTTGTCTCCATAGAAACTTTCTGAGTATGGTTAGTAATTTATTTTAGTATTTCATCTATCTCCTGAGCATCTACAGATTTTCTCACATTTTAGAGGTAGGAATATGTCATGAGAAAGGAACAGATTTTTCCTACTTAAAGAAAAAAAACCACGAAGACTGCTTCTGAAATACAGCTCAATTATATGCATGAGGTTTTTTAAAGAATTCAGGCTCCTGTTGAGTAACCTAGTATGCAAAGTTTGTGTCTTTCAGTGTCATTTTCTCTGAATGAAAAATTTGCATGAGAACCTGCCAATAAGCATAGCACAGCTAGGGTCAAAATGGCAAGCTGTCTTTTCTGGACGTTCAGATGAGCTCAGGATCCTTTGCCCTGTGTGCTCTTAGTTACAAAAGCAGAGGCAGACCCACGGAATTCCTTTGAGATCTAAAGTCATTCAGACAGTCAGTTCCTTTCACTTCAGTTAGTCTGACAGCTCAGCTTATGAATCTTCCTTTGATGGGTCTAAAATTCGTGCATATGACTAAAACCATAAACATCAAAGCATGAACACGAGTCACGGCTCCTCATCTGTTGTCGGTTTGCACCACTCAAGAGCAGCAGTTCTCCACCTCCCCCATCTCTTGATTGTCCTTATGAGGAGAGTGGTGAAGTATGGAGGGTGCAATCAAGGAACTCAGTGCTGCAGGCTAAATCTTGGTGATATTTCCGCAGTTTCTTCTTCACTGTGGCTCGTTTGGAATGTGAGGTGTCCAGTAACGTGGCTGCTAAAGGGTAATTTAAAAAAAAAAAAAAAGAAATGGAAAAAATAAATAAAGAAACAAAACACAGTAAAAATCTGATGGTTAGAAACAGACTTGCTACTCTCATCTGGTGTCAGTGGCTTTGTTGAAAATGAGCATTTGAAGGAAGGAAAAAATAAAAATATTTCAAAGATCCCAATTCTTTCGGTTGTTTAGTATTAAGGTGTGTTTTAAAACATAGGTTTTGCTAGGCTGATACGTTAGAAACATCTGTTCTGGATTCTCCTGGTTTTTGCTTGTTTGGTTTTTTTTTCCTAGTCCCTGAGGACTAGAAAAGATACAGGCACATTTCACCAAAAAAGAGGTTATTTAGAGGGAGTGTTTAAAATTCTATGTTGAAATATAGTATGAGGAAAAGGAGCAAAAATTAATGCAAATCCCTAGCAGTTTGGCAGGAGAATCCTTTGTAGTACTGACTTGGGTTTATTTGGGGGCCACAGATGTCTGTGTGCAGTGTTCCACAGCCCCCATGCTGTTTCTGCAGCAGTCAGCTGCCAATTGTGTACATACACTTTGCTTTCTGTTTAGTCCTTGTCTGCGGTTTTTCTGGAGCTTGTTGATGAGGTACATGAAATGTTGCCGCTGCTGTGAGGGTTTTGAAAGCTCACAGCAAAATATTAGGGATTAGCAAAACTGCCATTTTGTCGCTATTGCCTGTTCTCATTGGGAGGTACAGAAATGCTGGTATGAGCTGCCTTTACATCCAAGGAGCTTGCAAATGTGGCTGGAAAAAGGCTTTCTCAGATGTACAATCTTAATGCAAACAGGACTAGTCCCCAAGTGTTAGGTCCTTCACGTCCTGGAAATGTTTTGTAAAGGTTTACACGAGATACAAACAATTTGATCATTTTCGAAATACAATTTAAAAGAACGCTTTTTTCTGGAAGAGATGAAATCTTGCATTTTTGTCCAGAATGAAAGTTTTTATTTGTCTTCATTCATAAGAGCATTTTTTATAGTGTGAAGATTGATCCTCTGTACAAGATTGATAGGATGCAGTAGAAATGGAAATCAGACAGTGACAAGTTAGATTTAATGCCAGTTCAGAAATAATGAGGCCATTTGTGAGATAGAGATTTGCATATACTTTGGTCTAGGTTTATCTTATTCAGAATACTTGTAATTTATTTTTGGAATTATTATATTTTTCTTTGCTCTTTTAAAGATAAGCAACATGAAGTTGAAATCCCTGCTCCAACTCAGAAGGAGAAAGAGAAAAAGAAGAGACCAATGTCACAGATCAGTGGAGTTAAGAAGCTGATGCATAGCTCCAGCCTCACTAATTCCAGTATTCCCAGATTTGGAGTTAAAACCGACCAAGAAGATGGTCTTGCCAAGGTAAAGGATATCTAACTGTTGAATAAAGTAGGCTTGTCAGAGTTATGCCATCCTCTGCTTATAACCATTGATTTCAAGCTGTAACAGCAAAGGCTGATCTCAATTGAAGTAGCATAAATTTGGTGATGTGGAAAAACAAGTATATCAGAATTAGGCCACAAGGGTTAACTTCCACATGACTGGATGTCATCTGGAGACCAAATATAAATTAGCATTTGTGTATGCACTGGGACTGCTTCCTATTAATAAAGAAAATCTGAAGGATGAAGACTAACTATACTGTATACTGTCACAGGAAAGTGCATACGCAGAGCAGCCCTATGCCTTTTGAAAACACACAGCAGGTACATACCAATAGAGCAATACTTTCAGGTTGCATCTTTAGCTGCGTCATTCTGCATATATAATTCACGTTTTTAGTGGCATTCCCTGTCATTTTTTACATAGTTAGCAGTAATCTAAACTTATGCTGTAAAGTGAGTATTCATTTAAATTTAGAGGTTTACTTCTGAAAATACACTTATGTTTTCAGGAATCTCCTCGCTTTGTTTGAATAGTGTTTCTGAGAACCAAGGAGACAGAAGCAGAACTGAAGGAACTCTGGAGATTTGCTCCTTGCTGAACTCTGCTGCCTCAGGGCAGTGAGATAGCAGAATGTGTCACTTCAGCTCATTCTGTGGCATTTTCCTTCTGGAGCAATCCACTTAAGAGGCACGCTTTCCTGCTTAGCGAATTAGAGTCACTGGCAGCTGAAAAGTCAAATATTGCAAATATTAGTAGCAGCAGCTTACCCCCTTATAGACTTGAGTGTAACTGCCACATTCTCAAGGTTTATGTCTTTATGAATCTGCTGTTTTGACCAAAAATCAATGGAACTTGCATGTTAAGTTTTAGTGTATTTCTTGTTTGTTTCTGCTTTAGGAACTAGAGGATTTAAACAAATGGGGCCTTCAGGTCTTCAGAGTGGCAGAGTTGTCTGGAAACAGACCTCTGACAGTCATCATGCACACCATTTTTCAGGCAAGTAACATCGGCAGTGCTGCATCGTACTTACCTTAGAGGTTTTTACATGCTTTGTAATCCTATTCCTTTCTTCCTTTTCTAGGAACGGGACTTGTTAAAAACATTCAAGATTCCAGCAGATACTTTAATAACTTACCTGATGACCTTAGAAGACCATTACCATGCAGATGTGGCATATCACAACAACATACATGCTGCAGATGTTGTTCAGTCAACCCATGTCCTGCTCTCAACCCCAGCATTGGAGGTAAGTTCGCTAAGTCTAGAAAGAGGCAGACATGATGGGAAGGGACATAATAAAACTCTTCTAAATCAAATATTTAATATATTAATTGCTTCAGTAGTTCAGAAACAAATCTTAACATTACTTTCATGAATTCTGCTCTCTTAGAAGTACTTTGTGAGAATCAAAGCTTATTTACACATAAATATTCTGCTGAAAATGTCACATACTTTTCTTTTGAAGCAGGCAGATACGTGCTGTTGGAACCTGTTTGATTGTAACGCCATGCAAAATTTGTTTCCATCATCACATTATTACTACTACATCCCATTGTGTCATGATTTCCTATATCGGATTCTCACTAACTGCATTTAGTGGAGTTTCTTAGGAAATAGAGCAATAAAGTGGGATGCCCTCAACAGGGCCATTTGTTTTCTGTTTCTTTAACTTGTGCATGTTTGTTCTGCTCCTGAAAGGCTACTGTTGTGTGTGTGTGTCCTAGGCAGAGTGAAACTTGCTAATTTTCACAGAGATTAAAATATTGACTGTTGAAAACATCGGTTACTGATTGTCATTTTTGTTTCATGACTTTCTAGGCAGTGTTCACGGATTTGGAGATCCTTGCAGCAATTTTTGCCAGTGCGATACATGATGTAGATCATCCTGGAGTTTCAAACCAATTTCTTATCAATACAAGTAAGTTTGCTCAGGATGTTTCTCAAAAATTTGCTGCAAGGTCTGCACATAACACCTGAGAAACACACAGGTGTTCGTTCCTTGTTTATCTCTATCTGTAACTTTTCTCAGTAAATAGATAGGTGCTTTGTATTTGAATCTGGATATGGTTGTGCATTTCTTGTAACTGTATAAATAATCCACATAGTACCCTCTGGCAAGAATTAATAAGATGTGAACTATAAACATGGCACTATTTCAGTGTATTGGATGTGGTCTGTCATGGAAATTAGTTGATTGGTATTAAATAAATGGAGTGGTAGGAGGAAAATGAAGGAAAACCTAATTTCAAAAAGTTTTAAAAGGAAGACAACAATTTATTTCTTTGTATTAGAAACATGTGATATTACAAAGTATATCATAAATTTTAAAGAAATTCAGAAAGCAAGCTTTATTTTTAGCATACACACTGACAGTCCCTGACTGTCTCTGGCTGCTGTACTTATTTCTGATCTCTACATGCTCATGCCTCTTGGACTGAATTTTCTCAGCGTGTCCCTGCAGTTTATGGCTAAACTCCTTTTCTTTTTTTATTTTTTATCTTGTTTTGGGTAAGTCTGTCGCTGGAGTGAAAAAAACCCTAATGAAACAGGACCATAATGTCATCTCCAGATTTGAAACCCAGTGTAATTCCTTTGCTCTTCAAGGCTTTCCTCTAGAGTATCACAGGAACCTCTCCCCACAGTTTAGAAGAAAAACTGTTAGGTTTGTTGAGACGCGTCATGGTGGATTTAGTGAATGGTCTGTTCACAGAATGTCTGTTGCTCCAGTATAAATGGTGCTAATGTCAGTTTTGAATGTTACCATTATAAGTGGGTAGCATACTGTAGGTCAGAGAAAGATCCGTCATACAGTGTTGCTTCTTTTGCTGACATCTACTTCAGCGATAACTGACCCAGAAATTCAAGAGTTGAAATAGTACTAATAGAGCAAGCACGTAAGAGGAAAAAGCCACAGAAATGGCAACACCTCAGGTTGTGTATTTGACCCATGTGTTTGCACATTTATAGATACTGTCATTCCTGCACTGGGATGAATCTCTTGCACTGGTACTTAAAAAGCATGACTCCAATAAGCATTTGAAGAAAGGAGTTCCTCTTCCAACCCACTGCTGCTTTATCTTTAAATAAGAGCTCCACTTTAGTGTAGCCTGCATTTAATTTTACTTGTCTGAGGGCCACCCTATAGTTAAATTCATTTTGATGATCATGGAGGAGGACTTGGACTGATTCTAGATTTCTGGAGCCTTATTGCTATCCAGTGCAGCAGCATGGAAAAGTATGGGAACAGTATAGGAAAAGTATGCATCAAGCATTGTGCACAAAATAGTTTATAATACTTAAATTCTTCAGAGCTGCATATATATGTTTTTATTTTATTTATTTTATAATTGCAAATCGATTATCAGGATATCATAATCATAGAATCACAGAATGTTAGGAGTTGGAAGGGGCCTTGAAAGATCATCTAGTCCAACACCCTGCAAGCTCCTATGCTCAAGCTTACACCTGTTGACCCTTGTTCTGTCATTGGTCACCACTCCATCCTCCTGACACCCACCCCTCACATATTTATAAACATTAATGAGGTCACCCCTCAGTCTCTTGTTGTCCAAGCTGAAAAGACCCATCTCCCTCAACCTTTCCTCATAAGGGAGATGCTCCTCATCCTTCACCACCTTTGTGGCTCTACACTAGACCCTTCTGGCAGTTCTGTGTCCTTCTTGAACTGAGGGGCCCAGAACTGGACACAATACCCCAGATGTGGTCTCACCAGGACAGAGTAGAGAGGGAGGAGGACCTCTCTTGACCAACTAACCACACCTCTTCTAATACACTCCAGGATGTCCTTCTTGGCTACAAAGGCACATTGCTGGCTCATGGTCATCCTGCTGTCCACCAGGACCCCCAAGTCCCTTGTATTTGTGTTGTCCAACAGGACAGTCCCCAACCTGTACTGGTACCTGGGGTTGTTCTTTCCCAGATGCCAGACTCTGCACTTGCCCTTGCTTTTAATCAAGTATCTCCCTGCCTAACTCTCCAGCCTGTCTGTCATGTATCACTTCCTCTGAGGTGCTACAGGAAAACCACCAAGTTGTTCAGGTTTATGCAGGAAGACTGGCTAGTAGTAGGGACCAGTATTGGTACATAAAGCTTTCTGGTTTTGTCAGACAGTTGAAATTTAGCTAAATTTTGAGTGATTTTGCTGCTTATTTAGTGGCTTAGAAAACAGTATTTTTTCTACTCAGCTTTTAACAGAGAAGGCTTCTGTGTCAATCAAGTAGCAAAACCAACTGGCACAGCTGTTGCCAAAGCTGAAAGAGACAAAAGGATTTTGTCCATTTTCAGTTGTTCTGTGTACAAAGACAGACACGGAGATAAAGGCTGCCCAGTTTAGGTTCCTCAAATCCTAAGTTTTCCTAACCTCTAGAAGATCTAATTACATTTCTAATGAACCTTACATCTCACCAAGAAGGACAAGAATACTTCTTAAAAAAGCATAATAGACTTACCATTACTTAAAGTATGTGTACATATTTGCAATCTTTCAGCCTATTCTTCGAAATTACTCACATGTGGTATTTCTGATTATTATTTCCCTATGTGAGGGAATAAAGTCTATTAATCCATTGCCAAAAAATTTGACCCTTCTTGAATACTATTAAAGAACAGAGACATAGGGATTGTATTAGCATCAGAGGAGATACTTATTTTGGTCACTGTAGCTCTGTCCTTCCAGACAAATAGTTTTGAAGCCTACAGTGTGTTTTAGAGGTTACCAAGGGGATACTTTCCTTCCATTTCCTTACCATTTGCAAAACTGAGCACACCTTAGCTCTGTAGCTCCAACCCCTCCAAAGTATTTTTGCAGCATTGAGTGTTTTGCATTTGGGAGTTATCAGAAGATTGCTTGAAAGGAAAATAAACTAGTGCCTGTCATCTTTGCAAGAAAAACAGCAAGTGCACAAGCTTTGTAAATGTTCTGTGAAAGATGAAAGAACGATCGTATGACAAGCTCCCTTTCTTTCTCCTTTTGCTGTTACAGTTTTGCTGCCATTAGCATAAGGAAAGGCGGAGGGAGGGATTCCTGATTCAAAGACAGGAGAGTATGACAACAGGAGAATGTATAATGAGACTAATGAAATGTGGAGAGCAGAAATTTTATAGGCACCCCATTGAGTCAGGGATTTTAAAACAAAGCTGCTGTAAAAGAAGATAAATAGGATAAAGAGTAGAATAGACTGACATTGGGTTAGGTTGGGGATCGAACAGCTGTAATAAATATAAGTTAATATCGTTCATGACAGGTGAGATTGCACGAAAGTGTTTGTTTTTTGTGACATATCCATTTGAAAGCTGTATCTTAAAACATCTGCTTTGGTATCCCTGGCTAGAAACTAAAACTGTACAGGAAAGTGTTGTAACTGCTTTTATTTGTCGGAGCTGGCTGTTTTGCAAGTCTAAGAAGGCAAATGCAGACACTGTGTGTGTGTGCCTTAGCACAGGTTGCTAGGAAGGTGTAGGAATAGGCTAGGAATAACATAGTAGGAGGCAGTGGGCAAGGCCACTGCTTGCACAGGGCACATGATCTAATAAAGAGCAGAAACATAACTGTTACTATCTTACCAGTCTCCTCTCCAGAGATCCAGTTGTCAGGGAGGTACCTGAGCGCCTCAGCTAGCTGCAGAATGACATGGATTGAAAACCAAGTTGTGTGCTCCTTGCCTGACCTGCGGCAAAGCCTCAACAGTGTCTTCCCAGGTCTGAGTGCTGGATAGCTGCAACTTGCAATGGAATTTTAGTAGTTATAGTGGAAGGAGGCATGAGAAAACAGAAGAACCTGTTTTAGTTTCGATGTGGTTTTGCATATAATATTTTTTTATGTGACCTCATGCAGATAAGGAAATATACACTGAAAAATAGCTTCCTTGTTATTTTACTAACTCGACTCTCCAGACATAAGTGGACACTTCAGTTCAAAATGTTTGATTTCCTCAGCATACTTTGCCTTGATTTACTAAGATGGTGTCATTAATTCCATAGTTTTGGATACTAGATGAACTACAGGAAAACTGTTTCGAAGAACTCATCACTAAGTCTTGTTGTGAGTGAAATGAATTTGAAAGATCTAAAGGGACTCGGTAGAAGCACAAGCTTTAGTGACATTTTGCCCTACGATTGTTATTGCAGATTCTGAACTGGCCTTGATGTATAATGACTCATCAGTACTGGAGAATCATCACTTAGCTGTGGGCTTCAAGCTGCTGCAGGAAGAAAATTGTGACATTTTCCAGAATTTGACCAAAAAACAGAGGCAATCACTGAGGAAAATGGTCATTGACATTGTGAGTTCTGCTTGAGAGTTCCTTTTCCATAGTGCTATAGGATTGAATAATGAAGTACAGAAGTATTTTATGTTAATTTACTGGTTAGACCCACAATCAGCAAAGGGAAAGTTTGAAGTCTTATTGTGTCTTGGTCAAATATGAATAGTGGACTCTTTTCACCTTCAATATCCTTCTATACCTTTGTAGAAGATGTATACAATCCTGATTCAGGCTGACATGTATGCCATTTCACCAATCATAGTTAGAATTTGATGCTGAATTGATGATGACTTTAGCTGATGATCAGATGATTCTGAAAATTCAGAACAATCAGCTTGTCCTATCCTTAAAAGAACCAAAATGAAAACCTAGTGTTTTGGATACTAATGACATACAGGATTCAGACTATTTATAGTGTGTTCAGACACGGGAGTTACTTATGTATTCAAAGATTTTTTTAAAAAAACTAATAGGATAATTATTATTTATTTGTTATAGTTTTATTGTTTATCACTTACCATTTATACAGACTATTTATTGTTTCTTTATTTCAAGGTACTTGCAACAGACATGTCTAAGCATATGAATCTGTTGGCTGACTTAAAAACTATGGTTGAAACTAAAAAAGTGACCAGTTCTGGTGTCCTGCTTCTTGATAACTATTCAGACAGGATTCAGGTAAGAAAATACCTCTACAAATGGGCATTTGAATTAACTTACACCTTAATAACATTGATCTGCCTATTCTCCAACATGGATTAGACCAGCTGTCCATTCTCACAGCATGACTCAGCATGTTTCTTCTATGACTCTCACGTTTCCTACCTATGATATATTCCGTTAGATACTGAGTGACTCATTGAGAGAGTAATGAGGTTCCAGAATACTTATGGGCTAAATGATGGTTAGCCTTCCCTTCAAAGGTCCTTTGAGAGGACCTTCTCTCAAAGATTTTATGTCCCTTACATAGGCAGGGGCAGCAGAACTCATGACCATTACTACAGATATGAAAAAACACCTCAAGCACTTAAGTTTTCGCTGTTTAGAACAAGTCTGGCACTGTATGCATTTTCAAAATTCTGTTTCGCAGCCACCAAGTGCAAATGGAAAAACTGCTGTTTTTCTCCAGTGTGATAGCACCTCAGCTGTTCAATCTTATTTCAGGTCCTTCAGAATATGGTGCACTGTGCAGATCTAAGCAATCCAACCAAGCCACTCCACCTGTACCGCCAATGGACAGACAGAATAATGGAGGAATTTTTCCGTCAAGGAGATCGCGAAAGAGAAAGGGGAATGGAGATAAGTCCTATGTGTGATAAGCACAATGCATCTGTAGAAAAATCACAGGTAATTGGTTTGAGTAGTCAGTTACTAACAGTACAGCATTTTAATGGAAAAGCGTGTTTTGGCTAATTTCTGAATGCGCTATTTAACTGAGTAGTAAGTGACCAGAACTGAGAAGTTTTTACTCTGAAGACATAGTGTTTGGCAGTCTGTTTGCTGAAGTGATCCCATCGCTGTTGTGACCTGCAATTTAACCAGTACGTCAAAAGAGAATACCGTACAGTTGTTCATTAGGGTTGACCATTAGGCACTGCAACAGGGAGGTTTTGGATGCTCCACCCCTGAAAGTGTTCAAGGCCAGGTTTTGGATCCTGCCCATGGTAGGGTGGGTTGATCTCTGAGGTCACTTCCAACCTAAGCCAACCTATGAAAAGCAGAATTAAATACAAAGCAGCTGTTTGGCTTACAAGATGCAGTAGAGTTGTCTGGAATGGACAATTCAATTGAAAACAGATCCTTTCCTAGTCCTTATCTAATATCCTAAATCAGACTTTTGAACTATAGAAGACACTATTTACTACATGAACCAGCATGGTTTCCTTTCAGCCACATCTTAGTGTATCCAGTGTCTTTTACTAGTTTTATACTATTTATAGTTTCTGTAACTAATAGATGTCTACTTGTTTGTGAGTGGGAACTAATACTGATTTTGTATTGTAACAGGTGGGTTTTATAGACTACATTGTTCATCCTCTGTGGGAGACATGGGCTGATCTTGTTCACCCAGATGCCCAGGATATCTTAGATACACTGGAGGACAATCGCGAATGGTACCAGAGCACAATCCCTCAAAGTCCCTCTCCTGCACCTGATGGCAAGGAAGAGGGTAGGCAGGGCCAAACTGAAAAATTCCAGTTTGAACTAACACTGGAGGAAGATGGTGAGTCAGACACCGAAAAGGACAGTGGAAGTCAAGTAGAAGAAGACACCAGCTGCAGTGACTCCAAGACTCTTTGCACCCAGGACTCAGAATCCACTGAAATTCCTCTTGACGAGCAAGTTGGGGAAGAAGTCGAAGAGGAGAACCAGGCAGAACCTTGTCTGGTAGAAGACCATTCTCCTGACATATAAAAATCATAACAATGAAGATTACATTTCTTTCTCTTTCGCCTTCTCCATTTCTTTTTCTCTGTTTTATTTTTATGGGAGGGTTCTGTTTGCTTTTTGGGGGCTTTTGTTCGGTTTTTTTTTTGTTTGGTTTCATTTTAAATGTTTTATTAGATAATGGTTTTCAAGTGTGTGTTATATGCTACAACCATGGTCACAACTCACTGTCGTCTGCCAGGACGTTGTTTGATCAAAACTGACCTTGATGACTCAGTTTGGCACTCAGGAATATTGTAACCAGAAATTTCACCTTTGTGGCATCAGAAAGCATGGGGATATAATCTATAAACTGCATTTTAAAAAGCTTTTCATTTGGCAGACTTGATTAAATAAAGCAAATGTTTTCAGATGAATACTACCTGCAAACCAAATGCTGGTATGCTTGAATAGATTTTGAATTCATTGTATTTCACAAGCAAAGCATTGGATAATGTTCATCAGGAAGCAGACAGAAAAGAAACTGAGGTTCCTACAGGAAAACAAGTGCACATAAATGATGGGACACAACACGATTCTGTTACCAATAGGAAGACAAGCTGTGGAAACGGCATAGTTTTGTAATTTAAGGTCTTCCTGACAATGTGACTGAAGAAGAGTGTGATCCAGTGGGTTGCGCTAACCTGCGTTTTGTATCGTATGTAAGAGAGATCTTTTGTAGAGCTTACTTTTATTATTAAATGTACCGAGGTATTGTATTTAAAGAAAAACACTCTCAAACTTCATCTGGCACTGGTTATTTTTTTTCCAAAGAGTAACTTGCAAGTTTTTCAGTACAAATCTGTGCTACACTGGATAGTAATTGTAGGGTTTTTTATCATTTCCTTCTTTTTTTTTGCACCTTAGAATCTCATGGTAATGTTGAGCTATGTAAATGTCTATTATTTTATATTTATGAGTAAGTTTCATTAATATCCTTTATGTTACATAAAATATTTGGATTTCTTTTTCATTGCAATTTTCTGAAACTTTTTCAAAGGTATTTTCATTGTGTTGTACTGGCCTAATCCTGACAATTCTTTCTTACCAGAAGAAGTGATCCTAGTGAAAGCAACTGGGACCTCTACAATTAGGATTAGCAGCACTAGAGCACGTAAGAGAGATATTGAATTGTCATCTTAATACAAAAGTAATGTTATACAAATAAAATACAACCCTCTGAAACATGGTTTCCAGAGCATTTTTGGCTGGGAGCTATAAACTACTAAGTCAGAACAGGCTAATACAATGTATAGAACAATTGTTCTGGAAAAAGAGGCATTAGTGTAATATTTCCAGTCTTGACTCTTATAATAACTTCTTATCTGTGTCAGCTAAATAGCTAAACCAGCTAAATAGCTAATCTGAGGTGTGTACAACATAAAAATGATTACTAGCATAATTTTCTCATGTTGTCTTTGTTGCAAGAACCAGGTCAGTCTTTTTATGCTTTTTAAGTATATAAGAGTTGTAGTTTAGTCCATGTTATTTCATTCTCAGATTTTTAATCCTTGATGCAGCTTCTGCTGCAGGGATTAAGCTTTCAGTTTAATTGGTACTGAAAGCTCCTGTAACTTGGAAAGTTAGAGGGAAGTAGGATTTTGTATTTGCATTTTCTGGTCCTATTGTTTCATTACATGAAAAATGGAGGAAGTTTATTTCCTCCACTGTAGTCTTGGGAAGTTGCATACAAGATGGGAAATAGTAGCCTAGGGAAGCTAGCAGGCTCCCACTCCGTAAAATTCTAGTAAAATGATGGTATCACAATGATTTCTTAACAAAATAAGAGAGCAACAGCCATTATTTCCCTTTGGATTTAATTTGAAGTAAATTTGCAGATACTAATACAAGGGTTAAGTGTCTAGAATAAAAACCTGTCTAAAATGATTGGCTAGTATTGCAGCCTCTAAATATACTTTGCAATCTTATATATCATAAGGTACCTTTGGCCCTCTCAGGGCCTTAGCACATTAGATGCTGAAGGAAGAAATAGAATGAAGCAAACCCATGATTTTGGTTGTGGGTTGCTTGGAGGAGTTTTCGGTTTTGAGTCTTGTATTTTGTTTTTCATAATTTCTTCCTGAACCTGATCCATCTAAAAAATCCTTTCAGTCCCCAAGAGTGCCTGGAACCTTGATAACGGAAAAGCAATATAAATTCCAAAATAACCGATAGGGACCTGAGAAGTTTTGTATCTGCACTAGATGGAAGCAAATGAAAGAATAACACCATATTGTGAGATGTACACACATACATGTGGACAATCAAATAAAATGAAACTATATAACTTCTTAGAGATGGGGATATAACGCACTGTACAGTCTTTTTTTTCCTTTTTTGCCAAAGCGTGTTTTAGCATTGCACACTGCTTTAAAACAATAAAATCTACAAGTGTGGCTTTACGTGTTCTGAATATTTTTGCCATAAGACAATGTAGTGAGCGGGTGTTGAGTGGGGGGAAAAAAGAAAATTCACCTTGCTTATAACAGTACACTTTAGCTTGCAAGTTACTGTACTCAGTGATGCTGTATTTGAATTCTTAAATTGTTCTGTGTTGTCAAAAAATGTTAATGAAAGAATATAGATAGAACAAATAGCGTTCAGAAGTTTCAAAACTTGAATGAAGTGGATTTTGCGGAAGCTTTGACAGTTCTTTTCAAATGCATTATTTATTTCATTTGTGCCATGCATTTTTCTCACCAAATGACCTTACCTGTAATACAGTCTTGTTTGTCTCTGTTTACAACCATGTATTTATTGTAATGTACATACTGTACTGTTAACTGTAAATTATCAGTTCTTATTATAACATCATCCTTCTCAGGGTGGTGTTGCTGTATTTGGAAACTCTTGGTGAGAGAATGATTCTTGTGTATACATATTCCTTGTACATTTTTTCTTCTGTAATATATTCACTGTCACCTTAGAGGTTGTTTATGGAAGATTCGAGAAAAGTATAGAACACATAAAGGTATATCAATAAAAAAAGCTGCAGGTCTTTGGTCCCAGGGCTGTGCCTTAACTTTAAACGATGTTTTCTTCTGTTTTGCTGCATTTGAAAGTAAGGTAGCTGTGGGGATAGGGCTGGGCATTTCTACCATATTTTCATTTGCTAACTGACGGGGTTACTTATATGAGCTTGTATGTGTGATGCTACAATGAGCTTTCATTTATGACCTTACTGGAAGTTCAAGCTTTTCAAGGCTTCTGGCAATAATTTTGCGTTGTCTCTCTGGTTATCTTTTTCACAGGCTATCATCAGGGATTGTTTCCGCCATTTTTTGCTCCTAACATATTAATTTTTTTTAATGGATGCTTCATTTCAGCACTGAATTTCACTGAAACATCTTTGGAAAGCATTTCTAGTAGTCTTATGTTCATGCAGACTGGAATTAAGATAGAACTCATAAACATTTACAGTCATTTACTTAGTAGCACAAATTATCACTGCATAAGCAGAATTGGTAAAGTAGGACAAAATGAAATGTTAATCTTGGAGATGTTTTCCAGTACCAATATTAGTGTTACAAGCAGCCAAAGTCTTGTTTTGTATAGATGTATGTATTTGAAGGTTTGTACAGGTGTGTATAGCGTAATGCACTAGATCTACAGGAGAGTGATAAACCTTTAGGTCTTTTAATAACACTAGTACTAGGTTTGCAGGTTGGAGTGAGCATCTCTTTCTTGCTGTTTGACTTGTCACGTCGCTCCAGACCACTTAGAACCGATACCAATGAATTTGCCAGAGCGAGGTAAATACCTCTTCTCCTTTCCAGCGATGCCCAGCCCGTGTAGCATTCGACTAATTTGTGAAAGGAGAGATTCTTTTTCAAGTGAAAACAGAGGCTCCTTTTTGACACAAACTGTAGATTTTAGCAGCCCTGGCCCAAAGGATATTGATCGCTTTTGTTTTAAATGGTGTAAAAGGGACATTGCAACAACGGAGATCCTGAGCAACTTTTTGTTACTGCTTTGATTTTTCCTTTGGGTATGTCTTGAGAGTGGCAACTTGTGTGAACATTGCATATGACCATTCTGTCACTAGTTTCTTAGCCTCTCTTACAGCCTATGGGATAGTACTGTACATCGATACCTTCATATGAAATTTTATATGCAATGGAAATAAAAGCATGGATTGATTCTGCCTAGTTACTGTATTCAGTTTTCTTTTGCAAGTTATATTTTTTTATAACTAAGTTGTGACATCTTAAAAGAAAGTGTATTTCCAGAATAATGTGATTACCATTTTTCTGTCATCATACTGTTTTGCATAGATAATACAAAATAAATGTGGGGCCAAATCAGAAAAGTCAGTCAAATGTGGTATTTCATAAAGAAGTCTAATCCACAAAGGTGTTGTACAGTTACACAGAAAGGTGTTCAGTCTGTTTTCAGGAAATCTTACCATTGGCTTCAGCGGCAAAAGCAGCCTATCCTGAGAAAATAAAACAACAGCTTTGAAGAAGCTAGACGACTACTGGAGAGGTAGCAGAAGAAAATAGAAGACCACAAAAGGACTGGAATACCACAAAATTAAAAAAGGGTACCACAGGCAAATATTGTCCAGACAACCTCAACTCTAAATGGATGATAAAAAGAAATTATTTTTTAAAATGCAATCCATGAATTACGGCTGTTGTGATGACTTAAAAATGTGGTCTTAATGCAAGTCCAGCTCTTGATGTGACTTTCATCTCTCCTTAATCATTGCCGGCTTTGTTGCTTAGAAAGTTTGCTTAACCGAAAATAGTTCATCATTAGATAAAAATGTTCTGGGTCCATTTTTTACCCTTAAGTTTCTCAGATTTTTCTTCTTCGTCTTTGAGGTTAGTTTGCAAGAAATACCAAGTCCTAGGGCTCATTTTTAACATCAGCTCATGGCACAAGGAAAGTACCATGCTATGAAGACTAAAGATATTGCACTGAGAATGATGAGGTAGATAAATCAGGTGGTGCCTGTTACTTTGACAGCCTTATCCTTGCATGTTCCCAGTGGTTATTATGAAGGGAAGCAAGAATCTCAAATTCTTGTTGGAATCTGGGATTTTATTGTAGATTTTAGAACTACTAAAGGCTGTTCATTTTGGAGTTCAGGTACCACAAGTGTGTGTGGGGCAAACCTGAAGCTGTCAGGATTAGCCCACTACTTCGTACATCTTCTGATACCACTTTGACAGTCTCTGTGTTACAATAATGCATCAGAATACGGAAGTTTCAGAGCAAACCTGAAACAGATCTTGTTTCATCGCAGCCAGCTGCTGCCATAGGAGTTGGACATACTACTGGCTTTTCTGTTTAATGAGATAAATAGTCTGAATAGCTGCAGCTGTGCTTGTTCTCTTCACATCATCGAAAACAAAATTATCAGCTCCTAGCACACATATTGTTTACTGGGATGACCATTGCAACTTCTTCACCACTTGTGAATAATTTTGCACATTTTTCCAGGTACAAAAAAAGAATCCAAGCAAAAGTACAAAGATGTCATAAAACATTTTTCATTGTAGAGAAGATCTCCACCTTCCTCCTGTCGAACTGGTTGAGAAACCTGCAGAATTAAAGAAGGTGGATAGGAAGTCCAAACAGAAATCAGAGCGACAAATTTGGAGCAAAACCTGAGCAGGGAAATACCCTCCAACTAAAATAATCTTGTTTTGTCACAGACAATCCCATAGCTCAGGTATGGACATAAGAAGAACTGAGTCTCGGTTCCCCAGGTACAAAGCTGTATTTTTCCTTTTCAGAAAGCAGATCTAGAAAATAAAAAATTGATACACTGCAGAGTTTAGCACAGCTTTAAAGACTACAGTTGTCTGGTAGTGAACTCTACTAAACCAGCCATTAATTAGCACGAGTGGAGGAGGAGCATTAGGCTTCAAGTTCTGCCAGAGAAGTTTAGATTGGACATTACACAAATTTCTTCATGAAAAGCGTGGACCAGGCTGCCTAGGGAAGTGGTGGAGTCCCATAGCTGAAGGTGTTAAAAAAATATGTAGATGTGGCACTTGTAACCATGGTTTAGTGGGCACGTTGGGATCGGTCTTCCCACTTGAATGAAGACAGAGACGGCAGACCAAGCTGTCTGTTAAGAACAGAACAAAATTACAAAAACATGTTTATGCCTATTTTTTGTTTATGACAAAGTCATCTGCAGTAAGTTTTTAACATCTGAAAAATTACTGACTTAATCAAAAGATGAAAAATCAGTAATCCTGTGTTCATCTGCCACTCGTTGTTTGTTTCTTGGATGTCAGTGGGCCCCTGTTTAAGCCTGGAGCTTGCTACAGCAGCTGTGGTAAAGAGACTGACACTTTTCTACCTGGGGCTCACTTCCAGCATTGCTGCTCATAGGCTGGTTTACTCAAGGCTTTTTTGGCTCAGATAATGCACATGAGCTGAAGCACTTGTAACAACAGTGTGCTGTTTAGTATCTCCAAGCTTATCCTATGGGTAGAGTGCAAAGGGCTGCCACTGTGGTCATATTAGCAGCATATTAATTTTCCCAGCTTCAGCATCCTCATCCCCAAATATGACTTCCAGCCTTCACTCCTTTTCCTACTAGGCACTGAGAAAAGAATTAAGTATCACATTCCTTTCCAGTGATGGGCTATAGCAAAATCTCTTCCCCAAAGCAATGCTCAGCCTCTGAGAGAAGAGAAGGGCCTGGAAGAAGTTGCAGAGAGAGAGTCTGCAGTCTCAATGTCTCAATTTGCCCTACCCCTCCACAAAGCCCAGCTCTCTCACAGCTCTGGAGAACCAACTAGATTTTAATTCATAAATTAGTTCATAATATTAATCACATTTTATTACCACTTCTCACAACTCGTCTGAGTAACTCTCCACACTCTCACAATTTTGCTGCTATACACAAGTCCTTTCCTTTTAGGCTGAGGTATTCCGTCGTCCTTTATCCTGGTCCCACAAGGTTTCTTTCTTTGCGTTTGTCATATCACACATGCCACTTCTCTAGTTAAGCACTGTGATGGATATTGTTCTGCTCTTTTCGCCATTGCTGGGATGGGACAACTTACCCCTGCCACATTACACTGTGTGGAATTGATACTTCTAGCAACTGATAGAGGTAAATAGATACATAATCGACAGACTTATTCCCTTCATGGCACTGGATCTCCTGGACACATCTTCCTCAGATGTTCATCCTACTAAACATGATATAACAGCAAATATTTTCAACTATACAAGGTATATTTGATGATGTGTTAGAAATAAACCCTTGCATCATTTATGCAAAAGGATTGTGACCACATTGGCCCACCCAGTCATAGACTGTTTCACTCCAGGCACCAGGAGTTGCAAGGTTCCCTCTGGTGACTCTGGATGAAGTAGATACTGACCAAGTGGGGTTTCTTGTGTATCCTGGTGGAGGCAGCTGTCCCGCAGCACTGTCAACCCCAGGGAACTTTTACCCATGACTCAAACATTGCACTGCAAAGACCAGCATCACCAATCACATTGACACTGAAGATGGACACGTGCAGAAAAAGGTGGGGATCCACTAGGAAAGGGATGCAAAATAGGCTCTAGCCTATATTCTGAACTGCAAGTGTTTGTGGGGGTATCTTCCACGTGCATTAAAGGTATTTGCATATGCCTAGAAAAGGGTCAGGGCAGTGCAGTGCCTATGCAAGACAGATTTTTACCACTAACTGCAAGGATAACTGTTAAATCTAAGGAGATGTGACAAGGACCATGCTCTGAAGCCATTCCTGATTCTAACCTTCCTCACACTATATTTGGAGAGAGAGCCCCAGCTGGAAGGGGTTTGAGTGATGAACACTGGGAAAAGAAAAGGTGTTATGCCGATACCATTTGTTACTGTGGGCTGTCTGGTTCGGAGCACTGTGGCCCTACTGGCAGCAGTTATTTACTTGACAGGAGGGCTTCACACAGGAAACAGAGGTCCAGGGCAGTGGCTAGTGTGGAAGCAAGGCAGTCGGCTCTGACGGGGTCTGTCTGCACTGAAAGGGCAGAGGATCTCCAAGGCACTGGAGATGTGAAAGACAGAAGAGCATTGCTGTGCAAGCTGGCTTCCTCCCGCTCCTGGAAACAATCTCATGGAGTGGTCTCCCAGCCTAAGCAATTTCCTCTGCAGCCTGATTTCTCCCTGTAACATAGGAAAGTACGTGCTGGTATCCAATTTATGATTGGATGTCTTAGTGCTAGTCTGAGTATACAACTAGAGAGGGTAATGGAGATTGCAGGACCTTCTCTGCTGCTGAAATGAGCAGAGGGCTGCTTAGCCAGCAGTGATCGTGCCACCAGGTCTCCAGGACACTTCTGACTCACCCTGCAGCAAAACACCTGACAGAGCAAGACACTCCTTGGGAAATCCCACCTGTATCTGAAAGGATTCCTTTCTGTACACTGGAGATTAAGGCAAAGTAACGTGGGGAGAAACACAGTCATAAGACCTTTTTACTTCTGAGATGTAGACAAGTGATGACTGCAAAGCAGTTTTCCTTGCAGCCTCTGCCAGATACTGCCCTAATAAGCATGTTTGCTGACCTAGATCCTGTCCATGTAATGCAGGACGAAAATTCTGCAAACCAGACCACTGAACAAGCTCTTTGAGGTCATGCATATGTAGTGAGCCACAACCATACCAGCTCAGGTACTCCTCCTGGGGTGATGCACACTGTGACATCCATCCTTCTATGTCATGGGTGCAGGCATACAGACCTGCAGTTAGGATACATATCTTAGGACTCCACCATTTCAGGGAACTGCCTCATACAAAGCTCCTGTGCTCTGTAATCAGCCCTGGAAGCAAGCACACCTCTCTAGACACCAGGTGCTTTGCAGAAAACCCATCTCAATGGGTGACGGAAGCAGATGGTGAAGTGATAAGGCTTCTCTGCTGACACCCTACCCTGGGTGGAATCACCTTTGACGAATCCCCTGTCTTACTTATGTGACACATAAAATCCAATGAGCAGATGCACTACCTGAACCAGGGATGTACAAAGGCACAGACACATGGCTTCTGAGTCACACGCTATTCCTGCAGTGAATGACTCCTTTGATATGCTGGTCACTTGCTAATGCCAACCATGTGAAGCAACAACTAATACATTCCACCCTCTTTCTCATCTGTACTTGCCTCATAGCAGGTATGTGTATCTTGGAAACAAGGGAATGAAGAATAGGAGGTGGACAACTACTAAAGGGATCAGGGGTTCAAGTTGTCTTCTCCTTTATCCCTCTAACATCAGCGATGGACGACGGAACATTTAAGAAGAGCCAGCAGCTCAATTCATGGCTCCAGAACTGGTGTCATCAACAGGGGTTTGGATTCTACAATCACAGCTCTGTTCACAGGGCATCGGAGCTCCGAGCAACCAATGGGATGCACTTGTCGCAGAGGGGGAAGAGGATCCTGGGGCAGGAATTGGCAGGGCTCATTGAAAGGGCTTTAAACTGGGTTTCAAGGGGAAAGGGGTAAATAGACTCCTGCTGGCTGATGACAAACACTGGGGCAGTACACCAGAGGCAGAGGGATGGAGAGCCAATGAGGGCCCTCAACTTGCCCTGCGACAAGCCAGGGATGATTCACGAGGGCAGTCTGTGGAAATCAAGAGCAACTGGCACAAGAGGAGGACAGGGCTAGCCCAGCTGAAGTGCCTCTATGCAAATGCACAGACCTTGGGCAACAAGCAGGATGAGTTAAGGGCCACTGTGCTGCTGGGATGCCATGACATAGTGGCTATTAGTGAAACTTGGTGGGATGATTCCCACGACTG
>JAOXOE010000874.1:12899368-12925283 GCA_028565055.1 Phoeniculus purpureus | reverse complement strand
AACATCTCCAGTGAAGGAGACTCCACAACCCCCCTGGGCAGCCTGTGGCAGGGCTCTGTCACCCTCACTGTGAAGAAGTTCCTTTTCACATTCATATGGAACCTCCTATGTTCCGGCTTGTACCCATTGCCCCTCATCCTAAATCGACTGTTTGAATAAAGTGTCATATCACACTACCAAAAAAAAAGGGGTTTATTTTGATGAAAATATTTTGATAATTCTGAAGATTATCCTTAAATTTATTTTAATAAGTTGTTGTTCCTTTATGGGGATTTTTGGTGACAAGTGTTAGTTTACTTACCAACATTTTAATAAATTGAAAAAGGATGTGTGGTTATAGAAGACCCTGTAAACAAATAGCCGCGTAACATACACCCATTATAGGTTTCAAAGAAAAGGTACACACACTCACTGTTCCAGCAAGTCCAGAGAAAGGCTGCCGTAGCAGCCTCCCAGTCTACAGAAAAGCTGGAGAGGGACTTCTTAAGAGGGACTCCAATGATAGGACAAGGGAAAATGATGTCTAGCTAGAGGTAGATGTAGGTTAGATTTTAGGAAGAAATTCCTCACTCTGTGAGTGGTAAGGAACTGGAACAGGTTGCCCAGGGAGACTGTGGATGTCCCCTCCCTGGAAATGTTCAGGGACAGGTTGAACAGGGCTCTGGGCTACCTGGCCTAGTGGGAAGTGCATCTGCCCATGGCAAGAAGGTTAGAAGTAGATGATCTCTAAGATCCCTTACAACCTAAACTGATATCTGATTGTATGATTCTGATTCTATGATACGTGCAGTGCAAGAAAACACACAGCAAAGTCTTGCACATTGATGTTACCCTGAGAGCTGGTGGGACGATGCTGTAAATAGCTCAGTTAGCCCTATGCCACAGTGACATATCGTCTTTCTGAACCCCAGTGACTAATTCCACATGGTATAGACTATATGTCATAGTCACTGCCAGCATCCACCCACACAAACATCAGGACAGACTCCAGAAAGCATTTTTAGAAAATTCTTCCCAAGAGGTATATATAGAAAGGAAAAACAATCAGTTAAATGCTTCTTGGATGCTGCTGCCCTGAAGCATCTTGATCATGAGATGAGTTACAGTCCATCTTCCTTCTTAGAGCTTTACATTCATAATTATCTTTGTTGTCTCAGAAACTTCCATATTTAGTGATTTGAAGTTTGGAAGCAGTGCTTACAAATACGTGTTTCCTTGACTTAGCCAACATCTGGTTTCCTGTCATACCCTTATATGTTTGACATATTATCTGGAGTCCGACTCTCTATGTAGTTAACTTTTACTTCCCTCCTTTTATTCTTTTGCACTTTTTCTGTCTTTCTTATTTGCATTTAAATCTTCCTTTCCAACTGACTTTGAAAGAGCATTTCTCATTTGCATGTCATGATAATTTGCCTTTGCAAATAACTGCAACAAAACAGTTATTTTCATTGTGTTAACTGCATTTAATGAAAAATTCACATTATTTCAGTTTTTGCCTTCAGAGCTTCCAGAAAAAATATTGTTATTTACACACCTAGAACAGAACAATCTTATAGTTCTATTACTGTAACTTTCATCCTTCCTTGTTCACTGTCTCCTACACTGGTTGACATCCTTAATGCTGCATCACAATCCCAGTTATGTTCTAAATAGCTTAATCATTTTAGCTTATTTGCACTTTTTTGTCTATAAATTTTGACAAGTGTGCTTTTGTGAACATGTAGATGCCTAGATATAACTTGCAGTTCCCTCTGTTGTATTTCTGTATTTTCCAAGCATGTCTGATGTGCTAAAAATTTACCACTATCCAGTTATGTTTCTTTCATATGTAATGCAAAAAGCTACAGTGTGATAAAGCTTGTACTAATTATACTGTATATGATCGAATGAAATGCATCACATTTCCACAAGTGACCACCTTTGTTTTAATAGTCTGTAGTCTTACTTTATGCCATTCTAACATACATCTAAATTAAATTGTGAATTTTCATTCATTCATTGAATATGAATTTTTATTCATAAAACTGTATCTGTTTCTGTTAGTGTCTACTTGGCATAGTTTTAATAATATTTATGTAAACCCTAATCTTAAGATGTAACTTATAAAAATAAAAGATTTCATGATGACAGATAAGGATGTAAATTTTAATTCAAATTTTCAAGAGTTAAAAGCTGAGGAAAAAAAAATCTGGGTTGTGTTTTTAAATCTCACCTTTTTAAAGACAATCCCAACACCCATGCATGGATAGTTGATAGAGGAAACAGTGTAAGTCCAGAAGGCCTTTTAGAAGATCTGGTGTGACATCATAACACAGGTGGGTGTTCCCAGTCTTCTTGTGAGCCATCTGCCCAAGGACCCCTGTGGAGCTGAGCCTGCACATTCAGACATCTATGCAAATCTGTGCTGTAAATCTTCCCTGCATGATCTATGAATAAACAGTTTTTCAAGTTTTGCCAAGTGATGTTGGCAGATCCTTAGAAAACAAAAGCCACTTTTGCTTTGCATATTTGCTTCGTTTTCCTTATTCATGTGTTTATTTATTTTTCATGCTTTTCATAAAGATGGTATGATAATGCTGTTATCAGCTGGGGTTGCACATACAAAGGAAAAGGAAGTACGGAGGAAGGATGTCCAATAGACTGAAATGTCATGGCACAACTGCTGGATAGGTCTCAGCCAATTCTTGCATACAGTTTTTCCATCATTTTTAGTTGTTTAAGTCTGAAACTGTGTAAAAGTATAACCTGGTATATCCCTGCTTTGAACATAGAAATATGATGAAGTAAAGATGAACATGTAGTGGGCATGCACATGCAGAAAAAGTGTAAGACCACTGTTTGAGCTAGCTCTGACAGACTCAATAATGGTAAAATGGAACATGTTCACTTATGACAAATGAAAACTTACACCAAATGAAGATGTCAAGTCACAAACGAACAACATTAACGTCAGTACATCTGCTGGCAGATGGTCTGGTTATACTCATCAGCAGACGTTTTCCAGTAGTAGAAACCATATCAGTCCCTTGTTGCTGTTCTTGCATACTTTTTTGGGTACCGAAAAGAAGCACACACACAGCTACCCTAGGAAGGTCGGTAACAGAAAAAAACAGCATCCATTTTTTCTGGTTGGGAATAGAACTAAGACTCTGAATAGGACCCTTGTTGATACCAGACAATCAGGTCTTTTCCACCTGCTTCCATTGTAAGACAAGTTTTCTTCTTAAGCGTGTTCAGTAATGTGAAAGGAATTAAAAGTGTACAAAGGAGTGCTCCACTTGAACATGCTTCTGTAAAATGCAGCTTGAATGCAGTCTGTAGCTATGCTGCTAGGATGAAATGGACATTTATGGAGATGTTGCTAATGTTTCTAAACAAGTTTGAGGTTTTCTTCATGTCTTCTTCAATTTTATGTTATTCACATAAAAATCAATGTCTTAAAAGAGTATTGAATTTTGAAGTTAAATATCCTGTAATGATCTAATTTCCTACTGATCCTGTTATCTCTTGCCAATTCATTCCAGCACCTGGATTTCAAACAATTTGTGCAATACAATGTCCTATTTGAAATAGACTGATCAGGCCATTCCTGGCATCTTGGTTACTTGGGAAAAAAATCTTCAGTTCATTCAAATAGAATAAACTCTATGCTAGAAATTAAGCAAATGCTTATTTACAGCAATAGACCATTGGGTTTGGATAACTTTTCTTTTCTGCCTCATATTCTGGCTCTTGTTTCTTTCCTCTCTACATTTCTTTAGGTTTATTTACCCTCTTATATCCACTGTTTCATCAATATTTTTTTTCAGAGATTTTGAAAAGTCACACCAGATCAGATTGTGTTATTTCTACAAAAGAGGGCTGAAAAGAGGAATTGCGTGTATGTCACCTAGTTAGGAATACAGTGATTTTTTTTCTCTCTAGGCTGCAAAACAATGATGTTTCTCTGACTTATGTCTTTATGCTACTCTATAGACCTCTGTACAAATCAGATAATGAGATAGCAGGTGTGTTTTTCTGTAACAAGGGGAGAAAGTTGTGCTTAAGTTACTTTAGCTGCTCTTTGGTTTTACATAGTGAACATTTTGGCTCTTTTGTCTACAAACACCCAGTTCTGTACATCCTCTTTTACATTATCTTTAGTAATTTTCTGTTCTTTTCATGTTCATTTTAAACACTTTTAAAACTTGAAATTTAATGTTTTCCTACTCAGCAGCTCATGACACACCAAAACCTGCACTGTAACTATCCAAAAACCCAAAGTTTCGGTGTTAGTGCTCCTTGTCCCGTCTTCATTTCCATAGTAACTTAGATTTGAAAGACAGTGTCCAAAGAGCTGACAGCATTGTTACCATCTCCCCTCTTTATGATGTTTAAGCCCTGATTTAGTACTTTTGTCTGCCTTACAGTTGCTAGCAGTTCAAAACTAACTGTTAAGCTTCACAAAAGAGTGAAATCAGTGATTTGGAACCTGAAACAGTAAAGCTGTTTACGAAGCAGTAAAGCTATTCCTTGCTGTGTCAGGATTGCTGTTACTTGCTATATCACAGGAAGATCCTGAGATATAAATCTTTCATCTATACTCATATCCAGAGGAAATCTGACAAGAATCACGGAGTGTGAGAGGGGAAAAAATTGCAACAGTCAAGCATAGAATATTTTTGGAAGGCATGGTAAGAAAACACATTGGTCAAAGCCAGTGGGACCGCTGTTTTAAACCTTGCTGTTGATTAGTGTTAGGCAGTATGATTCTGTGTCAGTTCTCAAGCAAACTGTTCAGATGCCCTTCATTTAATGAGCCTGAAAATGATGCGGGCTGGCTCAGTGATATTGAAGCTGTGTTCTTTCCAGCCTAGTCTGCAGTAGTTTATTTTTTGATTTATCCTTTTGGAAACACTGGCCAAGCCAATGTCTGTTTTGTTCTTTGTTTTAGTGTCCCGCTTGTCCTGTGATACTTCAGTGCTGTCTGCTCTGAATTCTGTTCTATGAAGAAAAGATACACGCTTGCCTAGGTTTCAGTATGACCAAAATGACTGTTTATGTTCAATGTAAGGTCCAGGATATTTGTGAAGACTTATAAGTGACTCAGTCAGTATTGGCACAGGCACTGTTTTTATGCTTGGTAACACACTATGATTAGTGACTTAATTACTGCCATAAGTTTTCCATTCTTTAAGAGCTAGGAAAGTGTTAGTAATTACTCTTTGAAATGCTAGTGATGGTGGCAGCCTTCATAATGACTTACTGTTTGAGGCAACTGAAATGCTACAATGCTATTAAAAGGTGTTCCTTTTGTTACTAGCCAGTTTTTATAACATAAGTGCTTCTTTTCTATGTGAATAGATAGTCTTTCCAAATGAATCTGACTTCCAGCACTCGAGGTCTATATACATTTCCTTGAAGTTCCTACACATATTGATGAGCAGTACCATCATTTGCCCTCGATTCACGGATAGTGATTACATTTGCATTTTTGGCAAAATGGGCATTCACAGCTGTAAAATGTTGTATTTTCTTCTTGGAATTTCCATTCTTGGAAAAGGCTGGAAATTAATAAGTAGGAAATGACATTTTGTAAAGCCATCACAGATTTTTATCTTGGACAGACTGCTTTTCCATCTCAGAAGTGCATTCCTTGCTGTGTCAGTAAGATGACATTATGACTTTGTTACTGATATTGTTCATTTTCAACTTTCTCACAATCATTTATTTCAGCAGTAAACTGTAACTTTGTAGTTATGTTATCAGTATCGTTACGTAGTTTTAGATGGGTGGGGAGCACACATTTTTCACTTCTAGTAACTTTTTGTAGCATTTTGTTTAATTAACTAAAATTGATTGATATCTTAACCAGTAGGCTATTTTCTTATTGGCTACTGTTCCTAGAAATAGAAGTTCTGCGCAATTCCCAGTAACTGAAACTCCTGTATCATTAAGACAGATCAGCTGCTGTCTTTGCCTTCTCCAATTTTTCTGTTTTGGAAACTGATCACAGTAATATTTGGGCTTTTGCTTCAAAATAAGATTTTATTTTAATTTAAATATTCATTTGCAATCAGAAATCGGGAATGACAAATGAAGAAAAAGCAGATTTCCTTTAACTTTTCAGTTACTTGCAAAAGTCCTTGGAACAGACGATTGAAGTATGATAATAATAAAATTATAACATTAAATAAAAATCCAATGCAGTTGTCTAAACAAGAGAAGAAAATCTAAGGGCTAGCAGGTCTTGAAATGTACTTCTGCTCATGAGCACATTCCTTCAATTTTTTTTGAACAAAACTGGTGAGTTGAATTTTATTTACTATATGTATTTATGTGCAAAAAAAAGAGGGATGAATTTGCAGGATAAGGATCTTTTGTGTTTCTTCCCCTTTCTTCACACATGTCAAGTCAATTACATGTTTGCCTGCTGCTCTTCCTCTCTAAGTGTACGAATATTCTCTTATAATGTTATAGACTCTATAAGAATAAACCTGGTGAACAATAATTGTGAGAACAGCCTTCTGAATCTCTTTGACATTGCTGCTTCTGTCTCTGCACAGCTTAGGACCAGCATCTGGTTTCAGAGTTACAGCCTGTCTTTTTCACCTTTAGACTGCAGTAATGTTTCATCTGATGGAATAATTAGTCTTATTTAACGTTTGCTTTATTCTTCTAGTTACATAGTCCTTTTTCATTGTTGTTCTGGGTAAAAGGAAAGAAAAGTAATCAAAGGGCTTCAGCATCTCTATGTCTCTTAAAGAAGTACAGCACACAGTGGGCAGAAAAGCCACACTTAAAAAATCCAACTAACAACTTCTTGCCTAAACTGAAAAATGTTTTATCTCTTCTAAACTTTTAATCCATAACATTTCTTTAAATTTTTGTTGAGATGCCTTATACTCTGGGCTTTTTTGAGGGGTGTTGGGGTTTTTTTGTGGGGCTTTTCCAGTATCCCCTCCATTTGCTCCTAAACGTTACAGAAATAAAGAAATATCTAATGTCTTTTTGCACTGTTTTTTTATTATGGAAAAAATCTTGAGAGGCAAATGTACCAAAACAAGTAAATAAGCAAGCCTTAGTATTTTCCCTGTTCTTCACAGAGGAAAACCAGTAAAATGTCTCTTTTTCTCATCCAAATCCCCTTTTGACGAGTTCTTACTACTACTCCCAGTAACACTAATTCTTGATTTTACTTTTTTTTTGGGTTGTTGTTGTTTTTTACTGACCATGGCTCTCAGCAATTTACAAGGCAACCATTTTGCATGTTGGGAAATGAAAGCACAGAAGGGGATAAAATGATTCATTCAGGATGACTCACCAGGTGAAAGAACAGGTTTTTGTAGCTTCTTATCCTACTTTATTCCTGCAAGAGAAAAGAATGAAACACAGTATTTCCTGACAGCTTATGGAGGGGAAGAGCAGTGACCCTCCCGCAACTGCCTGGAGGGACATGCCGCTGATAAACATTTCTTTTTGTGGCCCGAAGACCTTAGAATTGTAGGTCAGGCATGGTGATGGATGATGCCAGCTGGGCAGATAACCACACACAGCCAGATGTGATTCACTTAGCAGAACTTTGGACGTGTAGGTTGGGTTTTGCTAAAATGAACTGCTGGAAAAGAGCTTTTTATTTGGCCAAACTGTTGATTCTCTTGAGAATATTTCACAGGATGAAATAAGCAGATGTCAAGGGAAAATAGATGAAGCTTGTTCCAAAAACAACAGTGTTACGCTGACATTATTTCAGCTGTAAAAACGGATGCTAGCTGATGGTATTTTTCTACTCAGCACATTTTGCAGTGTTTCCAGAGTGGTATAATCACCTCCTTAGCGCCAACAATTTATGCATTTTGTCTCCCAATTTCAGTGATCACATCAGTATCAAGAAAATAGGCTGCTGATGTCAAATAGCAAAACAGAATTCTTTGCAAAAAATAAAATACCTTTCTTTCCCTGAAAGTGAGAGATAACCTAGTTCAAAAGATGCCTTTATGCATTCCATTATTTTTCTGTTTGCAAACATGACATTTTATATGTTTTGTTCTAAGAAATTCTGAAGTTCAGTTCTTTCAATGCGAACACAGTTTGCAGTGCTTTTGGTAGTTTAAATGTGTAACCCTATGGTATTAACCCTGCGGTATCTAGAATGGCTGAGAAATGGCGGCACATTTTGCTGATGAAAAATGGTAGCAGGGAGTGTGGTTGATGGACCAGCACAGCAGTAAGCAGTTAATCTGCTCTCGTTCCACATTCTTAATGCAAATTAGAGCACCAAGTTCATTCTCAGGAATCTATTCATTAATGAGTTAGATAAGGGATTAGAGTGGACTGTCAGCAAGTTTGCTGATGACACAAAGCTGGGTGTGTTGCCAACACCCCAGCAGACTGTGCTGCCATTCAGCGAGACCTGGACAGGCTGGAGAGCTGGGCAGGGAAAAATTTGGTGAACTGTAACAAGGGCAAATGTTAGAGTCTTGCATCTGGGCAAGAAGAACCACAGGGAGCAGTATAGGTTTGGAACTGTACCTGTAGGAGAGCAGTGTAGGAGAAAGGGACCTGGGGATCCTGGTGGCCAGTAGGAAGACCATGAGCCACCAATGTGCTCTTGTGGCTAAGAGGGCCAACAGCATCCTGGGGTGGATCAGAATGGGGATGGTTAGCAGATTGAAAGAGGTTCTTCTGTCCCTCTGCTCTGCCCTGGTGAGACTGCATCTGGAGTATTGTGTCCAGTGCTGGGCCCCTCAGTTCAAGAAGGACATGTTGCTGCTAGAGGGTGTTCAACGTAGAGCAATGAGGATGATAAAGGAAATGAAATACCTTCATTACGAGGAAAGGATGAGGGAGCTGGGTCTCTAGCTTGGAGGAGACTGAGGGATGACTTCATTAATGTCTATAAATATGTGAAGGGTGGGTGTCAAGAGGATGGAGCCAGGCTCTTCTCAATGTCGTCTAGTGATAGGACAAGAGGGAATGGGTGTAAGCTGGAACACAGAAGGTTCCATATGAATGTGAGAAGGAACCTCTTCACAGTGAGGGTGAAATAGCACTGCGACAGGCTGCCCAGGGAGGTTGTGGAGTCTCCTTCTCTGGAAACGTTTAAAACCTGGCTGGATGTGTTCATGTGTGACTTGGTCTAGGGAATCCTGCTGTGGCAGGGGGGTTGGACTGCAGGATCTTTCAAGGTCCCTTCCAATCCTTAATGATTCTGTGATTCTATGAGAGTTGTACAAACACGGATTTCTGTGTAGGGCAGGCTGAGCTGTGAATTTTAGTAAAACACTTTGGTATTCTTTTGTGAGGAGAAGGTTTGATTTCATTTTGATGATTTTTAACAGATTTAACTTATGAGACCATTTTTATTAAAAAGTCTCAACCCACTATGTACAGTCTTCTTCCATGTGTATTTAATATTGGAAAAAATGCCTGTTACGAGTAAAGAATGTAAACTGGTATTTCTGTTACTACATTCCTCCACAGAGGAAGACTCATTTCTTTGGTTAGACATGCTTAGTTTGCTCTGTGTGTGGCATTGAAAACTGAGGCAACTAGTGTTTTGGTTTTTTCTTGTTTCTAGCTAATTTATAAATAGTTCTTGATAACATGTAGATTTCTGCTCATTTATTTTAGCAAATGAGAACTGCATAGTGCATATAGTAATTTTACACCTCATAGTATGTTATTTTGCTAATAGTTTAAATGCTGTATTGATAGCTTTACAGCTTTTGCTTTGTAGCTTTTGACTTCTGAGTCTGAAGGGCACGTGCACAACAGGGATCTGATCTTATGGCAACAACAGAAACTTCAAAGACAATATATCACTACAAAAAATTTTAGTGAGATTATACTTATATTACAATAGTAGTTAATCATAACACGATTATGAAATAGATGTTCTGATGATCTTGAAGTCTGCAGAAGATGAGGTGAATCAAACACTCATTACAAGCAAAACTGTACTTGTGCTTCTTTGTCTGATCAATAGAGAGCAAATCTGCATTGCTTTATTTGAAGTCAGACATTTCTGATGGTTCTACCAGTAATGGCTCTGGATAATGCTATGGTGGGTTGAACAAAATAATTGGAGGGAAGAACACTGCAAATGCAAGAGTTTAGAGAGATGAGGCCATCTCTTCGACGTGTCCACAAACATGTAAATAAGAATAACAAGCACGAAAGAAGGAAATGTCGATGTCATGATTGACTTAGGAAACTTTGCTGAGTCCCACACATAAACTATTTGATAGAGGCTTTATAAGATTCTATACTGCTTTTGCTTCACTGACTGCAGAGAAAGCATGCAACCCATCTGACAAGATGTTGGGTGTTTTTTCACTTTCTTGCTGCTAATTTATGTAGCTAGTGCTCTATTAACAGTGCACTGTTCAGCCCTATTGCAAAAGGCTTTTCTGCTGTCCTCATCACTACACTTTACTTTTCAGAGGAGATCAAATTAACGTTCATAATGCTCATTTGATATGAGAAAGCAGCATTGTCCTTACTTAACATGATTTTGGCCATTACTAGAGACAGAACAGGGGATCTAATGGACCTTTGATCCATACAGTAATGGATCAAAGATGTTCTGAATCCATCTGTGTTTTTAAATGCTGATCAGTGCATGGCTCAAGCAACAGCCCTCGTCAGTGGACACCTCAAGAGTGAGAAGCGTGTAACTAGTGATTTAATGACAAAGTTCATGCGACTTGTTCAGTATGAGGTGCTCTGCACCTTGGGGAATTATTATTTGTAGTTCCTGATGATAAAAGCACTTATACTTTTCCAAAGTAGTTTGCCTGATTCAGTATCCACTTTCTGCAGGGAATGAGATGAGTATTCCACTGGCAGAGGGTTTATTCCTCAGACTGTTCTTTAACATTACCCAAAGCAGAAAGTTTTTAAAAAATTAAATATTAAGCATAACTTAGGATTTTTTTCAATGATGCAGATACATGAGGTGGCTACCTTGTGTGGTCCAAGCTTATAACTTTTTAAAATTTATTAAGATGTTCACAGAATCAGCAAAAAAACCTCCATTTTGCAGACATGGATAAATTCCTCTTCTCTGCTGCTACATATGAATCACTAGAACGTCTAACAAAACAGCTTCCAGATATTTTTTTCAATATGAAAAAATGTTTGTTTCTTTGCCACATTCTCATCAGCAATTGACCCATTTTCCCTAAAAAAAACCCTAGAAGTAAAATTTCAGCACCACTGGTGCCATTTAACAATGGTAAAAAGAAAATACAGTCACAATGTAGAGCACCAGGCAGCACTCTTAGTAGTTTTATTAGGCATTATAATAAAAATTGTTTCATAAAAAGAAAATAAAACCCAAATGATGCTTTGTTTTAATTATAGTTTGTTTTGGACTAGTGAGAAATCTCACTTTAACCTTTCTTGACATACCAGGTGTTCTGTCAATGTGCTCAGAGTCTGCGACTGGTGGCAAACAAAATACAGTGTGTGCACAAGAACTCTAGATATTCCGGTGTCAGCACAATTCCAAGACAAGCTCCTCATCTTTTTTCTTTCTCTTATTGTGCAAAACACTTAATAATTATGCGCTGGGTGTGCAAACTTCTCTTGTCATGACATTCACGCATCCTGACTCTTTGGACTTCCTCCTGTGCCACATTCTCTGTGACAGGAGAGTGGGCAGAAGTAACCACGACTGCTTTTTCCTATTGGCTTCTGGCTAGGGCTTTCTTTACCAGAAGTCTCTGCCACTAAGCAGAATGGACATGTAACCGTGTCTTCCGTCACTGTGCCAAGCATTTATTGTTATTGTGGCTATTACATGTTCCCAGGAAGCATCCCAAGGCATACTAGTGTTATTCCTGGGGAACACGTATACCTGTTTTCCACAATCACAGAATCACAGCACATTAGAGATTGGAAGGAACCTTGAAAGATCATCCTGTCCAGTCCCCCTGCCACAGCAGGATCACCTAGACCAAGTCACACATGAACATATCCAGGTGGGTTTTAAATGTCTCCGGAGAAGGAGACTCCACAACCCCTCTGGGTAACCCATTCCAGGGCTCTGTCACCCCCACTGGGAAGAAGTTCCTTCTCACATTTATATGGAACCTCCTGTGTTCCAGCTTGCACCTGTTGCCCCTCATCCTATCACCAGATGACATTGAGAAGAGCCTGGCTCCATCCTCCTGACACCAACCTTCACATATTTATAGACATTAATGAGGTCATCCCTCAGTCTCCTCCAAGCTAAAGACACCCAGCTACCTCAGCCTTTCCTCATAAGGGAGGTGTTCTACTTCCTTCATCATCCTCATTGCTCTGTGCTGGACTCTGTCCAGCAGCTCTGTGTCCTTCTTGCACTGCGGGACTCAGAACTGGCTATGTACCTCCATCAGTACTATAGAGCATTGATATAAATATTGCAGGTCTAAGGAACCACGTTTTAGCTTGTGTACTTGCTTTATCACACCACTAATTCAGAAAGAATGCCGTAGTCATAAGATAGTGGCATCTGACTGAATTCACAGGAAGAGGAAGCTGAGCTCTTTCAGTGTATTGGATTTTCTTTCTCTGACAGCAATCTGCTTCTCAACCATAATCTTACATTTGGTTTTATATTTTAATTTTCTCTGAAATAAAGGTGTTTGGTATATTTTTATGAATTTTTAAAATTTTAAATGCTTTGAAATTTGTTCCAAGTATATTAAAAATAAGGTACAATTAATAGCACTGTTAATGTTGGTAAACACATGCTATATATCCACACTCAGTGTAAGTTGGTTTTGTATCCCAAAGTACAAATTCTGCTCAGAAAACAGTGCTGCAGAAAGAAGTGGGGGTAGCTGGATCAAAAATCACACTGGAAAGAAAATGGCATTATTCTAGAATCATGAAAAATTAAAGAGATTTATTAGAGTGGAGACTGAAAGTACTTTGGTTTTAGGACCCAGAGAAAAGGTACCCTACAGGAAATAAATACAGCTAATGTTATAGAATGATTTAGGTGAATGAAGACAGATAGACTGTAATTAAGCAATGACAATAATGAAGTAGAGAACTGACAGTCCTGCTGAGATTGCACTCCTAGAAATGCAGTGGTGCCGACAGACACCCGCAGCAGTTGGCAGGTGGCTCAGGCCAGCTGTCTGGTGGACTGCTCAGGAGCACCCCAGATCTGCTGTATGCTCTTTCTTATATTTGGATTAAGTGGACTTGTTTTTCTTTACCTCGCATTAACCAAAATAATTCCAATTCTTCAGTATTTTCTGCAGATGTCTTCATTCAGTCCTCTATCTGGCACAAATTTTAAGGAAAGCCTTGAGCAAAATAGTCAATGGCTTTTGGGTTTTTTTCCCTGAAGATGGGGATACCGATCTCAGATTATTAGATGAACCATGTGAAGTTACTTACACATAGTAGAAACCTGAGCAGATTACCTCATTTCTTGGCAATAATTTTTGCATTTTGTTTATGTCTCTTTTTTTTTTTGTTTGAATTTTTGTTGTATCAGAGCAAAATCAAAATCTGTGCAACAGGATCTGGAATCTGCCATTTCTCTCAATACCATATTAATAGGAAGACGTTCACTTGCAAGAACCAAGTTCAGAGAATAAAAGTTGCTAGATGAAGGACAGTTCTCTCTCCAAGGAATGCGTAAAAGGAATCACTGAAAGAATCTCAGTATGGCTGAGAGCAGTGAGCAAATTGATCCAATATGTGCAACAAATGCTTGCATGCCAAATGCTGAGACTGCTGAAGTAAGTAAGAGTGGTGAAGTGACATCAGGGTACACCTTGAACTGAGTTTGGGGAAACTGTTCAAAGCAAAAGCCCCAGTATACAGAATAGTTGTCACAGGAAACTCCTTGCTTGGAAAGTTCATAACAGAGCAGAAAACTGTTTGATCAGCTACATTTCCTAAGATGCTTCCTAGAAAACCATGAGACAGAAGCTAATAAATAGTTTGAGTTCCTTTGCTGACATGTTTGATTGGATTAATTCTTACAAATTTTACTGATTCAGCATATTTTTTGTCCTAAATGTGTTGTAGTGTCTGGGTTTTTGTTATTAGAATTAAACCTTGTTACACTTCACGTTTTTAAAGAAACAGTTATGCCAAGGGCAAAAACCAAGTTCTGCTGCTAAAAGCAGATTTCCTGAAGTGTCATGTTTTCTTCTTTTGCTTGTTGTTTTGATACTGGAAAACCTATCCACACCACTTCTAAAAATGCAGTTAATCACAGGCCTTGCTTGCTGAATCGCTTAACTAGAAACCCAAAGCCACAAGCAGATAGTCAGCTTGAACACTCTAGTGGTACAAGAAAATTCAGATTTAGGTCATAGGTTCCTTTTAATATCACTGGCTTACAATTCAGTGAAAATGGTTTTTTTAAGCAGTGGAAGGCAAAAGCTCTGGTTAACTTTGCTATAGAGAAAATAAAAGTACGTCACATATTTATTTTCTTCAAATGTAAAGAATCGATACGATATTGCTTCTCCTATGTCAGTGTAAATATCTGTTTTTCACCCCTCATTTTCGCTATGTGCGGAGGGATAGACAGAAAAGAAACTAAAGGAAAACCAGATGTTGTCTTCCACGCATCACTGGGTAGACACTGTCATCATGGAAACATTTTGAGAATTCCCAAGCGTGAGTAGAGTAAGAAATTCATTTTAGGACTGCTAGTCCGTTGTATCAAGCCACTCATTTATTCTTAGAGCGGTTTCTTCTGAGGTTGTAGGTTAACCTACTTAACATCTAAAGACCAGTGGGACCCAATGACAGGGGCTGGTTAGTGATACAGAAAATTCTGATACAGCAAAGTCTGAATCTTCATCTTTATTAAACTCCAGGGATAGGTATGTATAGCAAAAAATGTGACATCCAAGCCAGCTTTGGACTACATTTAATGTGTAACTTATTAGTAAGCAGTAAAAGGGTTCCTGAGAAGTCATAAAGACATAATCAAAGTGCTTGTCCTGTTTACTTAATGAAGGCACTGTGTATATAATATTGGTAGTCCATGAAGAAATTATGATGAATTTTCTTTTGTTTCTTGAATTCAGTTGCATAAACTTACTGTGTAAAGACAGTAAAACAGAATTTAACTACCTGAAATGCATTAATGAAAATTCACTTCTTATTAGCAGATAATTTCTCTAGCAGAGGGAGAAGGTTTTGTCTCTGTCTTCACTGAATCCTTGCACTGCTTCCTCTGTCTGAGAGAAGTAACATTAATATAATGGAATCAGTGTCCACCTCACACAAAACGGTTTCTAATCACATAGTATTTCAGGAGTCTGTACACATTTTTCGAAGGATTGAGTAGGCATGATTTCCACATGTAACCGAAATGATCTGCCCTACTAAAATAACGTGTAACTAACGCAGAACGTATCCATCACATCTAGGAACAAAGTTTTACACCGTCCTGCTTTGCTCTGAGACACACATATCTCCTGGATAGACAGTAATTCATGCATATCAGATCTAAGAATGCACTACACTCAGCCTGTTGCATCCCATCTGACAGGGAATGAACGTTCCCCCACCCTGGGCTTTTATACTGAACGATCATGGAGAAGAGCACATTGTGAGCTCTCTCTACAGGTCTGTGGCAGGTCCCCTAGCAGAGGATTGCCCAATGCAAATCATTAATAACTCTCCTAAAGGATGCTAGTGATGCTACTGCTTCTTGTCCTACTAGGAACACAGGGGAGATCAGCCATGAATGTTTCTGAGTAGATAAAGACAGTTCACAACTTCTATCCCACTGTCTGTGCAGAGTTTGGATGATACACGGTGGCCAGGATGGACAGACGCTATGAATAACCAAAAAAGGAAAAAAGGGTGAACTTTCATCTCATGTAATGTTTGTCATCACTGAACACTGAGTAAGGCAGGCTCTAAGGATAAACATTATCCACTACTGTCATAAAACATTTTGTCAAAATGCAGACATCAAAGTTGCTGAGTTAGCACTGGCTTTTCATAGCTTTGGCATTTTTGGAGTCGCAGCAAAGCTCTCTGAGCACTAAAATTCTGTGATGTGTGCACTTTTTAGTTTACAGCAAGTCCTTGCTGTGCCTTAAAATTTAACAGGAGTGAAAAGATATGACGGAACTGCAGCTGACTTTCTGCAGTTTCTGATTAAGGAAAGTTAAAGAGTCTGTCCTGTTTTGTGTCGTAAGCTTTTCAAGAATGAAATTATTTGTGTGAACTTCTTCAACTCCCCATTCCTATTCTCTGTTCATTCAATGCAGTGTGATCAGTAGAGCCATTTCTTGCAAATAAGACTTGTGATTCAGATGAAGAGAATGTTTATTTGATTTTCAGTGCAATAGCAGATTTTTCAAGCAGATTTCTCAAGATTTTGTATCTGAAAGTGTTGGCAAATATCTCTCAGTAAGTAAGAGCTAAACAAGTAACTGCTGGAACATTATATAAACTTTTTAATGTAAACGTATGTTTCTGGCAAAATAGTGCTGTTTTCACATTCCCCCTTGACTATAGAACAGAGCATTTGTTTTCTACATGCATATTTATGGAAAAGACATTTCCCTTGAGAAGTGTGATCCGAATCCTAGCTGATATATTTCAATGCTGTCTATTACTTTTGACACCCATCTAGTGGGCACAGGGTAGTATCACAGGAATGATAGTCATGTACAGGTCTCAAACGCATTTGCACGGTGGTGGAAGCCACAGCATCTCTCCCAAACAACGAAACTGCAATTTTATCGAGTGGATTTGTACATTGTAAAAATCTCTAGTTTATAATCGGACAGTGAAATAATTCATAAAAGCATGCCTTCTCCCTGACTGGGAAAATGTAAGACTGATAAGAAAATACTCGTGTTCACTATAGGTAAGTGAAGAAAATAAATCTGCAAACAAAACCACATGTTCTCTAATCCAGTAGAATACCTTTTAAGCAGTTGAATAATTTATTCCCCTGATAAAGAAATCAATGTAATAGTCACTTCCTGTTCAAAAATATCCTTCTTTGAGATACTCTTGCATTTGCCTTCATTTGTTTCTATCCCACTTTTAAATTCTGTTTTAGAGCTTTCTCATAAATTTTTACATATTGGAATGATGCTGCCATTGGAGAAGTTAGTGATAGCACACACAGGAGGGAACAGTTCTCTTCTACTTTACCTAAAATTGCGTTAAAGTTGTGCAACTTTGCACTCAGTAATAAACTACAACATGCAGACCGCATATTTTCCAGGAGTCTCTGTGTCCTTCCAGCTGCTTAAAAATATAAATAACTATTGAAACTATGGAATTGAAGTGCTAGAAAATTTGGACATGATGGGGTCACTGATGTTCCAAACCCTTCATTGTTGTTGTGAATATTTTGTGCTCATTGAATACTGAGGGATCCAAACTCAAAACATACTGATCGCTAATGGATAATACCAGTCACACTGGTGGTACTTGTGGTTATTATCTTATGGCACATAAGCTGCAAAGAGTATTTTACTGTAGTTTTCAAACTTTCTTGCCCTTTCCAGAATGTTTTCCAGTATTTTTTGTGAGCAGTTCTTACAAAGTTCTTGAGGATACAATGAACAGAGAAAATGAAAGGCAAAGATGAGCTTTGCATTGACCAAGATTACACGGCAGGCTGGTGGCAGAAATTTCATTTAATGTCTTACAGACTAAACTTCATTAGCCTGAGATTGGTTGTGTCGTGGAGTAACAGCACATCGGAGGATGCAGAAAAAGTATTCAGGCATAATCAAAAGAAACCAAATTTGGAAAGAAGTGTATGTGTTAGGATTACTGACAGTGAATTGTTCTGAGAAGCACGGTGAAAAGAGGAATAAAAGGAATAAACTGCTAAGCTTTCCTGAAGTTTATTTAATACTATTTTCTGAATATTTTTCTTGGAAAAAGACCATAAATTTTTCTTTTCTATATTGAAACTGTAAAATGTGAATATGAAATAAGTAATATAGACTGAGAGCAGAGGAAGCTTGCAGTTCCAGGCATGTGTGCAAACAATTAAATGATGAAACAGAACATGAAACTAAGATCCATTCTTTTAGGCAATGTGCATCTCCAAAACTAGGCAATACAAGTTTATTTGATTAGTTCATTTAACAAGGGAAAAAGGGCTGTGGTGATGCTGGCACTTTGGTAAAACACACTGAGGTGTCAACTTCACTGCAGCCTCAGGTCAATGGTATATCTACCAATGGCAAGAAACAAGCTAGTGCAGAGAGTTGCGAGTATCCACTGTGACACCAGCACCAGGCTGAAGTCTAACAACAGCTGATATGTACTGAGAATTTTCATTTCTGCTGTGATCAGATGTAATAGAAATTTAGTGGGTGTCCTTCACATGAATGCTGTTTCAAAGTTACTACTTTATTTGTAGTTCACTGCAAATATTTATTAAGATGCTAGAACGTACTCATATATAAAAAACCCTGTGAAAGGTCCTCTGTTCATCCTTTGTTCCTAAATGCTTCAGAGGTATTATTTAACACCCCCTTAGAATGGCAAATTAAGCTGAATAGTAATAAGCTGAAAAACATACCTTTCCTGTGCTGCAAAACTAAAATTTTATAGAAACACAACCAGCTGTGGAAACAAATGTCATCTTCCTCTTCTGACTAGATAAAGTATGCCTTATCCCATCAAATGGAGACACAGCCTTGCTGAGACACACATTGGTAACCTCTGAGATTGCATGCCACAGCATGTCAAGTCTAGAAACAGAGCAATGCATCCCTAAAAGACTCCATAAGGAGCCAAGTGCAGCTGCCAGGCTGCTAAGCAACATGAGTTGCCATGAACGCGTCCTCCTAGCACTGCCCACGCTATGCTAATTTCTAATTGATTGCAGAGTCCCATTCAAGATATTTGCACTGATTTTTAAAGCCCTTTGTGGAAGTGTCACAGATTGCATGAAAGACCACCTTGTCTCCCCTTCTTTTCCTCTGTGTCTCCTCACTCTTCATTATCTAATGTCAGCAGTGTTCCTGAGGAACGATAAGCCTGTTTACCACTCTTACTAATACATACTATACAATAGCTGTAAGTGCTGGATCTGAACTGTGTAGTTGAGCTGCTTGGCAGTGAGCGAAGAACTCATTTATGTGATCCGTTTGTGAAATAGCCACACTAGTGAATGCAAATGTGCCCAGGCTTTATTTCCACTCCAGCTCTTTATTTATTAGAAAAAGTTAAACATATTCTTGAAATATTTGGGTAGCAATGAACTACTAGGGTTGGACAAAAAAAGCCCTCAACTGCCTCAACAGGGTGAGTCAGGATAATGAGTGTCCAGCTCAGGATAGAAAGGGGTCTGAGGAGAAAAGCAGTGAAACCACATTTTTCTGCAAGTATAGAGTACATGTAGACTCTACATGAACAGAAGCAAAAGGTTTCCTGTTTTGGGGGATTTTTTTCTACCAAATTTTCTTTCAGACTTACTCTTTTTGATTTTAAACAATTTTTAGGTGTGTTTCTTGCTTGCCTTGAGTTTTGGCTTAGAGGTAGACTTCACCAAGTCTTTATTTCCCCATTGTTATCAAGAAGCAATTACTTACTGATTTGTCAGAATGTTTCTTACTTTCGAATTTCTTATGTCAGTGGCATAAATGTTTTTTTCTCCTCTTTGCAGTTTTGATGTAGACAATGGCACATCATCAGGACGAAGTCCCTTGGATCCTATGACAAGCCCTGGATCGGGGCTAATTCTTCAGGCAAATTTCGTCCACAGTCAACGTAGGGAGTCTTTCCTATACCGGTCAGACAGTGACTATGATTTATCTCCAAAGTCCATGTCCAGGAACTCCTCCATTGCCAGTGATATGTAAGTACATTATAAAATACTTCTAGGAAATATTTATTTTTCCCTCTGTCTTTATGTTTTTTCAGACACAAGAAATTTCTATTAAAAATAAAAGAGAGTAATTGCTTATGCCACTAAATTAATGCACAAATACTTGTTCATTTCTTTAATTTATTTCTGCAGTTCTGTGAAAGCAAGTTTATCCTAAGGGTGTACATGATGTGTCTGCACACTTTATAAGCCATGACAGGATAATGAAGACAGTCAGTAGTGGTGTATCAAAACAGTAAGGAGAAATCTGATTTCCTAGCTATTATGTTCTCTTCAAGAGAGCAGTACAAACTCAATTTCTGTTTCTTAAAGTTTTTAAGTAAAAGATTCCACTTATTTGCACCAGATTTTTTTAAGATTTTAGAGAAAAATATTTACCAGGTGGTAGAATTAATAGATTCCCGGGAGGCAAAAATAATTTCAAATACACTTTTAACTAAAAACCGAAACTGTAACAAAAGGACTTCAGAAAGTTATTTCATCCTCTCTCACCACTCCTCTATGGCATATTTTCTGCCAGTGGATCGTACTGCACGAGCATGCATGATTAGTGGAAGTCAGATGCAAATCTCGCTCTATTTGTAAGATATACTAATAAATCTAATGGCCTAGCTTCTAGTGACTTCTGAGTAGTAGAAAGTGTTGGAATATCAGTAAGCATAATTTGTTAGTTTGTTTGGTTTATCTGCTCCAAATTTCACTGACAAATACATATTTATGGTACAGCTTGTAGATTACTAAAATAAAGGACCAGGATATTAAGAGACCTGTAATAAATACGGAAATCCAAAGCATTAAAAATCCAGGGTTAACATAAACATTTTGTTTTAACGAGGAGAAACCCAATCAGTATTCTTTCTAAAGGTAACAGAATATGTGCAACAAAGCAAAAAAGCTTTTCATAATAATTTCCCTTTGTATTTAACTTGCAGTCATTAAAATAGAACGTTCTTATAGGCAACCCACATATCACTATTAAAAATGTTGAATACTTTTTTGTAATTGTAGCTCTTTTTCTATGTAAGTGTCAAAATGACAAAATGTTAGGACTGTACACAGCGTTTGTGCAAGGTCTGTACATCAGTTAAACCCTATGGATCGAAGTACTTCCTAGGCTTTGTGCCCAATGTGACCGATTTTGTTTGAGACAAAATGAGCAAGAAAAAGGAAACCACATTATGGCTTCAAATAGTGATCTCTTTTCAGCAAATCTTCCTCCAACGGATAAACTTTCTTCTAGATGGATAAGATTCAAGTTTTTAGTGTGGCACCTGATACCATCTGGAAAGATCTTTACTTTCAAGGGACAATCCAGGTCACCGTGCTGCTCAGCTGAGTCATTTCATTTAAGAATTCAATTAGTGCTCCATCTTTGAACTCATAATCCACTTCTCCATTTCCTAGAATTCTGGGTGATATTACAGTACATGGCAGTAAATTGGATAAACAATTGAATTACTGAAACACTAAGGACACTTTTTCCTTTTGGATATTTGTAGCTATTTTCCTTTCAAAATTTTCTTAAAAGACATCTGCACATAAAATATATTTGACCTCACATCTACATAGATTTTCACACTCTCCTGTCACAGAGGAGACATGGCACTAAGTAAGTAAATATTCCTGCCGCTGTTTATAGTGGGAGCACCTTAGGAAATATAAAAGGCAAGTTGGTTTAACATGGATTACTGATAATATATCAATAAGCCTAATTATAATAAGCTTGATTATGTCACAGAAATGAAATAAAAAAAAACCACAGAATGAGAGATGGTAAGCTTAAAAATATAATATAGTGAGGAAAAAACATAGGAAAATACTGCAAATATCTTTACATTTGGATTGAAGGAGAAATTTGATGTAGTCATGGAAAGGAAATTCACTGAATATTATTAAAATAGAGAAAACACACTGGTTCAGGACATTCTCATATAAGGCAGAACTGCTGTTGTGGGAATTATATGCACAAATTATCCTTTTTCCCTTTTGCATCTATGTACAAACTTGATTTTAGGGATTGATTGTTTCTTAACAATGAGCAAAACGTATTACAAAACCTATACATAGTTCAGGTAAATGAAGGTGATTTTAGTGTTTAACCTTGAATGACCTAATTCTTCATTTCTTGAGTAACCAACCTCAGTACAACCTCAGCTCCAAAGCAAAATAGAAAGCAAACAACATATTTGCAAGTATAGCATAAAGATTTCTGGCATTTCCATGCCAGAAACACTAAGTTTCGCTAGCATAACATGCTTACAATAATACAGTAGCATCAGACAAAGCAAAAACAAGGCTTCAGTATTTTAGTCAAATATGGAGTGTTGTGGATCATTCTGCGTTATTTATTATTTGTCCAGTCCCAGCCAAGGAAGAAAACACAATTGCAATCAGTTCTTTGCCAGACTGTGATGAAAACATGGGCTTGCCACAAACATCTTAAAGTCAAAGCATAAAATGATAACTAAGACTAATATAGTTAGATACTCTCCCCAGGCAAATGTACAATGTGAGTCCCTATGCCCAAAGAAATAAACCACACTGAGCAATCAAAGAGAGTTTCATTCACTGAACTGAGATGTAAAGTACCAGAAATAAAGGCAGAGAAGCGTGAGATGGAAAGCTCTCTTAGAGACACTAAATTATGTTTTAGAATGATGAGATGCAAGGCTGATCAGATAAGAGGAGTGGGATAAGTGTAGGCGCAGTTGTGCCACTGAAATGGGCAAAAAGCCCTGCTATACAGGAAGGAAAAAGCAAACAAAAAGGAGTGACGGTCATTAACATATTTTTTTCTGTTATCTCCTCCAAGAAGTAGTGTGGTCCTAGAGAGGACATGACATGAACATGTTACGAGGAGATGGGAAAGAGACATTCAAGGTTGTGAAGTATGGTTTCGACAGAAAGATGCGAGTTCCGAGGCAGAAGAGGCTTGGCTATGGTATTTCCAGCAGGAACATGAGGAAAAACCAGTAAAGAGAGGTGAATGAGCAAGCCAGTGAAGGTGGGTGAGCCAATGTTATGGGGAAGGATCTGTGATGAGAGACAGGAAAGCAAGTTTAGATACAGAACAGAAAAAGTCCCCAACCCTACTGTTGCATCATGGAGGAAAAAGGGAATAGAAGTTAGTTGAAAGATTATAAAAGTTATCTATGTTGTACTGGAAGAATTGTCACATTTATGTTGAAGATTTCAGCGAGGCAGGAGGCTTTGAGTTTGTCTTGCAGAGGTGGTCTGTTGTTGTTCATAATTTGTTAATGCAGACAGAGGCAGAACTGATGAGTTTTTATGCTTTTATTGCTGAGGGATTTCTCTCCTGATTACAGAGAAAGAGATCAAATTAGTTAAGTCTACATTTTAGCAAAAAACCACATCCCTAACCAGGTAAATCATTAGCATTATAAAGAAGTGTATAAGCAGTCCACTGGCTTGGGCAGATCTCATGCCAATCCAGAAGGAAAGAAGCACATGTAGTTCCACCACGAACAATCTTACAAAAGAAGTCTATCTGATGTCCACTGTGTTCTGAATGTATCTAGGGAAAAATGTGTATGACAATAAGCACTCCTTGTGTCTACCCTTCTCCCATTTCCACAAGGTTCTCAGGAACAAAAGCCTGGATGCAACATCCTGGTCTTTCCAGGACTTTGGGGCCACTGAAGCTCACTCAGTAAACAGGTAGCTGGTATGTGGAGTTTGATGGGCTTCTTAGGAAAGCTTAGCACTATTTCCTCAATGAGATGGAATACCATTATAAACTCTCAGCACAATTACTCTCTCTCAATTTTACTTCCATTTTTAAGCACCAGAACCCAGCCAAGGAACACTAACCATAGAGAACTGCAGTGTAACTGGACTGGTGATCTGCTAAATGGTCAAATGTCCACCAGCATACTCATTCCACAAACCAGCCAACATACTGCTTTCTTCTTTCTGTAGATAGTAGCATCTCTCTTGTCCATGTCAAGAGGACGCAATTTCATCCAGGACTTTTTCCTACAACAGGACTTTTTCCCCCTACCTCCTAGAGGACATGATGCTTTACTGACTGTATTTGAACAGGTTTATATACCTTGGCTCATCATTGTCCAAAAAAAGTCAAACAAAAGCCCCTTTTTTCAGTGAGAAAACACAAATACAGGCTGCATTGGAACGAAAAGAGTCTTTGTAGTCTGGTAAACACAGACACTGACATACAGAGATTTTTGTTGTGTTGTCATGACGAATTGTTCTTCTTCAATAGCTGGAGGAATGGTTGTGTGATAGTTTGGGGTTGGGGGGGGCAGTTGCCAAAATAACTTGTAATTTTCAAAGACTAAGAGAATGGGTCTGGCTGCAAAAATTAATTGAAATAACGGGAAATTCCAAGTTGGGAAGTGCCCTTTTTTTGTTAGTGACTGGCAGATGTGGTCTCTACCTGAAGCTGCAAGTGGGCTGAAATACCACTTTAACTGGCACATGGGCAAATCCAGAAAATAAAATTTCTGAGGTAGATTCACACGTGTTTCCCAGTTCTTGACAATCGTCTCAGCTTCTTTAAAAAATGCACTCTATTCAATCTCAGTCATATTAACAAAGGAAATAAACTTCAAAATAATGGCAAACAACGATGGAAAACCTGTACAGTTAACACGGTGCACCCAAGCCTTTAATATGCCAATAACATAATGAAATGACTATATATTTTCTCATGAAGAACAGGAAGCCAAACTACTAGTGATACAGATTATTCTGTTTCTGAGCCAGGAGGGTTTGGATTTAGTAATAAAATACAGTGAGCATGCATCTGAAGTTACACAGAAAAAAACCCCTTATCCCTGAAAGGTTCTGGGCAAGACTCTTGGGAAGCAGAAAGCTGAGCGGAGTAATTGCATCTCAGTTTAACAAATTGGAATTGTCTTTTTTTTACAGATAAACTGCTATTGACATTCCTTACAATTTATCAGACTCTTCTTTCAGAATCTGTGATGTTACTTTTATCACAGAAGTGCAGCCAGCCTGAAAGTGTCGTTTAAGGTGAATTTTCTGTGTGTATTTCAGCTGAGAAACAATTTCTAAATGAAAAAATACATTAAATTGCTTGAGACACTTATTTGTTGATGCAAATAATTGTACATACATGGGTTTAGGAAAAATAGGTCAATGTTTTTTCTTCATTGAGTTTTGGCTTTTCCTCCTTAATATCTTCTAAAGACTTTAAGATCTCCAAGTTGAAGCTTAAATTAAGCTATGTAATCATTATTGTAAATTACTAGTAATTTACAATCCTGGGTTGTTTTTTTTTTATAAACTAAAATATTTGGGAAAAAACCCTCACCATATTCTTTCTAGTTACATGGAACATTTTACAAATGGATTCTGAAACAGAGAACTCAACTATACCCAGTTTGCTGAAACGATTTTTTGTGACTTCACTTGTTGATCAGGAGATCAGTTATACTGTAAAAAACCCAGAGAGTATTTCCACATTGAGAAGGCTCCTTTTGATCTGCTTTTAATTCTAAGATCTAATATGTTTTTATATGGTTGCTGAATCAGGGTTTTTTTCAATTAAATGGAAATTGATATTTTTTTCACGGTTACATCCAAAAGCTAAAGCATAATAATTTCCCAAATATAATTTTCTAATGCTAAATACTTACCCTTCAAACTTTTTCAATGTGTCAGGCTGTTTGTTTTCCCCTTTTGTGGGAATAATGATTGTTTGAAACAAAATGACACGTTACTGCTCCTATGCTAAACAAAGCTGACTTAATTCCTAAACCTCTTCAGTCAGAGGTGGCATGTTATTGAAAACATCGTACCAAAACCAAGTCTTGGCTGGGATTTCAGCTACATCACATCTCTGGGTTTGCTAACACATTCTGCAGCGGAGGGGAGGAGGAGTGCTGAAAGGTAGCAGTGTGGAGAAAGGGTATCATAGAATCCTACAATCATTAGAGATCGGAAGGGACCTTGCAAGGTCATCTAGTCCAATCCCCCTGACACAACAGGATCACCTAGACCAAGTCGCACAGGAACACATCCAGGTGGGTTTTCAATATCTCCAGAGAAGGAGACTCCACAACCCCCCTGGGCAGC
>JAOXOE010000874.1:12880942-12899268 GCA_028565055.1 Phoeniculus purpureus | reverse complement strand
GCCGCACTTAGAACCAGTCTGAGGCAAAACAAAACGCCTTAAAGTGCGAGACAGATCCCCTCCCGATCTGCCAGTAACGGTTGATGAAAGCTTAACTAGAGGGTAGCGTGCAGGAGAGGCAGGAGGGCTGGGCAGCAGATCAGAGCACAGGAGCTGGGGGTCTTCTCCACCGCTGGCTGGGACTGCCCCCGTCACCCCCTGCTGGCTTCTCTTACCCAATGGTCCTCCAGGACCTCCTACTGCGGTGTAGAGGGGAGTGGTTTGGGAGATGCACAAGTTCTTTTTTTTCTGGGTCCTAGCACACAACCCAGCACAAGATAGCAGCGGGCACTTGGGTACTACAGTGTACATTTCACCCCCAGTCTCTCAGCAATGTAATAAATGTTTAAGAATCGCAAGTTCCTTTGGCTTCTCAAAGCCTAGAAGTCACAAGTCCCTCTGGCTACTTTGGCACATGCAGTCAAGCCAAGCAATGAAGGAAAACATAAAACACCCCTTTCTCCCGCTTACTCAAGCATTTCCCAGTTTCTCAGTCACAGCTGTAACAGCGCTTCTCTGCACCATGGTTAGAACAAAGCCAAGATTATGCCAGCCATGTGGCCAATGTGCTACAGCTCCAACAAAGGCAAGACGGCACTTGCCATGTGGCCAAGATAGTGCAGCAGCAGCAGCAGCAGCCACTTCCCCAGGGCCTGGGGACTCTCTTCCTCCCGTCTACAGGCAGCGTTGGCAGTGGCCGGGAGGCTGTCACTCTCCAGTCCTGTCCTCTCTAGGCAAAACGATTGGTTCACACTGCTCCTTCGCTTGACATTGTGATCTTGTGTCCGCTGCTGCTCCAGTGGCATGCGGTAGTGGTAGCAAGCTGCTGCTGCTTCAGTCTGCAGGGCTTGGAGTTGGGGTGCACAGAGCCACCTGCCACCACAGCAGGCATGGATGGCTCCACCACCTGCCGCAACTGGACGAAAAGACTTCCACCTGCTTAAATAGGGGAAGTCATGCAACCGGTTTCCCCTTGTCTGTGGCCAGAACTGCAGTGCCACAGGTGGAGCTCCAAGAGGGACTGTTTCCATGCAGAAACCCATGGTGTCAAACCATGAAAGTTAGCTTGCCTGACTTGGCGTTGGTACATGCTTTTTACTGGCACACAGAGAAGCAAGGCTGAGTTGCAAAGACTTTAATGTTTCCCAGGTCTTGTTGGCAGTGCTAGTTCTGTGTTCATATGCTGAAGCATTGAATCAGGATCTTTATTTCCATCTTTATGGAAGATCACTTAATATGTTACATGATGCAAATAGGATTTCTTGCATATGTTAGCAGTAAATTCAGTAAATTAGAAAGTAGACTGTAGAGTCAGTTTGGGTTTTTTTACATTTCAGTGTCGTCTAAATCTGTCCTATTTTTCACTTGTCTTTAGGCAGGACTTTTGAGTTCTGGTCTAAGTGGTTCTGATGACAGTTCTGTTGCAATCAGCTTTCTGCTATATTGTTCTTGAAATCCCACGGAAAACACAGGATAGGAAGTGTTTAGGGCAAGGAAGGACTGACAACTCTCTCACAGGTCTTTGAGGAATCAAAAGATTGTTTAATTCCCTAGGAATAATTGAAATTTTTCCTAGGTAATTTGCTGAATACACATTTTGATTGTTTGTGAATAAGAGAGCTAGTAAAGAGGTAGTTCCAAACACAAGTCAAATTTGCCTGGTAATCATTTACACAAGCTCTTCAATTTCATTAGAACTAAAATTAGATTCCTCAGTAGTTCCTGAGACATCATTTGTCCTTGAAGTATATAAACATTCTTTGAAAGAATAGATAAATAAAATAACTTTGATTTAAGCAAGATTTGTGACCACAATATATATTAGGATACTTTATATTTGTTTTTCTTGTTTTTGTAAACATAGATCATACAACTTTTAAAAACATTATCAGGAATAAGATCTTTCCTTGCTGCATGCTGTTTAGTCTAGCTACCTTTTTTATAACAATACCTTCGGTTGTGGCATTTATAGACTTTTGTGGTTTATAACTCTTGAAGCTGTATATCATATGCAGTGCACTCAATTAGAATTACAGAATAACAGAATCACCCAGGTTGGAAAAGACCCTTGGGATCATTGATTCCAACCATCAGCCCTACTCTACAATTTCACTCCTAAAACATAACCCCCAACACCACATCTAAGTGACTTTTGAACACACCCGGGGTGGTGAATCAAGCACCCTTTCAGATATTTGTAGAGAATGATGCCTCCTCTTCCTCAAAGTAAATAACCCCAACTCTCTCAATCTTTCCTCATAAGATTTATTGTCCAGGCCCTTCAGCAGCTTCATTGCCCTCCTCTGCACTCACTCCAGCACCTCCATGTCTCCCTTGTACTGAGGTGCTCAAAACTAGACACAGTACTCAAAGTGCAGCCTCACCAGTGCTGAGTACAGGGGGACAATCACATAACTGGCTGCTACATAGTTATGTGTCTAGCAGCCTGGTCTAGCAGCTTCCTTTAGGTCATGATTAAACTAACTTCCTCCTTAGCTCAATTGTCTTCTGTCTTTCACTCTGGTATTCCATTTTCAATGTCATCTACAGTGTGTAGTGTCTGCGTGCATGTTGAACGAAAGAGCTGTCTGTTTAGGCCAGTACAGTTTGACATGTCTCTTCTTGCTCTATGGTATTAACCTCTAGGAAAGTGTTTATTACATTATTTGCTTCCAGCACAGACAGATTTATTTTACTTTCTGAGTGAATTTTTGGTACTTCATTGCATGGCTTTAGGAGCAATGATCAGAGAATCAAACTTTTGGTTTAAATTAGTCACTGCTATTTGACAATATCCACACAACAGATGCATGAGAGGCCACAAATAGTCCATGGCTGATGAGACAAAACCATTTATACATGCATCACAAATCAGATTGTATTATAACCTGCAAAACTAGAACTAGCAGAAAATTGCATAAAGTTATTGAAAGAGCAAAATTTGTATTTTGTGATGGTTTCAGCGTTTTATTTCCTATTCACATAGCCAGTGTGTGGGTGTGTGCTTATGTGTGTGCATTTGTATGTCATTCTTCTAGATAATTTTTAAACCCATACAATTTCCACAAATTCAGTGATTTAATAAGAATTTCGTAGAATTATAAAATGTTTTGGGTTGAAAGGGACCTTTAAAGGTCACCTAGTCCAAGCTTCCTGTAATAAGCAGGGATATCTGGAACTAGATCAGATTGCTCAGAGCTCCGTCCAACCTGACCTTGAATGTTTCCAGGTATCAGCCTTCTACCACCTTTCTAGGCAACGTGTTCCAGTGTTTTACCACCTTCATCACAAGATATTTTTTTCCATGTATGTAGCCTGAATGTACCCTCTTTTAGTTTAAAACAAATCTCTCTCTTGACCCATGGCAACAGTTCCGATTAAAAAGTTTTTGTTTTCATTTCAGCCCCTGTTTATCTATGGAAATGCCACAGTAAGGTCTCCAAACACAACAACCCCAACTCTCAGCCTGTCATCACAGTGGAGGTGTTCCAGCCCTCTGATTATTTTTGTGCCTCTTTCCAGGTCTTCTTGAGAAGATCCATGACCTTTTGTAATTAGGGCCACTGCAGCTCTTATGCTGTTATGAGATGTTATGAGAGTCATGTTTAGGGGCAAAATCACTTCCTTCAAGCTTACCACCTCATTTTCTCTTGTATAACCTAGGATGTGATCAGCTTTCTGGGCTGTGAGCAGTTTTTCATTCACCAGCATCCACAAGTCACTGTCTGCAGGGTTATTCTCATTGCATTCATCACCCATCTTTTCTGCTTGGTATTGTCCCAGCTCACAGGCAGTACCTTGAACTTAGCCTTGTCAAACTTCACAAGTTTTATGCTGCCTCATGTCTCAGGTCTCTCCAGGTTCCTTCCCTCCAGTATGTTGATTGCACCACACAGCTTAGAATCATTAAAGTAAACTTAATGAAGGTGCACTCAACCCCATTATCCAACAAATGTGTTAAACAGCAGTGACCCCTGATGTATGGTGGTCATCACTGATGTCTACTTGGACATCATGTTTATACTTTATAATGGCGATAGTGGAGGCAAAAACACTGGAAAATTGTCCTGTCTGTACTGCAATGTACATAATATTATTAAATTGTTTAAAATTCAGATTATGCAAGCACCTCTTTGAAAGAGGGTATGTATTTTGTTTTAGCTATATAATATTCAGTGGAATTTTGTTTGAGGATGTCCAACTAAACCATCAGGCAGTGTTTGAAAATAACTCTGGGATAAGGATCTGTAACATATTGTGTACTAATGTCAACCATTCTGTCCAGTGTAATGACTCCAGTTTAAACTTTCAGAGTTTCCAGTTTTTGACAAATAAGCATTTTTTAAACAATAACAACATTTATATGTTGGCATTGCTGCAACAGGAAATGCAACATCCTTTTTTTTCAAAGTACAACATTGCTTACAATAGACCAACATACTAGGCAGTGGATTTGGGAAGCCTACTCAGGAAAGGAGTATGAAACCCATGCAATAAATTAATTTTTGTTACTTTATTAACCAGAGAACCCCAAAAGCTGCAAGCAGAGGTACACAAATGGAAATGGAGGCTCTGAGCATGAAGGTCAGCTCATGCTAGAGCATCATGAAATTTGTTGTTTGCACCTGTATTTCAAGTATTCATGCAGGCATAGTTTACCACTGTGCTTTGATCTTTTCTGTAACAAAGTGGGATCTCAAGCATCTTCAATAAAGTGTCTCTAAGTCTGTCACAGGTCTGTGTTGTCTAAATGCAAATGTTATCCTCGCCCAATACACAAGGCCAAACAGTATGGTATGTGTTTTCTGAGACACAACCACTTGAGTGATTTACAAGCCTTCTCGTGAATCTACCATTACTTTTCCATGCAAAGCAATAAATTTGGGGGTTTCTTTGCATTTCCTGTCCATATTTACATCTTGTTTAAGAAGCAGTTGGTAGAGTTGCAACCACTGTCCTTCCTGGCACAATGCATTGCTGGTGTAACATCCCACTGGTGGCCTACTCAGGGTGGCATGTCAAATGCACTTGGTGAAACTGACCCAGAAATTTGTCAGAGGATGCATCTGACCAATAAGATCAAGGGAAAGGCAACTTAAAGAAACTTCGTTACGGATCATGGTGTCCAGGTCTGTCACAAGCTCTGTTGAACAACATAATTGGTAACGTGTTGCAGGGCTGTAGTGGCTTTCCTCCTGGCCACAATTCCCTTAAGGTTCTGACTGTATGAGCTTTGGATACATCAAGAGGTATTTAGGGAGAAAACATGGATCTTTGAGTTCTGAAAAATATCAAGACTTTTATTTTTGAACACTTTTAAGTCTCTAAAAATATTCATGCTTATCACCAAGTCTGCCTACTACCAAGAGGTTTTACACTCACATCACTACAGCTGACCAGAAAAATAATCTAATTTCATGTAGGTTTTGTTTGTTCATTAAAGTTTCATGTTTAATCACAAAAAATATTACTTTCCCATTCCTTTATATTCTCATATGAACCTCTTCTACAAAACCAGCAGCAGTTTACATAACTGGGAGAACAGTAAAAGAAATGTGAAGTAATGACACACTATTAGGCTTCATTGATTAGTTAGTAGTGCAGGGTAGTTTTGGTGGTGTTTATCTTGCAAACTACAAGCCAAACTGCTCACTTAATATATGCATTTCTGTGAACCGAGGTGGTTTGGACTATCAGAAGGGGTTTGGAGTTTCGGTTTCACATTTCTGGCTCTGCCTTCTTCTTGGACCCCATCTTCTTCACTTCTTATCTGTATTCAGAGAGAGAGCACATTTCTCTGAGCTAGATGTGGCAACCATCTTTCTCCAGAAATACAGTCAGTAGAGAGACAGTGTCGTACTTTGAGGGTTGGTGGACAGAAGTTTTCATCTGGATTCTGTGCTTTATTGAACCAGAGAGAGTTCAGCCCTTGTTCGTGGCTATAGGAATCAGCATTTTGGAAGTGGAGGACTGGTGTGGAAACACATGGAACACAGAACTGTGCTATAAAATGCTCACTGTGTGTGCATGAACCTGATGGGCACAACAGCTTGATTTCCACAGAAGCAGGAATGGCTGGAAGTTTCTCTCACTCTGTGGTTTGGACGTTGAAGTTTTGTCTCCGTTAAGCACTGTGGTTAATCTCCGTATGCCTTTGTTTATGTTTTTCTAGGTGGGGTTATGTGGGGTGAATTAAATTTCTTGTTCCTTTTTACCTCAAACTGAGTCGGTTTTGCTTCTTGTTTGCAATTCGTAAGAGGCTGGTTGGTTGGTTTTTTACTTCCCTGAGTTGTTTTTATTTAGGCCTACTAGCACATTAACTAAGCTAATTGCTTCAGTTTGTCAGGGTTTTTAATCCATGACATTTTTAACCTATGATAGTACGTGAGGCTCATGTCCGAGTATTTGTCAGTAACCAAGGCATGGCGTTACAAATGTTTGTTACACTATGCATTTCTGCAACAGATCTGGATTGTCATCGATATTACCTCTTTTATATGAAAATAGATGTTTCTTTACTCACATTATTGAGGTTTTCTTTCCCACAAAGTAGTGCTCACAAATAGGAACAAAAAATCGTGTTACGTTTTTTGACTGCTTCCAGAAATATTATCTTTTTGTCTGAGAGAGAAAAGGCAGGAAGAGCCTTTTGACTTCTATGTGAAAATCAAGGTGTATTTTAGTACTTTGTTTCCTTGGATTTCCATAAATGCTGGATTTGTTTTATACAGTGATCTACTGCCTGTCACCATATATTGACAATAATAGGTTTTGATATCAAGGTATAAAATTAGTGTCTAGTAATCTTGTAAGGAGCTTATTTCTATGACCTTATTGTGGTTGGCTGTGTTAAGAGGTTTAGAGCAATAATGAAGGAAGGGCACTAAGGAGGAGGAAAGAGACCTAATAATAAGCGTGTTTGCTTCAGTTTTCTTTCTTGGAAAAAAAAATGTGTAAAAGACATCATATACCAGGAAATATTAAGTTATTTAGAATGTGATTATAAAAACACAGCCTACCTGGTTTTATTTACCGGAAGAGAAATACTGACTTTGGCAGTATTCACATTCAGTATTATCACTGAGGTTTGTTTAGTTATCCGTTAAACACTGCAGTTATAAAGATATTCCTATTTTTTAGGATACATTTATAATTTCTCTGAAATGATAAGACATTTATAATTTCTCTGAAGAATGTAGTTTGTCTTTTAGTACCCTTTACCGTGAAATTAGTGGATTTCTTCATGTAATTGATAGACACAATTTGTTCCAGTGAATTAATTTTTCTAAATCTCTATCATTTTCCAGTAGAGTAACGTTGCTGTCTGTGGTTCCTCAGTTTGTCCTCCACCATCTTTCATATGAGTAAAAAAATCTGTGTTAGCTGTGTTTCAGAGATCACTGTAGTTAGACAGTCCTCTGCTTGTGAGTGTTGGGAGATCATGGCCCCATTCAGAGTTGATAAAGTGGCATGACTCTGGTTACCAGGTCCTTCTGTGCTTGGGTGGGACACTTCGGTGCCATAGCAAATTTTGAGTTGGGGTTCTTTGTGGAGGTTAGCGGATTTTTCTGCATACTCCTTAGCTCTCTGATGCTACTTGAAACAGACTGCTCAGATAAAACTCATATTAAACAGACTTAATGGTTTGAAGGCCTTTGAATGGGTATGGAAGCAGTGAATAATCAGAGCATTGGCTTTTTTTATGTTTCTATGCTCTTTAGTGGCTGCTAAAACTATCCAAGGGTTTTGCTGTGAGAGTTCTTGCTTGAATAATGCGATAAGAGCTCTGAATATAGGAACTGTTCATGCTAATGCAGCAGGAAATCCCAGTTATCCTTTCTAGCCTGTGCTCTCAGCCAGCCGCATCTCTGCCAAAGCATACCATAGGAAAAGGACGTTCCCCTTACACAGTTACCACTGCTTCATGTTTAGTGCGAGGCACCTCCAGCACAACTGTCCTTCTTTCTCTCAGGGATATAATTTTTGGACAATTTAAGAATTAACTTTGCCAATGGCCTTTTTGTGGGATCCTTTTGGAGCCTGTAACTGTCGTCCAGCTCCACGAAATAAGAAGAGGTTTCGCTTTTTGAAGTCCTACAGGTACCTCTTCTAGTGGCTTATTGTGAAATTGACAGTGATACTAGTTGCAAACATGGGGGTTTTATTATTATTCTATAGAATTACAGAACATAAAAATTTGAACATATCTTGTATTAGTTATCGCCTTGATCTCCCTAAAGATTTGCTCAACATGTATACAAGGAAATTAGTAATACTGAGTGACTGGGAAAAATTAAAAGTGACCATGGTAGTTTATGAACCTGCAGTTTTTAAGCAAAAAATAATGTCAATCTTTTTTTGCACTCTACGACAGATTAACTTGTACCTCAGTGTTCTTATAAAAGTATTAAATCTAAATATTATCAGAATTTATAAGCAAACATACGTAAATATGACACACTAGTACTGCACATCAAATCTGAATTAGTGTTGATAGTTGTGAGGCTTTTGCATCATGAGAAAACTATGTTTATTAAGTATTTTTTTGTTCAAGTTAAAAGCAAGTGCAACCAATGAGAATAACATATTCTATTTTTTCCTTAGTTGTTATTGTACAACAACAATAGCAAAGTATGCTTTCCTTTATTTAGCATAATGCATTTCACAATTGAACCAATATTTTGTTTTCCATTATTGGTGCTTTAATCTATAATAGAAGCAGTACAAATGTACAACTATAACATTCTTTAGTTCCTCACAATTGTATACAGTGTACTGAAGAACTTATTATTTATCATATTAATGATATCTTTTTAATAATGATACAACAGTCATGTTTATTTACACACGTGTAATATCAAATGACTAAGAAGCTAAGTGCTTTATGTAGAATACAAAATGCTGGTTATGTGAATACTGTAAAAAAGCCCTGTCTAGGTACAGACCAAATTATCTCCTTGTTTTATTTTGCAAAAGCTAAGTTGTTCATACAGACATGGCTGGTTTTATGACCAAAACAAAATAATACTTAACATTATTTGAATAGATAATAAAATTATGGTATCTATAATAGTTTCTAAAAGTTCAAAGTTACTTCATATAATTGAATTGAGATAATCTTAAGAGACTTCTCATCAGGCAGTATTTTTACTTAAAGAGAGCTATTGCTCATGTTTCAGGTAGCATGTTAATATAGGATCTGATTATTTTGATGATTAGCTTATGCAAATATAGCACATTGTCTCATCTTTCATTCTAACAAAGTAAAAATATTTTTTAAAGTTGTTAATACAGTTAAAAGCAAGGAACTCTTATCTAAAGTCCAAAGGTGTTAATAAATTTTGTCTTACCTTAGTAGCAGTGTTATTTGTTCATTTCACAGGAGTTTTAAAGAACTGGCTTGAGGCTGAAAGTACATTTGTAAGAACTGGGTCATAGCTGTGTTATAGAATGTGAGCCCTTTTTTTCTTTATGATGTAATTAAACTGTAAGTTTTGACTAAGGAGAGGTTTAAAAATACTTAATATACATATTGCCATGTCACTGCCATGGCTCTATTCACACTGTAGGTTATATTTAGAAATCTACTACAAAATTTTACAGTACTCAGTCCCTGTGTAATTTAATAACCTTGTTTATGTCAACTGATAGTTCTGCTAACGTCACTCAACTATCTGATCTTAAGGGGCTTTGGTTTCTAAAACTGAATACCTGATAGCACCATCCAGGCTTTTAATGATGAACATTGCTGAGCAAACTATGCTCTTTTACTTCTTAAACTTATTTTACGTTGTGGAGTTGGACATGAATTTTAGATTTCTTTTGCTTCATTTCAGAAAAAAAAAAAAAATAGTATCTCTGATGTGGGGTATTAGGAATGTATTTATTAAATTGTTTTAATTTGCTTATTTCTGGGACATTTTGTGATATTTTTATGACCCTTTTAGACAAATAGGGGTTTGAGTCTCTTTGCTCATCAGCTGATGCTAAGTTTTGCATCTTTCAGAAGGTGAGACAATGCAATTTTTCTAGGAAGAGCTGGAATGCAGTGTAGTCACATAAAACTTCGCTTATGATTCACTATACAGCAGAAGTGCCAATACTCACAGTGTTAGACTCAGAGCCAAGCCAGAGTGGGTACTTCACAGATAAAGGAATTCAGGACACCATCAAAACATTTTAGAATTTCTGTTCATTTTTGCAGACTGGAGAAGGAGCAGGGAAATTGTGTAGGGAGGTGTACCCATTTGCAAGAGATGGGAGATGAGTAGTCCGAAACAAACAAAACGCTTGTAAATTTTTATTATGTTTCCAGAACTGACAGACAAGCTCACCTCTTACCTTTCTTTTTTTCACTTTTTCCTTTTTCTTTTTTCTTTTTTTTTTTTTTTGTCTTTTTAAAGCCTTGAGTCTCTGTAACTGAAGCACGCCACATTTCCTGAAACGCAGACAGGAATTGTTTCCTGCTGTGCTTAACTCAGGAAAATACCACTAGATGTGACTGTAAAAACTGAATCCTAATGTAGCGCAGTTACACTTTAGATCCTCCCGAGACATCTGAAGAACAGGTGGAGACGGAAGCTTTCTTCATGACCTCTAAATCTTATCACTCATGGATGAAGAAGAACTAAACCACCTATCAAAATTTCTGGCACATGAATGAGATATAGTAATAAGAATACATTGCATGATATTCAGTCCTGATAGATGCTAAACACTTATACATCCCATTGACTTAATTACATGTCCTCAGGACCACTTGGAAGATTCTTCAGAGGCAGCAGGATCTGCCCTGATTGTCTGGCTGATCATTACACACCATGAAGGATTTGTGAATAACTCAAGAGTAAAAATCTGCTGAGAATAACCTGTTTGTGGAGAAAATTCTGTAGAGGTATCAAACACCAGATGAAAATAGATGCTACGGACAAATGACACTAGCGGTAATATGCATTAAATTGAATAACTGAATAATGAATAGGTTTGTTAAACTGTTTCAGCGTTAGAAATACATCTTCATTTGGTTAGCTGCAACGATACACTTCCTGAGACAGTAATCATGAAACTTACATATTCATACAGAAAACAAAGAAATATTCTTTGTTATTCTACTTGTGTTTATGAGCTTTTGTTCCTTTCTCTGTTTTATTTCTATTTTTCTTCTTTGACTGCCATCTGGCATATTTTCCTGCATAGAGGGATGGTCATGTGGCTGAAGCTACTGCCAACACTACTGCAGCCTACTGCTCTGTACAGCACTTGTACGTAAGGAGGTAGATTCCCTCCTGCCAGATTATTGTATTGCAAGTCACCAAAATCTTGGGAGCCAGGCTAGAAAGTGGAATCTCTCTTCTAAATGGTAACTTGCAAGAATCCTTCTCAAAGGGGATTTCTTAATGATTCCAAAGCTTTCATAGTGAACAGGTGGTAATATTCTAACTTTTTTGTTTTTCAAACCTTTTACTAAAATGGGAATAGAAGCCAGATTAAAGTTCATTGTTTCGTTTATTAGGGACTACACTCCTAGCACATTACAGCTAGTTTGGTTCTTTTTGACTGGTCGTTTCACAGTGTCTGGGAAATAAAACGTTGGAATGCATAAGGGTGGACTTTTCTAGCGAACACAGCCAGTTGCATAGTTTATTTCGTATTCAGCTCAGAAATTCTGTGTTTCAGAGTATGCTCTGTCACCATGAAAATGATGTTTTCAGTCTCATTCAGACTTACTTTAGACACATCTGCATGCCAAAATACTGACAGACCCAATTCAAATACCTGACTATGTTAATTTGAAATCTTGTGAAAAGTGGCAGTATAGCAAGGTTTATTGCTTGTCAGGTTAAGTAGCAATAGGAGAGCAGGTGTAAGTGAATCATACTTGACTCGGTGTTGCTGCAGCCTTGTATCCTTGACAAAACTGCCTGGAGACTCCCTGATAACGTCTAAATATAAAGAGTCTCCACAGCATTTCCTAAAACCTCAGAAAGGCAAATACAAGCCCATGGGTCCTCAGCAACAGGAGGAAAAAAGAACAAACAGAAGACAAGCAACATTTTCAGAAGTTAGGGCTTTTGCTGAAATTGCTCACACAGATCAGTTGAGGGAGTTAACCACAGTGGGGCAGATTGACTCTGGCAGTGTTTCTTGTTGCTGCTTTAGACTAGCATTACCTGAGTGCAGGTTTTGTGGGATTTTGTTGTCCTTACTACAGATAAATAGAGAAATGGAGTATATCTATAGGTATTTTGTCAACAAGGTTTTCCCAGTTTATGCTTAAGTAAGTTCTAACAAACTAAGGCAGAATCTATATGAATAGCCATCAGGAAATGTGCTTTTAGACAGAATGAAGTAAGTTACAACGACTAGTGTTGCTACAGTTCAGAATAAATAAATGGCTGAGATTTGCTGTTTGTAGCTGGAACAAGGCTCACACAAAGCTGGCCATCCAAATCAGGCTGGGAGCAGACATCAGCATCCCTTGGGATGCAGAGAAAGTTTACGCTGACCATAAACACCAGGAAATACTCAGTTTGATGCACAAGTTTTAGATGTCAATGGTTATTTATGTTATTTATGTCAGGACTATCTGACTTGCAATTCCCTGATATATAACAAATTCTAGGAACTCTATAAATAGGTCTATCATTCAATCTGATACTGAATACATGAGGAACAAGCTGACGCAGTTCATCTTGTACAATGTCAAAATGTAATTAATTTCTAGATATAGTATTAAACGAGAAGAAAAGTGGTGCATGGTAACCTAGCAATGCTAATTTTATGCCCATTGTGGATGTGAATAAATGCTTTCTTTATTCCAAAGGAAATTTAAAAACTGGGATTTCTTATTGGAACTAGTAAATGTATTTTATTTCTAATCCCCAGAAACAACTAATGTCTATCTACAGCCGATTTCGTGTTTCAGTTACCTGTGTGAAAGGCAACATACAAGTACTCATTGAAAACTACTGCAATTTGTAAAATGGTAAACTAATACTCCACTACTACTTTCTTCATGAGGGCATAAAAAGAAAGAAAAATGGAAATTAAGAAGACTGCGTATCTAGAAGGGTCTGGTACACCAGTCTTGTGTCCTTAACTAAATGACCAGTGTTATATATTATCACAGATGTGGTCCATGCCAGTTAGTACCACTACCGGTCTTTGACAGAATCCAGTAGCAGATGTGTGAAAGAGAACAGTGAGAAACTTGCTGGTTGCTGTATAATGTTCTTTGAAGGAGAACTTCCTCAACAACTTCAACGGATGCCTATTTACAAGGTCTCCAGGACTCTCCTTATTGCGTTTTTTTCTTTATCAAGCCTACCTATTATATTTATTCACGCTAAATTTCAATGATTTATAAATTTAAAAGTTGCTGAAGTTTTGGATCCAACAGTATCTTTTGACATTCATTTCCACAAGTGAACTTTCCACAACATGTAGAAGTTTCCTCATTTGTTGTCTTTTCCCTCTCAATGTTTTAAGTAGTGTCGTGACTTTACATTGCTTGCACACCAGCCTTCTCACTAATCTATATTTTCAGTGCCTCTTTTCACATGGAAAAATTCTTCATCCATATCATTACTCTTACATTATTCTTTTATTCTATTACTATGCACGGGTTTTTTTTTCTCTTGTTCCATATCTGTCTGTTCTCTTTCTTCTGACATTAGTTTACAAGGACACAGTATTGAGTGAAGGCAGTAGGGCTCATTGCAAGAGATAGAATTTCAGTCTCACTGGAAATTACGCATTTCTAAGAGGGGAAACGACCCCCCATGTGATGAATAGTCTGTTTTACACAACTTTCTGTTGGAAGACCTTATTGTTTAAAGATAAAGAAATATAAAAAATTAGTTATGTTTTTTCATAGCCTCTCTTCTTCTGGATTTCTGAATTTTTAGGTGATTAGAAAGGGAAGCTGCCAGAATCCAGACAACCATAGAAATTTGGTTTTCAGTGTCAGGAGGATTCAGAGGCTTCTTATCAACATACTCTTATAGTTGGTCATTTTATAAATGTATATTATGCACACAGTATGCACAAAAATGCCTGTATGCGTGTATATACATTCTGCATTGTCCAAAGTTTTCCAGGAAGAAGCTGAATACATAGCGTTTTATTGTTTATCTGAATGCACTTGGCTTTCCTCTGTTTATTTTACCATTGTAACATTACCAGTCAGTACCCAGTTTTTTAGTGGCTTAGCTTTCACAGGCTTTGGTACATATTTCTGTTGAAGTTGTAAAAGCAGAATGACACAGCAGAACAAACTACAGCAAAGCCTAAGAATATCATCTCTCCCAAGCAGGATCAGATAAGACCCTGTTAACACCAGTTGAAGCTATTTAGCTAGTGAAGACACCTAAAATGGAAGAAAGCAAAACTACTTAAATTGCCTCCAGATGGAGAATGGGAGGCTTCATATTTTCTTAGCTGTAGCAGATTAGGTGCAGCAAAAAGCCAGCTATAAAAATGAAGAAATTATAACTCCAGCTTGAGCTACGTGTGTAATACTACGGTATGCTCTGTGAGTAACCCTGTGAATCCGACATAATCTGTAGTTGCTGTGAAATGAGCTATACTAAATACTTGACTGTCCTCATGTCACTTCACCTGGGGGCACTTTCTCCTTCACTAAGCTTTTTCCAGACACAACTGTATACCTGCTGTCCTTGTTACAAGCTGCTACAGAAATATTAGCACCAAACAAAAGAATTTGGCCAGGCTGATACCCTTCAGTGACTTTCTTTCCAAGTGCTTTGTCAGTGATTATATTTGGCTCACATCTGAGCTGCTGTTGAGAAGCCTCTCACCCAAAGAGAAAACACAGGGAATTTAGGCTCCAAGGGAAATTTTGCCAGTTTCTGAAATGGTGAATTCTGTTTCTCTGTGTGACCATTTTAGGATGGCTGGCTGAGCTTTCATGCCTTCCAAAGGGCGGATGCATACTTAGAGAACAGTGTATCTGGATTGATTGTTTTGGGTTATTTTTTAGTTTAGATTTCGGGTTGGTGTTTTTAATTATGAACAATTTGCTCTCTTCCGTTAAATTTAAATTTCTGTTTTTCTTCTGATAAACTGAAATGTGGAATACCTGGAGCTCTTCCTTGCCTGGTGCTCGGACAGCTCCAACGTAAGGCAGAAGCATCATGTAGCACCATGCAAGTGATGCATTTCTTAACTGTACTTCATATGACTAGTAGGCATGCATATTCTCTTACGTTTGTTTGGTTTTCCCAAGCGTGATAAACATGTTTAAACTTCTAGGTAATCATTAAATTGCTTAGTTTTTCCTTTCTTTTTGCTCCTTTTGCTCTGCCTGTGAAGCAAAAGAAAATGGAAATGTGGTCATGCAGATACTAAATGAGAATAGCAGAGAAGTCAGCTGTTTTAAACAATGCAGTTCATCTGGTTTATATCATGCTTCAGAACCCAAGCCAAATATTTCAACATCATTTGCACTCCATTGAACCAGGGACTGAACAGTCAGAAAATTCATAATTTGAAAACAGGGGTATATTTGCAAAAAAAGTAGAAGTACAAACCGCTGGTGTGAGAGGAGACAACTAAGTTTATCGTAAACACTACTAAACATTATATAATTCACTCTCATGAATTTGCTGTGAGTTATCTTTAAGGAATGATTTCCTGACGAGAAGTGTTACTGCCACCCGAGAATCAAGAAGTTTACGTTATTACTAGCATGGTTATTCGTATTACCATAATTAAATAAAATATTGATTTTTGCAGACAGTTTTCTATTTCAAATAGAAAAAAATTCTTAACATTAAACCTAGCATTGAGATTAATCCCTTAATGAGGGAAGCATGAGGTCTTAATGGGCATGAAATTGAGAACTGTATTAAATCTATGTTTCCTCTTGGCCACAGCCTGTGTTTAAGCTCTCTCCCACATAACAGAGTAAAGTGTGTATTGCCACATGGTGTATTTTGAGGCTAATCCAAATTTGGCATAAAACTACATGGAATTCTGTTTTCTGATAAACTCTGCTTGGGATCACAAAAAAACCAGGCGTTCCAGCCAAGCAGTTTTACAGTGCAAATAGAAGCATATGTTAATGCCAAAATAATACTTATTGTTTATAAATAAAAATATTAATGATACAGCACACATGTTTGGTGCACTAATTTACAATTAGAGCCAATAGCAAAATGTCATATGGTCTCATTAAAAATCTGTTTCAAGATAGACAAAATTTCATCTTCACATGCAGAGAAATAGGTAGTTTTGCAATCTACTAAGTGATTAAGTTCTGCTGTTGCAGCAGGCTGTACCTGCTACCATATCATGAAATGATACAAAATTTACTTAAGCTTTGCATACTTTTCAGATCTGACTCCTAAGTACACCAAACATTAGCTTGCAAATTCATATGTGATTTAGTAATCCAGGTAGTGTCTGTTAAACACATAATCATGCCATGACGTGATTATCTGATCCACACTGAATGTCAAAAACTTTCTGTTTCTGTAACGTCTTGATGTGAAACCTCTTTTTGACCTCGCTTGATTCTACCAGAAAGTGGAATGGTTTTAGTGAGAGTCATGTGAAGGTCCTAATTTTTCTTTGGTTCCTTCTACAAAGTGAACAAAGCAGTCCAGGAATCCTGGCTGGTGAACTGGAACTAGCTGACATGACAGAGCTAGCATCCATTAATGTGAGATGACTCATCTGGAGAGGTCCTTGGTTCAGGGTTTATGTGGCCGATGGCAGCATCAAAGCAAAGAAGGGTTTACTGCCTTTCTGCTCCATTGAAATAAGTCCCAGTTTTTTACTGCACTGTAATATGTTGGTTTTTGATTACATTACAGTACTGAGAGCTCTAGTAGTTTCTAATTGTGCCTTGTGCAATTGTAAGAGTTTGTTTAAAAAGTCTTCTTTTTCTTTCTTTCTTTGTCCTCAAGTGGTTAATCCTAAAAAGATTTCCAAAAACTTGAAAAGCCAGGAGCTTTCTTAAAATGCTTTTTTGAGAGTCTCATCTAGTACCTGGACTCCAGGAGCTATAAGGAAAAAAATCTTAGTCTGAGAGACTGGAAATAACATTATGGAGGTTGGGAGGACAGGGTAATGCAACTTTGACAGTCACACTGTAAAAACTTTATCTAAAATTTTGCTTTTCACAGCAGAAAGAGTGAAAGTGTTACCCAGACGTTTCCTCACAAATCTCTGCTGGAGCAGAAATTCAAAATAGAATGCTTATGTGTTAGTATAAGGGATTCATCCAGGTTCAAATTAACATGCGAAACTTAACCAGCTCCTGAAATTCTTTCAAGATGCAGATTTTCCAGATGCTGAATTGATCTGGTTTAAGACGTAAAGAAATGAGCATACTATTGTGAAAAAATCTGTGCTCTCTCTTTCCTTTGAGAGACAGATTTGCTAAATTTGTACCTTTCAATCATCCTGTCAAAGGAACAATTGAATTTTTACCAAGAAGGTAGTTTGTAATTTGGACTATTCTATTTGAATTAATTTGTCGATTTGATAATAATTTCTATTAGCTAATAAAAGTTTAAGTGAAGTTAGAATAAAAAGCAGTTAGAGACTGTCAGTGAAAGTTATTTATTGCACTGAACAACTGCCTGATGAAGTTGCAGTTTTCCAGTCTCTTAATTTTGATAAAGAGAAATAAATGGAGGTCATTACCAATGTATTGTAGATACTATCTCGTATGAAGCTTCTAAATGTCTTAGATAACATTTCCTTTTTGTACGATATATTTTTCTGATGCTGGAACATTTAATTCACTGTTAAATGTCATACATTCTGTTACTATAAAAGGATAAGAGTAAAACCGCTTCCAAGTACACAGTGTTTCAATAAACCATGAGCTTGTTCATGCCCGCTCTTCAAGTTTGCAGACGAAGTCACTTCCCTCAAAATAGCTGCTTTAGGAGCTATGGTAATAACGTAAAGAAATGGAAAACAGTTTGTGGTAACAACATAAAGCATTCTTAGGCGTCTGCATCTGAAGTACTACAGCTCTTATTTGAACTTCGGTGCAGCATTATCATTTTTGTATTTGTACTGAATAGCTTAGGAAAGTGAAGTATGAGGATACAGTTATGATTCTACACCCTTAAGGGTACTAACAGATTTCCTTCTTTAATAAATGTTACATCTGTAGTTTAGAAACTATTAATAATTCATGTCTTCATGTATAACTTAAATAATTATTTTTCATTATGGCAGTTATTTGTTTCTATTCACTAGTAAACTGCCATGTTTTTGGGAAACATTTGTGCCTAAATAACTGACTG
>JAOXOE010000874.1:12859636-12870623 GCA_028565055.1 Phoeniculus purpureus | reverse complement strand
ATGAACACACTTTAACTGCTATATTGGGTTACCTAGAGTTTTTAAAAGTTATACTGAATATTTGTCTGTATCAAGCATGATTATATTTGTAACTACCTGGTGAGAAAAGGCTGATTTTCATTTGTAACTGTTTGCTTTTAAACGAGCAAAGAAAACCCATCTTCCTGCATAGAGTAGCAGGAGATAAGTAATGCTAGAGCCCCTTTAAATTTTGGAATCTATTGGGCTTTGGTGCTCCAAGTCTTGAAATTACAGTAATATACAAATATGTGCAGCAGTAGAAGCTCCCTTTTCATTACTGAACTGGAAAAAATGCTACCTCACTGTCTACTCATTGTGACATTAACATAGTTTAATATTTTATTCTTCCTTCAGAATGGTATCCACTGTACTGGGGCTAATTCGGGGTGTTGTAAAATAGAGCTGTGACAGCAACCGAACTGGGCTTAAGGAAATAGGATCTATACAAATGTGCAGTGCAGTATCTTATCATGTTACTCCCAAGTTCACCCGCTCCCTAACCAAATACACAGTCTTATCGTATATTTTAATGTCACTGAAGTTGCAGCTGGCTTACATGCTGCAGGATTTCCTGTCCAAAAGGGCAAGGGGTCGTTTGAAGTTAAAAAAGCCCTATTGCAGCATAAACCATTAAAAAATGGCAGGCAAATGAGATATGGCCTGACTGTGCTGAAGTATAAAAGCTTGTCTAGCAATCTTTTAACATCTCGGCAGAGTGTAACAGTAAGGGTAGTGAACTCTGTTTCCTACATTTATAATTTGCTACAGCTATTACACTACCATATATAATTCTCTGTGCCGTTCAGTTACCCGAGAGAAATAGGTTGTTTTCAGCCAGACTCTTCCGCTTTGTTCCTCCCCGGTGCCCCCGTCCTCCTCCTCCGCCCCTCAGTGGGACAGGCAGGGCAGGATGTGCTGTGTCAGGAGAACCCACCTAGAGGTCCCCCTTGACGCCAGCACAGCCTCTGCCAGGCAGAGCCCTCACCGCAGCCGAGCCCAGTCTGCTGCAGGGCGAGTGCCAATGTCCGGAGCTGCTGCTGGGCGAGGATACGCGGAGCCCCAGGGGTAGGTTGGAAATTCTGGGCAGGGAAAAGGAAGCAAGAGCCTGTTGCCTGTGTTGCTTCAAAATATACGCCGTCTCTTTAGCTCGGGTTTAAGAATATTCACCAGAGCGTCAGGAGTGATAACTACTATTTGGGAGCGGAACTGAGGATAAAAGGACAGCAGAGAAGGAATGCTTAGATAACACGGACTTAAAGCTTTGCTTTCATTTTGCAACGTACAAATTGATGCACGTGGCGTTATATACGGTATAGCATCCAAACAGAACTAGCTTCTGCAGTGACAGAGTCGATAGCTTAGTCATTTTACTTAAAGGGAGCAGGCAGCCTTAATATGGGGTTAGACAGCAAAAATGGATTTGATCATGATTTGATCCAGTCTTGTGATGGTATCTAACTGTCCTGTCCTATGGAGTGGAAAAAGCATACCTACTTCCTTCTCAGTTGAAGAAATAAACCCACAGTGTCAAATTCAGAAAGAAGTTTGGGTTTGTTGTTCGTGGCTATTAAACATCATCCTGTTCCCTGGGCTAGTAAGAAAGGAAAGCTGCATTAAAGTGATCACTAATGAATATGTGTCTAAGAAAGAAGAAAAAGCAATATTCATTTCTGAACATGGCAAAGCTATCTGAAGTTGCACATCTCCTAACCACTGATTTGGCATGGATGACAAGAAACTATTTTTTGACTAACCTTTTTCAACTGTCCGACGTGCTGCATATGAAGATGCTTTAATTCACAGTCAAAGCAATTGGATTTTTATTTAGGCAAACTGTTGGCATTGTAAAAAAAAAATTCTGTATACTGATTAGTTCAATGTTTTTGAAGTAGCAAGTGGTGCATAAATGGATGGACATGTACCTAGAAAACCCTATGAGAAATCTTTCTTCAGATCCTGGAAATTTTTATGGATTACAGTAATACTTGCAATAATCCTTGCTGTTAACTGCTCGTGCAGTTGTTCTGGAATGCACCTATGAATACCACAACAGATAAATCTGTCTGAGGAGGAAAATACTGATGTTGGAAGATCTGTGAACATGATGCATGTGAATAATTTCCCCTTTAGGAGGCATTCATGGATATGGTGAGTAATCAATACACATTACATATTGTTAAACTCAGAATGCTTGTTTGCAAAGTACTGTGGCAACTACCAGATGTGTTTTACCTTGCATTAATGTCAAACGAGGACTAACCAGGCTATGAGAAAATTTAAAATCTCACAGACAGTAGTGATGAAGTAATATGAATTTGGTACTCTTTTGCCTTTAAAAAATAGGCAAGTCATAAAAATGGTATTGTTACGGTCATGTATTCTTAAATGATAAAAGCCTTTTGAGCAGGGAGATATATGTTCTTCCTTCATCAAAGAACACTTGTTCCCATTTCTTTCTCAACCTGACTTGAAAGAAATGATGAAGACGTATTTCTTCCCTATTACATATTGTGGTGTCTGTCCTGCAATTTATTTATTTAAATACATTCAAGTGACCTGAAAACAGGGAAAAAGCTTATTCGTATGATAATTTGCTAATCTTTATTAAATGCATTTGCATCGTAATTGTCCCCTTTCTCCTTCCCAACTCCTCACCCCCTCCAGTGACATCCCTTGTCTTTATTTAAAAGGCTGCTGCTTGAAAATGGTGTAAGAAGTGTATTTCTGAAGGAGAGAGATTGAATAAATTACAGTGTCCTCTATTTGTATGTTAGATTCTCAAATATTTCTGTTTAGAAAATTCATACGGCATCAAAATCCCTTTATCATCATTAAAACGTGTTTCCTCTTTGAACCACAGGCATCCATAGTTGTTGCTCACTGAAAAAAAAGGTGTTTCTCTGTAACTTCTTTTGCAACGTAGTGCAGTTAACTTGCTTATAAATTCTACCAGTGGCTCTTGCATCATGTATTGCTCTTTATGCTGGGCTTGTCTTCTCTGGTGCTTAATGAATGGTCTCAGCTAAGACAAAAATACTTCCTCAGAAAACTTCTGCTCTTCGGGTTAAAATACCGAGTCTTTCAAAACATTGGAAGCAAACGTATTGTGGAAGCTCATGTAGAAAAAGACAATGCGAATAATTCATGTGGCGAGGCTGGCTGGAGGTGCGCGTCGGTCTGGCAGCGCTGCCCTTGGTGTGTGCCGGCCTCTACCTGTACCGGGCGCCTCGGGAAGGCGCTTCCCTGGGCGAAGTTCCTGGAGCCGCGTCCTTCTCCCCGGCATCCCCGGGCTGCCTGTCGGGAGGCCGGTGCCCAGCTGAGACCTGGCGCCGGGCAGCGCCGATGTTGACGTCACGAGGGTGTCGTTCGGCGGCGGCGGCAACGCGCGTAGCCAATGGTGGAGCCGAGAGCGTCCGGGCGACGGAGGGGAGGGGGGGCGGTGCCCGGTCCGGGGCTCCGGGCACTGATGCGTTAATAAACAGTTAGTAGGCTCTCGCGGCGCTGAGGGCGCTTGTTTGGATGGGTTTTATGTTTTAATTGCATTTCACTCCACCTTCCCGTAAGACAGTTTCAGCCTCCATAAAGCCCATCTGGAGCCAACGGCAAACCACATCGCCTGGAAAAACGCAAGGTTGTGTGATCCAGGTGTGCTTCAGATACCTCCCTGTTGTGGCAGTGGTGTAGTGCAGGGTAAGCACCACGATCCACACCTGACCGGAAGACAATTTTCTGTGTCTTCTAAGAATTTGGCCTACTTCTGTCTGTAATAACTTGGAGAAATTATTTTAAGCCTGTTTCAACCCCTGGGGTTCATCTTCTGACTGAGTGATTTTCAGACATAACTCCTCAAGTCAGATGAAAGGGGTTTGGAGCAAACTGGTTTTTTAATTTGTCTTCTCCAAGAGAAAGTTCCTTACTTGCCCTTGTGCTCCATGCCAGCCCCTTGCTGTCTGCCACAGTACGTGGACCCTTTGTCTAGGATAAAGATTGGAAGAAATGTTTGCTGGGAAATTATATGGAGATAATTACACGTTCTGTGTTTACTGCTTCAACTGAATGAAAACTATGCCATGCCTCTGTTTGTTCTTACCAAATCATAGACCTTAGTTTAGAATGAAAAAGGTTTGGCATGCTGTTGTTCAGCTCAGCTCTCAGAGAATTGCCAAATTTGCTTATTCATGCTACAGTAGGTCTGTAAGGAGCATTTATAGGCGCCAGAGTTTTAAGTTGCCAGTCGGCTTGTAATTCTGAACCTTTCCCAAATCCATGTATTGCCAATAAGGCATGCCAGCCTGTTGTGAACAGGAATCAGTACCAAAAAAGAGATTACTATATGTATTTACCCTCGTCTTGTGCCTCTTTTAGATGTTCATTAAAGCGTGATAGTGAAGATAAAAGACAGGATGATCTCAGAGGTCTTTTCCAGCCATAATAATTCTGTGATTCTGTCTTTCATGAGAACAGATTAGTTTTGTATTTAGTACAATTATTAGTTGATGGTCTTAAAAGCGCAACAAGGCTAGTGCAACACATCAAAGGTGTTTTTTAGCCAGCATCACATACATCATAATGTCTGTAACGTTTATATGCATTTACAACAAAGTACATTAAAAGTAGGACTAATAATATTCTGCGCCTTAGAAATGTTGCTTTTTTGAGGTATTTAATGTAGAGATGAGCACTATGCCTTCATCTGCTAGTTTCTGCTCATCTAACATGGAATATAGGGAAGAGCTTTTGGAGATAAAAAATGACACTTCTGAAATATAACTTATTATTTCAAATGGCTGGGATTTTATTGTTGTGTAGCCAGTCAAGGGCATAGGTGTGGCTTTGTGCTTAGGCCTCTGTGTGGGTTCATGGAAAGAATAGTCTAAAATTGACAGCCCTGCAAGTAGAGTTTGAATGTAATCCCATAAGCTTTTGGAAGTGCAGTGAGACTTGCAGTATCTGAAACCTCCTGGTAATGTTAATAAGAGGCAGGAACTTACTACAAAAAACAGCAATAAAATACATGTGTTCCCAGTCAATACATATGGGAGCACAACTATATCAGACATATAAGGGTACCTATAATCTGAATAGATTCTAAAGGCCATATAAAACTGAACTTGGGATAGACAAAAAGGAGATATTTTGTCTGAAACTGTCTGAAACTATTTGGGTTATACAGAAGCAAATAGAAAACAAATATGGTGAAGGGATGCAGTGGGTGAAAATAAAGTTAGTCCCAGCGGTAGTGAGAAATATTTGTGATGATAGTAGGAGGAGGATTTGGTAACTATCTACTACATTTCACACTATACAACATAAATTATGTCAACAATACGCAGTTGACTGCCATTTACACTGAAAACAATTTTAGAAACATTTGAAGCGAATTGTATAACCTGGCTTTCCTTCCCATCTGCCTTTTTTATGCCAAAGCAAATAAACATGATATTCAATTTTGGGTTGCCTAATTGCTTAAACAATATTGCACATGCCTTTTAGCTTTACCCCAGAAAAAAAAATAGAATCGAAAAACCTCTGTTCTTTGAAGTGGTAATATTTGGAGTGAATCTGCAGGTAAACACACTAACTATTCAAAATGAAAAATATATTGCTTTCCATCCTTTTCTGCCAAGTTTGGCCCATTACAATTGAATGAAATTTATTTTGGTTACCAAGGCTTTGAATGTAGAAAAAAAAAGTCCTTTCTTTTTTCCTTTCTAATCCAAATAATTTACTTGATTTGATCATTATTTTTGTACTTCGTCTAGCGCAAAATTATACAGATGCATATATAATTATACATGTTATCCATTGCTTCAGATGAATTCGGTTACTACCTGGGTTTCTTAATATCACCTTAGTAAATCCCATAATGAATGCAATTTTTAATAAGTGTCTGTCTTCTGGTTTTTGCCAGTATTGTAAAATAATGATGGCAAAGTTTTTATTTGTACATTTTACAGAACTCCATGTAGTTTTCAGGCAGCCAGAAATGTTTTCACTTTTCATTATTATGCAGGCTCTTCCATTTTGTGAGACTAGACTATTATATAACCATAAAGAAAACTGATGGAGAATTAAGATCTCAATGCTAATGTATGAAATAAAATTTTTGTTATATTCTTTGGACATAATGAGGTACCACAGTTCACTAAGTTGTCTTGGAGAACTGAGTCTGACCAGCATTGTGATCTTCTCATGGCATAACATTTCTGACTTGGGTTTAGGTGTTTTATACTTAAGATAAAACCTAACAGGAAATCTGGATTTGGACATGAATTTGAGGGAAAAAAATTATGATTTCTTAGAAGAAGACGACATTTTTTAAGACCAAAGAATTTTATTGAATTCCACAGATCCAGTAGATTTTCACAGTACTGCTAAGTATGAAAGGTCACCTTACTTCCTGTTTACTTATGCTCAGTAACAGTGTTACTTTACTTCAGATATTGTTGATATGTATTGCTGAAGTCAGGATGAGTGTAGTAAGATGTAATAAGATCCTGAATAAAGCAGCTTCATCTTAAGTTATCTATTGCGTTTTCCTTTGTATTTCTAATGTCTGTCTATTTGGTGGCTCCTAACCAGCGTGCTGAATATCAACAAAGAAATGAAAACCTTTCTACTGATTGGAAATAGGGCAAGGGTTCACTTGTTTATAATTTATATTATTAACAAAGTCAATACTTTGGCTTATTGTAATATTTCCCTGTTAAAAGCTAAAAGATCTCCAAACACACTCTTCAGCTAAGCCTGAAAACACTTGTGATTGTTTGGTTAGAGACCAGTCTGTATATTTAAATGTCATTCATTACCACTGAAATACGCTCTAGTCCTCAGAACAACAGTTAATGCAATTTTGTGTGCAAAGTTTCTGCACAGACATGATAATTTAACCATATCAGCTAATTTAATATGTCGCTGCTCACTTACGTGTCCTAGACAGAGGAATTGTTCTGTTGGGACTATATTCTTCCAGTATCAGAGAATCGTAGAGTCATGGAACAGGTTAGGTTCCAAGGGACTTCAGAGATCATCTAATTCCAAATCTTCTGCCTTGGGCTAGGACATCTCTCACTAGAGCAGATTGCCCAAGGCTCCATCCAGCCTGGCCTTGAACACTTCCAGGGAGGGGGCTTCCACAAATTGTGTTCCAGTGCCTCATCACCCTCATTGTGAGGAATTTCTTCCTAAGATCTAATCTCCTCCTCAGAGGTGCCTCTCCAACTTTCCTGCAGACCCCCTTCAGGTATGGGAAAGCTTCTGTGAGGTCCTGGAGCTTTCTATTCTCCGGGACAAACAACCCCAATGCTCTCAGTGTCAGTCTTCATAGGAGAGCCCTCTGATCATCCTTGAGACCCTCCTCCAAACTCACTCCAACTGCTCAACGTATTAGTGGCTCCACAACTGAACAAAGTATTCCATGTGAGGTCTCACAAGAGCAGAGTAGAGGAGGGGAATCACCTCCTTTGACCTGCTGGTGACACTTCTCTTGATACAGCCCTGGATACAGTTGTCCTTCTGGGCTGCACTCACACATTGATGGCTCATGTTGAGCTGCTCATCTAACAACAACTCAAGTTCCTCTCCTTGGGACTGTTCTCAATCCATTCACCGCCATTCATTTGTGCTTGGGGTCACCCCAGCTGAGATGTAGGACCCTGGACTTGGATTTGTTGAACAACATGCTGTTTGCATGGGATCAGTTCTCAATCCTGTCAAGGTCCGTGTGGGTGGCATTCCTTCTCTATAGCATGTCAACCATACCATGTAGCTTAGTGTCATCAGCAAATTTGCTGAGGATGCACCCAATGCTACTGTCCATGTTGTTGACAAAAAAGTTAAACAGCACTAGACCAAAAACAGACCCCTGAGGAACTTCACTTGGAACTGGTCTCTTGAATGTTGATCAGTGCAGCTCTTCAAGTGCAACCACCTAGCCAATTTCTTACCCACTCATTGGTCCATCTGTTAAGTTATGTTTCTCTTTTTTAGAGACAAAGATGTCACAGAGGACAGTATCAAATGCTTTGCAGAAGTCCAGGTAGATGACATCAGTTCTTCTACCCTTATCCACAAAGTCTGTAACCCTGTTGTATAAGGCCACCAGATTTGTAAGGCATGATTTGCCCTTAGTGAAACCATGATGGCTGTCACCAATTACCTCCTTGTTTTCTGTGCACCTCAGCATAATTTCCAGGAGGATCTACTCCATTACTTTGTTAGGCACAGAGCTGAGACTGACTGGCCTGGGTCACCTTTCTTTCCTTTTTAAAAATTAATATTTCTTTTCCCCTTTCCAGTTGGTGGGAACTTCACTGGACTGCCATGATGTCTTAAATATAAAGGATAATGATCTAGAAACTTCAGTCACAAGTTCCCTCAGAACCCATAGGTGTATCCCATCTAGTCACATGGTCTTGGGTTGAACATCCAGGTTCTTTATACAGTCAGAAACCTCATCTACCCCTAACATGGGTCATATTTGCTTCTCCCAATCGTAGCCTTTGACTTCTGTGATGTGGGTGGTATGGTTTGAGTTTTTTCTGGTGAAGACTGAGGCAAAAAAAAAAAAAAAAAAAAATTACTGAGCGCATCAACCTTCTCCACAGTATCTTACAAGGTTATCTGTTTCCTTCCAGAGGGAACTCACATTTTCCCTCGTTTTCCTTTTCCCACCAATACACCTATAGAAGTTTTTCTTGTTGCCCTTGGTGACCCTGACCAGAATAATTCTATCCACGCTATGGCTTCCCTGATACAATTCCTGGCTGTCTGGACAATTCCTCTATATTCCTCCCACGCTACTTGTCCTCACTTCCACTCTGTGCAGACTTCCTTCTTGTGTCTAAGCTTGTCCAGAAATTCCTTGCTCATCCATGCAGATCTCCTGGCAATTTTGCCTGGCTTTCTTTTTGTAGTGATGCAGTGCTTTTGTGCTTAGAAGATGTCATCTTTTAATGTTAGCCAGCTTTTTTGGGCACCCAGTCCCTACTGCAGTGTATGTAGGTGAGCTGAATGCTAGACAGAACTGTTAGCAACAGTGCAATCTCTATGTGCTGCATAATCCTCATACTCTGGTCATATTTATTTCTATAGGATTGCATATTATAAGTAGATGTGGCTTGTGGTGAAGGAGCTGCCACTGAGAATACCATAGTCACAAAAAGGTATGCATGCTGAGCTGCAGCTGATCTAATATATGGCTATTTATGGCAACCAAGCAGGAATCTGAGATTAAGTCATAATAAAGTAAGGATTTTACCAGCTACAGGCTCACTTGCTTGTTCTGTGAAGTAGAAAAAGGATTTTAGAGATCATTATTTAAAGCATTGCTTATCCCCTGCAAAATGAACATGAATAAAAGTTTTACGAGTTTTTTGCATAATGAACATTTCTTGAACCCTCAGTTCACAAAATCTTACAATTAGATTGGATATGCAGTTCCATTAGTTATACAATATATTTTTTAAAAAAAGCACTCAGAGAGGCAAAATGAGTCTACTTCCTGTAACTAAAATATGTTGACAAAGTATCAGGGTCTAACTTTAGAACCTTTATGTAGAAACTTTCCGCTCAGATGGGTAGTGGCATCTGTAATAATAATTAAAAAAAAAACACTGTGGAAAACAAACATACAGAGTAATGGCAGGATTTTCAGTTTTTCTCTCTGTGTTCTTCATTGAAATATTTAATTTCTGCTGTCTCTCACCTTCCTCACAACCACCATGAAAGGGCTGCCTATGTCCTTGTGCAGTACCTTTAATAAACATTTTGATACTTGGAAAATGTGTAAGCAGAATGCTGGGTGGGAGGGAATGCATTGGGACTGTCAGTAGGATATGTAACTATATGTGAGATTAGTTTTTTATTTGGGAAATGAGACCTAGATGATTATATGTATTTGGTTCCCCCTTTCCCTGTTTTAGCAGGGGAAACAGACAATCTATTGTCTGAATTCACCCAGATTTTAGAGAATAGATGTTTTAAAACTCAAGTACTTTTAAAAAAAGTGTTATTTAGGATGTGCCTTCAGTCTGCGCTCTCCTTGTGGAAAGGACTTCTGTGTCTGACAGTGAAGCTCCTGGTAGCAGCTGGCTAGGCAAAACCTACACAGAGTTTGCCATTATCTCAGTAGTTCTTCCCTCCTGAGGAGGTGGATCACTGGGGAGGGAGGCAGCTAAGCTTTCCATTACTCATGCAACAACTAGTGCAGTTAAGGTGTACTATGAGAATGAATTTAGCAAAGTTGGTTACTTACACGTGGGCTTAGAAACACAGTCAAAGCATCAACCATGCAGACGTGTTCAAGACAGAAATGCAGACAGAATAGAAGTGGCAGTAGCGTTAAATGCTTTCCTGTGTTGAATATATTGGTCTCTATTATAATATTCACATTATGAGTATTTTCAGGAGTCTCTCATTTAGATCTTAAGTGCTTAAGCTCGTCTGACCTCTTCAAAACGAATTTACTTGCAAAGTGACAGTCTAGTCCATTTGCGTTATTTTTTCCCATTATCAGTAGCTCTGGTACAGCTAGAATATTGAAAGCACCAGACAACTAAAAATTAATCAGAAAAAGCATGAAATAATAATTTTTTTCTGTATTGAAAATACACTGAAATTTTTTTGTCAGTTACAGAAAACACAGAATGAGGTAATTAAGTGCATATATAAATTTATGACAAACCTACTTTTATTTCTTAGTTACTCAGCAGAGCTTGAAGTGCTGTAGAAATGCCGATACTTAAATTTTAGCTGTCAGGAACGTAAGTTAAGACCATCAGTGCAGTTGGAATGAGACTTCTCATAGTAACAGTGTCTCCTACAGTCTCAAAAAGATACCGTGTTTCTGATACCAAGATAGGCTTTGGTGTCCTGTATTCCGTGTGAGATTCATAGAATCATAGAATCATAGAATCATAATGGATTGGAAGGGACCTCAAAAGATCATCTAGTCCAATCCGCCTGC
>JAOXOE010000874.1:12821262-12859536 GCA_028565055.1 Phoeniculus purpureus | reverse complement strand
GGCACTTGGACTTATTAAACGCCATCCCGTTGGACTCTGCCCATCTGTCCAGGCGGTCGAGGTCCCGCTGCAGAGCCATTCTGCCCTCCAACCCAGCCACATACATGGGATGCTAGGCACAGACTTACACCGTTTTCAGCCCTGAACATATGATTCTCCAGGTTAGGGAAGCCAAAGCACAAGCATAATTGATTCTGGCCACGGACATCAAGAGCAAAGAGAAAATTTTCTGTAGGTGTATTGGTGAAAAAAGGAAAATTAGGGAAAATGTGGTTCCTCTCCAGAAGGAAATAGCTAACCTGGTAAGACATATTATGGAGAAAGAAGGCTGAGGTGCTCAATGACTGTTTTTTTTTATTTTAGTCTTCATTGGAAGACTGTCAAACCACGTCACAAAAGTCAGGCCAGTCAGTCTGATTCTGCCCAGGGGGGTTGTGGACGTTTTAAACGTCTCCTTCTCTGGAAACGTTTAAAACTTGCCTGGATATGTTCCTGTGCAACTTGGTGTAGGTGATCCTGCTTTGGCAGGGGGATTGGACTAGATGATCTTTCGAGGTCTCTTTCAATCCCTAATGTTCTGTGATTCTGTGATTCAGTCTCAACTCTGTGCCTGGCAAGATCACAGAGCAGATCGTCCTGGAATACATGCACTTGGATAATAAGGAGGTAATCGGTGACAGCTTTCATGGCTTCCCTAAGGTCATATTGTAGAAGACCTGGTGGTCTTCTACGACAGGGTTACAGTGTTGGTGGATAAAGGTAGAGCAGATTATTTCAGCTACCTCGACTTGTGCAAGACACTTGACACTGTCCTGTGTGATAATAAGTCTCTCTAATAATGTATAAAAATATCTCTGTAATAATGTTTCTATAAAATAGAGAGACATGGATCATCTTGATTGGGTAAGAAAGTGGCTGGACGGTTGCGTTCAAAGATTTGTGATCAACCAGGTTGCCCAAGGAGGTGTTTTTGGACCATTTTCATTAGCCTCACGTAGTTTTTGCAGAATGGGATTTATGAGGAATGCTGACAACTGAGCCAGGTTAAGAGTTGAAATATTGAGCCAAGGTTCCAGTAACTGAAAAAAAGATAGCACTTCATCCACGTTCTTGTCTTAGCCTGTATCTTTGCTGTGATACCTTCTGATCCTTCTCTGTACCACATCAAGATGTGATCAAAAGGGATGATCCTCAGGGAACCAGAAGCATTTCTTCTGCACTTCTGCAACACATGATACGTATTCCAATCTAATTGGTAGGCCACTTTTGTAACCACTCAGCTGGACATTATTTTACAACAGAATGCTGCCATTTTGGTATAATCAACATCCAAGCACTACTAAGTCATACTGAGTCATTTGGTTCAAAATAAACCAAACTGTATTGCCCTTTACAAAACTAATCAAGGAATTGTATATGCTACAAGCTTGGAAAGTTCAAGAAATAACTGAACAAACACAGGAGAAAAATGACCATTTTTTTAATAAGTGCAGCTTGAGATGTCCCCAAACCTGGTAATTATTGAAAATTGGCTACTATAGGAATTATTATTACATGCTTCTTGTCTTCCACTCTTCAATTATTATTTACTCTTAGCAGCTCTCAGAGAACATATACTTGGGAACTTTGGTCTGACCCAGTAGTGTTCTTATTTTTGTTGGTGTTTAGCACTCTCCTTAGGTTTGCCACACTTGTTTCTGGACAGAGGTTATCACTGTTTGAGGTGAGACTATTTATCATGGCCACTGTTGGGGATCCTGCCAATCTCATTTCACAAAAAAAATGACTTCTCACATGTTTATTATATTCAAAAAAACCCCCCTACACAGGAGATGAGACATTCTACTTCACTAATGCAGCCTGTATCACTAAAGGAACAGGCAAGTCAAAGCCTCAGCGTTCATGAAGGACTGTAAGTGCACTGTATCGCTTGGTTGACCAGTTAAATTTTTTTCTAATACTCTTCTACATCAGCATTTTAGTCAAGTATAACCAAAATATTCAGACTCCATTAATCCTCTTTTCATTCCATCACACATCTACAGGAGTCTTGACTGTCAGAGAATGACAGTGTCTTTTCTATGACAGTAATTCATCAAACAACCAATACCCTACATTGAAACAACTCTGATTAAGCTCTTATTTTGAGAAGCAGTCTTGCTGTCTTACTTCCCTAAAAGAGAGCCAGTCCTAATCTCCTTTGATAGCAAAGCAGTTTTAAGCTTATATGTGGACAAGACTGTGCATTCTACAAATTATTCTAGAGGCACATTAAAATCTAATTGTGCCCAATGTTCCTATAAAGAACATGGACTGTCTTCAGGCACCTTCTTCCAGACTGTTGTATTCCACCGCTGTGATTCTGTATTCACGCAGGCAGCAAAAATCCCCAAATGAAGCTATTACTCTGTTATAGGCACCTTTCTAAATCTGAATGTTTCATAGAATCAGAGAATTATTGAGGCTGGAAAAGATCAAGTCCAGCCTATGACCTAACATCAGCACTTCAGCTAGACCAGGGTACTAAATGCCACATTCAATCTTTCTTTCCTTAAACACCTCCATGGATGGTGACTCCACCGCTTCCTTGGGCAGTCCATTCCAAGGTCTGATCACCCATTCTGTGAGGAAGCGCTTCCTAATATCCAACCTAAACCTCTCCTGGCACAGCTTCAGGACCTGCCCTCTCATCCTGCCACTAGTTGTAGAAAGACAATTAGGGATGTAATTCTTCCCCTCTTATGAGCACTAATGAGGCCTCACCTAGAGTACTGGGGGGGCAGTTCTGGGCCCCTCACTTCAAGAAAGATTGAGGTGCAGGAGTGGGTCCAGAGGAGAGCAATGAGGTTGGGGAAGGGACTAGAGTCTTATGAAGAGAGGCTGAAGGAGCTGGGGTCGTTTATTCTGGAGGAGAGGAGACTCAGGGGAGGTCTTACCCCTCTCTAACTACCTAAAAGGAAATTGTGGAGAGGTGGGAGTTGGACTCCTCTCAGGCAACTAGTGACAGGATGAGAGGGCAGGGCCTGAAGCTGTGCCAGGACAGGTTTAGGTTGGACATTAGGAAGCACTTTCTCAGAGAAAGGGTGATCAGGCACTGGAGTGGACTGCCCAGGGAAGTGGTGGAGTTGCCATCCTTGGAGGTGTTTAAGGAAAGACTGGATGTGGCACTCAGTGCCCTGGTCTAGCTGATCGTGCTGATGTTAGGTCATTGGCCGAACGCGATGATTTCAGAAGACTTTACCAGCCTCAACAATTCGGTGGTTCTGTGAATATCCCTTTTGACTGAACATTGTATTAACAATACATGTCTCTGAGTTAGTTAGTGGTATGACTGTTTCAGGAAACAGCAAAAGTGGGGCTGCTTGTCACATGTGCCAGGAGCAGAGGATTCCTCCGGCACAGGCAAGCTGGTCGTAATCCCACAGCACTGTGGAGACTGGCTGGTGATAGGGACAGCAGGCAGCAGTCCTAGATGAGGCCAGGGAACGAGTGAGGTCCAGGAGGTGCAGGAGATGGAGCTACAGTCAAAGTTCCCTACAACAGAATTGGAGCCAGTTGGGGCAGCAGAAAACAGCAGTGGCCATGGCACCTTTCTGAACACTTACAGAAGTTGGGCTCGGGCACATACTGGAACCAGAGCCCATTGCTGTGCTCAGGACCTGTGAGCTGTAAATGCCTACCACTTGTAAAAGTGTTTTCTCTGAAAACAACAAGGCTAATAAAACTTAGAAAGGTTAATCTTCCTCCTACAGGAAATTGAATTATCTCGTTATGCTGCTCTACCTTAGATGCTGAAAATAATATAAACTCAGGAAGATCTTTTATATTTTGTACAGGTTTTTTTGCCTTTGGTTTTTGAGTCAAGGTATAAATAGGCTCCATATTTATTCTTAATGTTAATCTTAGGACATCATCTAATTATCTCAAATCTAATAATAAAAACAAACATCAAGAAAATGAGCAATTGACAGAATTAGAAAACTAGGAAAATACTAAGCAGCTTCATGGTTGTTTGGCCTTTGGTTTATCACTTTCTGTTAATGGATTTTATGTTTTACATTTAAATGCATAAAAATCCCTCTGAATCCTTAGTTCCTATTCTACTTGCTGGTAAACATTTTTTTTTAGTTAGTCATTACAGTTAAATCCATTACAGTTCATAATTGTCACTAGAGTTAAATCCAACGATAATGTTTGAAACAGTAAATTCTCTGAAAAGAGAAGAGTCCTTTAAACTGGTGACGAATTGGTGGTACAGATGTGGATAATTCTGCTTCTGGTTAGGATTTTTTCCTGTAGAGGGTGATAGAGGACTGATAATTTCTTTCACAGTCCTGCTGCTTGAGTTAGTTTCTGTTCCCATTTGTAGTATTTGGACTTGGGCTCAGACAGAAAACCTCTCTGTGCTGTTAGTTTGGGGCAGCCTGTAAGGTGATTTAAGACATCTGACAATTATGTTTGCTTTCACAAACATAAATATATTAACTTTGTTTACTGCATAGAAAATATATGACCCTGACCCTCTTATCTAAATTCTGTTGCAGCACTTCACTCAGTCAGTAGCCACATATCTCTTTCATAGATATATTTTATTTCTCTGTAAGTGTATATATATGCCATCTAAGGTTATTCAATAAATTATTTGAGATAGCTCTAGTTAGATGTCCTAAAAACTATTTTCCTTTACATTACTCATGTATTACCTTTCTCTAATATGCTTTGTGCTCATTGTGCTCCAGTTTCTGGTTCCTAATTCCTTCTTTGCAAAACTTAAACTTCTCCAAAGCCTTGAGCAAATACTAGAATGAATACAACTGCTTATACAAAGCCAGATCTCATATTATACACAAAGTTTATAAGCTTTATGCAACCATAGGCACAAAGAATTTTGAAGTTTTATTTTTCTGTGCGTCAGAGGAAATTAATGCTACTTAAGACTGTGGGATAGAATGCTGCAGGGTAGAATTAAATTTCCATTTATATAAAAAAATGGAAGTTCATGGAGTGACACACACTATAGAACTGGTAAATACACAAATACCTATTGTTGGTTCCAGAAAGATTTGTGAAAATCATACGTTCTGTGGAATTCTATAAATGAAAAACTGTGATATGTTCCCAGTATCGCAGTGCCAAGATTATCCATAGAAGGAAGGTATTTTTGTTCTCCAAACATAGTCAGAGATCTTTATTACCCAAGTAGGAAATAGGCTCTCTAAATTCTTAGTAACACCATAGAAGTAAACAACCCTTTGTGTTGTTTGAATTCTAGTTTTTGCAAATATGTAAATTCACCACTTTATTACTCATGGAAAAGATTCACAAGTGACTCTTTGATGAACTGTATGAATGGGTTTCTTAAAAGGTAGATTTTCATTCTCTACTCAAAAATTTAGTAACTTGAAAGTTCTAGGGAACAATTTACAGCAACGAGCTTGAATTGAACCATTTGTAAGTTCAATAGTCTAAGCAGAAATTTTCAAGCTCTGAAGCATCTTGGTATTAAAGCTATGATTTCTCTTTTAATGCTTTTTTTTTTGCCACCAAGTAGTAGCTCATCTCCAGGCAATTAATTAGTTATGTAACGTTGCTGTAGACTTCTAGAATTTTTTCTATTTTGCAACTTTTCTTGGTTTTATAAATATTTCTTTGAATTCCTCCCAGCTTTAAATGCATGGTCAAAATAACAGGTTGTTTGAAATATAACAGATGGTCTAGACTCCTTATTAAGTAAACTTTCTGTGCATGTATCTGACCTCTCAGAAATGTGCTTGTTTATTTGTACACTGTACTCTGGCTTAATCACCATTCTTGAAGGGCCTGGGTTAAATCTGCTTTGGTTAAAGAACTATTGCTCCTGCTAGCTACAGGAATAAACTCTGAAGTTTGGGATCTGGAATGTCGGTATACTTTTTGCCAAACACTTGTGACACTTTATATTCCTTAGTTTTTTTGTAAAGCCATCATGCATTCACTGCCATTAACAGACAAAATCACTCTCTCACCGTTTTCCAAGAGCTCTAACTGTATCTGTCACAGGTCTAGCTCTAAGAAATCTAAGATTATAAAGACAATCTGCCTAGGTGCACTGATTTTTAAGTCAAGCCTATATTCATACTTACAGCCTAGGGAGGTGGGGCTCAGCTTGTTTCATTCTGTTCCCTGTCCTCTTCACTGTTCCCTCCTTTTCTCTCTCCTCAGGAATGCTCCGCAAAGCAGTTTGTGTTGCAATTGGTTTATTTTCATGTGGGCCATGTCTGTCAATTGCAATTAACTAATAGTTACACATATTTTTATGCCTTGCAGTGAGAGGATTGCTGCCTAGTTCACATGTCTGTTCCTTGATGTTATTGTGTAGAAATACATTAATTTCCCTTAATCTTAACCAGGAAATGTTTTCTTACACAATTGTTTAGAAATAACAGTTACCGCTACTCTGTTGATTCTTATTTGTAATGTGAGGTCATTCATTCCTGTATTAACTCATATGTGTGGGGAGTGATAAATCTGCATGTCTTTTCCTGGGATGCCAGGGTTCTTGCCACACTGAATATTTTATTTTTAAATAAACATTTCTTTTATTTTGTTGAGGTACCTGTTAGATATTCCAATGTGTCACACTGGCTGAAGCCATTTTTACAAGTGTCGAGACAGGAAATGCATTTCTTCTTCAAATGTTGACAGCTTTCTTTGTGTAGTCAAACAAGGTCATGTTGGCAGTCTTTTCTAGTGGAAGCTCTTGATTAGAGAGGCAGCTTTCTTAATCTTTTTCTTTAAGCTAAGGAACCATCTAATATTATGAGAAGGGAATCTCCAGGCTATGCTGTACAGCGTTGACATAATGATTTAATTTATAACAAAATGCTAAGTAAACTGCTCTTGAGATGTCCACTTCCTGAACATACTTTGTTTTGTTTTCTTGTTGAAACACACTTGGTTGAATGGAAGGTGAATTGTGAACTGGTATGATGAAAACAGCTTCTATTGGGAGAACAAAAGCAATCTAAGATTTGCAAGTGATAGCAAGCATTTTGCTGATGGTGTATGCACAACACACCCAGCTTTGGGTCTACTTAGTTCATTCTGTACTTCTGAAAATGTAAGTCTAGATTTACGTCTGTGACAATTATTTGGAAAGTTGAGCTGATTTGGTCTTTTATTGCTGTTTTATGTACCACTTTTCCATTAGGATATTACTGGAGGTTCACTTAGATCAAATAAACAGACTAAACACAGCAGCCTGATTTGTCCTTGGAATATTTAGAATTGCATGTGTTTTCCATACCTTGATCTATTAGAGAGTTTATCAGAGTATGAAAGCCATTTCTCTAACAAGTACTACCCTGCACTTGGCAAATCCATAAATATCATATCAGCCCTTTTAAAATGTGGAAACTGGCAAGGATTAAAAGTGATACTGTGAACTTTGCCAGTGATAAAATTTTATTAAGACTTTCTGTCACCTATTAATTTCTGATTTTATTGTTATTTTCTTGCTTGACTGCCGTCCTTCTCAGTTCATGCATTAACTTAACTTACCAAGCAAGAATTATAGAATCATCCAAGATTCTTATTTCCAACATTATCTAAAACAAGAATTGTCCTCAGTCACTTCATATCCTTAGTATTCTGTTATTTGCTTTGGCAAATTAAACCAGGTTATAGAAGCCATTCTTCACAATCACCTCTGACTCTGATTTTTCTCCACTTCTGCACAATTCTCAGGTGCTCTAGTATAGCTCAGCAAGGTCTGACCTTACAGATTGTCCTTCTTTGAGCAGGATTATCACCTGAGGTTATTACCAAACTGAATTTTTTTGTCCTGTGATAGTGGTCTGCTTGCTTTGAAAGAAACAACAAGTCAAAGGGTAGTTCTTTCACTTGCACACCTGTGGGTCTGGAAGTCTCTTCTTGGTCCCAAGTAAGACCTTTCACTAAATTTTAAGCTAATTTAAAATAGCCACAATTGCGTACTTCTTTCTTTTTATGTTGATCAGGGTGGTTTTGTGTGTTCAAAGTAGCTGTAACACAGAAATGACTTTATAATCCTTGTTTTATCTCTTCTATGCAGAAGAAAATACACATTTAATCTTATGCAGTCTTCTCTGAAGAACCTGTTAGCTTATTGTCTTCTGTATGCTGTAGTTCTTTCTAGTTTTTGTAACAGAAATGTAAGCACTTTAAGCTTGTGATGTTTAAGTACATTTATCACAAGGAACACATTTCATAAGGAAGTTTGTAAGAAGCACAAGAATTGAATGCTTGAGGTTTTTTTTTTTTTAGTTTCTTTAAGTGGTCAGTGGAAAAAGTAGAAGCTACTGGCACTTCTACACCCTTGCAATACCGAATTTCTGTTACAAGGAGATTCTAGTTCTCTGCTTTTGTCCTGAGCTTTATGGTGATTAAGGTAAATGTATAGCAGGCAGGTGTAAGTCTGTTCTTAATATAATTTCTACCTATGCAGCTGTGACTGAGCAAACCCTGCAAAATTGGATCAAACTGTGAGTGCCTTAAATGAGAACATTTAATTAGAAAGTGAATCAAATGCCTTTAGGACATAGAACATGGACATGCTTAAAGCACTTTATCAGTATTATCTTTTGGAAATGTGACATGTATCAGCTCTCAAATGTTCTTATTTCTAAAGTTCTTATTTCTAAAGAAGCTGTAATTATTTTTGGGGTTTTGTTTTTTTTTTTTTTGCTGGAATTTCGTGGAAGACTTTTAGTGATCTTTTTTCATTAGCAGGATGGGGGAAGATCCAAGAAAATTAACTTGCTGGGATTTGTTTTGTAGTCTTGATTAAAAAACCCTGTAACAATTCTTTTAATTTTACCTTCTGCTCTCTTGTTGTGTGTCTATAACACATCCTGGGGGTTTTGATCTTTGTAGGAAAATTAGAAACAATTTTGTTAAAACAACAATTAATAGGGCTGTTGCTTAAGTAGTCATTATTTTTAAAAAAGTGTACTTTGATGTCTTCTTTTAATGTTTAGTTAGGCATGTGATAATTTTTTTTTTTATGGAATAGTTTTTTTTCAAGGCTTTATTCTAGGACCTGAGTAGGATTCTTCATGCCTGTTCTTCCCCACAGTCCTGACTGTACAATAAGTATTTTATGTAACTGATATAATGTTGTGTGTTACTACGGGAAGTTTGGTTTGTGTTTTTTTAAAGTAAAGACTGTTTATGTTTCTGATTTCTAACAAAATAAGTCCAAACCTTTCATTTAACTTCATGAACATGCTTGTTTTTATAGTATATATATGTGTTTTAGCTGAACACTTTCTCAGATCTAGCATCCTGTTTATGCTCAACCTCCTTTTTTTTTATTTTGTTTTGGAGTAGGAAGCAGCAGGCATATGCCAATATATAAAGTATCTGGGGGAACAGAACGTCTGCATTCAGAAAGTTAACCCATTAACCAAGTAAGAAAAAGCATTTTATTTAGGTAGTCATGCAGATGGTGCTGCTTGATAGCGACTGAGTTAACTTTCCTTACTACAAGGCATTAGTTTGTTGCTGTACACACATTACTTATTACCTCTTTTAATATACGGCAAACCCACTCAATACTTGTAATGCAGGATATCAAGCTAATCATCCTTGTTGACTTAGTTCTGATATTTTTGAGGACAAAGGTAATAAAACTGCTGATCTGTGGACTAATACTTTCCTCTTCTATAATTATCTTTGCCACAGAGTACAACTTAAAGCATAATCCCAGGCTACTGTAATAAATGTTAATGGTCTTATTGACGTCATTGATTCATTGATCTCCAACTGGTCGGTTTTTTGCTTTTATAAAAGCCACTGCAGCTACCCGAAGACCATACTTTGGAATCAACATCAGATGGCAGTATTTCACAGCACAAAAGAGCATGGCCCTTATTGTACAGACTGTATTTGAAAAAAATGACTGGACTCACATGAAATTGCTAGCTGCAAACAGGAACAAAAACCAAAGAAATTTTAATAAATAAAAAAGATTTAAATAATAATACAGAGGGAATTTTTTCTTCATAGACATAAACTTTTTTATGTACTATGCATTTATTTTGTCAGCTTGTTGAGAACCAGTGCTCTGTGCACTATCTTATAATTAAAAGAGAATGGAAGCGGTTATTGTGTTAGTTACGTGTTAGCTATACTCTAATTCAATTATTTTTCTTTCTGTGGACTCACACTTCATTTCCTGTTTAAATTTAGTTCTTAATAAAACATAGTTTAAAGTTTTGGTTTTGTAGTTTTAATATCTAGACTTTATTCAATTTTGGTCAGTATTAGTTTTTACATTGTGACTTCTAAAAAAATTCAGAAAAATGCACAAAAATGTAATGCACAGTGATTTCTGCATTCTGTCATGTTATTCAATATTGAGTTAAAATTTTAAGTACATTGTTATCAAATTTCCTGTATGACGCAGTACAGTTGGCACTTGTCTACATAATGGGCCTGACACCTGATAGCAGTGTCATTCTTAATGTACGTTGACCTTTCAATTGCTGTTCTCCTCTACTTCTGTCAGCATCATGATGTTCTCTTTATAATACTCATTGAGATTTGTAGCTTCAGTGCTAAGTACAAAAGTGATTCCTCTCCATTGTCACAGAAGGCTTCTTTTGCAGGTTTTCCGATGTTACTATAGGACAAAACATTATTTGCCTTTCACACCTGGTCATGGAATTGTAGTTACATGCCCTTTGGCCCACTGAAGGTCTGGACAATGTGTGTGCTTCAAAAGGAAGTCTTTATTCACAAAGGAAAGCTGGATTGTAAAACAAAATAAAAGAGGAAATACATACTTGACCACTAAAAGTGATATCTAACCAATATACTGAAATAAAAAAGAAGTGGCTCACAAAAGGTGATGGTTCATGCCTTTAGGATAGGCAGAAAGCATGGCTATAACTGAAAATACTGTTGTTGCTGTCAAAATGAATGTACTAACTTATGCAAGTATTATCCTATCAACACTTATTCCAGGACCTGTTCTGCGATCTATGAATAAAATTGGACATGTTTATCAAAATTTCAGGATAGATTAAGTTATTTTAATCTAAAAAAAAAAAGTCTGGAGTGAGTGGCAGGTTTTGTTTTGTCAGGGAAAAACTGCCACAGTATCTTGTTTGCATAATGCCATGTTACTATGTATTGACCAAGTGAAGGTTATTACTTTTGCCCTTTTATACTTTGCAATTTCTCTTACAATATATCTCAACAGTTTATTTCCGCACTAGCTTCAAACAGGAACAAAAAACAAGCACTTCCACTGTTCAAGTGGTTGTCATTATATGCTTATTTACTCAATTAAGACCAAAACATTAAACAGATTCCAGTAGCTGTCATAGTCTGACTTAGGTTTTTGTGCAAATCTTAAATGTTTGTTTTGCTTTTATGGAAAATGTAAGGTAGCAACTATTAGCCTTTCATACCTGCATTGAAAAAAAGTTTTGATAAACTGACTTGTTAGGGTGGCGGAGCGTGTGGGCTCTGTGTCAGAGAAGGCAGGACCTAAAATCCTTCTACGTTGTCTAACTATAGCATTTGCTATTTCAGTTAAGTGGTAAAAGTTTCTCGTCTTGATTTGTAAATGATGACTACCAAGACAAATACCGTAGATCCTGGGGAAAAAACAACCTGAAAGCAGTCCCCCTTGCTTTCAGCCTTCGTGAAGGTTCAGGAATCAGCAAATGGAAAGCATAAACAAAGAAAATGAGCACATATCTAACGTTTGAACCCTCCTCCAGCGCTTTTTATGTACATAACCAGAAGTCACTCAAGCAGCTGCAGCACATTAGTTCCAATAGTTTAACAGGCAGCTTTACAGCTCCAGCCAAGACTGTGCTAAAGCAGTTTCTTCCTCCCGTGCTCGTTTGCTATGATAGCTAATAAGTGATCTTTGGCAGCAGGGCTGAGAGAGGAGTGGTAATGTTTAATAGGTTTCTGTGGAGGAGTCAGCTTGCTTTTTTGTTTGTAGATCATTATCTGTAGAGAGACGCTGAGGGCAGACAACACCATGTTGAAAACAGAATAGGCTGAACTGAAGTTGGAGCTCTGCACAGGTTTAGGGAGCTGGCTTAGAAAGGAAATATTTCAAATAATTAAGCCAATTTTCAATTGTGTTACATTTTGGTAACAAACTTACTTGGGAAACATGGCTCAGCAGACAAGTCCGGATACTTGGGTGGTTCCTGAAGTGGATAATACACATTGTCAAAATCCATGGTTAAATGAAGATCTTGTGAAGACCCTGAAGGAAAACCTGTTGCAACACGAAAAGTCCAGGGCATCTAGGAAATCTTCATCTGCTTCTCCACGTCTGTCTCCAATTATTTCTCCTAGAAACTCTCCAAGACTTCTGCGCAGGATGTTTTTAAATAGCAACATACCAAAACAGCGGCGTTTTACTGTGGCACATACCTGGTAAGAATTGAGAGATCTGTTGTGAAATGTCAGGTTAACTTACTTTCACGGAAGATTTACCTCCTCAATGTCAGTACTTATACTTGTTGGTTTGATCTTTGCATAAATCCCTGTGGTTGAAAGAGACAGTTCTAATTTGTGACTCAAGTTAATATTAGTCCTCAAGTTTAAAAGAGTGATATAAAGCAAGAAAAAGTATATTTGCTTGCTCAAAAGCTACTTTACTTCCTCTTTCCCTCCCCAGAAATAAAATCTAGATTTAAAAAAAGTACTCATTCTTGCTGTGCAGGCAGAGTGTGTGGGTACTTTTTATTGCCAATATGTGACATCTAAGCAGCACAGCGTAAGTTTGTTCATCTTCCAGCAACACTCAAATTAAGAAGGACATGATAGACAATGAGAGATTATATAATAATAGAAAAAGTATAGGAAAAAGTGATACTAAATAATTGCTAGAATAAACATTGGAAAGGGAACCCATTGATAAATGACTCACTAGTACTACTTTCTTGGTAACTTGATAATTTCTTGGACACGTATTTGTGATCAAATCTATAAAACGTATTCATTTTGTTGCATCTGTCTTCTGTAAAACAGCAGCATAATTTCATTACTACATTCAATATACAAGACAGTAATAAATTCCTGTCTTCTTTGACATCAAGAGAGATCTTAATGTGTTATTCTTTCTTACAAGATTTTTCCCCACTTTGTTTTTGAAATGAAAATGTAATATAAAGAGTGTGGGGCAATGAAATATGCTCAAAGAAAGCAAGTAATGAATTCTAAGGAGCAGATGGATTTGCTATTTTAGTTTATCGTTGTCTGAAATTACAGTTGCACCATAGCTATGTGACAGGTATGGGCATTGCACGTTATATACCTGAATGCCTAATCTCAGCTATGTCTATATTTCTGTAGCTAAAATACTGCTTTGATGAAATAGTATTTTTACTCTCAACAAGGTTGAGGAAAAAAAGTGTGCCTTTGTACTTAAACAATATTTCTTTTGAAACAGGTCTCCTTGGTCAGAAATTGCATATATAATAGCAAAAACTGAATGAAATTAGAATACTTCATGCTCCTTTAACAGTTATACATAAATCCCAACAACATTAAGGATCTATAACTGCAGGAAAGAATTTATAAAGTAGTCTGTACTTAAGAAGATGTAGGATTAAAAAAAAAAATTAGGCACAGGTGTTTATGATAAGATGAAAATAAGTAAGAATTTTTGAAAGAGTACAGAGGGAAGTTAACACAAACATATTCACACATGGTATGACAGTTATTGTTGACAGTTTAAGACGACAGAGAAAGAAAAGGGATGGATATGAAGTGAACAAACAGGTTTGGGCAATGTGAAAGGGCATAGGCTGATACAGCTTTAAAAAGTGGAGTTTTGTTTGAACATCACACTTACTCTAGTGAGCTTTAGAAAGTTTTAAGTTTGGGTAGAGTACCTTTTCCAGTATGATGTGTAGTGTCGTAAGTATGTTTGGGTTTTTCTCCTAGATATGTGAAATACTAGGCCTGCAAAATACTGTTGTTGAACAATCCATAGTTATTTCTAAATGATTTGGCCTGTCTTTGTAGCACTTTTTTCTGCAAGTGGAGAGTAAACTAGAGAATTGCAAGAAATTACCTGAAAATCTGCAAAGAATGGTAGTATTTCAGAAGTGAAGATAAAGGAGAAAAAGTACTTATCTTATGCAATAATATATGTGATCAGAAAGGTGCATGAAGGAAAGCAGAAGCACTACTACCTGCTTTCAAAACTTGTTGCCAAATCCCATCAGGTCTATGGTTACTGGTAAGACTTCAGCTACCAAGCTGAGATACTGTGTGATAGGTTTATGGATGGTTTGGCTAAACACAAACTATACTGGTTTTAATTCCATAACCATTTTGGGCAACTCATAGAAAAAGAAGTGCTTTTGAAAAAAGTCATAAGTTTAATCCAGAATGTTGTACTCTGGACAAATGTTGGACTCCGGATGCATTCTGGTTTTAGTGCATACAGTTTGCTCCTCCATAGTTAGAACTTTCTGTTTAAATAGCCAGCAGTGTGCCCTTGTGACCAAGAGGGCCAACAGCATCCTGGAGTGGATCAGAATGGGGTGGTTATCAGATCAAAGCAGGTTGTTCTCCCCCTCTACTCTGCCCTGGGGAGACCACATCTGGAGTATTGTGTCCGGTTCTGGGACCCTCAGTTGAAGAAGGACACAGAGCTGCTGGAGAGAGTCCAGCACAGAGCAACAAAGATGATGAAGGAAGTAGAACACCTCCCTTATGAGGAAAGACTGAAGGAGCTGGGTCTCTTTAGCTTGGGAAAAAGGAGACTGAGGGGTGACCTCATTAATGTCTATAAATATATGTAGGGAGAATGGAGCCAGGCTCTTCTCAATGTCATTAAGTGATAGGACAAAGGGCAATGGGTGTAAGCTGGAACATAGGAGGCTCCACATAAATATCAGAAGGAACTTCTTCACAGGCAGGATAACAGAGCACTAGAACAGGCTGCCCAGGGGGATTGTGGAGTCTCCTTCTCTGGAGAAGTGTAAAACCCTCCTGGATGTGTTCCTGTGTGACTTGGTCTAGGTGATCCTGCTGTGTCAGGGGGATTGGACTGGATGATGTTTCAAGGTCCCTTCCAATCCCTAATGTTCTGTGATTCTGTGAAATGCACTAATTTTCTTGCATTCCTAATTTAGTTTGATTTGTACTTGTACAGTCACTGAATTAGTGTATATATCTTCTTTAGTCCATCATTCACACAGACAAAAAAAACTAATAACACCTTATTCAAGCCACCAATAATTTGGAGAGCTGTTCTGACTTTGCCAAATGCCACTAGGTTTGTAAATATGGTATTTTTTTTATGTTTTTCTTATGATTAGAAGTTTATCTATGCAGACAGCATAAGAACTAAATGGATAACACCAAAGACTATTGATGCATGTTGCGGTGATGCCAAGTACACCCACCACAGCTGCAGTGCAACAGAGCATCGCTGATTTATATTGTACCCAAGTCCCTGAATTCCAGGCTTTAAAATGGCATTCAGTCAAGGAGAGAGGAGACTGACGAATTGTTCTGGCAACCTGGTTTTTATGTCTTTATTTCATAAAATGCATGTCTCTTTCCCTGTAGCCACCTGGGATGTAGAATTGACACAAAAATGCATGTTTTTATCATGGAACTATTATTCTTTCACATGCATAGTTGAGCTGTAATTTGCAATCATATGGCAAGAATAGTTGGTCTTGTAAAGAATGCACAAATGCTCTGGTTGTGACTGTTAAATGCTTTAGATTTTAGGTTTTTTGTTACTTGATTAGGAATGAAATGATAGAATGCAAAGTTCCCATACATGTTCTTTTACACATCTGGGTGATGGTAAAAGACATGCAACTACTAGTTATTAAGAAAGCTGATGTGTGTAAGCCTTTAAGACCTACTCTATGGTTCTTCTTTGTGTGACCTGCCCTAGGTGATCCTGCTTTTGGTCAGAGGGTTGGACTAGATGATCTCCAGAGGTATAGTTTCTAGAAAAGGTGGATCATTGTGTCTGGAAACCATGTCTTCCATAGAAATTGTCATTGAAATAGTACACTATTTTAGACGACTTAAGAAACTGGTGGGACCATTTGTCTAAATCTCTCTATGTCTTATTTTGTTAAGGAAGATGAGACTATATTAGTTATTTTTTTTAAAATCTGTTTTTAGTGGAAGGTTTCCATACACTATGTTCAGAAATGTGATTATATAACTCAATTTCGTTTACTAGACTGTAATGAAAAATTTGCCAATTTCTTTCAATTCAGAGTTCACCATTAACTTCAGATACTTTAATAGTCCTTCCGGCCTTCCTTTTCGTCTGTAATATTCCTCAGCTGCAGCTGAGTTTATGCTAATGCTAGAAAGATTAACTACTAATTGTAAGATTTTAGAGAGGAAAAAAACCATGAAGTTAGATGAAATAGAAGATTTGAAGTTGTAGAAGTGCATGGGATCTTGATTTTTGTGGAGAAATTTCTCAATAACTTACTGTTACAAAGAATGTTGCAGTTAGTCTTGCACAACTAGTTAGCTTACTTTGAACTTTCAGCCTGGAACTCTCTCAGACTGCTATTTTCTATAAACTATAGGAAACAATCACTGAGAAAGACCAAGTGTATTAAAACTTTGTGGCTGGGAATTTAAATACACTCTAGGCAAAACCAATTCCAGTTCCTTTGATATATGTGTTCTATCACTGTAGAAGCCTACATAATGCTTTACGTTCCAGTCAGTACAACAATGTGGCAACATAGTATCACAACTGTGAGAGCAACAAGGTAAATTAGGTTCTCTGCTTTGTGCTTGGCAAATTCAGTTTCTGGACTGTCTTTGGTTCTTCATATTCATTTTCTAAGCTCTGTATTACCACAATGCAGTTTTGGCAGATGTCACTAGGGTGGGATTGTATGTGCTTGGATTTATGAGAAGAGAGAGCCTTTAGTTACTTGTGGGAAGTCTGCTTTCTTTTACTTTCCATTAATTATTTTTTTTCTGTACAAAAGGGAAGAGAAGCTGGATGCATAAATATTTGGAGAAGGATAAATATTTGGTCAGTGCAACGTAGGAACTAAATTGTGTCTGTTTAATTGGATTTGAGATGCCACATCCAAATGTGCCTTGATCAGTTCCAGAGATGGGACATCCACCACCTCTATGGGCAACCTGTCTTAGTGCCTCACCACTCTCACAGTGTATTCCTTACAGTGTACCTGTCCATGCTTCCACCCACTGTAGGCTTCCTTTCTTGTGTTGAGTTTCTTCAGGGCCTCCATATTCATCCATACAGGATTTCTTGTGGTTTTACCTTACTCTTTGTTGGGATGCATCATTCCTGAACTTGGAGAAGGCTTCCAGGAGACCTAATAGTGACCTTCCAGTACCTGAAAGGGGGCCTGCAAAAAGGCTTTAGAAGGTCTGTTCATGAAGGCCTGTGGTGATAAGATGAGAGGCAATGGTTTCAAATTGGCAAAGGATAGATTTAAATTGAATGTTAGGAGGAAGTTCTTTAACATGAGGGGAGTTGAACACTGGAACAGGTTGCCTTGTGATGTAGTTGAGGCCCCATCTGCGGAGATATTCAAGGTGAGGCTCAACAAGGCTCTGAGCAACCTGGTCTATTTGAGGGTGTCCCTGCTCACTGCCCAGGGGTTGGACTAGGATGACCTTTGGAGGTCCCCTCCAACTCAGGTGATTCTATGATTTTGGTAGTCCTCTTCCCTACAGACTGTAGCCTGTGGTACTTTTCCATGCATATCTCTGAGGATGCCAAGTCTGCTCTCCTGAAGTTTAGGGTTCTGAGCTTCTCTTGTGCCCTACTCACTGCCCAAGAATTCCACTCTTTCTTGGTCACTGGAGCCAAGGCTGCCTTTGAGCTTCATTCCCCATTAGCTTCTTCTTGGTGAGAACAAAGTCTAGCATAGCCCCTCGCCTCATGTCTTCTCACTCATGGAGAAGGAAGTTACCATCAACATATTCCATGAATGTCCTGGATTGCTTATGCCCTGCCATATTGTGCCTCCAATAGATATCATGGTGGTTGATGTTCTTCACAAGGGCCAGGTTTTGTGAATGTGGGGTCACTCTTGCATACCTATAGAGGGCTCAGCCTTCCTAGTCGGGTGGCCTGCAGCATAGCCTGACAAAAATGTCACTTGTATTGGCTCTCCTTTTAATACACAGCTGGCTCCTTAATCATCCACAGACAGGGTTCCGTGCAATTCAGCTGGTCATTGACATAAGGTGACATCATCTCCTTGTCACCCTCATCTGCTTTTCTTGAAAAACCTGTACTCTTCCATTCCAATATGCCAGTTATAGGAGCCATCCCACTACGCTTCTGTGAATCCACTAAGATCATAGCCCTACAGGCATGCATATGATGTGCTAAGAGCTTTTGCCTAAAGACATTTAATTCTGGCCCCTCACAAATCTAACTTTCTGGCTGGAGTGGCTGGAATTCATTTGTACAGCTCTTTAGGCACCCTCCTGCTGATGTGTGATCTTCCTGCATGCTCTGGGCACTGGCAACAAACTGGTAGGAGTGAGATGGATTTATGTTCCCTTTCTTCCTGCAGCTCTGGAGATAATATTTTCTGTGTTTATGATTTATTCGTGCATACCAAGTAGTGATGTATGACTTATTTTCATTTATGAAGTCAGTTCATTATTCAAGAGTCCATTGTCAATTTTGCGCTTTGATACCTTTCCTCTCTCCAGCTCTTCTGGAGTTAAGTTAGTACTTTCTGATGTGCAAGGGTTTATGTTTTGGGCCTCTAGATTTATTTTTTTTTTAAAAAACCCAACAAACCATGCATCCCCAACCTAACCATTGAATATGATTACTGGCTGTAAGAGTACAAGTAAGTGCTCAGTTATATAGAGTCCTTTCATATGAATTCAGCCTGCCTTTGTCCACACCCATAGTAAATAGTTTCACATTGACTTTGGCATTTAGATACGATAACAATAGAAGCCTTATAAATAGTTTACATAGATATGTGTAAGGTGTGCCATTTTAAGTTTCAGGAATGTAGCTGGCAAAAGGGTGCCGATAAACTCAGGGCTTTGTTTAGTTTTATTGCACAATATCTTTTCATGCACTTTTCATGCTAATTGCAAAAAAACCCCAACAAAACCTCAAGTGTTAGTCATAAGCAGATTGCAGAAGAGCAATATATATATATTTATATAAAACTTAATGTGGTTCTAGACTGCCTTGTTCAGTGTATTTATGCTGAAGATACTAAACTATAGTGAAGCTATATCAAAATAAAAATGCAAACTTTTTCTCACAATTTTCAAGATGTATTTTCTTCAAAAATTGTAATGCCTATGTTTTACACTCCTTCACCATTTTTCAAGGAACTTGAATAATTACAAGTCAGTATATGACAGACATTTCAGCAGAAAGATCCATCAAAGCAGAGTAGGATGGTAACTTTGCTACGAGCACTGGGGAAGTATAGGATTAGTAACTCTATACTTTATGTATATATGTGTACCCTGTACTAACAGTTGAAATGTTCTAGAGAGTTATGCAGAGTACTTCAGACTGCTGTGAAAAATAAAGAGTGTTATGGAAGAATAATTCAAAGAGAAGCCAAACTGCAGCATATTTTCCCAATTTAATTAGATGCATGTGCTCATGAGATTAAAGGCAATGTTTAATCAGGTTACAGATTCAATAAAATTTAATTAACAATAACATCCTTTTGGAACTATTAAAGTAACATGCAAGGTTTAAGAAAAAAGATTATCTGAGTAAGAAGAAGATAAATTGTACTTTGGCGAATGTTTGATTAAGAGGATATCAGAGGTTTTTTTTCGACTGTTTCCTTGCTTTTTCTAACTTAAGTTTTATTTTCTAAATCAGCTGAAAAATATTATTTGCGTTTTTAATGAATGTAAGAACTGGCGTATTTCAAAGAACTGACTCTTCCATTGTTTTTCAAACTTTTTAGATGTATATATCATTCCCAGGAAATAATCTAATTCACAATATTGTCTCAAAGACATACTACAAATGTATGAGAGAACCCAGTCCACATGTCCACCACTTTCTTCAAACTCTCTTATGAAAAGAAGGGCATGTTTGTATGGATGCTTGTATACAAATGGGCAAAAGACCTGCAGAGACAGTGTGTGTCTCTGATAGGATCTGTGCTCACATATGCATGGATTAGAGGGGCGGAGGCAAAGAATCAGCTGGGAGAACATGATACTATTTAGTATCTAGGGAGTAGCTTGTAGCTGAGGAAGCTGTACAATGGTGTGATATACCGACAATATACCAGAGAGCAATAATACTGTTTCTCTGCAGCTCAAAGCTGAGGAGAGAGAGATGACAACAAAATCAGTTCCCCCATACAGAAAGTAGAAGCAAAGATGCGTTTTCCCACGTGAGTAATCTAATCATAAAGCTCCCAAGAACATTTCAGAAAGATCAATGAAAAAAGGCCAAATTCTCAGTCCTTATTTTACAGGGACAAATAACTGAGTAAGGAAGAACAATGTGGAGCCGAAAAACCAATACAATTGGCTGGTGAGATTTGCTAGTACGAGAGTTGTCTTTTGTAGCAGTACCTGTTGCAACTCTCTTTTTCTTTCAAAAGAAGCAGTCTTCCCTATTGCCTCTTTTTGGATCACTCTGATTGCATTTTGCAAGCTTGCTATTTTCATTTTTATTTTGCATATGTTTATTAATATTGTATTTGTAGTTATTTATTCCTGCCCCAGCCTGTGCAATCTCATTCACTTCTTCTGCAGTTTGACACGGAGTCAACATTTCATGTAAGCTGAAATTGGTGTTGCGTGGTAGCCTTTTCTTCTGCTTTGAGTGTTAAACGTCAACAATAGTTGGCCTTAAATTAAGGGTTTCATAGATATTGTGTAGTTTCATATACATAATCTCAAAGTCTCAAATGTGCTGTGAAAGGTTCAGAATTTTTTATTTTGATTTTTCATAGTAATTAATTTCTCTTAGTAGTCGCGTTTCATAGGGGAAAAGATATTTTTACCATTTATTTAGCAAAATTTAGCAACTGTCTTTTCATTTGATACATTACTAAAAAGCTTCCTCTCCTTCAATCTTCTTTCTCACTTAAACATTGCCTTACCTGTTGTTGAATTGAACTCTTGGTAACACATAAGAAAGAGAAGAGTGGGAGAATGGTCTCATCATCTCTGTCTGTGTCAAGGTACCAGTCCCTTAAGGAGCAACTGTTGACAAGAACCAGCAAGATTTCTCTGTCAAAGCACACAGTACTGGCAAACTTATGATTTACAGAATAGTGCGGTGAAATGCCTGCTAACTGAAGGCTTATTTCTGTCCTGCTCTGGGGAAAACGGCCAGTCTCTAGCTGGGTGGTTTCTGGTGCTCAGACTGTGTCTTCAGTGGTGTGATTATTCTGTGGTGAGATGCACTGCCAGAACTTTCCTTTCACTCATGCCCAACTAATGTTTGATGTTAGTCGACGTTTGATGTCGGCAATATTGGCCCACCTCTCCCTCCCCACCACCAGAGTTTTAGGGAGCAATCTTTTGAAACCTCTACTGATTTATGCTACACAGGTTAGTACATTTAATACATTTATAGTGGTTTGACTTTCTGTTTTCTAAGCCCTCAAAATTCAGTACGCACTCCTTCTTCATCAGACATGGCATAACACTACGTGACTAACACTTCAGCACAGAACAGGTTTTCTGGTTCTTGCTTATCGTCCTCCTAGTAAACATTTGGGATTATCTTGCTGATATTTACAACTTACTTTTACTAAGCCTCTGCTTTCTGTTCTTTAAAAAAGAACATGTACTAAATTAAATATAGTAAGAAAGCAAAATTATGATAATGCATGGGGTAAAATACAATCTGGGAAGTGGGCACAAACTGGGATATGGTAAGTCCATCCATGACAGAACACTGCAACAGGCTGCCCAGGGAGGTTGTGGAGTTTCTGTCACTGGAGATATTAAAAGCCTGCATTGACATTGTCCTGTCCTGCTTGCTGTAGTCACATCTGCTATAGCAGGAGGGCTGGGCTAGATAATGCCTGGAGTTCTCGTCCAGCCAATAACATGCTGTGATTCTGTAAGACAAGAAGGCTGTACTCTGTTTCACTTGTTGTTTTATTAGGAAACCCTTGCGGACATGTCATAGTAGTTTAATTGTAACCTGTTTTTCTCTTAGATTGTACTTCTCATGGCTGTCAGATCTCTTTTGTGGTCTTTGGTGTAAGAAGTTTAAGAGTAGTCATTAAATATTGCTATAGTAGTGCAACTAATCAGTTAGAATCTCATTGTGACAGGTGCTCTACAGGTATGTTCTGGACAGTGAGGATGAGTATTTAGACTACTAGTCACAAACTTTTATGAACAACGTATTATTCAAGCAAACTTGGAGTACTTTAAGTTGCAATGACGTGTCGGAATGAATGATGTACAATTAAATACTTAAGCTGGAATACCCAAAAACCTTCATAGTTTCATGCATGGATTTGTCTTTGGAATTATCTCTTGATAGGATTACCTTGATACTTTTAAGAAATTGCTATGAATTAAATGAACATGTAAGCTTTGATTTTTGTGTATATGTGGGGGTTTTGAGGTGTTTGTTTTATTTGGTTTCTGTGATAAACCTGCATCTGCTGTGTCTGATGAATAGTCACCAGTACATGTAGTAGGAATCTCCACAAGATGTTTTACCAATATCTGTCTATGTTTAAGAACATCTCCCCCAAAATAGAATAGAACAGCAAGTAAGTGTTATCTAAAACAGACTATGTGTTTTTTGTTTTTTTTCCAGCTGAAAAATATATACTTCCATCTTAAGAAAGATAAAGGAAAAGTAGGCATTTCTGGTCCACACTTTATTCTTAACCTTATAAAAGTTTTCTAGTTTTATTCAATTTATTTGACTACTACAATAAATATGGAAGACATAGGTAGTCACAGATAATACACTGGTTTCTTTTGTAAAATGGCAAGGTTCAGTGAATAATGAATCAACAAAGTTAGCAACCATATTTACAAAAATTAGAAACTTATTGCATAGCTGTATGAATCTTAAAAATCATAGAATGTTCTAGGCTGAAAGGGACCTCTAGAAGTCATCTAGTCCAACCTCCCTACACATGGACACCTCTACCTAGGTCAGGCTGCTCAGAGCCTCATCAAGCCTGACCTTAAATGACTCCAGAGAAGGGGCCCCCACCACCTCCCCAGGCAACCCATTCCACTGATCAACCACCCTCACATTGAAGAACTTTTTTCTAATATCCAGCCTGAATCAGTCCTTTCCCAGCTTGAACCCATTGCTCTTTCTCCTGTCCGTACAAACCCTCTTGAAAAGACCTTCCACCGCCTTATTAGGCCCTCCTCCGTTACTGGAAGGTCAAAAGAAGGTGCCCCTGGAGCACCTACTCTCAGCCCCAACTCTCTCAGCCTGTCCTCATACGAGAGATGCTCCCTTCCCCTGATCATTTTAGTGGCCCTCCTCTGGACATGATCCAGTCTGTCTACATCCCTTTTGTGCTGGAGACTCCAGAACTGGACACAATACTCCAGGGGAAGTCTCACCAGGGCAGAGTAGAGGGGCAGAATCCCCTCTCTTGATCTGCTGGCCACAGTTCTTTTGATGCAGCCCAGAATGTGATTGGCCTTCTGGGCTGTGACTGCACACTGGTGGCTCATGTCCAGTTTTTCATCCACCAGCACCCTCAAGCCCCTTTCCATAGGACTGCTCTCCAGTAGATCCTCTTCCAGCCAGTACTGATAATGCCGGTTCCCCTGGCCCACGTGCAGGACTCTGCACTTGGCCTTGTTGAACCCCATAAGGTTCATCTGGGCCCACTTATCCTGTCTATCCAGGTCCCTCTGGATGGCATCAGCTGCTTATCAACTGTACCACCCAGCTTGGTGTCATCTGCAAACTTGCTGGGGGTGCACTAAATGCCTCTGTCAATGTAATTTATTAATATATCGAACACACTGGTCCCAGTACAGACCCCTGCAGGACCTCGTCATCTTCATCCATCTGGACATGAAGCCATTGACCATCATTCTTCAGATGCAGCCATCCAGCCAGTTCTTTATCCACTGAACAGTCCACCCATCAAACCGATAATTCGCCAACTTAGAGGTAAGGATGTTGTTGTGGGGGACTGTGTCAAAGGCCTTGTGGAAACCCAGATAGATGACACCCACAGGTCTTCCCTTGTCGACTGATGCAGTCACTTCAATGTAGAAGGCCACTGGGTCAGTGAGATAGAACCTGCCTCTAGTAAATCCATGCTGAATTACCTCCCTGTCCTCCATGTGCCTTAGCATGTTCTCCAGAAGGATCAGTTCCACGATCTTCCCAGAAGGAAATTTGCCATACCTTATAAGCATAGTCATAAAAAAAAATTCTATTTTAAAATATTTTCTACCTCTTAAACCTCTTCATTATTGTATACTTTCATATGACAGAGATTGAATTCTCTGAAGGTGTTAATTATAATCACAGCATGTAGCACATTACATAATCCAAAAGAATAATTGCTTCTGTAAATGTGTGCTGTCATAGGAAATAATTAAACCACATTATTAAATGTGGAAATCTGATAAGATCACAAAAAATAGTCATTCAAAGACACAAGAACCTACTGCACGTGAGCTATAATAATTTATTGCAAGATAATTGTTTGAAACGTAGAAGCAGCAGGGTTTCCCCAAGTATGTATCACTTCTTTCCAAGGAATGCAACATACATGAGAGCAAAGTTACATATACTAACTACAAAACCATTATTATGAAGAATAATTGTGTATTTAGATATTTTTTACTTATTGTGATAATTTCAGTCTGGAAGCTTCCATGTGGATCTCTTGTGTCTTGATTGGCAGAGGTGAAACTGTAAGAAAAATTAAATCACATCATATGATTATTAACAATTTTTAAATTAACACTAAGGCTGAACCATTCTGAGATCAACATTGAATTGTGTCTAAAAACACTGTGTCAGTATATAAAACCTATTTCACAAGAAAAAGTTTTTTAGTGATGAACTTCAGGATAGAGCTTGTGAGGAATTTTCTAATAAAATATTGGAAAATACTGAGATATTGTCCCTGAAATATTTAAGCTGAAATACTTCAGATTTTCCCATTGCCTCATCTCCTAAGTAACTGCTGAGAGAAAGGAATGCCTTTTCTCAGCTCCCATGGAGGCTGCACAGAAGGAAATGCAACTGAGCTATGAGATACAGATCACAGTATCATGTATTCTGTTCAGATAAGTAGCAATGAATAAGACCAGTAAGTATTACATTATCTATTATATATGACAAGTATATCTCATGACTTAACAGCACGTTCTGCTTTTACTGTTCTTCTAAATATTTGTCTTCCTTTAAGCCACCCCTCTTCTTGTAGCATATTGACAGCATACTCAGTAGCCATATCTGCAAATGATTCCCTATTTACTTCTTTTACATTTCCAGAATTTCTTTATAATCTGTTTTGTGGGTTCTTTGCTTCAATGTGGAAACTTTCACTTTTCAAGCATCTCAGTGTTGATAGACCTTAATGAAATGCCTCATGATACGTTGCATGAGGCACACTGTTGTCTCTTTGTAGTGATGTTCTGATACCCGTCATTCCACATAGGAAGGTCAGTGGCTTATCTACTATTCTTCATAACCTCCATATCCCATATTGTGTTACAGGGAAATGCTTACGTATGAAAAAATATGAACAATAATCTTTTACATTGGCCAGATTTTGTTGACACAATAGTCTAAACTTCTCTATGATTTATGCAGGAATCTCTTGATCTGGTTCATAAGCTGCCTGCCACTAAAATAATACATTTCCTAATAACACAGTTTGTCAACGTTCCTATCAAGTACATATATACCATGAAGTAACAAAAAATGTCTTCACATCACAATGATTATAAATATTTTCTTCCAAATCTCTCTCAATATTGTTTTTGAATTAGTTGTTCCAACTTTTTTTTTTTTCCTCCTTGCTACATGTGACCTGACATCTCATTATCCTGCTTTTTATATAACAGTTATGTTTTCTTTTAATTATAAGGCTTCTTGGAGGATGATTTAATCTCTGCTCTCTTCAGAGGATATGTTGAAACATAGACCTTGATCTCAGTGCTGTTGAATTTAAAGGACATGCCCTATGAACCTTTAGGAATTAATAACCAAAGGAAAAATATTTTGCAATTTTTTTCAAAGCATCAAACAAAAACATTTTAAGCTTAATGCCCAGTGAATGTGAAGAAATGAGAAGCTTTACCAAGAACTTTTAATTTGTAGATTAAACTAGTCTGTATAAACAGCAATGGAAAGGATTCTTCACAGCCCCTGCAGGCACTGGAGGATCTGCTGTAAAGGCTATTGTTATGCTGAGCAGGAGTGGCTCCTTTTCTGATGTGTGGCACATTTTAAATCAGTGGAGGGGAGAGGAATAAAAATAAAATCTCAGTAAAATCCAAGGAGAAAAGCCTCTGATTTTCATTCTCCATATATTCTCTGAGCCCTCTAGTTCTGCAGATTGCATGAGGCATTTAATTGCAAAGTCGTCCTAAACATACTTCACTGAATGAAAAATGCTTTGTGTGATGTGATTGGCTACGAGTTGCTACTTGCGTGTCCAAAGTACAAAAATCATCACCGATCAAAAATAATAGAAGACATTAATTTATTAATGAAAGCCTTATAAAGATGTCAACCAGTATTTGCATGCAAACAGTCAAACATCATCCCTAAAGTACATAAAGAAGCTAAGGAGAGACAAAACCAGGAATTGACCGTGCTTTAAGTTGCTTCTTAACATTTTCTTTATATGAACTTGTGCTGTGAATTTGTACTGTTCAATAGTTTTTATATTCACAAACACCCTTTCCTTAATCAGAGAATCACAGAAACACTAAGGTTGGAAAAGACCTTCAAAATCATCAAGTCTAACCATCCACCCTACAGCCCCAAACTCCTAAACCATCTCCTGAAACACTGTGTCTACCCATTTTTGAACACCTCCAGGGATGGTGCCTCCACCACCTCCCTGGGCAGCCTGTTGCAAGGAGTCACCACACTGTGAATAAATTTTTCCTAGCATCCAATCTGAACCTCTGCTGGTGAAACTTGACCCCATTTTCTCGGGTTATAGTTCAGTTGACAGCTGCTGTAGGCAGAGTTCTACAGAAGATAAAAAGTAATTATTTTGAAATAGAAATCTACTGATATTGTAATGGTGATCTTTATCCACAAATAGAACATTATACTGTAGCTTATGTGAGAACTTTTGTTCAGAAAATTTGTAAACTTCACAAAGTCTTCACAAAGGTTACATCAGAAAAGACTAGGGCTCTTCCAAACTTATAAATGTGTAAAAAATACGTTTTCACTGTGAGGGTGACAGAGCACTGGAACAGGATGCCCAAAGCAGTTATGGAGTCTCCTTCTCTGGAGACATTCTAAACCTGCCTGTGTGACCTACTGTGGGGGATCCTGCTCTGGCAGGGGAGTTGGACTAGCTGATCTTTCAGGGTCCCTTCCAACCGCCAACTTTCTGTGAATCTGTGAAAGGCTGAGAGAGAGATGTTTAAACTGAGGAGGACTGAGAGGGGATTTTATCAATGGTCAGTGGTGCGTAGTGATAGAACAAGGAGTGACAGGCACAAAGTGGAACACAGGTAGTTCCATCTGAAGATGAGGAAAAGCTTTCTACTTTGAGGATGACAGAGGATCAGGAGCCGTCTGCCCAGAGATGTTGTCTTCATCTCTGGAGATCTTAAAATCTGTCCTGGATGTTGTTTAGAGCAACCTGCTATAGGTCAAGTAGATGACCTCCAGAGGTCCCTTCCAAGCCCCACCATTCTGGAAATGGAAAGATATAAAATACTTCAATGGAAGGATGATATAGTTAGCAGTGTATATTTAACTTTGATAGAGTCTAAGTTTGTGAAATGACGTAGTTATATAAAATGAAATCTAATTATTTTAAGGATGTTTAGACCTTAGATTAGTCTAGTTTATTATACAGATTCTGCAGTGGTAACTAATATGTCTTTTGCGTAATTAATTCCATTACTATCGTAATTTTATAGCTGAAATATCCATTATTGCTGTGAGAGAGTACTTTTGCAAAAAAGTCATCTGCCTAAATTTATCACATTTTGCAGACAATAAAGTTAAGACTTTATGAACTACATTAGTCTTAGGTAAGGAATTTAACATGAATGTCTGGGAGAAAAGAGCGTAGCTGGTTTTGGAGCATTTGAATGCAGATTAAGTTACAAAGGTGAGAGTAAGGGGTAAAACTGACCGGACAGTAGTTATATCAGCAACATTAAGATTTGAGGGCTAGTGAGTGGAGAAAAACAGGTATCTTTATCCTGGGGCTTTATGAAAGTCATCTGATTGAAAGGCACTAAAAATGTCTGCCTTAATTTTTGTCTTGTTGAGGACTGATGATGCCTCAGTGTGTTGGTGAATGGGTTATAATTTGGGCCATGTATAGTATTATAAATGACTGTCTAATTTCAGACTACTTGAACAGGAACTTGCTTATTATCCCCCAGGCTAAAGAGTGCTACATAATGACTGTGTCTCTTCTGTGTGCTCTCTGCCTACAGTGGTAAAAGAATTTCTCAGTATTCTCTAGCAAACTTCTTAATTACTTTCATACTAATCCTGACATATTTGTGATGACATAGTTTCACAAAATGTTTTGGTATAAATTTGAAATAGGTTTTCCTTTTCAGAGGCTTCATTGTCTCTAAAATAGTCCTACTTATGGCACTTTCATGCAATGAATAAATATCAGTTTTGTGCATGTTTAGAATAAAATGTGGTGCAGTTAGAAATTTTTAATAATGTGGATAATAAAAGTACTACCACAAAAAGTGAAATTTCTGGATAATTAAGTTCCCTATTTTTAACTGCAGAAACTACTGGAGAGGGTCTAGTAGGAAGCAACAAAGATGTCTAGGAGCCTGAAGCAACTCTCTTATAAGAGAGAATTCAGAGAGCTGGGACGCTCTGAATTTAGCCTTGAGCAGAGACCTTATCCACACCTACAAATACGTGAAGGGTGGCTGTACGGAGAATGGAACCAAACTGTTTTCAATTGTGCCAAGTGACAGGACAAGGAGCAATGAGCAAAAGCTGGAACAATGTGTGAGTGCAACCCAGAAGGACAGCTGTATCATGGGCTGTTTGAAAATAAGTGTCACCAGCAGGTCAAGGGAGGTGATTCTTCCTCTCTGCTATGCTTTTGTGAAACCTCATCTGGAGTACTGTCTTCAGTTCAGGAGTCCTTGATACAAGAGGAGCTGTTAGGGACTGAGTCCAGAGGAGAACCACAAGGATGATCAGAGGGCTGGAGCGCTTGTCCTAGGAAGACAGGCTGAGGGAACTGGGGCTGTTCATTCTAGAGAAGATAAGGCTCTGGGCCAGATCTAACAGCAGCCTTCTAATACCTGAAGGGCAGCCAACAGAAAAGATGGAAAGGAACTTTTTAGGAGGGACCGTAGTGAAAGGACAAAGAGGAATGTCTTCAAAAATAAAAGAAGACAGTTTTATATTAGACCTTTGGAAGAAATTCCTCACTATGAGGGTGGTAAGGCCTTGGAACAAGATGTCCAGACAAGCTTGTTCCCTCTCTGGAAGTGTTCAAGGCCAGGTCAGATGTCGCTGTAGCAGCCTGGTCTGGTGAGAGGCATTCCTGCCCATGGCACGGGTGTTGTTAGCAGGTGATCTCTGAGGTCCCTTTTGCTCCAAGCCATTCTATGCTTTTTTTTGTTGTTGTTGTTGTAGTACTACCTGCTGATCTGTAATGAACATCTGGAATGCAGTTATATATGACAAATATGTTTGAACCCAATTATTTTGTTTGCCACTAGACTAATCCACACTAACCTTTGCTGTGTAGTTCAAAGCTAGTTGATTTGCAGAAGCAACATCTTGCTTTTTAATAGTGTAGACATCCTGTGGGATGGAGAAAAGGCCAAATATAATTTGAGAGTGGTTTTACATTCTTAAATATAATTCATAATAACTCTGCTTTTCCCATTACAGTCTCCAGTGTCTGCAAAAAGTGAGAGACAACAGATCCTTCCCTCCTTTTTTGTCTGTAAATAGCTGTTATGTGAAGTACCAGTCTCCTGGGAAAGATGGTTGTGGTCATTTTTAAAGACCACCTGTATCGTAATATGTGAACAAATTTTGGCTGTTTGGACAACAGTGGCATTTGTTAGCATTTGAGAAACTGTCTTACAACCTTAACATACTTTCCTGTAAGTAATTTTCTTGTGCAGGTTGTTTGGGGCTTATTTATTTATTCGGTTTTTAGGATTTTGTTGGGTTTTTTTTTTTTTAATGCAAGAACAAGTCTTATGTTGTTTTATGGTGACTGCTTCATTACTCTTCTGTAGATCAGTCTTCCATATCTATATTACGAGGGATTGAAAGGGAGATAAATGACTGTTCTGATGTTGGGATGTTGGAGCCACATAACACCTGACTAAGTACAATAACCAATCTAGAAAATATTCATCACTGTCTAACAAGCAAAGCTACAGAAATTATACATTTGTTTGGATTTGTGGGATTGTATTTTATTATTCAGAAAACAAATTTAAATACCACATTTTAAATACAATTTGTTTTATTTAATATTAATCCATTCTGTCTGGAATTAAAAGGAACAGCGTATCTTTTCAAGCAAAGAAATCTTGGGTGATCTTGGCATACTTCTATAATAATTACCATTGGTGACTGAAATGAAAGGACTGTGTTCAGTAGTTAGAGTCTAAAACTGTTGGATTTTTAAGCTATGCACTTGTAAGGGACAGTGTTTTACTTTCTCTGCTAAACTTAAGATCGGAACTCAATTATCACCGAAAACAAACAATACTGATTTAAGAATTAAAAATTGGAAATTTAAATTTTAAATACATTCATTGTCCTAGGTTTTTTATAGAATAATGGAATCATTGAATGCATTGGGTTAGAAGGGACCTCCAAAGGTCATCTAGTCCAATCTCCCTGAAGTGAGCAGGGACATCTTTAACTCAATTAGGTTAGCTAGAGCTTCACCCAGCCTGACTCTTAGGATCTCCAGGGCCTCTACCACCTTCCAGGGCAACCTGTTCCAGTATTTCACCATTCTCATTTTAAAAACCCTCTTCCTTATATCCAATCTATGTCTGCCTTCTTGTAGTACGCAACCATCACCCTTTGTTCTATCACAATAGTCCTTACTAAAAGGCTGTCCCCATCTTTCTTGTAGGCTCCGTTTAAGTACTGAAAAGTGGCAGTAACGTCCCCATGGAGCTGCCTTTTCTCCAGGCTGAACAACCACTACTCTCTCAGCTTGACTGCACAGCAGAGGTACTCCAGCCCTCTGATAATTTTTTGCCCTTCCTCTGGACTCACTCCAACAGGTCCATGTCCTTCTTTTATTGAGGACCCCAGAACTGAACACAGTACTCCACATGAGGTCTCATCAAAGCAAAGGAGCAGAATTGCCTCCCCCAGCTGGCCACAATTCTTTTGATGCAACCCAGAATGTGATTGCCCTTCTGGGCTATGAGGGTGTAATTTTGGCTCATGTCTAGCCTTTCACAACCAATACCCCAAGTTCTTCTCTGCAGGGATATTCACAGAATCATAGAACATTAGGGATTGGAAGGGACCTTGAAACATCATCCAGTCCAATCCCCTTGCCAGAGCAGAATCACCTAGATCAAGTAGCACACGAACATATCCAGGTGGGTTTTAAACGTCTCCAGAGAAGGAGACTCCACAACCACCCTGAGTAGCCTGTTCTAGTGCTCTGTCACCCTCACTATGAACAAGTTCCTTCTCATATTTATGTGGAACCTCCTATATTCCAGCTTGCACCCACTGCTCCTTGTCCTATCACCAGATGACACTGAGAAGAGCCTGGCTCCATCCTCCTGTAACACGCCCTTCACATATTTATAAACATTAATCAGGTCACCCCTCAGTCTCCTCCAAGCTCAAGACATCCTGCTCCCCCAACCTTTCCTCATAAGGCAGGTGATCCACTTCTTTCATCATCTCACAGGCTGTGGAAGGGAGATACATTGAGCATTGCTGAGGTGTAAGAATTTTTACTTACTGTTCCTGAATCTCATGAAGTTCATACAGGCCCATTTGCTTACCACATCCAGATGCCTCAGCATGACATCCAGTCCCTCTGGCATACTGGTGATTTTAAATACTTTTAATTTTGCATGCTGCTTCTTGTTTATGTATTTTTCCATACTCGTAACTGCAACAGTTAGCCCATAGTTGTCATTGATGGCTTTGCTCTCAATGAAATGTCTACCATATAAGCGGTGAGTTATTCTGTAGATAAGGGGTTAAGACCAATGTGGGAGAGTAAATGGTTTCTTTTCATAGGGTCTGTAAGACCCCTGAAATTTTATAAAGAAAGGTTCTGTTTCTACAGCTCTGAAAACAACAGCAAGTGGAAAACAAAGCACAACATTGACATTAGAAGCACAAAATGTTTTTCTTCCAGTGCAAAGCAGGAGTATTTGTAAGGTAGCAAAGAAATATTTCTTAATGAAAATAATGCAAATATTATAGTACTGTGAACTACAGAGATTCTTCTGTGGTTGAAATGTTTTTAAATCATTTAATTGTGAAGAAAAAAAAAATCTGTTTTAAAAACAAACTATTAAAACAAACTTGAGATAGATATTTCAAATTGAATGTGGTTCAAATTCTCTCTGCTTTTGTACTCTGTGGAAAAAAACATAATGAGAGAGACCATAAAATTAATGTGATGTTGGCCATTGCTTAGTCTGAAAAATGTGGAGGGAGAGGTGGCAAAAATGTCATGATATCTTTAGTAAAAGAAATTATTAATTTTGCCAAGAGTATTGGGTTTTTTACGTAAGTTTTTCCATATTCAAAGTCCAAGAGAACTGTAAACATTGTTTTTCTTAAATGTAGATCACGTTCCTTTGTCTCTTTAAATAAAATGCGAGAAGAGTTATTTCTCACAGGGCAGAAGGACATGCACGCATGCAACGGTGAAGTGAACACATTTTGACTAAAATTGTAAAGTCAAACCAGACATGAAAGACAAAGGCAAACTTTAACCTGAGACTATTTTATATACTAAAATTACATGAGTGTATTGTTGTACAGCTTTAAATTTACTTTTTTGTTTACTGTTATTAATCCATTTAGAAACTCACGACCAGTTATGAAGACACATTGGTTCAGAAAATACCATCTATCTATGCTTGTTCCTGACCAACTTGTTTAACCAATACAGAAGTTTTGCTTGATCTGAGGGTGAACAAACGTATGGAAAAACAAATAATTTCCTTGCAAACTAATACTTCTCAGCCACTGAACAGAACATAAACACTGGGGAAGTCAGACTTCATTGTTCCTTGAACTGCACTGCTCTCAGTTGTTTGAGACCAAGGATCCCTGAGATGGACCAGGTCTGAACATGTAGGATAGGGGTGTGGAGTGCTGTGTCATCACAAGCAGTCTGTTGGCTTTTGAATTTGCTCAGGTTAGAGATCACTTCGCAGTGAAGTGTTGCTGCCCAGAGGCTGTGATACTGTGCCCATGGATCTAAGCAGCCTCCTCCCACGGGCTGGGCCCAGAATTGTGTGTGCTTGAGGAATAAATTACATGTGCTTGAGGAATAAATTGTCTTGATGCAATCACTGGTATTGTATAACTCTAATTAGGGAGAGAAAGTCTGAGCTTTGGTGGTTGTTCTCTAACAGCAGCATTTCATCCATTAGTATATTCATGAATGTGTATTGCTACATAAATACATGTTTCACGTATGTAGTAGTGTCTGAAAACTTACTGCAGCTGGGTAGAAGTAAATATTTCAGTATTTTGAACAGCAACATCATTAAATTTTCAGGAGATCTGCAAAAGTAAAGATTTGTTAAAAATTTTTAGAAATCTGCTTGACAGTGATTGAGATTGCATTATGTTTACACGTGTGGTGGGAAACACTCCCAGAAGCAAATAAAAATTAATCTTACAAATTTTTAACTAATAATGATTAAGTGATTTGTTTTGTTTAAATTATTTAAATTTATGAAATTTAAATAAATAAAACTTAAATAGTTTACTTATTTATAGCTGGCATATGTTTCACCAATTAAAGTTAGACTACTTTAATTCGGGATGAGTATCCCTATTACTGTTCAATATAATTTAAGTAAGCCCACTTCAATTAAATCTTCCGTGACACAGTTGATGCTCAAGCTACTGGATTACCTCCTTTTCATTCTCTGATCCAAACGGAGAGCAAGTTGCGGAGCTGGCAAAGTTATGTGGCTATCATTTGACTTTTATACCAGTTTAGTGATAGATATTTACTGAGTGACTTTTTCTAAGGAGTGGCTACACTGGTTATACAGACAGTGCTTTAGAACAAAGATGAAGACTAGAAAGGAAGAAGGAAAAGAAAAAGTAAAATGAGATGGATTAGCATACATGAGAGAGAAGAAAAAGAAATGCTTACAATTGAAACCTATGGTAATTACGAGTTGTAGCACCTCTTGGAACAATGACCAGCACGCTGTGCAGTTATTACACTTTCCTCTGTTGCCTGGAAACTGAAGTGAAATGGCCTCATTCATTTGCAGCTTGCCTCAGCTCTTCCCTGCTGTAGTGCTACTACATTTTAGTAAAACACTGCAGGAAAAACGAGAGTGAAATTTTCAGTAATGTAGAACTATTTCTGGTCAGTTAACAAGCAGGATATTTTCAGTGAAAAACAGAGTTAACTGAAGCAATCAAAATGGCAATTTTAGTATCCCCTCTAAGTAACTGATACCACTCGTTCCTGCCTAGCTTTGGTATACCACTTCCTGTACTGAAGAAGGAGGTGTGTATCTCAGACTTTTCAGTATTGCAGTACTTCTAATTTAAATAGTTATTTAAAATAGCACAGTTGATAGTATTAATGAATGATGAGTGAATCCTATACAATTTAGTGGAAAATAAATACTTTTAATGTCAAGTATCCTGAAAAAAAAGAAAGACAATTATAATATAAAGGTTGAAACCAAAGTCTGTTATTGATCAGGTTACTTGTCAAAGACTACATCTTTCTGTTTAGACAGCTGTAGAATAGAGGCTAATGTTGTTTGATATGCTCAGTTTCTAAGTAAACTTGTGGGTTTTTTCATCCAGGTCTCCTTTGGGATATTTTCATGTCTGGACAAAAAGAGTATTTTTTCCACCCTAGTGTTATTTTTCAGCCCAGCAAAGTCTGTGAAAAAGAATACACTGCTGGTGTATTCTAGATCCCTATGTTCCTGTCTAAGTAACTGTGTCATGCTTTGTACTTAATAAAGCATAATTCTCAGTGTTTCACCATTTCTGGAGTTGCATAAATGATATTGTACATTATCTCTTGGGATAAAGTGAAACACCTAAAAGCTGGTAACATACCTATGTTTCATCAGAGCTTGTTTCACTTGATTTCACACAGGTAGATAATGGGCCCACCTTATAAATTGGTTGGGAAAGGACTGTGTGTGTCTATGTTTAACATTTGGTTCATAGGCTGATAAATGATTGAGAGGTAAGAGCAATACTCAAAGAACTCAAAGCAATAACAGAAAAAAAACCCTTCTGTGATTAAATTAACCTTCTCTGATGGTTAATTTAAAAAATGTCTTAGGCTATAGCTTGCACTAGGGCTTTTGCTTACAAGTATTAGGTTCAAGGTTTTCTTCATGCAGGATTGATGTCTAATCAGAAAAAATGTTAAGAAACAAAACATTAAGACAAAAGTTATTAGACATTGGAGTTGGGGAGGTTTTTTAGTGGTGTTTTGGAGGGCTTATGGTTTTGTTTCTTTTTTCCTGATTTTGTTTGGTTTGTTTTATATGTGTGGGATTTTAGTTATTTTCTTTTTTTAAGGAGTCAGCAAACATCAGTAAAGATGATCCTATTCTGTTCATATGTGTGTGTGTGTATATATATATATATGGATTTCAAAATAACGTTTTATAATAAAATTTGATGGAAGCTCCTCAAGAGACAAAGCTGGTATGCAGCACTTACTTATTCAGTGGGAAGCAACATGTTAAGGAAACTCCATTGGCAATAAGTAAAAATTAATACATAACAGAAAAAACAACTTTAGCTATACAGAACTAACAGCGGATCTTAAGCAATTTGCCTGAGGACAGGGTTCTGGCAATCAGTGTGACTAGTCCTTTGAAAATATTAACTTAGTGCTAAGAAAGAGTAAAAAAGGTAGTGTGATTTTTACTATCTATTACAATATATCATGAGAACTGCAAGGAGTGATTAAATTGTCTAGGATCCTTCAGTTTGGAAAGTCATTTGCATATATTCTGAATGTTGTTTATCTGCCTGATAGACAGTATCACATTAGTCTCAAATTCTGTTGAATTATTATTGCTCAGCCCCAGAGAACACTGGCTAATTGATCTTCTTTTGACAGATTTTTGCACCTGATTTCAATGGAAATAACATCATGTCATATAATTGTTACTTATAAGAGTACTGACTGAACTGAGGAAAAGGATGCACATTGTAACTTAGACAGTATCTTCCAAAACTTTATCAAAAAACTCACTAAACTTTGTAAAGTTTAGTTTTTGATTGATTTATTGCTTTTACTTGGATTGACTTTTATCCTGAATGTGCCTGTATAAATTGTAATTAAGCCTGAGAATTAATAAATGTTTAGCGTGAAGCTGTGGGAGGGAACTGAAAAACACTACTGAAGCTACTTGGAGAGGCTTAAGAATATCTTATCACTGGTATCTTGCCTAGATTGATATTTTTTCTCATGAAATAATTACAGAGCAGAAATTTTTCAAGAATATTTGTAATTCCATCAGTACAATTTTTAGGAAATGGGAGTGTTGTGTTTATTTGTTGTGTTTGTTATCCAACAGAGTCAGACTAAAAATGTTCAAGAAAGTATTGTACCGGCTCTGGACTGCTGCTCTATTTTGTTATTTTTGAAAATGGTGTGGGTTTTTTATAGAGTAATGTAAAATCTGCCATTGTTTTTCACGGTAGTTTAGTTCAGCACATGTGTGGCAGGCATCAGAAATGAGTAAGGCAAAGAAGTAGCATGTTTTTTTTCTAAAGACAGGTAGGCAGTGGCATGCTGTCAGGTGAAAATTCCATTCTCAGGAGTTTCGGAGAGCATTTAAGCTGATTGGAGAACAATTTAAGATTTATCTGATCACTATTTTCCTTTACTATTTCCTTCATTGAAAGCATATTTGTAACATGCTTTCTCTCTTTAAAAGACATTTTAGGGTAGTGCTATTACACACGGCTTGGTCTACTGCAAAAGGTATAAAAATGAAATTAAATTATTAGTTTACAACTCTTTAATATTATACTGCATAGTGTTTTAAGGATGGAAATGAAAAGTCATTCACTGACTTATTTTTTTATTTTCATCTTGAAAAAATTCAGGTGGTTTTGTTTGTACATACAGACACAAACTTCACTAAATTACAAAATTCAATGATGTTGCATCTTCCATATTAATATTTTATGTACATTCAGCATATGCTTTCCATATGTTTGTCACTGATTCCCTATTTCCAGTATTGTAACATCCCTTTTAAGCATATTTACACAATATAGAGTGACACAACAGCATCTAGACACAAAACCAGGAGCTGTTGTACCACTGTTGTGTGTCTCTTTGGAAGCTGGTTCAGTATTCCTTGGTCCTACTCTGCCACTGCTTCCCCAATTCCCTCTGAGAGGAGGCGATTGAAGGAAGCCTTTGCTCCCTATGGAGAGCATGACAGGAAATGTCTGCTTTCCTTTCTCTAATGAGAAATGCATTTGAACACAGCAGATGTGCAACCTTTTGTAAGTTTTCCAAATCCTAAGTAAGAGAGAAGAAAGAATGGGAGATTCTAGTGATAACTGAAGACAGACAAGAGGGTTGCAGTAATTCTGGTTAACTATGAGCCAATATTGTGCTCTTGTGGCCAAGAAGGCCGCTGGTCTCCTGTGGTGCATTAAGAAGAGTGTGGCCAGAAGGATGCGGGAGGTCTTCCTCCCTTTCTACTCTGCCTTGGTGGGGTCACATCTGAAGTATTGTGCCCAATTTAGGAGTGTGCTGGTTTGAGGGTTAAAGGTGGAACCCTCCAGAACAGATTGTTAGATTCCCCGCCCACCAATACAGGAAGGGAAAATAAACAAATTTGAAAATTTCAATAAATTGACATTTCATTCAAAATGAAATAAATTTAAAA
>JAOXOE010000874.1:12785908-12821162 GCA_028565055.1 Phoeniculus purpureus | reverse complement strand
GGCTTTAAGATGAAAGTACCTTCTCCACCGTAAGTCACTATAGAATCATAGAATCAGTCAGGGCTGGAAGGGACCACGTGATCATCCAGTTCCAATCCCCCTGCCATGGGCAGGGACACCCCACCCTAGATCAGGCTGGTCACAGCCTCATCCAGCCTGGTCTTAAACACCTCCAGGGACGGGGCCTCAACCACCTCCCTGGGCAACTCATTCCAGGCTCTCACCACTCTCACAGTGAAGAAGTTCCTCATCACATCCAGTATAAATCTACCCACCTCCAGCTTTGTTCCATTCCCCCTAGTCCTGTCACTACCTGATCTCCTAAAAAGTCCCTGGTTTGCTGACTGTTGTGCACGCCAGCTCATTACTAGAGTGATCTCAAAGCTGTGAGAGAATTCTTTCCTTGGCTATGTACTGCACTACACACAGAGCTTGTGTAATAGCATAGAAGTCATGTCATAGATGGCATGCATGACTAACAACTTTTTTTTTTATTTCTATATGTAGTTTATGTCTCTTAATCCTGCACAAATTTGCATGTGTTAAATTTTATAGATACATGTTAGGCCTCAGAAGAAACTTTTAAATGCATTTTGTGTGTTGGAAACTGAGTTTTAATGTTTTCTTTTTACAAAAAGATGCGTCACCTGAGTAAGTAACAGCAGCTTTTGGTGACTCAAATTGCTAGTGTGTAGAATTAAAATTGTGGTGGATAGCTTGTAAAGACATGAATTTGACAGCTGAAACATCTTCTAGAAAGTCTGATTTTCATTGTTAGGGCAAAGAGAGTGAACTTGGCTTCCTATTCCTGTTTGCCTGCTTTGTTAGGGGTACAGATGTGGACATTCCTGTCAGATCCAAGAAGCAGCTGAAGAGTCTGTCAGGAATCATCAGAATGTCAGAATCATCTCTGGGTAATTCACAGCAGCAGAAATGTGAAATCTAAATGAATTTCTATAATGTGTCTTCATTGATCCTACTCAATTCATAAATGGCCCACTGGCCTTGAAGTACTAGTAAGATCTGATTGGGGTATTTACCATGGAAAGACCTCAAACAAGAAAGCATGGAGCTTCAAGCTGTAGCGGTTCCACCAGTACATGTGTCCCCAGACACCTCAGCTTCTTTAGGAACAGATTAACAAACACACCACAAAGATTAAAGAAACTGACTGGCGTACAAATGCAGAAGCTGCTGTCAGATGGCACAGCCCATTTCAATGTAGAAGTCTGCCTATGCTATTAAATTTTAGTTATTTAAACATGTTATAAAAGCTGACTGCTACATTTAATAGAGTATATCTTGCTTAAGCACAGCCAGACAGGCTACTGGGATCTAAGTCATGGTCCTGTTTCTTCTCCTTTTCTCCTCAGTTTACTTCTTTTCTTGAAGACAGAGGAGCTTGTTTTCATCAGCTGTGTAGTGCGCCTAGGATGCTCCAGATATACTCACATAAGAGGCAGACAGAGATGGCTTTTTTGCTGAGCCATTAAGGAGAACAACATATGGAACTGGGGACAACAATAAAAAGTTTCTTGAGCCACAGGGTAAAGTCATAGATGCTTGTTTTAGCCACAAAACTTTACAGTTTATCACTCCCACTGATCTGCTTTCTCTAAATTTCATCGATAATCCAGGCTCCTGCATCATTCTAGTTCTTAAGTGCCAAAAGAGCTTTTCTAAAATATTTTAATAATGCCATGGATTTTTATTAGTTTCAGGGGTCATTTCCACTGAGAGAAAATATTATCTGGTTTTCTCTCTAGTTGAATGTCAACATTGGTTTTCATTTCATTCTTATTTTTACTTTCCCATCTCTTTTCCTTCTGCTAGATTAAATTTAAGTTTTAGAAAACCACCTAATCTATTTTGAAATCCAGATCAAAAGGATTCAACTCAGTAGAGGAGAGTTATGTCTCTTATTCTGATAAAGACAACATAAATTCCTAACTTAAGCATTAGAATTTCACAATGAAAAAGTCAATAGGCCACATTGATCTAAAACACCATTTATATATCTTAGGAAATGTTTGTAGGTGACTAGGGTTTATTTCATGTAATTATGGACAAAACCTCTTGAGGAACACTGGTCTTAAGACTTGCTGCAAGTTGCTTGTGATAAATTGGGGAAGTTGAGGATCATTTCTATCTGTGCCTCAAGTAGGGACATGTAACAATATGACTTTAGTACAGTTATAGTTACTTACAATTATTCCATTGGAAATGCTTATTTTTAATGTCTGAGTTGTTCCTTACCTTCCCGTTTCTCATTGTAATGCTGTGGGTTGAAATCGCCAGTTGTATTGTGAAGATTTCTTACAAATGTGGGAAGTCCTGCTAATCTTTGTACCTATGAGCACTTCCAGGGCATCAGTTCTTTGCACTGACAAACACGTGTTTTCCAAATGTTCTGGGTCAGTTTATGTCCTTCAAATTTCACAGAGATCCAGGTTTTTCTCGACTTTCCTCAACTTTTTGCGGGTTTGCGTGTAACAGTACTTGCCCCTTGCCATTAAAGGCAGGACCAGTACTGAACTTTTGTAACAAGGCTTTACTGTCTTCCATACATCTGCTCACAATGAGAGGCATAAAAGTGAAAGAGCAAAAGTATCAGGCCTCAGGAAAAAGGCTGTTGAGACTTGCCTCCATTTCATGCCAACAAATTCAAATCAGGGAATAGAATAACTTTCTTTTCTTACTCTCACCCCTCCCTCTCTTTTCATGGCAAGCTGAACTGTTCCTTGAGGAATCAAAGAAAGTTGTTTGGATCCATATTATGTGTAATCAGAAATAACAAGGATCTTGGAAATGCTGAAAGATTTTCTCCTGTCATTTTTGTTCTGACATCTCTGATATGAGGACAGGCTAAGACAGTTGGGGTTGTTCAGCCTGGAGAAGAGAAGGCTCTGGGGAGACCTTATAGCAGCCTTCAAGTACCTAAAGGGGGCCTATAGGAAAGAAAGGGGAAGGACTCTTCATCATGGAGTACAGTGGTAGAGGGTAGGGTTGGATGAGATAAGGAATAAATTACTTACTGTGAGGGTAGTTAAGACCATGAAACACCTAGCTCAGAGAAGTTGTGATTGCGTCCTTCCTGGATATGTTCAAGGCCGTGTTGGATGTGGCTTTGAGAAACCTGGTCTAGTGGAAGGTGTCCTTGCCCATGGAGCCAACACGTTTTTAGATATATTATCAGCAACAGATAATGTATCTGGATCATGGGAAAGAGAAAACCCTCTGTGACTCTGTAGATGCTAAAAATTATGGAAACAATTGATATATAGGATGGCAGAACTGCTATTTAGGGGAGCCTAGACAGGCCAAATAAAGGAGGTGAAAGGAGCTTCATAAAGTTCAACAGAAACAAAGGAAAAGTCCTGCTTTGTTTGTGAAAGAACTTCACATTAGCATATGTCTTCACTAAAGGAAGATCATGCCTGACAAACCTGGTGGTCTTCTATGATAGGGTCACACCTCTGGTGGAGAAGGGCAGAGCAAATAATGTAATCTACCTGAACTCATGCAAGGCATTTAACACTGTTCTGCACAATACCCTTGTCTCTAAAACAGCGAGATGTGGATTTGACAGATGGACAACTTGGTGGGTAAGGGATTGGCTGGAGAGTTGCACTCAAAGAATTGTGATCAATGGCTCAGTGTCCCCAGTGGAGATCCATTGAGAGTGCTGTTCCTCAGGAGTCTGTTTTGGTCCTGATGTTGTTGAATATCTTTGTTGGTGACATGGATAGCATCACTGAGTGCTGCCTCAGAATATTTGCTGATGACACCAAGATGTGGTTAACACACTGGAAGGAAGGGAGGTCATCTAGAGAGACCTTGACAGGCTTGACAACTAGGCCTATGCAAACTACATGAGGTCCAACAAGTCCAAGTGCAAGGTCCTATATCTGGGTTGGGGCAATTACAAGCATAACTACTTGCTGAGAGGTGAATGGATCAAGAGGAGTCCTGAGGAGAAGGACTTGGAGATGTTAGTTGATGAGAAGCTCAGCATGAGCCAACAACATGTGAAATGCAGCCCAGAAGGACAATGGTATGATGGGCTGTATCAAAAGGAATGTCACTAGCAGGTCAAGGGAGGTCATTCTCCCTTACTGCTTTAGAGAAACCTCACCTGGAGTACTGTGTCCAATTCTGGAGTCCCCAGTGTAAGAAGATCATAGAACTGTTGAAGCAAGTCCAGAGTAGGGCCACAAAGATGATTAGAAGGCTGGAGCACTTCTGCAATGAAGACAGGGTGAGAGAACTGAGGCCATTCAGCCTTGAGAAGAAAAGGCTTGTCCAGGACCTTATAGCAGTATTCCAGTACCTGAAAGCTGGAGAGGGACTTTTCACGAGGGATTGTAGTAATAGGACAAGGGGGATTGTTTCAAGCTAAAAAATGGGCAGATTTAGATTGGATCTTGCAAAGAAAATGCTCACTCTCGGGGTGGTGAGGCACAGGAAAATGTTGCCAAGAAAGATGGCTTCTGTGCTCCTGAAATACTCAAGACCAGTTTGGATGGAGTTCTGGGCAACCTGGTCTAGAGAGAGTTGTCCCTGCTGATGGCAGGGATGCTGGAAGACCAAGTTTCCTTTCCACCTTAAGCCATTCTATGATTCTGTGTGCAGGGGCTGACTGTCTAAGACAGCATCTCTGTGGGAAAGATCTGTGGGTTCTGGTACACAAAGCCAAATGTGGGTCAACAGTGAAAGCTAACCATGTAGTGGGCTGCATGAGCAAGAATGAAGTCAGCAGGTGGTGGTAAAAATTATTTCCCTCTGGTACACAGGCAGAAGTCTGTTTCTGAGATATTGGGCCACTGGTACAGCACCTGCACATAAACTGAAGAGGTTCAGTTGGTGGAGCAGCAGCGTGGATGTTATATGTAAGGCAGAAGAAGGCTGGAGTAACTGGTGTTCTTTAGTCTTGAGAGGAGAAAGTGCATCTAGCAGATACGTTTGTAACCTAAAGGGAGAGAAGAAAAAAGGCAGAGGCAGACTTTCTTTAAACCGCACAGCAAAAGAGTAGGATGTGATAGTCACAATTTGCTTGAAGGGAATATAAGCTGCTGCATAGAAAGGGAAAACTATTTTTCATTACGAGAGCAATAACACAATAGCAATTGGTCCTCCTTGAAGCAGGGGTTTGGATAGGTGATCTCTAGAGATCCCTAGCAGCATATATTTTTGACTCAAGGTAAGATTACTATGGTTGCACCTAGGTACTACCCACTTCTTTGTGACACAATAAATAAGTTCAGAATTAAGTTATTCTCCTGCAGTAGAAGTTGGCAGTGTTCTTTACAGAGGTCTGTCCTGGGGATTCATCTCAATGTTTGTCTGTCTCCTTTGCTCTCATCAGCCTCCTCCTCACTGATACTCTGCCAGTTGCCTGACCTCACTGCATTCAGCCATTTCACTCTGCTTTCTCTCTGTTACTGATCTTGCCTTTTGCCCCTTCCATATCTTTCTAGTTAGCTTAGCCAGTTTAGCTGAACTATTTAAGTGCAAATACGTAAAAGAGGAAAGCAATCCACAGCAGTAACATCTCAATTACAAACACCACCAGGCAACTCGGTATTGCCTACTGCTCAGGCCAGTCTGCTTGAGGAGTCTTTATCTCATGCTGTTAGCTTGTGACTCCGGTGTGGGCTAATACATAGAGCCTGTGCTGCCTCAAGAAATACGCTGTGTCTTGTGTGAGCAAGGGTTAGAAACAGAGAAGTCCCTGAAGAAAGGCTCCTGCATGTGTTGCTTCATTAAACAGTCAAGAGTTATCTGTACTCTGTCACTGATTTATGACTGAAGTTTAGTATGTCCTTTCATCTCCTGCCTTTTTATTTTGCATCCCCCACCCCACTCCTTAGTTTCAAAAAGATAATAAATATGTCTCTGTATATTTCATTTCCTTCAATAACAAAAGATATTTTTAATGCACAAATTCATTTATAATAAGTTAAGAATAATAATTAAACTCCTCTAATAAGTACTGAAGAACTAAATGCCAAATTCTGTGTTGTCTTCAGTCTTTAAATTTCCATATTAAAATGCGTGATTGAAATAATCTATTATGCTGAACTTTAAAGGTTACACTTAAAAAAATAGTAAATCTGTTCAGGCTTCTTACAGCTCAACTCAATAATTTCATGTTAGGATGAGAGTTAACTGAAATACAGTAGTGCTCATGACAACATGCAGCATTCAGAGCTGCAGAAGTACGTCTGCACCCACATGCCTTAACTAATTACTGTGTGACTTAGAAATTATTCCTTCCAAGGCATGTTCAAACAAAAAATGGAATGTTTAGTCTGTACAGCTTTTTAAAGTACTTTCTCCATAAAGGGACTTTGCTTTTATATTTTCTATAGCACTTGTAAGGACTGAACTTGAGAGAGCTCTCATACTGTGTCGAAAAAATTACTCCATGCAGTAAATATTGTTGGTGCTAATGTGCAAGAAGCATCTCCGTCACTTATCTGATAAAGACATTGATGCCAGGCAATATGTTCTTCAGTATATAGGGAAAGGAGAGCCTTTAAAACTTGCCTTCTTCACTGTAGATTTTCTAAAAGTAATGGTAGAAATCTTAGTTCTGCAATTCATTAACACTAGATTTTCAGATTTCTATTGTGTGAGTCTGTGCATAGGGACCTTGTAAGATCTTTAATGGAAAGGTTACTTTAGGAACAAGCACTGGCCTGGCAGATATGATACAAGACTATGGGGAGACTAGCACTATCCCTGCCTACTAACATTCACAGTGTTGACTTTCCCACGTGTGGCACAGCCCTAGAGTATGTAGAGAAAGCAGTAACAGTTTTAGAGCCATGATCACACAAGACTAATTTCTAGCATTAAAGATGTGTATTCATTAGAATAACGAAAGACAGCTTTTCTTACAAAGAAGATTGTATAGCATTCCATAGCAGACCCCAACTTAAAAATTCAAACATTTGAAAAAAAAAACTGTTTGGAGACAAAAAATGTTTTAACCCCATTTCCTTTGTGTCTAGTTGTGTCTCTGACATTTTCTTCTAGGCAAAGTCTAAACCTTTTTTCAGCATTGTTTTTGAATATGCAAAATTCAAGCTGCTGTGCTGCACCTTTATTCCATTGTGTTGTCTTGCTGAGTACAGTAAACACCAATTTGAAGTATGCCTTTTATTAATTATTGCCATTTAAATTTACTGTTTCAGTGAATATCCGTAAGAAGTAACTAATTACATCCATGACTTCTGGAAAGTAAGTACAGCAAATATGTAAAAAAGGTTTTAATTTTACAGCTCAGATACATCATTTTGTTTTTCTTGTGTGTATTAGTTACTTGTCTCCTCAAGGTCTCCTCAGGAAGATATATTATACAAATAAGTAGAGCTTATATATTATTATATAATATATTTATTATACAAATAAGTAGAGCTGCCATATATCTGCTTCAAAACTATTGCTTTTAGATTATCATAAAAGTGGATCTTGTGAGAGTAGTTACAACAGCAGTAGAAAAACAGGAGCTCAGCTCTGAAAAAAAAGAAACATGCACATGCTTTTCTGGAAGTAAGCAGGTATAGGAAAGAGTAAAATTATTATCTTAAGTCTTAACCTTTGAATACTCAAATATTACCAGCTTCACTTATACTTTTATTCATCACTTTGCATATACTGGAGATGCTCCAATACTGAAATGATCCCAACAGGCTGGCCTAATTCTGCAGTAATATTCTAGAGTTTATGCAGTTAGTTTCGTTCATCAAAAAGAAAGAGGGTAATTTGCACTTCTATGTGATAAAGCAGAAATTACTCTTCTATATCTTACCTTTTTTGTGTGCAGTATGCAGTTGCCAACAACAATCTCCATTTCAAAACCAGTACTAATAATGCAGGCTAAATCTGATTTAAAAGCCATTGTGCTTGTGTTTTAATTAACAATTTAGAGGAATAAATTATCAGCTCCTGCTAGAAGCTGAACAGTCCCTCTCTTCAGAATGTAGCCTGTAGTATTTAGCAGTAGCAGATATAATTGAGAAAGGAAGTGAAACTTGTCTGTTACATCATAGCAATTACAGTGTGTATCGCACCATGTTACATATCATTCAAAAATGCCAGACCACATCTAAGCCTTTAATATCTGGAAGATATTTCCGGATATCTTTTATATCTGGAAATGTTGTGTGTGTGTGTATATATATATATCTCTATCTATAAAACTACAATCTGTCTGATCTCTCCTTGCAGTGAAACAGTGTTTAAAGCTGGGTGAAGGAGACATAAACACATACCAGAAGGAGTTTTCTTTCTTGCAATAGTGACAATCAGGTTCTTAGTAGAGTTACAGGCACTTTGCTGTTCTCACTTCCTGAAGCTATCCAGCTGTGTCAAAGAATGGTGTCACCTTCTTCTGCTTCATCCATATAATAGAGATGCGCCCTTGGAGAAAAAATCAAAGATACTTCTTTGGATGTGGCTTATATTGTGTCCCTGCTATCCCTAAATGGAGGTATTTTATATGTTATCTCATTCTCAAGAGCTACAGTAAAAAGCCAAAGGAGGGGAAGACACATAGGCTTGGCAATATCTGAACCAAGAACAGCAGGCACTCATTTATCAGTATAGCACGGTTCTGCCACTTCTTCTTTCTCTGCCTTTCAAATCTCTGTACTTCAGTCCTGGATGTCTAGGAAGAAGTGTGTAATTCATCTGCGTTGATATACAGGATTGAAGTGTCACTATTAAGTTACATGGTAACAACAAACCCCACTTTTTGTACTACCAACACTTAGACATAATTTAGGCATATGTCTTCTGGGATACTCTCAACTACTCCTTACATTTCTGCATCTAGAATAACCATTCTAGGTTTACTGTTGCCTCCTAAACAGCTGAAAAACAGTGTGAGCTTTTTATGAAATTAAGTATGATAGTCCAAGGAAAATGGATATTACTTCAAAATGTTTAATCCACTAGAGCATTACTTCCGTTAATTCTGGAAAGTAAATTTGAAACAGTATTCAAACTAATACATTTACCAAGAAATGCTAATGGAAAAGACTACAAGTAGAATTACATCATTGCTGAAAGTGGAAATGGAAATTCAATTGAACAAATACAATCTAGTTGAATCACAGAAGTCAAGAAGTTGGATAATGCAATTTCTCAAACAAAATTGGGTCCTTGATATAATGCCTTATGATACTATAGCTGAGATTTCACTAGGAACAAAAGAAATAGTCAGCAATGGCTTATGACAATATTGTGCAGGGCCATTAAGTTTGTCTTTCAGTATTCAAATAAAATTTAGCACTCTAACTTACTGGAATTAATGGTCTTAGACATCAGGATCGATGATGGGATGTTGAGGTTGGCCAGCTCTCTGACCAAAGACACAACTGGTTTTGGCCCCATCTGATGGGCTTCTATATATAGTAAGAAAGCCATAAGAGAGGAATATGTTGGATGTGAGTGTTTGGAGTTTTTTTGGTAAAGCACTAAGTGGTACGTAAATCCAGTGGTAAAAGGACTTGGGTAGGAAATGACTCATTGCTTGTTAACTGGGACAGACAGTATATGTCCTTCTCTGCTGAGAAGCATTTTTATTCTGAGGCTGATGCAGATGAGTATCAGAACATGCATTTGGGCTGTGGGAGAAAAGGGGAAATAAAAATATTCTAATGAGGTCTTCTAAATTTCTGTACCACTCTGGCTGTTTGGCTGCATTTTTCTCATAAGGGTACAAGATTAAAAATGTCCCAAAAGTGTTATAGCTTCAAGAATCAAGCATTAATCTTTCCATATTGGTTCAATCCTCCAGTTGCCATGTACAAGCATATTAATGTGCTGAATTTTGTTGTTTAGTAAGGACAGAGATGTTAACCCAGTCTGATCATGGCACAATAAAAAAAGTAAACATTGCAGAGGAAGTGGTACATGACCAGGAGACACTAACTTTGTTTAGAAAGTCTTAAAAATAATAATAAGATAATAGAATATATAAAAATGACATATTAAGACATATATACCAATTACATAACAGTGGAGGGAAGAAAAAGTTGTAGAGATGCAGTGTCTCTGACAGTCAGAGGCAATATTTCCAGGCAATGTGCTGTGTGGAGGAACCTAAGCAAACTGAGCATGCAGTAGGAGCTTCATATAAGGAGATTAAGCCACTGGCAGAGCAGGAACTTGGGATACAGAGCTCAGAGTCCTGACTCTGGATCTGTTCTGCACAACTGCTGAGCGTCTAGATTTTTGGTCACTAATAGTCACTATTAGAAGGTGTTTGTATGACTTTGTGCTTCATATCAGATATATTTTTAGAGTTGCATAACACTACCTCACAGCTGGAGTTGTACGCTATCATAGAAACACATGTGTATCAGATTTTTCTAGCAAGGTTTTACACAGCTACACAGATCATTAGGGGTTGGAAAGGTCCTCCAGTGGTCATCAACTCCATACCCCCTGCTTGAGCAGGATTATAAAACCTAAAACAGGTTACAGAGAAACACATCAAGATGGGTCTTAAAAGTCTCCGGAGAAGCAGAGACTCCTCCCTGGGCAGCCCGTTCCAATGTTCAGTAACTCTTATAGTAAAGAAATTTTTGTCCACAAGAACTCCAAGTTTCCTCTCCATAGAAGTGCTCTCCGTTAGATCATCCCTCAGCCTGTATTCATGCATTTCATTACTCCTTTCCAGGTGAAGGACTTTGCACTTATTAAACCTCATTAAACTTTTTTTGATAGCAGTGGAGCTAGAAGCTTCCGCCATGTGTGGTGGTGCCAATTCCAGCAGACTACAAGAATACTATTATCCTTTAGTTGCTTGGAACATAAATTAATAAATTAACAATTTGAAGCCCTCAGATGGTAATACAATGACAATAGACTTTATGCATATCAACTGTTACAGTTCAGGAATTAGGTTCTGTCCTACATTCACAAAAAAGCAGCTGACACACTTGTTTAAGTATGCTGCCTTACCCTGAAAGTCTAAGTGTCAGTGGGGCTGAACCAGGCCAAAGTTGATTATGGCAACAATATCACAACCCTCTAAATTTATCTATTTATTCTGTGACTTAACTATGCATTGTATACAATCATTTTATTCCACTTCGAATTAGTTTAGTATTTTCATAATTCACAGTTACACGTCCATTAGTTTGGGAGAATACAGTAGACATAAATTTATTTTTACAAAGTCTCACTGTTTCACAGAATAACCAAAGGTTTGAAGGTATTGTGTATATTTTTAGTGCATATACCCATTTGTAATCTGAATAAATGTGCACCACTTTACTAGTACATAAATTTTCTCACTTTTTCCAACATTCCAGTCCCAAACCTCCTTTTTCTTCTCCGTTGTGAATCATAAGGTACGTTTCCAATATAGTAATGACTCTATGATTCTGTGGTTGTACACATGGCAAAGAAAGTGAACGTCATTTCAAAATAATGTGCTGATGTTAAGCATGGCAGGAAGGCATTTGAAACAGAACTTGGTCATTCTTTAAGTGTTAATTTTCTGGAGAGACAGTTGTGCTTAAGGAAGTTGTAAACAAGATTACGAGTGTACTCTACTGATGTCTATAAGTTTCAATGTGAGATTTTCAGAGCATTTTACATATGTTAACAACTTGAGCCTCACACCACTCCATAGGGAAAAGACATTATTATCCCCACTTAGCAGCGCGGGAAATGAAGGAACATGTGTAAGTTGTTTAAAGGTATTAGGCGTCAATCTACATGATGAAGTGCTGAAATATTTCAGAAGAAAATCTGGCTCCATGAAGCTTGGTGATTTTTGTCAAGCACATGCGAGAAATCTATGGTCTTGACAGGAACACGGAATCCATAAGCCTCAGGGATCTAGTGATAATCCTCCTTCTAGCACTATCAGTCACACGATCAGTAAAAATTCTTGAATTGACTGAAAAAGCCTAGGGAAAACTAAAAGAAGGGAAAATATTAGTTGTCTGGCAAGGTCTTTCACCACCATGCCTGAATATTGTAACCTGATTAACTGTTGGTATACTTGATTTAGATTAATGAACGTGACAGTTATCAACTTTTCGAATCTGCATTTATCTGAATCATTTTACCATGCCTATTCCCTTTATTATTGAAATGTCCTTTGCCCCACTTTCACTTCACTTCTTCTTATTTATATTTTGGTAGTTATAGCTAACTGTTTTTTGCTTATTTTTAGTCACCTAGGCAATAAGGCACACTGTCTTGATCTGTGCCTATACCTGAGATCTAATGTAACTAGAAAGTTATTTAATCAAGAGTATTAGCATTGAAGTAGAAAACCGCATGCAAAATACTTGCATTGAAATTTAGATATACACCCAAGACCACTGTTTTCTGTTCTCCTTCACGTGTGGGAGCTCAGTGGGAGCGGCAGTGAGTGTGTTAAAGCAGCCACCCTGAGGAATTTTCAGGCAAAGTGATCTTAAAGTATTGCTGCGCATAAAAGATCTCAAAGCTTCTAAAAACTGTATGTGTGGAAAGAAAATTCAGATTTTATTATGATGAGTAAGATAAGCCTCATAACCAGCAAAATCTCATTGGTTTTCACTGGTTTCAGTTGCTAAAACTCAAACAAGTCAGAACTGTACTCTTCCTGACTTCTTAGCACAGTTGAAAAGCACTGCACACAGCCTAATATACCTAATTTGTGGGTCTGTCTTACAACTTCCCTCTTCAAGGCACTCGGTAGCAGTGTTGCAGACCCCAGCTAACTCCTGTTAGCATAGAAATTAATACTGAAAGGAACCTTTCTTTCTTCTCTAGAACTTGACCTTAAAGAAATGAGAAAAACAATGAAAGCCATTGTTAATACTATTTATAACTGAAAACTAGTAAAGCAAGATATATTGCATATGGAGATGACAAGACGAAAGCTTTGTCTGCACAAGTTAATGGTGGGTTTTTTCCTGGTGTCTATGGTTCCTCTTAGCCTGTGTTACCACTCTCACCACTCTCAAAGGTGAGGAAGGAACTAGGAACTCAAAACACAGGGTAATTTTATGAAAAAATCTTTCCATGTTGTTTTGTACTTAGTTTTACATTTTCTTTTACCAAAGCAGAAGACAAAGAAGCCTTAATTCAAGTGCTTTAAGGATAAACTGCTATTTTACTGTGCAGAGAAAGGAAGTAAGTAGGGGACAAATAATTCAAGGCAAAAGTGTTTAACCGTCTTGCATTATATAATGTGATAATGGAAACATGAGTTGCAAAAACTTGCCAACGTGTATTAAATCTCCTACTGTGTACCCTCCAGGATATTTTCAACAGCTGAAATAAAAAACTCGTCAACTGCTGTTTAAGGCAAGTATGGACACACTCAGCTGATGCTCAGGTCTACATGCATTGTGGAGAAATTGTAATGGAGGTGCAGGTGTTGAACTACATGGTACCGGTAATAAGTGTTCTGGTCCTACCTCATCTTTACAATTATGTTCCAAACCAGTTCAGATGCACCCCTCATTGCACATTGTGAAATTTTCCAATCCAGACAGGGGCTACTGTTTCCTGGGATCTATGAGCTATAGAGGGAAAATTAACCTCCTTGTCTACCATACCTCTGGTGTGACTGATCATTCTATTTATAACCAGTCAAACTCCTCTACCTTTCAAATTTGAGTCCATTTAGCAACCACAAACTATAGGTTTTACTTTAGAATACTTCTTTATGTAAACTCCTTTATTGTTACTAACTACATTTAATTTTCAACCAAGTGCTGCTTTTTATGAATTAGGATGCAAAATGTGATCCGAAACACACTAAAATGCTTTGCTTCTGACATGTAGGGGTTTTTCTTGCACAAGATTCATTAGGTGAGTTAGAATTTAGCAATAGGTTGAAATAGAAAATGTTTTCTTTTGACACTTCCAATTAGAGACCTGCTCACATTGGACTATTAACTTGTCTATGGTGGAAATACAAGCTTGGATGACTCACTCTTTTCCTTTCCTATAACAAATAAAATATACAACATTCAAGCACTTGAACTGCCTTAGGGTTTAAGTCTTCTGCTTACTGAAGACTTCCTAATTAAAGTGTAGTATAATTTATCTTATTCTATGGCATTATAATAAGCTACATTTCTGGTTATTTTAAGGAGTACACAAGTCTCGACAATTAGAAGTAATGAAGGTTTGACATCAAAGGATTTAATTTATCTAAACTTAAATCTCACAGGATTTGTGAACTTATTTAAATAGGCATCTTGTATGAGTTAATTCAAAGTAGAAAAGACTGGATAGCCTCAGCCTTTGAAACCAATCTTTCTGTTTTATTTTATTACCATTGTCTGATCTACCTTGCAAGGGAGATTGATACTAGAGTAAGACATTAGGAAGACAATGTTATATCTTAATGTCATTATGACAAAGAGTCTATCCATTTCAGCATTATGAAAATATACATTTGTCTACTTCTTAGGCAGTCCTACTGATTGCTAAATGTGAATAGTTTTTATAACAGGGCAGTTGGATCTTTATCCTTAAGAGACCGGCCTGGAAGGATATTCCTGGAATTGCAGTTAACCTTGAAGTAGACCCTTTGTCCAGAAAGATAAACTTCACACTGGAATTGCTGGCAGATCACAATGTGCCTACCTTCCAAAAACTTGAGAACAAATTGAATAGGTTATACAAACTTACTGTGCACAATTGCTGATGTGCATTTGTGTATTCAGTGTGTATTGACTGTGCTACCACTGAGAAAGAAGTCTGACCTCAAACTGCAGATCTCAGGCAAGCCAACTGTTGACTTTAAAACATTTGTTTTGCATGCCAGGATAGAAGCAGTGTCTGTGTCTCTCCATTAGTATTCCTCTGTGGAAGCAGAGGTGTGCGGATTTCCTTTCTTCTAAATAAGCTGGCCCTTTGAAGAATGCTATTACATCTTTCATGTTGACAGCAGCTCATCCTGAAGGATCACAGCATCACAGGATCACTCTGGTCGGAAAAGACCCCTGGGATCATCAAGTCCAACCATCTACCCTAACTCACAAGTTTATCCCTAAACCATATCCCTCAATCATAGAATCTCAGAATCAGAGAATCACAGAATCATTAGGGATTTGAAGGGACCTCAAAAGATCATCCTGTCCAATCCTCCTGCCACAGCAGGATCACCTAGACTGAGTCGCACAGGAACATACCCAGGCAGGTTTTAAACGTTTCCAGAGAAGGAGATTCCACAACACCCCTGGGCAGCCTGTTGCAGTGCTCTGTCACCCTCACTGTGAAGAAGTTCCTTCTCACATTCATATGGAACTTCCTGTGTTCCAGTTTACACGCATTGCCGCTTGTCCTATCACTAGATAACATTGAGAAGAGCCTGGCTCCATCCTCCTGACACCAACCCTTCACATATTTATAGAGATTAATGAGGTCACCCCTCAGTCTCCACTTCCTCAAGCTAGAGACCCAGCTCCCTCAGCCTTCCCCCATAAGGGAGGTGCTCCACTTCCTTCACCATCCTCGTTACTGTGTGCTGGATACCCTACCTCATCCAAACAATCTTTAAACACCTCCAGTGATGGCGACCCAACCACGTCCCTGGGAAACACATTCCAGTGCCTGACTACCCTTTTTCTGTGAAAACATTTTTCTAAACTTGAACCCATTCCCTCTTGTTCTATCACTAATTGAGAAGAGACCAGTACTAACCTCTCCACAACATCTTTTCAGGTAGTTGTAGAGAGTGATGAAGTCTCCTCTCAGCCTCCTCAGATTAAGATGAATATTTTTTCTTTAATTTTAACTTTACATCTAATGCCAGGGTCTTCAAAACACCTCGAATGAAGCTACCTGCAGCTTCCTAGCAAAAATATCCTTCAACCTTTTTTTTTTTTGGTTTATCTAAAACAGTCAATCAAATGTTGGTAAAGAATGTGCTAGGTGATTTCAACATGCCTTTTTGAAGGAAAATTCCACAGTTGCTGAGGATCTGTTTTCCATTATGAGGTTTCTGATCCTATGGCATAGGACTTGTCTGTAGATTATATTATAAAGTTGCTATCACCAGGCTGCCTGTTTGGTCCTGCGTGACAGACTTGTGCAATCTGAACAATATGTGACAGTACAGCATTATTGTCCTTCTAGCAAAACCATATCAGGGGATACCACTTTCACAAAGAAAGCTTAAGTGTAGAAGACTAGCATTATGGGTCCTGCTGCTTAAGCACTCTTCACAGCTATAATTGCACATGAAGGTTGGAGGGGAATGAATGGACAAAGTTCCCAGGAACCAAGGTAAGCTCTGTGGAACTTCATAGACTATTTGAAACCAAATGATTCTTTGTAAGCAATATAGATCTTAATAGGTAATAAACCACACAAATTCATACATCTTACACAGAAGAGTGTTGTAGAGTTTATATGCAAACCATTGAAGGAAATCAAAACTCTCTGAACCTTCAGCCTCTGTCTGTTTCAGTCAGGATCAGTCCCTTTATTTGTCTGTCATATTCCTTTGCCATTCCTATGCCTGCCTCATGTGTTGTTTCTGCAGTATTTCTTGCCTTTCCTAAGGTTTAAGTTCCAGTGTCAGCATCCAATTTGTAGTTTCCTGGAAAAAAATTGCTCCATCAAACCATACCTCACTCTTCTCATCTTCTCCCACCTCATCAGTAAAGAAAAAAGGCCTTACAGCAATTTGACACTATTGTTCCCTTGTTTCACTCAGGGATTGCTGGTCTTTAGCTGCTGCTTCTAGACGTAGATGGATGTACTTATAACATCCCTTATTTTACGCAAATCGCATGACACAAATGCAGTAAAAAGGCAATAATACAGGTTTTAAAATGCAAAGATTTCTAGACTGAAATGGCATTAAATACTGAATAAATTACATTTCATTTCCAATACTTGGGTGATGCTATTCCTAGCCTTGTATAAAAGCCCTAGCTGCCTATACCATTGGTAGTTGTGTTTACATAACAGTATTCATTTTAAGAGCTTAATGTGCAGTATAGCTGTCAATTACTGTAGTAAATTATTACAGTAAATTCTTGCATCCTCTTCACTGCTTGTCTCACCAATCTGGGTATTGTACATTGGTTATGTCTGGGCATGTCCAGTTCAGACTAGAGTCATCATTTTAGAACTTGTTTTTTAAATATGATCTGCTATGCCAGTATCAGCAGTTTTAAAGAAAGGCGTGTGCATATTTGTGTATTCATACTTGTATGCATAAATAAGATAATAAATCAGGAAAAAGTGTAAAATACTTTAAAAAATAAACAATAAATGCACATGGAATTATCCCACTGATTGTGCATAACAGGATAATTTCCTGAACTGAAATTTTCCTAGTATTATTTAGATATAAATGACTTATGTTTATTGATCATGTTTTGCAATAAGTTTAGAGCATGAAACCAGTCTTTTGCCTTACTGAACTACAAATCTACTACTATGGATTTGCTTCACCCTTGTCTTTTGCAGTTTGTCAGACTGCCTATTCAATTTTCAAGTCCTCTTTAAGAATTGCAGTATCTACTGGAGACTGATGGTCTTTATTGCCATACAGTGGAAAAATTAATCCATCTGTCAACTTAAATGTTAAGAATAATGTGATGTTTGAAGTTGTTACAGTATGTTAGCTGCTAAATGGCATGTCAAATCCTAGTGTCTGAGTGGATTTAGGACTTATTTTCCTTGAAGGTCATATATGATGTGACATAGATAAAAAGAAGTTAGAATAACAGTAAAGACTGATCTTTACACTGGTTGTCTTTGACTAACTAAAATTAGTTTTAGAAAAGATTGAGATAAGCTGGGGCAGATGTCTGAATGCTCCTTTTCAGAGATTGTATAGATTTCATCTAATTAGAAATAATGTGCTGAAATAAGAAAAACTAATTTAAAACAGCTACATGTCCATGCAAGAAAAACTATTACATTAGTACACTTAAGCAGTTTCCCATGTAGAAATGTAAAGTGAAGGGATCACCCTATCCTTTTGCAGCTAATTTGTACAAGTGTGAAGGCAAAGCACTGAGAACCAGGCTGACTACTACATCCTTTTCCTGCTTCTGTGAAATGACTGTTTAATGTCTCTGTACATAGATACACATATAGATGTTATACACACAAAGAATACACACTACTGTATGCAGACCTGTATGAGACAGCTAGTTCCTCATCATGGAATGTCTTCGTATGGAAGACTAATTTAAATAAAATAAACCACATAAGGAATTTTAAAACATCATTATATAATAAAAAATTAATATTAAATTTTTGAAAAAGGCACAAATATTTTAAGTCTCACCTTAGGAAAATTCAATGTGTTTAAACTTCTCAGAAATAATTTGCAGATCTGTGGATTAAATCCTCAGAGAAGCCCCAAATTGTTTCCTGCTATAAAGAATAGCTTGGAAACACTGCAAAATGCATTTTCCGATCTGTACTGCTCAGACATATCAGGCTGTTTAGCATAGTGGGATTTAATTTAACCAGAAGCCTGTAAGAAGATTATTGTCTCAGTAGTGCTGTCATGGATGCATAATAAAAGCTTCTGCTGGATAAATAGAGCAAAACAATGTATTTGCCCATCTACTGAAGCTTGTTTGGCCCTAGCACTTGCTTTCATGTTGCTGGGTATTGAAACTGCATGAGTGAAAGTGAGTGAACTGAAAGTGAGTGTGCTTATTTAATCTGTCATGGTCTACACTGAAGGCAAGGTGTAGCATCCAGACTGAAAAAAGAAAAAATTCTAATATTTCCAATATTCAAGGAAAATGTAATCACTGCTTTTGCCTATGCAAATAAGTTTTAATTGTGTTAACAAACTTCAGTCAGAAGTTAAAAGTCACTAAGACATTAAATACATGGAATTTATGTTAATAGTCGGTTACATTAAGTTGGAAGCAGTCCTATTCCTTCCCTGTATAAACTCTTTTCTGAATAGGAGGCAGCTAATGCTGAGGCACTCACTTGTGACAAAGTGTATCAATTCAAATAAAATTCTTAGCTTTTCATTTTTCTCTGATATTATTTTGAAGAGACAAAAACTACTCTAGTAATGTTGTGCATGAATATGAGCTCCCATATGTAGATTACTTGCTGTTTGCTCAGAGCTCTGTTGCTTACTGTTTGCATTGTCAGTAAACAAATACATCATTAAAGGTCATCCTTTGACGAATGGGCCATTGCATCAGTCCTATAAAGGAATTCTTATATTTGATGTTGTTTGAATAATGACTCAAAAAATTCAAGCTATATTTCATATGGATGTTGCTGTCTTTGTAAGTTCATTATTTCTTTCATTCTGGTCTTATTTCATTCTGGTGTTTTACTGAAAAATTAAGTTAATGGACACATAAATTAACCACGAAACTGTAGCATGTCCTATCTGAGGCTGTGTACACATCCTGCTGCCCGGAACTACTCCAGAGCTGAGCAAGATGTCTATAATGCCTTAGGCTGCTAAAGCCACACCTGCTGCAAATGGAGTTGCAGTATTTGGTGATGCAGCCTCTAGTTTGCCATAGGCGACCAAACTACTAGGGTATAAAAGAAAAGATTAAAGATAGTTTCTGAAACACAGATTTAAGATATGGCCAGCACAGATTTGAGACATGGTCAGCACAGACTGACTATACTGGGCTACTCATGGGGTACATTTGCTTCCGCATTTATTTTTTATAACTTACCATAGGCTGTGTTATTCCATTCTGGGAACTGTTCAAAACTGAGCAGTTATGCCCGTGTCCTTCACTGGCAGACTCCTGTAGCTCTGTGTTATGAAAATAAAATACCCAACAACACTCCCCGTGGGCTCAGTTTTCCACTTATCTCTTTGTAAGAGGAATCCCTGTGAAGGAGCATTACACCATCTTTCAGTGCCAGAAGACAGTTTAGACACGCCATAGAGACAGCCAGTGCACCTATTGAGAGCAGGTCACCACCACAAGCGTTGTGCTGCGCCAGGGGTGATTAGTGCCCTGTGCAATGCACACGTCTTCACAGCAACTCTAAATTATTAAATCTTTCACAGGAAAATTATAGCAGCTGCTGGGTCATGTATTGCATGTTCATCTGGTACAGTACAACGTACTGCATCGAAAGGTTTCATTGTGACACCTGTAGGCAGTGGAGGAATTTCAGGTCCATTACTTCCTTTTCCAGTTCTCTGCTTTCTAGTTGGTTTGGGATTGTAATGAAGGCTGTAAAGGCTGTAAAGGTAAAACTTAGAGATTAGATAGCTTCCAGCTCAAAGATTCAACTAGAGGCCTCAGATGCTCCCAATTTATAAAACTGTATTATTTTCAGGTTTGGTCGGAAGGCTTCTTTCTGCCACAGAATGCTGGCAAGCAAAGCAAGGTTCAAAATTATAGTGAAAGCTCCTGTGGGCTCACCCTGCAGTTTGGCACACAGTCATCACTGAAAAGAATTGAAATGAGGTCCAACTCATTGGATTAATTGTTTGGAAAACAGTGTGCATACTGCTGAGGGGAGATGCAAATGTGAGTAGAAATTTCAAATGCAGTCAAATGAAAACTCTCCCAATGTGGCTGGAACTTTAGAGAAGCAGTGTCTGAGTTGAACACTTCAGCACAAGAGCCGGTATCTGTAGCAAGGCTTGAGAGTAAGGGGACTCACTAGAGGTGCAGCAGATGCTCAGCAGGCTACATGCATAGGAGGCACAGTGTGAAACTTTGAGTTAGTGCTCATTATCTTTGCAGTAGTTCCTCTCCTAGCCATTGGTACCTGTAAAAAAGTCTTCGTTTATCAGCAAGTCCTGTTCCTTCCTTCTTGTTTTCTACAATAATCTCACTTTATGTCAATTTTTCTGCATCTAACACAAGTCTTGCAAGAAAACTAGTGTTATATTCTCAAGTTCTAGATTCTGCAGGCTGAACATACGTTTACAAATTTGTCAGGGTTTAGATGTTTTTTGTCTTCAGACTCACTGTCTGTGTCCTTGAAAAAAATGGACTCATCAAAAAAATGACCTAAATAGAAATTAAGCAACTCTGTGCTATATAGAGATTGTTGACATGAGGAGTCCTTTCGTCTCTATGTATTCTAAATCTTGTCATGATTTTCTTTTTAATGTCCACTTTTCTTTAGTGAGTATGGAGCTCTGCTAGGTGAGTACACTGAGGACACTGACAAAACGGCAGCGACAGGTCATCCAGCTGCTTCAGTTTGTGAGATCCTCAGGGCTGCTGTACTCAGATATGGCCTTAACAGCTTCTCACAGCTGCACTGAATGCATACTGTCTGTGGCTATTGAATGAGTGTGAGATGATTGAAACCCCGTACAGTACTCTTCATTAAACAACCAGTCTTGGATGAATTGTTGAGCCACTTTTCTGAGCAACAGCAGGTAGAACATGTAGTGGGAGTGGGAGTTCCCTGAGTGGTGCTTGTATTTCCTATACCCAGGGTAACCTCCAAAATATTAAAAGAGGGAAATGATTGTTATAAACACACATACGCTGATGCTCAGAAGTTTTGCAGAGTGGTCCTGCTCAAAATTAATAGTCAGAGAGAGCCAGTAGTTTTCTACTGCATGCCTGGAAGCGAGGTGACCAGCTTTTCTTTTTTTTTTTTGCTACCCATGTGCTCAGCAGCAGGAAGTTATAACTAAAAACATACTATGTGCATATATTAGGAGCAAATACTGTGTAAGTTAAAATGAGTAAAACATGTAGGCCTAGGATGCAAAACTAATGTCTATGGAAGTTATTTAAAGTCAAGATAAACGACACATTGCAGGAATAAGGACCATACCTTGCCTGATGTGAATTAGTTATTTTAATTACCTTCTTCTGAAACACAGCAAGATGTTTGTCTTCTTGGACAGACACATGCTACCAGTGTTGTTGGCCTGAGTGGATCAGACAGCGTTGGAGATGTAGTGTTTCATATCAGGCTAATATCCGACTCATCCCCCGTATTCCTCCTCAGATTCTGGGCTTATTAAGTACTTATGCAAGTTTCCAAATTAGCATGTAAATCCAACAGTCTCCGTGGAAAATTACAGCTGAATCACCCTGAATATATTTGCACAGTGGGACCACTCTTTGAAATCCCCAGAAAACCAGTAAGCTAAAAACCATACACTAATACCATAGCTACCATGCTCTTGAAAGTTCAAAGAAGAAGAAATATCTGCGTAAGAAAAGAGCATTTATAATTTCCAGTTATTATCTATATCTTTTGAAAAATGCCATCAAGGAAAAGTGTAAGCAAAATAAACAATAGATTAAAAAAAAAACAGATGAAATTTGTAAGAGACATTCTGAATAGATTTTTATCTTGGTACTTTCTGTGAGATTCCCTTATTTTGTGTGTAGCCACACTGTAAGCAAAGTAATTTGCTGATATGTCTGTCCCAGAGGCAGCTGTGGCCAGATGATATTACACAGGGATTTTTCTAATTGGCTTGTGGAGGTTTGCTTTTATGCTGTGATCCTGGAATGAGCATTGCTTTGGGTATTTAAGATGAGCAAACATAGTCCTGAGGTTCGGCTTTGATCTCCTTTCTCCGTAAAGCAAACAGACAGGCTGTGTGAGAAGACTGAGTTGAACAAGAGTAGGATCAAATGTTCTGTTCTCATCATTTACCTCTCAAACAATAAGTTCCTGTCCATTTCTGCACAGCTTTCATATGGTTGACAGAACGTGACTTAATGGGTTTGGATTATATTCTAAAATTCTGAAAATCTAGACCGAGAGAAGCCACTAGATACCCTTCCATGTGTACTGCTTGCACTGAAAAAATCTAGTTCTAAAAATAAACTTCAAGCATACGTAAATTCCACCATCCAACTCCCTTTATGTGTTCCTGACTTAAGTATATGTCAGCATGGAACAGTGACTTGAAAATAAAAGTCACTAAATAAAAATTTCTACTCTTGATCCTTTTCCTTCTCCCTTATGGTTAGTCTTTCATTAATAACTTACCAGCAGTCAGAAAACAGAAACTTAATTCAAGAGCATACAAACTCCTCACCCACCATGCCCTGTGTTGCCTAAATATACTGAGTAGAAAATCTTACCTTGAAGACTTTGGCCCGACAGTGACTAACATCTCCCTGGCAATAAATGTCACTTGCAATCTACCAGATGGTTACTGGTGGTTTTGAGGGGACTTAAAAGTCACAAAAGCAACTACCCAGAAATTGGACAGGAGGAACAGTAAGAGGGGTATGGAGAAAACTATTCCACTCACTAGGAGTATATGAATTAGAATGAGGCATGGTGAACATCTCTGCAGAGATGGAAATAATAGCATCTCCCTTCTGGGTGCAGAGATGAAATCTCTGGAAGGGGTAGTATTGCAGAATAGGAATACAGTGGATATAATAACAGCTAATGTAGAAGGAGTGTGCACGCTAATTAATACAAGCTGTTGCACCTATATTGATGAATCAATAATAGAGACCAACATCCAGAAAATTTGAGAACAAGCTAAAATCTTTCACCAAGTAGCACAAGAGAAAACTGAGTAGGGATTCCAAGAGCTGTCGGAAAAGTTGACCTCATGGTTGCCCATTTTTGGGTGGATGAAACAAATATATGTACTAATACTAACTCGTAGTTTTAGGGATTTTTATCTATATTGTTTAGATGTTGTCTCAGGGGTACTAACTGTGATAAGGACCAATACATAGAGTGGAAAAGAAGTCAGTTAAGGCAAAAGGTAAAAACAGGTACATACTTTGGAAGGATAGATGATGGTATGCTGTAGTAAAAGAATTTTCTAACTATATAGAAAAGGGGAGATTGACTAAAGGGACAGCATTACTCTGAACTTAAAAAGGAAGAAATGGTTGCTGATTAAGAGCAACCTTGAGCTTATGAAGTAACTATTCATTAAATCTGACACCAAGGAGGCGAATAAGTCTTGAACGAGATAGCGAGCTGGACCAAGTGTGCTTTGTCCAATGGTGAAGGTTAAAATAAAGACAAAAGAGGCAGATGCGCTCCATAATGAGCAAGGAACCTTCTGAATTTGCATGGGACTCTGAGTTCAGAAGCTGTTCACGGTGAGGAAGACTCGCTATTTCATCCCCAAGACCCTGAACCCCCTCCTGCCCAGACAGGAGGAGACCTACTTTACATGAGAAGCAGGGACAGGTTATGAACGTGTATTGGTGTATCGGGAAATCTGATGACTATGTATTGTTTTACAACATATAGTCATGGTTTCATAGCCAGTGGGTGCACATGATTTCCGAGAGGCATGAGCCCTGTGCAATAATAAATTACCTCCTCAAAAACTCTAAACAGAGTTATTGGGTCTTTCTGTATGTCAACAGGCAAGACAACTCAAGTCCACATGCTACAGACAGAACAGAACCTCAAAGATTTTGTATGGAGATTGTGAAGATGTTTTAGTGTATGACTGTGTTCAAGCCAGTAAGTCCTACTTCCCAACAGTTTTGCAAATACTACTCTGTTTTCCCCCTGTCTTGTAGAGAACTAGTGAAGATGGAAAACTGTTGTATGGAGCCCTATCTGATGCATCACTGACGTGAATGAGGGTGACGGTGAATTGAGCCAGTATACAGAGGTCAAAGCCACCCAGCTAGCCCTTCTCCCTGAGAGAAGTGGTCAGTACTGTACCTGTATACAGATTCTTGGATGGTGGCAAATGCATTATGGGGTTTGTTAAAAAAATGGAAGCAGGAGAACTGGCAAAGGAGTGGGAAATTGGTCTGGACAGCTGAGCTGTGGCAAGACATTGCTGCCTGGCTGGATAAGCTGGTGGTAAAGCTGTGGCATGTAGATGCTCATGTACCAAAACTGATGTCACCAAGGAATACTACCGCAATCAGCAGGTGGATCAGGCAGACAAGGTGTTCAAGGTGGACCTATATTGGGACCACAAGGACAAGTTATTTTTAGCTCCAAGGGCCCACCAAAGTAAAGATGCCACTTATAGATGGGCCAGGGACCACAGAATGGATTTAACTATGGATGTAATCTCTCAGGTTGTCCATGACTGTAACATGTGTGTAGCTATCAAGCAGGGAAAAAGGTTAAAACCTCATCATCCTTTCCTTGAACAACTCCTTTTCTTCCCTATGTTTTTATTATCTTTTCATCAATCTTGATTCAGTCTGATCCCTATAATCTTTTCCTTACACCCATTTTCTTTTTTTTTCCTTCCGTCTATCCTTTCCCAGTTGTTAAGGGGAAGAGAAGGAGAGGGGGAGATTGTTTAGGGAATCTTTGTTGGGTTTTGCATGATTCCCAGTGGCTGCTGGTGGCTGCTGGCTCATTGTGATTCCAGCGGGGTCAGGGCAGATCTGTTCACCAGCAGTATATAGGTTGGTTTTTTCCCCTTTTTCTAACTCTCTCTTTGTTAATAAAACATGTTAATATGTTTCTTTAATATAATATTTTCCTTGAGGGGTTCTGTGTTTTTGAAGGCCCTGGGAAATCAAAACCGGGACAGGTAGGAAAGATTCATTACGTTACAGGGACAGAGACTTTCATAAGCCCACAGAGAGTTTAGAAGTGAACAAAGAGAGAATGATGAGCCAGGGAACTGGAAATTTTTGTGACTGTGAAGAATAATGTTGATGTCCAGGAGCGCAAGGACTGCAAATGCGATGGCAAACCGGGCGCTAAGGCAGTGCGCTGTGTGAGAGCAGCCAAGCACCAAGGCACCTCTGGTCCTGACAAGGAGCGTTCACAGGAAGAAACTGCAGAAAACAGTCATGGGCATCACATCGGGACACCAGTGTCTTCACAATAACAACAGGAATCCATTAAACTGATAACAGCTGATTTTGAATAGACATTACCAAGATCAGAAGAGAAAAACCTGATGAAAGTGAGTGCAGGGGAAGTCTGAACGAACATTGTATAGAAGGGTCTAAGGAAACCAGTTGTACTGATAATTAGGGGAATGAATATTATCTAATTCAAGGCATAAAAACTGAAGTAGGGGGAAACAAGTACACCATTAACAGCTGTGGTAAAACCTAGGATTTGGAGATAAGTTTAAAGGCCATTACATTGAAGTAACATGAACAGCGAAGGCTACAAGGAATTAACCATACGGTGATGTCCACATTAACGAGTGACTTTAGAGTGGAATGGGGGTAAAGGAACAAAAGTTTCAAGTTGCTTACAGCCTGGCTACACAAGAAATGAAGCAACTTCACAGGAAGTACCAAAACATATCCAGAAGGCAGCCTGTGTGGTGTGTTAACCCGGATGTTATAGGCCCTGGAATAGACACTGGCAGGGACAAGGCACAACACTTCTGACAAAAAGGAATTAACAGAGTATGGGGGACAGCAGATAAACTTCGTTTCCTGCAAGGCATAGTGCGTTGCAGTACAGTCAAGAGGCTAATCCAGATGAACTCCTTCTACCACAGTTCAGCCTCAGGTTACTAAACAGCACGAAGTATATAAAATGCTTACCACAATGGAAAAACTAAAGGAATTAATTAGTGCATGCTTACGGAGCACTCCGGGCATTCGGCAAATGATTTCTAGAGAAGAATTTTGTGAAGTAGGAGGACTGATGACTCCAGAGCAGATGCTGACAGATTCAAAGCCTTGACCTAAATTTAGACATAGCAGAGGAAACTGGAAGCAAAAATATTCAGTGATTGTCCAAAACAATAAATAATTATAGGAGAAAACTCAAATTTAGGAAATACAGGCATGGTTCAGTAAAAACAACTCTTCCCTTCTCTCTCTCTCTCTCTTTCTCTCTCTCTCCTAGTTTCTCTCTTTTTTTTTTAGGTTTGGAAAGACTGAAATAGGTATCCTAAATAAGTCTGTGACTAAACTCATTAAAATGCTAGAAACTAATAAAGGGTATGATGAAAGGTCCAAATCAGTGGGTGTGCTTCATCTTCCCTGGATTCCTGTGAAACATGAGTTTGTATGACTGTTCATCCACCACTTTTTTTGCTTGTCTCAAAGTATTTTCTGCTGCTGCAAACATTGAGACTGAATTTGTCTTTTCACTGGTAGAAGAGTTTGCCTTTGCTTCTAACCATCTGGTTGCCTTGTGAGCAATCTGAAATGGGTGTATAATTAAGACATGATGAAATCTCTGTGAAAGTCACTACTTTATGGTTTCCATTTTGTCCACTGGGTTCCCTGCTCCTTCACCCAAGAAAAACATCTTCTTCTCTAGCATTCTACAGATAAGGCTTTCTGCAGTAAAGAAGCTAAATAACACTCCTAACTTTGTCTAAGGAAGTCTAACATGTCTTAGTTTCACGGACAGCCTTCTTACACTAGAGAACAAGAAGTCTAAGAATATAGTTATTCAAATATCAGTCAAAAATGACATGTAGGAAGTTATTGACAGTAAAAATAAGCCTGCGGATCCTGGAATCTTTAAACCAGCCAATGTGAGTGAATATTTCTGGTTACCCTGAATTTTAATTGTATTCAAATGTGCCACCATCTTCAACAGCTGTGAAAAATCCCAGCCTAAACTACTTATAATTTGAATTTAATGCATCTGGAAACACTTTACCTTCTATATATCTTTACCCATCTTCTGTTCTGTTTCTGTCTCTGCACAGTATACACTGAGGCCTTGATCCCATACAATTAAACGTGTGCTTGGGCTTCAACATAGTTCCCTGTATTGCAGGACACAGGACAGTCTGCCTGTGTAGGTTGCAGCTGAAAGAATCTGGATTTTAAATGTGTTGGACTGGCATGCATGCCCTGCATCTTTCATTCGAAGGGTGCTTGGCAGACAATCTAGGAATAAGGCAGGCTGTGAAGCTGTGTTTGGCTTTCTAAGGATGCTTGGCTAGAGACAGCAGTGGTAAATCCTCTGTGCTGACAGTCACCTTTCTCCCCTCTGACTGGAGTTATGTGCTCTGCTGTGCACATCAATTCAATAGCAGATTTATAGGCTTCAGGCTCCATTCAGTAAATGATGATAAAATAATTAAGATACACTGAAACAGAAATGTTTATGAACTGACAATCTGACAGTTCAGTGTAGGGGTGACATTTCAAAAGGGGTGCCAAAGAACTCAAAGCACCCTGCTGAAAAGCAAGCACGGTCTCAGTGACAGCTAGCAGGCAATAGCATAGAACCATAGAATCATCAGGGAGTGGAAGGGCCCTCAAAAGTTCATCTAATCCAATCTCCCTGCCACAGCAGGACCACCTAGACCAAGTTGCACAGGAACACATCCGGGGGGGTTTTAAACTTCTCCAGAGAAGGAGACTCCACAAAACCCTGGGCAGCCTGTTCCAGTGCTCCGTCACCTTCACTGTAAAGAAGTTCCTTCTCATATTTATATGGAACATCCTCTGCTCTAACTTACACCCATTGCCCCTTTTCCTATCACTAGTTGACACTGCAAAGAGCCTGGCTCCATCCTTCCGACACCCACCTTTCACATATTTATAGACATTAATGATGTATGAGTAGAAAACTTGATGAATACATTAACCTATACAAATGAGAAATAAGAATAGATAGAATAATAGGCACATTTTCTGTTGAAGAAAATGAAGCACAGCTGGAGCAATTATATTAGGATAGTTTTGGATTTCACTGCTATATTTTGCCTCACTAAAAGAGGCATGGTTCTGGGTAATAAAGATGTTTTTAAGCTCACAGTATTTTGCTAATCAGTGCTGAAAATCTGTTGGATATCTTTAACGTTCATTCAGTTCCAAAAAAAGCATGAGAAAGGAAGAAGTAGGAAGCAGACAGCCTTGCGGATGTGATAGAAGCTGTCCCAGAGTTCCTAAGCTGTAACACACTGAGGCTTGACTTTAGTACAGGATGGTGTAACCAGGAGCCAGGGTTTTGAGGGAGATAGGGCAGGAAATCACTGATGAACTTTAGGCACAGTTATATTAGGTCAGAGAAATTCTCAGGATAGCTAAATAATCTGTAACCTGACCATGCACTGAAGAATGTTTGAGAACATCAAATGTTGTGAGGCTTGATTAGCTTCCGAAAATGGTGGTTACTCCTGTTCTACGTTAATGTCCATTCTGTATGGTAATGGAGTAAGCAATTGTGAGCAGCAACTTAAGATTGCTAGGAAAATTGCCTTAATTTGTCTTTTCTGTTAAAAATACAGAGATTTTGCCATTATTTCTGATGTTACACTGCTTTTGTTTTATTGTAATAACAGATACAGTCCAGACCAGGCATTGGTACGTGTTTTTGTGAAGTGCCTGTAGTTCATGTCAAAACAGAGATAGTTTATTGGGACAAAAGGACACTCAAGATCTGAGCACGGCTCACTTAAGTGGAATTCTTTAAATGAATATGACATTTGCTAAAGCTTGAAACACTCAATGTTTTTCAGTTGCAGGGAAGTAAGTGAGGAGAAGAAAATTACCTTCCTCCATTACTCATGTTTGCAAAAACCTAAATATCCAGAGGGCTCTAAGGGCTCCATTGCTGTTTTTCTCAGAGTGGTGGGTGTAGGTGACTCAGTAAATCACTTGTGAGAGGAAGTAACTAGTTCTGTTGAAGAGACCTGTTTTTGACCACTTGTAAACATCTGGAGAAGAGGTGGCTAATAAGAAAACATTAGAAACACAGAAAATCCTGACACGAAAGACGAATAAGGTTGCACTTCCAGCTTTGTTGAAAGATGAGGTCTCTTGATGGCAAAAGCTGTCATTGGTGCCCTCTGAAGTTCTGCAGAGTCTATTGCAAAATCAATATGCAGTCAGCCTTTGCGATCTTACTGCTTGCTTTGGCTGCGAAAAGGAAAGCTCCAATGTGATAACACAGAACAAAGATCACTTGCTGGATTGTTTGTTGTTAAGTAATGTACAAAAACACTGCAAGGTGAGAGATGGTACCAGATTTCCCAGACAACCATTTCTCTTTTGGAAACAGGTTCCTTTTTATTTTGTTCATGGTTGTACCTGAAGGAAGAGCTGAACTTTAAGAGGCTACAGACCTGAGAGCTGGCTCTTGACAGAAATGTGTCTGAAAAGTTTTACTTACGTGTTGCTTGTGAGTGTGATGGTACAAATCAGGGGTCTAAAGGATCCCTGTGGAAGATCTGGAATACATGTCAAGTGTATTTTACATGTTTCTAATCAGGCTGCAAAACTGCAGGCTGCAGAACTGAAAAATTCGGGAGAAGGTACCTGTGTATCATAGTAACTTTTTCCTACTTTTTTTCAGAACCAGCTGTTCTACAAGAGGAAAATCTATGCTGAACACATCAATAGTTCAATAATTCAATAGTTCAATAAAGAAAGGCTCATCTATTCTCCTAACTTGTCTCTGCAAATGGCTTCTAGCTCATGTCAAACTGGGGAAATTGCATGATGATTCTTATCCAGGACCATCTTCTAGACTGAATGAATTTGTGGCCAATGATTCTCTTAGCAAAGAGAAGCATCATTCATATAAGTGAAGGCTACCAGGTATCATTTTTCCTACTTGAATGTACTCAAGTGCTTTGTAAAACCATAAAAGTATACAGTACCTACAAGATACTATACTTAGAGGCTCTCCACTGCCGAACTGTGTTACTGTTTGTTTTGACTCTACCAGATTGTAGAAAGAAACAGTCTAGGCAAACGATTTGTAACAGAAATGCTTTTTACATAAGAAAGTCAGGAACAGCCATGCTCTGCTCACATTCTTCTACTCATAAGGCTTTATACTTTATGTCTCTCTGTTGACATCCCTTCCACACCTACCATCTCTTTTCTAGTCTCCCTAATCCTTTCCCATTTTAAGCTGTTGGAGATTTTCTAGTTGGCCATGTTATAATCTGCCCTTCTATTTAAATTCGATTTTATAGGATCAGGTATGCTTTCCTGTCAAGTTTCTGGCACAAAATGGATTCACAATGTGGCACATTATTCTATCTCTGTCGTATTAAATTTTGAACACTGATTTTTCTCTTTGGACAAAGCATTTAGTAGGCAGTCATCAATGATCTTGTATTTGAATGAAAGCAAATAAGGTATTTGGGTGTTGAGTCACCCATTTGCTAATGTGAAATAGATTACAACCTCGCAATTTTTGCCATTCTGGAAATGGGGAGGGGAACAAGAGTTGGAGAAGTTTTCTCTGCCTTCCTGGTTTCCACTGGAGCTGGTGGACAAGGTGATACTCCCTGTTCCCTTTTGGAATGGCAGCAGAGCTCTTATTTTATTTCTGACAAATGGGTTTGGGGGCAAAGAAGTCCTTGGAAGCAGTCAGCCAGCAGACTCAGCAGGAGCTGAGTGGAGTAATTTCATACATTGCAGACAACGCTGCTGCTTAGGTGTACTGTAGAGCTATTTTATTTTGAATACTTTCTGAGCTCCTACATACAGCAGCTTATGACGGAAATTCCCCATGACACTCTACTGCAAAATGCCATTTAAAAAAAACCATGTAAATATGCAAAGAAGAACTTTCTGGTATTTAGAAAGCACAGTATTTTGCCTGGAAGACAGAAAAGCTAACCCTTTGCTTCCTGCCTGGAATATACATATCAGTTTTATTGTAGGTTGAGAGGAAAGTACATCTGAGCAGTCTATACAGGCTATTGGAAGGAAAAAAAATGCCTGGGTAACCTTGCATCTTCACAGGAAAATTACAATAATAACAACTACAGTAATTTAGTAATAAAAATCTGTATTTATTTAATGCCTATGTCGTTGTCTATTCCTACTTGCTTCTTTATCAGTACAAGTCCTGAATATTGTCTGTTTCGATTTTGAGTATGTATAATGAACTTTTTTTCCCCCAAAGACCTATAAACTCAAATAATCTCCCAAAGATATTGTTATTAAATAGCATTATAGTGAAAGATCTTAATTACTGTATGGGAGGTTTTGATCTGAAGATTACCACAGGCTGTGGAATACCTATTGCTCATTTCCTCCAGCTTGCAAGAAGCCAGTGAAAGCTCTTTGAAAATGATCAGGGGCTTGCTTATGGAGATGTGGTGGGAACTTTCATGGTGAGTAGCACAAAGCTTGTGAAACTACCAAGATTGTGTTTTCTGCCTGTGTTTATATGAAAAAGAAAAGGCTGGATGAGTATTTGTGTTCCTGGCTCTTGGAAGGCTCATATTAATCTCCTTTTCTTTCTATAAAGGAAGCAGGAACTTAAAAACTTAAAACTCATGCAGAAAGAAATTGGATATTGGAGTGCTGACAGGCAGCAGCCTGATGGAAGCCAGCAATGCCCTGGCAGCCCAGAGAGCAAACTGCATCCCATAGTGCACCAAACACAGCATAACTAGCTGGTCAGAAGAGGTGATCATCCTGCTGTGTTCAGCATTGGTGTGCCCTAACCTGGAGTACTGTGAGTAGTTCTGGACTCCACCGTATAAGTGGATGTGAAGCTCCTTAAATGTGTCCAGAGGAAGACACAGAGCTGGTGAAAAGTCTGGAAGGAATGTCCTATAAGAAGTGGCTGAGAGCTTTGGAATTCTCTGGTATGGGGAAAGAGAGACTGAGGAGTGACCTCATGGCTCTTTGCAGCTTTTTGTGGAGTATAGGTGGAGAGGAAGCTGCTGAGGTCTTCATAGTGGTACACAGTGGCAGGACACATGGGAATGGTTCAAAGCTTGTCAGGAAGGGTTCAGAACAAACATAAGGAAGCATTTCTTTACTGAGAGGGTGGTTAAACACTGGAAGAGGTTTCTAGAGAGGTAGACAATGTCCCCAGCCTGTCAGTGTTTAAGAGGAATTTGACCAATGACCTTGATAACATGATTTAGCTTTTGGTCAGGCTTGAAGGGAATCAAACTATTCCATTCCATTTCCATTCTACTCTGTTCCATTCCATTCTCTGTGTCTTTTGTTTGGTTTTTTCATGAATGTGTATTTAAATATTGGGGCGCACAACTTGTGTCTGGTTGTATATAGAGTGCATCAGTCATGAAGGATTTCGAGCATGGAGCGTGGCAGTTTAGTCAGTATGTGTTCCTTCATCTTACTCTGGAGCTACAAGAACTTATATTTGTCATGCTAGAAATTGCTTTAGAAATTGGTAGGAGCTAAATAAAGAAACTTGTTTCAGCCCTGACATGTCTCTCTAGATCCATCAAACCCAGGTGTATTGTTGCAGAGGGGTGAGTAAGTGCACCACATCCCTTGTCTTAGAAAAGATGGAAGGAAAAAAATAATAATAGCATCATTACAGACCTGAGGGACCTGAAATACCTTGTTCTTGAATCCTAGAGCGAGAGTCCACTGTTGACTAGTCCTTGACTTCAGTTTTAAATCAATGTGATGGAGGATCATTAATCTTCAGTGTTAAATAACTGCTGCCTTCCAATGTCAAAATCTAAGTTTCTGGGTAGGAGACATTTCCTTATTAACAAATACTACACTAGTAAAATCGTGCATAGAGTGTAATATTTGTTTTTCATAATAATTCTATTTTCTCCTTTCTGTTCTCTAGAATGAGGTAAGATATATAAATACAGCTATTAATCTTCTGCATGTTATGCTTCTGCAGATACAGGAACATCTTTAGAAGTTCTGGATGGAAAGTTTTCAGTGCTGTTCCTGTGCCAAAGACATGTTGTTGTTATTTTAGCGGGTAGATCCTTTCTGTGCTTTTTATTTTTTGTTAACATTTTATTGCATGTAGCAAAGCAATATGACATTCTGGGTATTGCACTAGAAAAGCAACAATGGAAAAAATAACTGTCATCAGGCATAACTATAGGCAGCCTATGGAAAAAGAATGAAGGAAAATAGTAATAGCACAGTCAAATAGGACAGAAATATGACTAATGAATGCAAAAGCTCCATCATCAGTGGAGTATGGGGGATATTCATTTCTATTTTAGCTCAGCAGTATTGTTCTTTAGTTGCTGCTCAAAGCTAGTGAAAACATTTAGAAGTGGAAAAGTTTTTGCTTAGGTGATGATGAGTGGAAAGCCTGCCAGAATTTCCTGCATAGTGTAGGTTTGACAGCCAGATCTTCACCCTTCTGAACCACAACCAAGTTGCACTTGGTAAAATGATGACAACTATTAACTTTCACAGCTTTCACTCCTTGGGTTTAAGATGTGTGAGTCCAAGACTCTAACATTCTTTAAAGCAGCCTAAAGACAATTGCAGAAAGCTGATATGTGTAAGAACAAGAAGGGTTTAGCTGTTTCCCATTTGCCTCACATGCTTCCCTGCCTGCAGTGTGAAATGTTCAGATAGTTAAGGCTTTCCTTCTATGTCCGTGGATTACTGCAGCTTTGCCTTGCATAAGGAAAATTTTTAAGAAACTGAATAATATAGGTGAAAGCTGCTTTGTTTACCAAAACTGTTAGAGTTACACTGAATAATTGGGGCATTCGAGACAGTGAGATCTTAAACATAAAAAGTATGAGCTTTGTGCAGAGGTAAATGGGGCCAAATCATGTTCACAGTCCTGCTCTGTCCTCCAAAATACTGTTTGCAGACACAAAGCTTTCTCCTTTATTTTTGTTCTGTAATGGCAACATAAGGAGAGGAGTTACTCCATGTGCCCTGTTAGATGTGACAGAATATGCTGTCAAGCTTGTAGACCCTCTAGGCTGCCTGCCTATTTCCCCAGCAATAAAACTGATCTGATGAGGTCTCATCTAGAGAAGGTTTGCTATTTGTGTGTGATAGCATTATCTAGTATGGTAGTATGCAATCATAAAGAGAAAGGCTTCTCTTCTGCCTTTCAAAAGATTCTTGGTTACTCATTTACACTTGAGATCATTGCAGTTCATATTGTCATGAGTTTGGGGATAATTGTGCAACAGTTAAAAGGTCTTAGCTGTGTAAATGGCAGAAAACGATACTTCTGTTTTTCTTGAGCTTCCTGGCAACAGGTGCACTTAACTAGTTTATACTCATCCAAACCTGGAAATCAAGAGCAGAGTTTTCCCAGTAAATCGTACGGGACAGGATGATTGCTATTGTTTCTTTGGAATACTGTTCAACCGTGGAAGTCCTGACTGACTACTGACATCCTTCTGAGCAGGGGCTAGTAATTCAAGGCAAAAAGCCTTCAGAGACCATGAAGTGTGCACTGCCTTAAAGTGGATATATCATGAAAGCTAACTGCATAGGAATATAATTTCTGGAAAATCATGTAAAAACTCTTTTAAAGTTAATTTTCCAGAGGAAAAGACATAAGAGGGCACATTAATTGCCATAACATTTCTTCCAAGAAATGGAGCTCCAAGCAACCAATGGGATGCACTTGTCGCAGAGGGGGAAGAGAACCCTGAGGCAGGGATTGGCAGGGCTCATTGATAGGGCTTTAAACTGGGTTTGAAGGGGGAAGGGGTTAATAGTCTCCTGCTAGCTGGTGA
>JAOXOE010000874.1:12765009-12785808 GCA_028565055.1 Phoeniculus purpureus | reverse complement strand
GATCTGCTCCATGATCTTAGTGGGCACAGAGGTGAGACTGACTGGTCTGTAGTTCCCTGGCTCCTCCTTCCTACCCTTTTTGAAAAGACGAATTATGTTTCCCATTTTCCAGTCAGTGGGGACTTTACCAGACCACCATGGCTTTTGGAATGTAATAGACAGCAACCTCATCTGCCAGTTCTCTCAGTACCCGTGGGTGTATCCCATTGGGTCCCATGGACTTGAACACTTCCTGTTTCTTCAGGTGATCACGAACCTGATCTTCACTTATGATGGGCAGCTCTTCCTTGCAGTCCCTGCTGTAATCTTCCATGACTCCAGGAGTGTGGCTGGAGGCCTTTGCAGCACTTAAGCTCCATGACTTGGGTGGCATGGTTTGAGTTCTTGCCAGTGAAGACAGGAAAAAATGTCACTCAGCCTTCTCCATATCCCAGCTAACCACGTCAGCTGTTTCCTTCTGGAGTGGGCCCACATTTTCCTTAGTTTTCTTTTTCTCTCTGATACATCTAAGAAAACATTCTTGTTTCCCTTCATGTCCCTGAACAGATTTAACTGTATCTGGCTTCACTAACCCTGTACTTGACTGCACAGACAGTGACTCAATACTCCTCCAAGGCCTCCTGTCCTCATCTCCACCCTCGTAGACAAAAGGCTTCCTTTTGTCTAAGTTTGTCCAGGAGTTCCTTGTTCATCCACACAGGCCTCCTGGCATTTTTGCCTGACTTTCTTTTTGTAGCGATGCAGTGCTCTTGAGCTTGGAGGACGTGGTTTCTGAATGTTAGCCATCTGTCGAGTAGGCCTCTGAAGAGGTCAAAATCAGCTCTCCTCAATTCCAGGGTAGCAAACTTGCTGGGTGCCCTCCTCACCCTCATCAAGGGCAGCCAAGGATGCCCTTGCAATTCATCTTCCTCGCCAGCCCCTCCTTGTTGGTGAAGATAAGGTCCATCATAACCACTCAACATCCATGGGTCCATCATCATCATCAACACCAAATCAGAACTTCATTCACTTTGAAAGCATTTTTAAGGAATCTGGCATAAAGATGGATCTTTATATCAAAGCCCAAGCACTGAATTTCAAGTCTCTTCTGAAAGGTCATTTCTTGGATTAGTGCTTCATTAAAACTTGTCTGGCTTGTTTGACTTTCACCCGTTAATGAAGTGCATCAGACTGAGAGCTACTGTGGGCAAGAACCATGAACTTTAACGTGTAGCAGCTTAATCCTGACATGGAAAATCCGAGTTCAGAAAAATGGAAGTTCATAATTCCATACAAATGTATTGCAGTATTTTAGAAATCACAAGAGCTGTCTGTTTCACCTTGGACAACGGCTCCTATCTGAACCATTATCTTTCTTCCTAACACAGAAGTCTTTAAGCAGCTCTGACATATTTAATTCACCTGCAAAGTTGTGCTAAATACAGACAAGCAGTGGAAGAAGAACAGAATTGTCTTTATTTATGTTTTTGATGTGTTCCCTTGAATACCTGGTAATGTGTCAGAGTACTGCCCCAGAAGAGAATCATAATGATATTCTGAGAGACGGTCAGAAATAACACTCAGATTTGTATCTGTCATGAATAATCTTTACTGTAATGAGTGTGTTTACAAGTATATTACAAACATTTTATAATCTCAGAAATCAGTGGAGAAATAAGTTAATGCAAGTCATTGCTGTCCATTGCCCTAATATACTTTTAAGTAATCAAAGGGATTAAGACTTTGCATTAAGGACAGAAGGACCTTGTAACATTTAAAGGAATAAACATATTATGAAACTGAAATGGAGCTCTTAATAAATGGGTTACAATGAAGACTTAGAAAAATTGTAGTTTTCAAAATTATAAAAGGCTGTGTGCTTTCCTATAATTTTCCCTGGAACAATAGGTCACTTCAGGGGATGGCTTAATTTATTCCCATTCCTTTGCAGTGTAGGAGGTGGTAATATTAACATCCCTGCCCTTTAGTTCCTTCATTCCCAAAATCTCAGAGGAAAGTCCTCTTCCTTCCAGGTTTCACTGCACTCAGTTTCCTACAGGAGACTAGAAGGACTAAGGAAGTTAAGAAAGAAAACAGGATTACAGTTTAGTGGCTCAAAATGGAAATGATAGAGACTGCTCTAGCACAGCAATAACTGAGAGCTCTGTGCCAGTCTGCCAGCCGCAGATCAGAGCACAGGGAGCAACACTGTGTTGAAACATGCTTCTGGGAGCTGAAGCAGATTATTTAAATGTGCATTTTCATATATGCTTACATGTGTATGTCTTTGCATTCTACTTCAACATTCTTAAAACTATGTATATGTCACTGCAGATGCTAAGTGCAGTATAAAGGAGATGGTTGGAGAGACTGCCATCCCTGGTCTCAAATGATAGATTGAATTTTTTTACTAGAAGTATTAGATTCATATGGTCAGACTAATCCGTTCGTGTAAGCAACATTTGAATCAAATTCAATCAGAAAAGAATATTCAGGAAAGTAAAGCACAAGGTCATTGGATTGAAGCCACTAAGCAGTGTGTTCATAGCCAGAAAAAATTTAGCTTTTTACGAGCTATTGCTTCTGAATACAGGGTTATTAGCTTCAGGCGTGCATTTGTCTGTATACCACCCTCCTGTGTGCTTCCAATTAGGACTTTATAACACTCTAGCACAAAGGTTTTACTCAATTCCTGAAAAAAAGTGGGGCTTTGAACAACCTCTGCCTTCAACTGTGTTCTCAACATTGCTTTCAAACATGCCTTGCATGAGAGGGGAAGCAAGCTGTTGCTCACTGTGAGCAGGTTATGCAAGAGCACCCCCTGGGTAAAGCAGAAAGTGAACTCATTTCCTCCTCGTCATTCTTACAGGTTATTTTGGCGGATTCATTGTATTATTTCAAGTTGGCCTGTTTCACAGAATTGTTTTGTTTTTCCTGTGAGTTGAGTTAGAGTGTGTGTACGTGTGTTGAGGAGGGAGGAGAGAAAAGGTGCTTTGCTATTCGTGTTCATTGTATACAGAGGCATGGCAGCCATTGTGCAGAGTTTAATAGAAAATAGTCTGGGTGTGGAGCTATGCACAGACCAAAGCAGACAAATCTATCCCATATGAGGAAGTTCCCCGTCTAATTCTCTTCTCAAATATTGATGTCTTAGAAGGCTTGGAACTGCTATAATGGGATATACCTGCACTAGCATAATAAATGTGGCCAGGGAGCAGGCACAAGCAGTGTCCTGTAGTCACTGCTTGGTTGTTTGCATGCAACACAGCACATTTTTCACTTACATCAGCTGAAATCCTCGCAGACATACTTTAAGGATTAGGAAGATGATTACCACTTGTTTGATTTTTTAAGGAAAGAAAATGTGCTTCTGTTCCGATAAGCTGGGCCATGCCTTTTCCTCTTAGACTGAAGAAATGCAGAAAGACTTCTGAGTTATTTTACCTGATAGCTGGCATTTTCTGGAATAAAGCAATGTAACCCTCTTTGTAGAGGTAAGTTCTCAAAGGTGTTTAAAAGTACTCATAAAACTGAGTTACATTTGTAGATCTCCATATATTCACCAATAGAAAGCATAGTGAAGAAAATAGTGGTTTCCTCTGCCAGTCAGTAGAAACAAAGTGCAATGTACTGAAAATCTTATGGTCTTAGAGACCATATTACTTCAAAACATATGAGTGTGTGCAAAGATATGATTTGTTCTTTAGTGTTCTTTCTCATGTCCTGATTTCCTAACATCATTATCTACCCATTTCTTTATGCTTTCATAAAACATAGACTTCTGAGAATGCAAAACGGAGGCAGTTTTGCAGTGCTGCAGGAAAATACATAGAACACTAATGATTCTAGAAAAATACATTGTCAGATATTTAAAAATTTTGAGAGACTAAAAATCTCACAAAGAGCTGTATGAAAAATATCATTTAAAAGGAGAAAGTAAGAAAATTATGAATTACATTTTAGGGAGAAAAGAGGAAAAGGGTACTTATGTATGAAGCTTTAGAAAATAATAAGCGTAAGCTAAGCTTATCTGGTGTATAAGTTACTTTGGCATTTTCATGTGTGTGATTTTGCCAGGTCAGCATTAGACAGACATTGAACAAGTACATGCCTAGGAGCATCATTTGACTGTATTTCACATAACTGACTTTTTTTGTTTGTTCCAGCAATTGACACAGAAAGGTAAGGACAAAGTAGCCAGTAGCATTTGTTTAACCTGTTCATCTTGTATCCAAGAGATTTAGCAAAACCTTAGAGGCAATTTGTCTTTTCTCATATACTTCACAGTCACAAGTTTTAAAAAATATTTTTGTAAATCCTTAATGCCTCATTAAAGTCACAATTTAAAGAGAAAATGTATTTTTCTTGTAAGCCTTAGGTGGATTCACCACGTACTGACATATACTTATTTTCACACGGTGTATGATTAAAATACAATCTAGAAATAGACTGAAAATATGACATGACTTTAAAACAAGTTTTCTGTTGTGAAGTGAAATTTGCATTTTGGAGTTATTATCCTTATCCAGTATCATACACAGTTGCCAGATCACTGAAGGGTCACAATGAAGACACACAGAGTAGGACTGTAAGACTTCATGGCCATTATATATATATATATATATATATGAAATTAGGACTGACTCTTAACTAGACATTAATTATAAACAGTTCTTACATACAAGATCTATCTTACTTTCATAGTATATAATACTTGAAAACTCCTTGTTAATGAAGAGAAAAGGAGTACATCCAGATTTTTCTCTCTTTGAACTGACACCCTCAAGCATCTATTATTTTAATTCCTAATCCCTCTGACATCTACTCCTGCACAAAACATTCCCACAATGTTTTCTGGCCTTCCATGCATCTACCTCTTCTCATCACGAAGTTTCCTAGTGATTCCTTATAATCTGAATAAAATCATGCTTTTCATGATTTAAAAACTACTAGAGGTAAAGTAATTTTCATCATAGAGGGCATGTAACAGGTTCCCTTTTGTAGCATACAGGAGTGAAAATTTCATTTGACAGCAGATGTAAATCACAAAAGTATAGTAACAACCATAAGCCATGGTTTTCTTTGCTTTCCCTTTTTGTTTCATTTGACAGCAGTGGCAAATATGTGTAGCACAGACAGGACTTTTCATTCTGCCCACAGATTCTCCTTTAAATATTGTCAGTGTATAGAATCAAACTATATACAGAACATCATTACAGACACATTAAACTCCACGTCTTGGATGTATTAACATCTATTTTGTGGGGGAGAGGTATATCACAGTTCATTTGTCACGGGTACTTTGACGTACAATCTCCTAGCTGACAGTAAGCCACATACATAAGGCAGGTTACTCATCGTTATGACTTTTCCTTGGACACACAGAGCTACCAGTTCACAAATCAAAGTAATCTCTTTTTATTACAGTGATTATAGGAAAAATATCCTTATTAGCTTAGATCTCCCATGATACAGGTGTGCAAGAACTCCTCACAGGAATTTGCCTGAATTTTCTCAAGGACATATATACTGTATGTCAGATGTGCTCTCACTAACCTTGAAGAGTTTCGGTACGCTCTCAGAAATTTAGGCTTGAGGTGAGGAGAAAGTTCTTCACTGAGAGAGTCATTGGCCACTGGAATGGCCTGCCCAGGGAGGTGGTGGAGTCGCTGTCCCTGGAGCTGTTCAAGGCAGGATTGGACGTGGCACTTGGTGTCATGGTCTAGCCTTGAGCTCTGTGGTAATGGGTTGGACTTTATGATCTATGAGGTCTCTTCCAACCTTGGTAATACTGTGATACTGTGATACTGTGAAATATTGCAAAAATGAGTATGTGTGTCTTTTACTTCACTATCACGTACTTTTGTTTTCTGCTAGAGCTTTCTCATACAAAAATAATTCATAACTAAAATGGACTCTTTCTGTTTAAGGTTTCCTCATCCTGAATACATGCTTAGTCTCTTCTCTCTATATTCATAAATAGCTTGAGAGTTTTCTAGTATCTGAGGTCACTGTGCTTCACACAATTGTTCTTTGTTGTACTCTGTGAAGGAGATTACAAGAGGGCAAGCTGGAATTCCTGGATATCGTATTTCTCACTATTGAAGGGCTGTCTGCTTGAATGAAAAAAGCAATGAGGCTATCTGAAGAGACCTTGGCAATTGTTCATGTACTTTATGACATTATAAATTTACATGTGAGTTCAAATCAAGAAGACCTAGAAAACCATAGGGATCAAATTCAGACCAAATAATGTCTCTAGACTGGTCAAATTTTGCTGAAGGATGCTTTTTCTGAAGGATACTTTCTATGAAATACAGGCCTATAAATCAAACAAAGTATGTGATTAGTATTTTCCTGCATGATTTAAGCATGTCTATTACAGTACTCCATTGTAATCAATTGCTGAACTGTTAATCCCTGTAAGCATATTTAAATTAAACAATGTAATGGAAACAAGTTGCTGCTCGCTAGGGATAATTCTTAGTAAGAAGAGCCAGAAAGAAAATTACAAGGAAAGTTATTATTGTTAAATGAATATTACTAATGCAACAGCTTGCTGGTATATAATAGATAAAATTCAACACCCTGTTCAACACCCTATACTAGAAAAATATGCTAAGTTGCTTTCCTTTCCTTTTATCTTAATGGAGTAATTGAGTGCAGTAGCTGAGTGCATGGTAAAGGGTCTATCTTCTCCCTTCAAATACATTTCAATGCCATACTTTATTGAGAGAGGTAGGAGATCTTCAGGCTTCCAGACTGCTAGTTTTCACAAAATACTGGGTAGCAGAGGGAAACTAGTACCTGTGCAGAGAGAAAGGTATAAAAGAGACAGGACTTCATCATGCTTTCCACAGAATTCAGTGAAAAGAAGCAGATGTTGTGACTGGAAAAGCTTCAGCAGAGTCTTTGCTTTGTTAGGCATCCCAAAACTTGAAGAGTCAAAGCCAGAGTGCACCAAATTCTAACTGGTTTGATTCTGCTTTTTTAAATTATACGAAAAAGCATGTCTACTTGGAGACCAGAATTTGTGAATGTGGACAATGAATGCACAAAGATGAAATGCTTCCTTTCCTCAAATTTAGCTCTGATTAAATAACAGACACTTCCCAGTGTAATGGAACCTCAGAAGTTGTTCTGGCAGGCACTGCTTAGCTGCTCTCAGCAGGCAAGATCCTGATTCAGGCACAAAATGCTTAATCCTCACTGTAGGATCTGTAGTTTGCATTATCTTATTTATGTTTCTTCCCAGATAAATCAATGTCAATTGTGCAAGATCTGTTACGGAGTTGTTAAGAAGCTGTTGGGTTCCAGCGCATAGTGTTTAGTTCACAACAGATGACAGCAGTCTGGATGGAGTCCCTTAGAAATTGACATCTCTATCCACACTTTAAAAAAAACAGGAGAGAAAACTTGGTAATAATTAGATCATAGGTTGGGTATTTTTTTTGTACGTGTAGAGTCTACCTATCTGTTCAGAGCTAAGATAATATATTCACAAGGAATTTGGCATGGTTTATTCATGAAGTTCAATATGAGTTTTGTGTTCTTTTTTTTTTAATCTGTTATGAACTTAGCACTCAGCTGAGGCTGTATGATACTTCAAGAAACAGGAGGCATTTTCTACTTGTCCTCATCCCATCGAGTCACCCATAACAATGGAATAAAGGAAACACTGCAACTGTTAATTCTGCCATCACATTTTCTGATTACAATTGAGAAATGTCTTTTCAACAGTTTTCTGATTAAGAAAACACAAGACTTTATTCAATCTAAAATAATCTTAAAATGTGATGGTTAAATTCCATAAAGATAGACTAAAATGTCAACAAATGCTAAATCATATTTCAGGAAATGGCTTCTATTTTTGTTGTGTTTCAAAGCTTCTACTTTGCTTATTATAAGGTAAAACATTTAAGAAGGTAAATTGTCAAAATGGATCATTCCAGTGGACTAGATACCTGGGGGTTTTTATTTGTTTTGGATATTTATATAAGATTCTAAAGATATTGAAACATTTCTAAAAGACAAAAAGTTTTAAAGAATTTGCCACAACAAGTATTGTGTTTGATAAGTGCTTGAATTGCTACCAATCAGACTGCAGTTAGGAGAAAAGAGAGGTAAAAAATAAACTTTTTGATTAAAATTAGTTTCTTTATGGCTACTATAAAGATTAACTTTCTGTATTTCATGAGCTTACAGTTAAACTATAGTATCCTAGTAATGCATCTCCAGAGACCATATCACATAAGCAGATGTTAAGTTAATGAATACCTAGTCTGTAGTCCAGCATCCACAGCCAGAGTTGTGCACACCAGAAGTGTGATGAAATCTGAATGCACTGTATCTTATTGTATTTGGTCATCCTTTTCTATACATTAAACAAAACATTTCCATGGTCAATGACTGTGCATGCTTGTAAGCTGAAGAAAAGGCAGAAGGAAGCAGCACCATAATGCCTCCTCTGTGAATGCGAGCATACTCAGCATGCTTTAAATAGAAAGAATGTTTGTTTAGATCTGTGAAAGACTACAAATTACAATAACAAAAAAAAGTGTCGAGCATTATCCTTCCAGAGGTTTCAATAGATAGCATAAACATATACTTTTTAAATACCTTAGTGTTCACTAGAGTCAGCAATTTGGTACATGTTACCTGTATAACTGGTCAAGGGCTAAGTAAGCATCAACTGCTGGTGATCCTTGTTCCAGTTTACAAGCTGAAGAGGTACTTAACAGTTTTCAGAAAGGTCACAGATCTCACTCTGCTTTGATAGTCACTTACCATCAAGATACATCCATGTTGATTTTAGTCTTCTGCCTAAATAATATGTATTTTTAATCAAATGTAGTTGGACTGGAACTCTGACTCAATAGATTGCTGCACATCTTTTTAGCAGAAGGAAAACAATAAACTACAATACACCCTAGTCAGAGGGGGAATAGAAATAGTGAAGATGTGTGTATATGTACAAATCGTAGCTACAGTCTTATATGTGGTTGAAGTCAGCTTGAGAATGAAAAAGAATGAAAGTCATAGAATCATAGAATCATTCAGGATCACCAAGTTCAACCATCAGCCCTACTCTACAAGTTCACTCCTAAAACATATCCCCCAACACTACATCTAAGCATCTTTTAAAACTCATCCAGGGATAGTGACTCAATTAACACCCTAGTGGACAGCCCATTCCAGTGCCCAACCACTCTTTCAGTAATTTTTTTTTTCCTGATATCCCATCTAAACCTACCCTGTTGGAGCTTGAAACCATTCCCTTTCCATGCATAAGACGCTGATCTGTCTGTTTCTTTCCCAACAGTTTTTCTTTCTGATTTTTTTTTCCTTTCTGCCATGAAAAGACCCAAAAACTTTGTTTAGTTTTTCAGGAGGTAATTTATTATCGCCGACGGGTGCACAGGACTCGTGCCTCTTGGAAATTGTCTGCACCCACTGGCTACGAAACCATGACTCCATGACTATATGTTGTAAAACAATACATATTCATTAGATTTCCCAATACACCTATACATATTCATAACCTGTCCCCGCTTCTCATGTAAATTAGGTCTCCTCCCATCTGGGCAGGCACAGTCTTTTGTAGGAGTGGGCATGGGGTCTTGGGGATAAAATAGCAAGTCTTCCTTACCATGAACTTCTTTTGAACTTGGAGTCACACACATATTCAGAAGGCTCCTTGATAATTAAGGAACATATCTGCCTCTTTTATCTTTATTATAACCTTCACCATTGGACAAAGCACACTTGGTCCAGCTCGCTATCTCGTTCAACGCTTATTCTCCTTCTTGGTGTCAGATGTAATGAATAGCTACTTCGTAAGCTCACTGCTTAATCAGCAACCGTTTTTTGTTTTGTTTTGTTTTGTTTTGTTTTGTTTTTAAGTTCAGAGTAATGCTGCCCCGTTAGTCAGCCATAGGTGTTACATCTTCTGAGAAAAGGAAGTTGATCACAGATTGGTGTCTTCACATTGGATATCCAGTTGATATTTTATCAGCTGTCAGTGACAAAATGATGAGATGGGATTACTAGGGGATTCAAAACTAATTATTATCATTTATCCAGTGCTTTATTGCATATAGTCATAGTGGTGGTTAGACAAGACACAAAGCTCATCTAGAACATTTCTGAATAATGAGGAATAATGTAGAGTTTTATTGCCTTCTACCTGAATGCTTCTATAAAAAATTAAGACTTGCATCCCCTTAATTATTTAATAATAAACACACCAATCATAAATTGTTAATCACAGCAATAAGGCATTTTTACAATTACATTCACCTGACTTGAATTTGAGTCACAGATACCAACTCAAATTCAACCTATTTGACGTTAGGTCTCCAATAGAAATATATATCTTAGTATTGTTTTAGCCCCATGCTGTTTACAGACAGAAAAGTACATAATAAATTTACACGTGCTACAGAAAAGGCTTTGGCTAGGTGGGCTTTTCACCATTATTGTCTCTAATTTTAGACTACCCATGTCTAGGCCAATGTCCTTATTCATTAAAGGTTAAAGTTCTACTATTGGATGAAATGAAATTAAATATAACCCCATGAGGTTCTTTTCATCAACTTGGAAAAACTACAGCAACATTCACTATATGCAGTGTAAGGAACAACTGAATACAAAAGGAAATACAGTGCAAAGGAAGCTACAGGAGGCCCTGAGGGGATGGGCTGGAGATGAGCTGAACCTCCAGCAATAGTGAGGGTGACTTCTCTCTGCATTGGTCAGTCAGTGTTCTGTAACTAATAGCTCTTATTGGTCACATATACCATGCTACCGTGGCCACAGGACTAGGAGTTTTTGCTGTTTTTTGTTTGGAAAATCCTCAGGAAATGAGTTTTAGAGATAGCAATATATGTGAAGAAACCTGACTGTCTGGACTATTAAATAAGGGGAACTCAAGGGAGAGGCATGAAAGAATGATCCATATAAAAGTACAATGCACAAATTATGAAATATTTGTGGTATAATTAGGAGGTGTAGCCAGAAAATGCAAACTCGCTTTTCCTGACAGACTTGTTCAGCTCTTTAATCTCACACTGTACATAGAGTAATTCATATTTTTCCTTCCTAATATTATTTTGAGACTGCAATAAGGCAGATCAAACACAAGTAAAATGTATGATAGCAACTATACTTGAAGAAGATTTTTGCTTGACAGAATAAGAGCTGGGGATATTGAATAATAATCAGCTACATATGAGCCAGCAGTTCTCAGGTGGCCAAGAATGCCAGTGGCATCCTGGCTTGCATCGGAAACCATGTAGCCAGCAGGAGTAGGGAAGTGATCCCCCTGTACTCAGCACTAATGAGGCCACTCCTTGAGTATTGTTCAGTTTTGGGCACACCGGGATGCTGAAGCAGGTCCAAAGAAGACCAGCAAGGTTGGCAAAAGGTCTGGAGAAGAGGCCTTATGGGGAGCAGCTGGTAAAGCTAGGACTGCTTAGTCTGAAGAGAAGGCAGCTGAGGGGAGACCTTATAGCTGAAAGGAGGTAGTAGAAAAGTGGCGGTCTCTTTTCACAAACAGCAAGTGACACAATAATACGAGATGCCCTCCATTTGCACCAGGGGAAGTTTAGGTTAGATATTAGGAAACACGTCTTAATTGGAAGGGTCATCAGCATTGAACAGGCTGCCCAGGGAAGTGATTGAATCAACACCCCTGGATGCATTTGAAAGTCAATGTAGATACAGAGCTTAGGGACATGGTTTAGTGATGAGCTTGGAGAGTTAGGTTGATGGTTGGACTCAGTGGTCTTGGAAGGTTTCTTCCAACCAATTCTATGATTCTATAATTTACAGCACTTTCAACTAATGCGAAGTTATCTAGACTTTGTGAGAAATGTTTTATTGTCTTACTCATTTTGAAAAACAGCTCCTATTGCTCAAAGGAGTGAACTCCATAACCAAATGAGTAAAGCAGGACAGAATATAGACATAAAATCTGACGTGGCAAAACTGCAGGTCAGATGTGTAAGCACTCTGATGATATGATCAGGATCTTATTTCCCATAAAAGGGAAATAATTCCAAAACTGTAGTATGAAATTTTGGCAGACAGTAACAAAATATTATAAATAGGAAGAAGGGGATACTTAGCCCCAGAAAAGACAAAAGCTCAGGAAGGCAGAGAAATCACACAAGAGTATCTGGGACTGCTGTGATGACAAATGCAGTTGAAAGGGGTAGTGGAAAAACATTCTAGGATGTTCCTCAGTTGTCAGTACTGGGACCGTGTGGTGTATCTGGCACAGACTCATCTTGTGGATTCAAGACATTTTGCTGAGCATATAGTGTTGCTTATATACCCTTAAAGCACTGATGCTAGCAAACTATAAACAAATTACACAAAAGAGTATTTTTCATTAACACTGCAGGTTCATTATCTATAAAGGTCACTAAGCTACTGCAACGTAATGTTTTGTATTCTAAGCTGTCCTTATTTTGTACTTTTAGTTTTCAACGTCACTATGTTATTTTTCTTCCAAGGTTGTTTTCCTTCAGCTACCTCTATTTTCTGTAAACCCACAGGACCAGTGCTGGCTGTTCTACCTCTTTGTTGGTGGCACAAACAGCAAGACTTTGGGCACCACCAGCAAAGTTGCAGACCAACCAAGCTGTGTGATGTAGTCAACAAGCAGGCGTGGATGCCATTCAAAGGGATCTTGACAGGTTTGAGAAGTCAGCCTGTGAGAATGTCATGAGGCTCAACAAGGCCAAGTGTAAGGTCCTTTGCCTGGGGAAGGGCAAGCGCAAATACAGGCTGGGAAATTAGTGGATTGAGAGCAGCCCTGCAGCGATGGATTTGGGGTTACTGGTGGATGGAAAACTGACTATGAGCCAGCTGCATAAAGATAAGTGTGATCAGCAAGTCAAGGGAAGTGATTCTCTCTGAATGTTCTTGTAAGACCCCCAGCTGGAGTACTGCATCCAGCTTTGGGGTCCTGCTTGTGCGGGTCCCAAGAAGGGCTTTGATGACCAGCTGACTGGAACACCTCTGCTATGAGGACAGGATGAGAGATTTTGGATTGTTCAGCCTGGAGAAGAGAAGGCTCTGGAAAGAGATCTTATTATGGCCTTCCGCTATGTGCTGGGGACCTACAAGAAAGCTGGGGAGGGTCTCATTACAAGGACTTGTTGGCACTGATCAATGGATTCAAATTGGAAGAATATAGATTTAGATTAGAAATCCAGAAGAATTTTTTTCTCTGTGAGGATGCTGAGACACTCCAATAGGTTGCCCAGAGAAGTAGATGTCTATTTCCTGTAAGTCATCAAAGACAGGCTTTGATGCCATGAAAGGTGTCTCATGACAGGGAGGATGAAAGTAGATGATCTTCAAGGTCCTTTCAACAAAGCCACGCTATGATTCTATGATTCTATATGTTTAAAGCAAGAAAGGCAAATATTGGTACCGATGGGGTCTCTGCTTCAAGAAAGGTCTTTGTGAGCCATCCATGTTTCATAGATCCTTAAGGACAAGTACAAATGCAGCAGTTATTGAAGCTAACTTACTCTGTTCTGGTCTTCCTGAGAAGAGGAAGAAGTTGTGTGTCTTCAGTTCAGCACAGTACCCAAGCTTATAAATGTTATTTAGACTTTAAGTTTAGAAACAGCTTTTTTTGACTTGCTTATATGAACTTGCAGAGCGTCTTTTTTTTCCTATTTTGTATTGTTTTGCTAAAGAACAAACAAAGGAATAAACATCTCCTATAATGTGGTGCATAAGCAATTAGAGGCAGAAAATAAGAGGATGTGAAATTTAACAAATCATAAATGCATCACTGGACAGGTAACATAAGGTCAGATTTGGAATTGCAAGACCAAACCAGACAGAGAAAAAAACAGATGTAAATAACATGCCTGTAAAGGGAGTGTAAGGTTCTATACAAATCAGCAGTTTAGGAGACGACTGAGCAGAGAAAGGTGCTTTCTTTAGACACAGCTGTCTTACTTGTCACTCACAGCAACAAGCAGTAAGGTGGAACAAATCAGCCACATGGCCATTACCTCTGTTGGAAAGCAAAAGAAAATAAAAATACCAGCCTCGTCCAGAGGAATCTGTATATGATTCTGTACATATGAGGGATATTGCCAAAATAGAGCTTGACTGGGATTCTGGCTGAATATGTACTTCTCACAATATCTCTCGGCCTTTTTAGAATACCACATAGTCATCAGTATGTGTGTTTTGTCCCAAGGCCACCATCATTTTTAATAGCAGAAATACAACACCTTTTCTTATTTACTTCTAAGACAGAACCTTGCCCCATACCTGTGGGCAATCCAGGGCAGCTTGTTTATGTTACAGTTTGAGTGACACACACACCTCCTGGACTCTCCCGACTGCTAGCTATTTAATGTTAATGAATGTAGGGCACATGACTCCAGAGACTGCCACAGTTAAGCAGATAGTAAATTAATCTGACAGGTGACTGACTGGCTTTTTCTCTACTTTGTCAGCTCAGGCACAGAGGGAACTGCTACTGCCAGCAAAAGGGAGTGTGTGGCTGGGGGTGGTGGAAGTGAGTGCCCCAGCTGGGACTTGTCCCCCAGTTCTGCTCCCAGAAGTGCATCTGAGTGATTGCAGTGAGGGATACCAGCAGGGTAGAGGTGTAATCCTCATTTCAAGGTGTAACAGACATGCTAAATCCTAGAAATAGTGATGAGGTTTTTGTTTATTATTGTGTGGCTTTGCCATTCAGTTGTTGCTTATCCTTTTAAAATGCTGTTTTCCTTTTCTATCTTTCTCAGAAGTTATGCTATATGTTCTCTTCCCTTTCTGGGTAGAGTACTGGTCATATTATTTTGAGAGTGATACAAGAAAAAAACCTTAATGGCTTTTTCAAAGGGAAATGCTGTGATTAGTGCTACACCGCTTCCTACAAATTACTTCATGCTCTACCATTCTAGAAACTTAGGTTTTGCTTATGTGTCTTTTAAGTGGAAGGTACATACTCCAAGAAGCATAGAAAAAAATTACACTATGAATATGGTTTTGCACGTGCAGTGAGAAAACCGGTAGTGCAAACTGCAGTATCTACCCAGCTTCTTTTGTGCGTTCCTGAGTGATAAGGAAGCAAAGTAAGTGGTTTTACAGGAGCAGTTTATGCATAAAATGTGATGAAAGTCAAATACCCTAAAATGGAATCTGTTGTAAGGTTGGGTTTTTAAAATGTCACTTTTCTGAGTTATTGTAGGTTGTGTCAAATAAGATAATTATGATCACAGCTGTCTCCAATAAGAAGGGTTTTGTGCTATAAGAACTAGCCTTACAGTACAGGTACTGACTGTACTTGTGTCAGCAGGCATGAAAAGTTGAACTGGAGAGAACACTCTGACTAAGCCACTTCATTAAAATATACTGTGTTGTTGACGCTGAGACACTAAGGAGGCATTCAAGTTAGGTGGGAGGTTTCAACTTCAGATTTTTCAGTATGAGTATCTTTATACTGTGAGAATGCAATCAGCTTTGAATGTAAGGAGTCTTCTCCTTGCTGTGCTAGATCAAGCAGTCTGCTCTGAGTACAAGAACCCTCATACCAAACAAATGCCTTTAACAACTCAGGTTCTTTGTGTGCACCTAACTGCTGTATGACACTGACACAGCAAAGAAGCCGGGTGGCTCTTTTCCCTTTAATTGCAGAATTTTACTCTAGTGACCCCCAAAAATCTTTCATACTGAAAAACTGATCAAAACTTGCACATTCCCATTTTCATGTAATCACAGGAGACATTTCATTTTACTGTGAAACTAAAAGGATCTGGAAAATGAGAGGGCTGCTGTGGATGGGATTGCTCCTCCTCTGACTTGATCTCATACAAAGTTAACAAGCTATGAGAAATATGCTACAAGAAATAAAACCAAATCTCAAACTATATTTCCCCACCTGTCCCTTCTTCCCAGGCTCACCTTTACTCACAGAATCACAGAATCACAGAACATTAGGGATTGGAAGGGACCTCGGAAGATCATCTAGTCCAGTCCTCCCGAGGAAGCAGATGGTGGGGGCCATGCTGAGGCATGCAGCAGAGATGCTGAATGATGGTTTAAACTCTTCAAACCCCACTTTTTCTCCATGTCCTGAGATCTCCTGGGGAAAAGGGACACTTTGCAACACAAAGGGGATCCACTCCCTGGGACATGCTGAACCCAAGTTTTTATTGACCTTTTAGCCAAAGATTTAAGAGTCTCTCCTGGTAGCTCACAGATTTCCTGAGTTCTCCAGTCACAGCTGTGACACCAGCGGTCTTCCCCACAGTACAGTCTCTCAGTCACCAAAATGGCACCAACCACAAGGTTGAGCTGGCACCCAATGTGCACAGGCTAAAAATGGCGCCATGGTCAGGGTGGCACCTCTCCTTCATGGCTGCAACCCTGGGGCTAGAAGACTGTCACTTAGCCCACTAGAGACTGTATTTCATCAGTTCCAGCACCTCCTCTCTGTCAGCTCAGCACCGCCTGCTGCCGACACAGTCCAGCATCAGTGTGGGTACCTTATGGGATCACAAGTCCTGCCAGCCAATGTGCTCCAGTATGGACTCCTCTCTCAGAATGGGGCTATAGGCCCTGCCATGAGCCTGCTTCAGCACAAGCTTGCTGTGTGGTGACAGCATCCTTCAATCACCCACCTGCTCCAGCATGGGCTTCTCCATCGCCTGCAGGTGTATGTTCCACCCATAACCGCACTGAGCTGCAGGGGGACAATCTGCCTCACCATGCTCTTCAACGTGCACTGCAGAGGAATCTCTGTTCTGGTGCTTGGAGCACCTCCTCCCACTTCTTCTCTGCATATAGTCTCTACAGAGTTGTTTCTGTCAAATAGTTCCATTCCTCTCTATCTGCTGTTGCCCAGCAGTCTTTTTTCCCCTTCTTAATTATATTACAGCAGAGGCACTATCACTGTTGCTTGTGGTCTTGGCCTTGGACAGGAGTGGGTCTATCTTGAAGCCAGTTTGCATTGGCTTTATCAGACATAGGGAAAGCTTCTAGCACCTTCTCACAGAACCCACTGCTGTGACACCCCCGCTACCAATACCTTGCATGTAAACAAAATACACTGACCTAAAAATACATGATATGAGCTAGTCCAATTTAATTCTTTGGTACTGCCCATTATGTTTCCTGCAACAGAGAAAAGATCAATAGTGCTAGGCGGCAGAAGTGATGGAAAAGGCTTGATGTCATGGTATTGTAGTAATAACTTAAATTTAATCAGAAAAATTTCAATCCTCTCCACTCTTGCTGGGTCTGTGAAATTTGAAATGTCAGCAAAGAACATGTTTCTCTGGAGTCTGCAGGAATCCTTTCCGGGTTTCTGCCAGAATATCCACCCCTAGCCTATCATGCAAGTTATGGGGTGTCCAGACTGCCAGGTACCAATGGATCTGGAGAATCCTCAGTGTACTTGCTGACTCTGCAGTCAGCAGTTTGAGCGCTTATGTATACAGCTTTGTTATTTGGATCTGCTGAATCTCCTGGATGAGAACTACTGGAGTTTCAACATGGAAAGCGCTTGCCTGCCAGGGTTTCTGAGGACTCTGGGCTTCCACCCGGATTTGGTGGGACTCTGATGTTCAGCATTTGCACAGAAGGCAGTCTTTGCTAGTTCTCTGGAACAGGAATCTCAGTCCAAGATTTGACCTTATAAAGAATGATGGGGCGAAAACAATTTTGAGTGAAAGTGGTTTGAAATTCAACTTCTGAAGTACTCCATGTAATGGAATTTGCTTTCCCAGAGTAGAGAACAGTTTAAGAACAGTTATTCACAGCACCATTTCTACGTGTAGAGAAGCTCATACTTCAATCACTCCCTGACATAAATGACTTGCTGTTCCCAGGAGAAACTCGTTTGTATGAAGTGGAGTTGGCAGACACAAATCCACGGCAACTTTGAGCAATAGGACTTTCTGTATGTGAGCTGACAAACCTAAACAGAAGCTAATGGGCGTAAGGAGTTAACAGCTAATTATTTGTGTGATATATTATCAGTATTTAAATAAGCAAGGGCTGGTACTACTTTATCACTTGGTTGGGAAACTGGAACACTATTATGTACCGGATAAAACATTCAACATTTAGAAATCTAAAACATTTAGAAATGGATTAGACAACATATCTTGTAGCCATCTTGCTGTTTTGTTACTAAAACCAAACACTTGCAGCTACTACTTTCCATCTGTGGTGCAACTGCTTTTGTCAATTTGTTTTAAAGTAAAAAGATGCTGCTGTTTCACAGTGAATTTGTTCAGGAGGGTTCCTGCATAGTAACTAATAACCACCGATGTCCTTGCAAAGTTGTAGCAGAAAACATTGCCTCTGTAATTTGTCATAAACTTCTCAGCATTGTCTGCCTGTACATAAGTTAATTTAGTATTTAAGTTGATTAATCTAAGAATCCTGTTTTTAAATGTAACCATTTCATAGAATCACAGAATCACTCTGGTTGGAAAAGAACCCTTAGATCATAGAGTCCATCCATCTACCCTACCTTACAAGTTCACCCCTAAACCAGATCCCTCAAACCTCATCCAAAAGATCATAAAACACATCCAGGGATGGCGACTCAACCACCTCCTTGGGAAGCCCATTCCAGTGCCTGACCACCCCTTCTGCGAAAAAATTCTTCATAATAGCCAGTCTAAACCTACCCTGTTGTAACTTGAAACCATTCCCTCTTGTTCTATCACTAATTGCTTGTGAGAAGAGACCAGCACCAACCTCTCCACAATGTCTTTTCAGGTAGCTGCAGAGAATGATTAGGTCTCCTCTCAGCCTTTTTTTCTTCAAACTAAAGAGCCCCAGCTCTTTCAGTCTTCCCTCATCAGATTTATTCTCCAGGCTCTTCACCAGCTTAGTTGCCCTACTCTGCACCTGCTCCAGCACCTCAACATCTCTTTTATATTGAGGTGCCCAAAACTGGACACAGTACTCAAGATGTGGCCTCACCAGTGCCAAATACAGGGGGATGATCATCTCCCTGCTTCTGCTGGCCACACTATTTCTGATACAAGCCAGGATGCCATCGGCCTTCCTCGCCACCTGGGCACACTGCTCGCTCGTATTCATCTCCTGTCAATTAGAACCCCCAGGTCCCTCTCTGCCAGACAGCTCTCCAGCCACACCTCCCCAAGCCTGTAGTGTTGCATGGGGTTGTTGTGGCCCAAGTGTAGGACCTGGCACGTGGCCTTATTGAAGCTCCTGCCATTAACACTGGCCCATTGCTCCAGTCTATCCAAGTCTCTGTGAAGAGCCTCCCTACCCTCTGGCAGATGAACACTCCCACCTAACTTGGTGTCACTCTATGTCCTTATCGAGATCATCAATAAAGACATTCAACAGAGATGGTCCCAACACTGAGCCCTGAGGCCACCACTTGTGACAGGTCACCAGCTGGATTTAACTCCATTAACCACCACTCTTTGGGCCTGGCCATTCAACCAGTGTTTTATCCAGCAGATTGTGTGCTTGTCCAAGCCACGACAAGGAGAATTCTGCAGGAAACAGTGTCAAAGGCTTTTCGAAAGTCCAGGTAAACAATCTCCACAGCCTTTCCCTCGTCAAGTAGTCAGGTCATCCTGTCATAGAAGGAGATCAGGATTTAAACCATTTGAGTGTTCTGGACTTCTTTTTCAAGCTACAGTAATGGGCTATATCTTGGAACTAGTCATGAGATTTAGCAGTATTTTTATTTATAGGTGATTTTTAGTTGTTTTAGAACTTGATTAGATACTTGTTGAAGCCTGGAGATGGAAAAATAGGACTGGCAAATAATGTTTATTTAAAAATAAGAAGATTAATTTAAAGGAATCTATTCTTTGTACAGCGACACTGGCGCTGTGTGCTCAGCCATTTCTTTTCACAACTGATTTTCATAGTTTCTTACAGCTGGTGGGGTTGTGGTATTGGAGTCTAACTAGTTGGAGATGTTCACTTGTGGAGTGATATTAATAGGATGGTGTTCTGGAATTTGAAGGAGGTGAGAAATTGCAAACATTGTGTGAAATTTTGAGACCATTGCAATGCTTCAACGTTCATTTCTATTCTCTGCTGGAGAGACTTCAAACCCACATATGTCATGCTGCCCTAGCTACCAGGATATGGGCTGTTGTCGATGTTTCTGGAGTTTGTTCAAAGATCACTAGATGAATTTTTAGATATAGGGACTCTTCGTCTCAAATGTGATGACTACCAGGCTATGAAATCAGGGTGCCATTTATTTTCTGTTTCTGTTCAAACAAATTCTTCTTTTCTGCTTAAACAGCAGATAGAATTCCAATAAAGAATAGCCAACAATAGTTAGGGTGTTTCCTTACAGGCATGCAATTTTGAAACTCCTCAAGCAAGGAAAAGTAGTTGAATCTGGCTCTCCTGCTTACTTTGTGATTGCTGTTTGGGGACACTGTAAAAGACGATACATGTACTGAGGACATTTCATTGACAAGAATGGACTCTGCCCAGTGCTTTTAGGGGAAGGATAAGCATTCTATACTGCAGATCTTGACCCTGAACAGATTCCCTGAATTGAAATTAGAATCATAGAATCATAGAATCATTACGGATTGGAAGGGACCCCAAAAGATCATCTAGTCCTATCCCCCTGCCACAGAAGGATCACTTCACTGGAGAAGTTATACAACCAGAATCACTCTGGGCTGGAAAGGACCACCTGATCATCCACTTCCAACCCCCCCACCATGAGCAGACACATCCCACCCTAGATCAGGCTGGCCAGAGCCTCATCCAGCCTGGCCTTAAACACCTCCAAGGATGGGGCCCCAACCACCTCCC
>JAOXOE010000874.1:12705216-12764909 GCA_028565055.1 Phoeniculus purpureus | reverse complement strand
CACACTGCTGGCTCATGTTCAGCCAGCTGTCGATCAACACCCCCAGGTCCTTCTCCACCAGGCAGCTCTCCAGCCACTCTTCTCCAAATAGAATTCAGTTCTCCTTGTATAAGTACTAAGATAGAGCAGTGCTCTTGTTTTCACACACAGCAATTGAATGCACGGACATACTCATGACTAGGTGTGTATGTATGGAAACAGACAGGCTTGGGAGGAGAAATATCCTAGGGGAATTCTAGACACTTCATCAGGAGCCCAGCTCAAAAGCCTCTGTGCCAACACACATATCATGGGCAATAAACAAGAAAAATTAGAGACGAGCATGTGCCTGCAGGGCTGTGACCTCACTGGCATCACAGAGATATGATGGGATAATTCATGACTGGAATGTTGGAATGAAAGGGTGTAAGTTCTGTAGGAAGCACAGGCAAGGGAGACAAGGAAGGAGGTGTTGCCCTCTATGTCAGTGACCATCTGGACTTCATGGAACTCCACCTGGGGACAGACGAGGAATTAACTGAGAGCTTATGGTTCAGGGTAAAAGGGACGGCAGTTGACATTATTGTGAGGGTTTGCAAAAGACCACTCGACCAGGAAGATCAAATAGATCACATCATTTGTAGCACTGGCTTTACAGTCACAAGCCCTGGTCCTCATGGGTAACTTCAACCATCCCAACATCTGTTGGAAGAACAATACAGCAGAGGGTAAGATATCCCAGGGATTCCTGGAGTGCATTGATAACCTCGTTTTCCAAGTGGTAGAGGAGTCAACAAAGAGAGATGCTATGCTGGACCTTGACTGCACCAACAAGGAGGGGCAGGTGGGAAATGTGAAGCTCAAGGGCGGCTCTACCTGCAGTGAACAGGAGATGGTGGAATTCATGGTCTGTAAGTCAGTGAGGAGAGTACTCAGCAAGTCTGCTATCCTGGACTTCAGGAGAGCAGACTTTGACCTCTTCAGAGACCTCCTTGGTAGACTGCAGTAAGGCAGAGTCCTGGAGGGACTGAGAGCCCAAGAAAGGTGGTTAACATTCAGAGGCCACCTATTCCAAGTGCAAGAGCACTGCATCTCTACAGGAAGAAAGTTGGGCAAAAATGCTGGAGGCCTGCAGGGACAAACAAGGAACTTCTGGACTAAACTGAAGACAAGGAGGAAGCCTGCAGAGGATGGAAGTGAGGAGAAGTAGACTGAGACCAGTATAAAGCAATTGTTCATGCAGTCAGGGATTAGGTTCTGGAAGCCAAAGCCAGGATAGAAATAGATCTTGCCAGGGACACCAAAGACAACAAGAAAAGCTTTTATAGGTAGATTGGTGAAAAAATTAAAAGAAGGGAAAATGTGGTCCCTCTGTGGTAGGAAACACCTAGGTTAGCTGGGATATGGACAAATCTGAGGAGCTCCCCAGTACAAGGACACTGAACTATTGGAGCAAGAGTATAAGAGGGATGGAAAGGAGATCGGGGGCTGGAGCACCTTTCCTATGAAGATAGACTGAGGGAATTCGGGTTATTCAGCTTGGAGAAGAGAAGACATTGAGGGAACCTTATAGCAGCCTTCCAGTACCTTAAGTGGGCTACAGGAAATCTGGAGAGGGACTTTTTATGGGGGCATCTAGTGATAGGAGAAGGGAGATGGTTTCGAACTAAAAGAAGGTTAATTTAGATTGGTTCTTAGGATGAAATTCCTCTCTGTGAAGGTGCTGAGGCCCTAGAACAGGCTGCCCAGGAAGGTTGTGAATGCCCCCTCCCTGGCAGTTTTGGATGGGGCTCTGGGTAACCTGGTCTGGTGAGAGGTGTTGCTGCCCATGGCAGGGGGGTTGGAACTAGATGATCTCTGAGATAACTTCCAGCTTAAACCATTCTGTGATTCTGTGATATCTTTTACTTCCTAGGCAAAACATTTAAAGTGGTGATGTAGGTTCCAAGAGCAGGCATGTGTGATCTGTTACAGGTGAAGAGAACTGATGTTAATAATTTGCCTGATACAGTTATCTCAGAACCAGCACAGGCAAAATTCCTGGACTCATTTAAGAGGAGAGATAGATATATATATATAGTATAATTCTATAATATCTAACTGAACTGGTAATTAAAAAAGAAAACTGTAAAACTGACACCACTAATACTCTGCTGCTTCACGTATTTAGTCTTTTCGGTACCAAGATATGGCAGATCTGAAAGTGTAAGGCACTTCTGCAACAGCAGAACATTAGTCCATGTTCCCTAATGTAAAGTGATCAACAGGCAAGAAAAATGTCACTGATCAGGAGGGAAGACAAAACACTCTTAATCTCTTCTTAATTGTATTCATTACAGTGAGCCTGGGGACAGTGACAGCCTATGGAGTTCAGGGAGTACCAGCTTTGTTCTATGCAGCAGTAGGGAAAGAAGATAAACTCAACACAAAGATCCTCTAGCAAAGATGCCCCTTCATATTGTCTTTCAAAAAATTTTCTCAGGGAAAAGATTCCATTCACTAAGATTTAAATGATCCACGTGTTTTAACATACTTTGGAGTCAAACAGAATCCATATGAAGTTCCTTAATTTAATCCCTGTAAATCCCTTGCTGGATTAAACAAAAGCAATCCTAATTCTTAAAGATACTGTTAACTCAGTTATCTTTTCTTGTCCTCTGTGTTTGTCACAACACAGATGTGTTTGCATGGACTGCACGTTTCAGGTTTTCAGAAAGTGCTAGAGGTTCACAGTTCTGCAGATGCCTATTACAATGCGTGCTGCCCATGCTGCGTCAGCCTGCTGCAGCACTGCTCATTTGCCTGCAGAGAAACAGTTTCATGTTGTATTCATGGTGTTCAAAGCACTGACTTTACCTTGTGAGATTACACAAATATTTAAGTCCTTCTTTTAATCAAAGCTGGTGACTGAATAACACTTTCACTCATGAATTATAAGCAAAGCCACAAATAAAAATTGCCATGTACTTTAAAAACAGGTCTGCATTTTAATTTGTATCATGGTATTCAGATGCTTTAAGTGCTGCAGTAATTTTGTGCTGAACCATCACAAAATCATTTATAAAATATACTTTTATTTTCTAGAAGACATTCTTGCAGCCAGGAACTGTCAATCACTACATAGACATTAGTTTTGGTCTGTCGTTATGTCTCCCCCCCATGGAGACATTTCTGTATCACAACCAAGAAAAATGCAGCCTTCCTGGGCTACGTTTATTTTTGGTGGAAACTACATTGTACAACACTGGACAAGCCAAACTGTTCTTCTCAGTGTGCTGGATGTGTTGGTGGAGATAAATGCTGATTCTCTGCTTCTTGGACACTAAATGGTCACAAACAGCTGCAGCTGAACAGTGTGCACATCTTAAATCATTTGATTTGGGTACTAATTCGTTTTCATTCTATAGTCCAATGTAAGCTTGATTACTACTACACTTGTACTATTTACATACAGTAAAAATTGAGTAGCTTTTCTAATATTCTGCTAAATAAATCACATAACCACAGAACATTAGGGGTTGGAAGGGACCTCAAAAGATCATCTAGTCCAAACCCCCTGCCAGAGCAGGATCACCTAGACCAGGTCGCACTAGAACATGTCCAGGTGGGTTTTAAATTAATCCAAATGCCATTTAGCACCACTGTGTGGTTGGTTCTGCAATAGCTTCCTCTGACTCAGAAAAAAGGGGGAAAACAGTAAAAAGAGAGGAAAGTGTCTGGTTATAGGGTAGTGCTGCATACAGGCAGGATAGTAGTATATTAGGAGTAGAATGACAAAGTTCTTCCCTTGTCTGATGCTGTTTAATAGAGCGTTTATTGGGTTGTGTATTTATGTAGTATCTGCCATCCTATCTGAATTCTGAGTGTTCAGCTACAAGAATGAGACTGACAGAAGGGACAATCTCCTTCACACTAGAGTGTAGGGGCCTCAGGTGGAGCATGCAGTAGTCTCTCCAGGTCATCTCAGATGTCATCTAGTTCCAGCCCCAATGCCAGGGGTAGGGACACCTCTCACCAGACGAAGTTGCCCAGAGCTTCATTCAACATTGCCTTGAACACTGCCAGGGAGGGGGCACCCACAACCTTGCTGGGCCACCTGTTCCAGGGCCTCAGTACCCTCAAAGGAAAGAATTTCTTCTTATGAGCTAATCTAAATCTCCCCTCTTTTAGAATCATAGAATCATTAAGTTTGGAAGAGACCACCAAAATCATCCAGTCCAACCATCATCCCAACCTCACCATGCCCACTAAACCCTGTTCCCCAGGGCCACAGGTACTTGTTGTTTGAACCCCTCCAGCGACAGTGACTCCCTCCATCCCTGGGCAGCCTGTTCCAACCACTGACCACTTTGTCATGGAAGAAATTTTTCTGATGTTCAATCTAACCCTCCCCTGGCACAACTTGAGACCATTTCCTCTTGTTCTATCATTGGTGACTTGTGAGAAGAGGCTGACCCCCACCTTTCTACTCCCTCCCTTCAGGTAGTTGTAAAGAGCAATAAGGTCTCCCCTCAGCCTCCATTTCTGAAGGTAAACAACCTCATTTCCATCAACTGCGCCTCATAGGTCTTGTGCTCCAGACCCTTCATCAGCTTCTATGTACTTCTTATGGTGAGGTGTCTACAACTGAACACAGTACTCCAAATGAGACCTCACTATTGTTGAGTACAGGGGGATGATCATCTCTCTAGTCCTGCTGGCCACACTATTTCTGATGCAGGCCAGGATGCCATTGGTCTTCTTGGTCACCTGGGCACACTGCTAGCTCCTGTTCAGCTGTTGTCAATCAGCACCACTAGGTCCTTTTCTATCCAGCAGTTCTACAGCCAATCTTTTCCAAGCCTGTAACATTGCCTGGGGTTGTTGTGACCAAAGTGCAGGACTTAGCAATTGGCCTTGTTAAATCTCACACAATTGATCTTGGCCCACTGATCCAGCCAGTCTGGGTCACGCTGCAGGGCTTTCCTACCTTCAAGCAGATCGGCAAACCCACCCAGTTTGGTGTCACCTGCAAACTCAATCCCCTCACCCAGATCACTGATAAAGATGTTAAACAAGACTGGTCCCAGTACTTAGCCGTGGGAAACTGCTTGTGACTGGCTGCCAACTTGATTTCACTCCATCCAACACAAGTCTCTGGGCTTGGCCATGCAGCCAATTTTTTACCCATTTGTTGCAGTTTGAAAATTACCAGAATTTCCAGATGTACAGATTTGTGCTTTCATGAAGAAAAAGTTATGTTGCTTTAAGAGGACCCTCCCCAGAGACCTGTCCTGGGGGGAGGTGACACTGTCCCAAGTACCTGCCCTTAAGGGGTGTCGCTAGGTGAGAATATAAAAGGGGCCAGTGATCTTAGCCCTGCCTCTTTATGCTGAGGGCTTCTAGCCCAGCACAGGGCTGCTGCCCCGTGATAACCCCCAATACACATTTCCAGGGCAGTGGAGGAGGAAAGACAAGACTAGCCTGGACCGCGGCACCCCCTCTTGCTGTGTAAGCAAGCTCTGGATGAGCTACTCTATAATCTTCCCCAGCACCAAGGTCAGGCTGACAAGCCTGGAGTTGTCCAGGTCATCATTCTGCCCCTTTCTGTGGATGGGTGTCACAGCAGGCACCAGTCATCTGAGACTTCTCCTGTTACCCAGAAGTGTTGATAAATGATGGAAAGTCTCTTGGCAAACTTCTCCATCAGCTCCCCCAACAGTTTCAGATGGATCCCATCTGGCCCCATAGACTTACGAATGCCCAGATTTTGAGCAGGTCAGTAACTGCTTCCTCTAGGGCTGTGGAAAGTGTATCCTGCTCTGCATCCCCGTCTTCAGGCTCAGGAGTCTGGATACTCTGAGGATAACTGGACTGGTTGTTAAAGATTAAGGCAAAGAAGGCATTAAGTGCCTTGGCCTTGTCCTCATCCTTAGTAATGATGTTCCCCTCCATATCCAGTCAGGGGTGGGAATCCTCCCTGACTCTCTTTTTGCCATAGATGCTTTTGTAGAAACATTGCTTGTTGTCCTTCAAACTAAAGTTTAGACTATTGTCCTTATTGCTTTATTTTGAAACCATCCTCCCTTGCCTTATCTCTAGGAGTCTCTCATAAAAAGTCCCTCTCCATCTTTTCTGCAGAAAAGGAAAACTGAAGCAGCCAAGCTTCACTGAACAGCTGGAAATAAGTTTGTTAAACTAAGGACTTGTTTATAGGACAAACGTATTGTGTGCAGCAGGTTCTTAATTGGCTTACCATGAGGTAATCCATAAATTGAGCAAGATTCAAGCATACTCTGGCTCAGACACTAATAATTTGAGCAGAGTATCATTACAGCAAGGAAAGAAACTGTTTCTAGCATTCTCCTGGTATGATCCTACAGTGGAAGCTCAGGGAACATGTAAGACATGTACCACTGCTAAGGTACTGATTAGACTCCATGGAATCAGAGCATGTCAGGACATCATGATGAGAAACAGTATCTTTAGAGATGATGAAAAACCAGACATTGGGAGGGGGGATGCACAGAGAGGTATTGGAAATGCTTGCTCTTCTGCAGCCTCAGGGCTGCTTGTGAAAACCCTTCAACTGGTTAACATTCAAAGACTACTTCTCTGAAGCACAACACAAAAGCATTCAAACAGGAAAGTAGTCAAGGAAGGGAGACAGAAGACCTGCATGGTTAAACAGGGAGATGATGGGCAAACTGAAGAGGAGGAAGATAGTCTATAGGTCATGGAAGGAGGGGTGGCCACTTGGGGTTATTATAAGCCTCTAGTGAGAGGATGTAGGGACACAACTAGGAAAGCTAAGGCCTCTTTGGAATTAAACTTTGCAAGAGAGGTCAAGGACAACAAAAAGGCCTTCTTCAAATACATTGCAGGTAAAACTAAACCTAGAGGCAATGTAGGCTCCTTGTTGAATGAGATGACTGCCCTGAAGATAGAGGATACAGAGAAAACAGAGATACTGAACAACTTCTTTGTCTCTGTCTATACTTCTGGGAGCTGTCTTCATCATAGAATCATTAGGGATAGGAAGGGACCTCAAAAGATCATCTAGTCCAATCCGCCTGCCACAGCAGAATCACCTAGACCAAGTCACACAGGAACACATCCAGACAGGTCTCGAACATCTCCAGTGAAGGAGACTCCACAACCCCCCTGGGCAGCCTGTTCCAATGCTCCATCACCCTCACTGTGAAGAAGTTCCTTCTCATATTTATATGGGAACACCTATGTTCCAGCTTACACGCATTGCCCCTCATCCTGTCATTAGATGACATTGAGAAGAGCCTGGCTCCATCCTCCTGACACCCACACTTCACATATTTATACACATTAATGAGGTCACCCCTCAATCTCCTCTTCTCCAAACTAAAGAGACCCAGCTCCCTCAGCCTTTCCTCATAAGGGAGGAGCTCCATTTCCTTCATCATCCTTCTTGCTCTATGCTGGACTCTCTCCAGCGGCTCTATGTCTTTCTGGAACTGAGGGACCCAGAACTGGACAGAATACTCCAGATGTGGTCTCACTAGTGCAGAATAGAGGGGGAGAAGGACCTCTCTTGATCTGCTAACCACCCTCCTTCTGATCCACCTCAGGATACTGTTGTCCCTCTTGGCCACAAGACCACATTGCTGGCTCATTGGGATATTGCTATGATGTAAGGGCAGTCTGACACATGTGTACACCATATCAGTGAGAATCAGGAATACTCCTGGTGTCTCTCAGCCAGAATGGCACTATGGCTCCTACTTCCTTTATTCACAAGACTGTACAAACCTCTGACCCCAGCCCTTCATTCTACAGAGGCAGGAATAGGAATACTCTGCAAATATGTCCATAAGCACTATCATAACTCCTGAGTTTGTGCAAGTAGTAATTATTGTTTTACATTTTGAGGAGGAAGATCAGGCAATATTAAGTCCTTCAGTACAGGTAGATGTTGGTAACCCTGGTGTAGATGCAATCATAAAGACCATTACAGCCACAGAATAGAATGACAAGAAAAGTGAGGAAGGGGAGGTCTTCAGTCTCTGTGCTTACAGGTGTTAGGCTGGGGTTTTCCTGAAACAATGAGAAGCACCTGCAGAAAAGAACAGGATGCTTGAGAGCAGCAACAGCTGAACTACTGACACTGATGAGCTTCTACCTATATCCAGATACAGCACATGGAATCATAGAATGCATTGATTTGGAAGGGACCTTCAAAGGTCATCTAGTCTAAGTTCTTCACATAAATATATTTTGCCAAATTGCCATCAAATCTTGAAATACTCAATCCAGATTTGGTCAACTTTGCAGCACTTGCAGATTTGGTCTACAAATCTTTCTATTTTTTACTATGTATTCTCATCTTTATAAGTGTTGAACTTTCCTTGTTGATCTGGAGATTCATTTAATAACTCAGCCTTCACTGTATTACAAATTATGTACTTGTGCTGTTTAAAATCCAGTGCAGAAGAGCAGGAAATGGGTCAATGCACAGCAATGGTCTGATGGCACTGTTTCACCATAGACAGTCAACCATCTTCAAGGGAAAAATGTTGCCAGGTTACGAGATGGGCACACAGGTCACAGAGTTATGCTGCCACTGCACAATGCTAGTGTGAAGATAAGCCTCAGCTGATACGTGCTTCTTAGCACAGTGCTACTGTATACAGCTGTCCACATGTCCTGGGGGTAGAGTCTCATCCCCAAATACAGCTTTTCCATTGATGGCAGTGTGGATTGAGAAAGCCTGTGTCACAACTGTGTTGTTGCATCTCTGTGGATAAAACCCAGATATTTCTGGAGCACCAGACCTGCCTCTTTGTGAAGCAGAACAAAGAGACAAAATAATTCTTTTTCCATCCTTGTTGTCTTCTCATCAGAATCCATTACATCGCTCATGATTTCTTTTCTTTCAGTAATCTAGCTATCTAACCCTAACCCCATCATCTCTCTGTTTAATGCATAAACTATGCATAAATTAAATGCTACATTTGTAGGGCAGCTTTTCTTAACTTCTACCTTAAATATGGGAAAAAGTAGTACTTCAAGATACATTTATATCTAATGCAAAAGTTTTTATTTTCTTTCCTAGTCATAGTAAACAGAACTATTCATGATAGTTGAGAGGTGCATGATGAAGTGATTTGTCAGTGTGTGTTTTTTGGCTGTGGGATTTATTGAATACTGATGCTGCACACAGCTGTGGACATGCTGATAATGCTTTTCTACACAACTACATAGAGACACTTGTAACCCCAACATAATAAAAAGGCAGATAAGAACAAGAAGGGAGGCTGAATACATCTACTCTGTCGCTGGTACTTAGGCTTCCCAGGAATGTGTTTAAAGATCATTTGAATGAGGTGTTGAGGGATATGGTTTAGAGGTGAACTTGTAAGGTAGAGTAGATGGTTGGACTCAACAATCCCAGGAGTCTTTTCCAATCAGAGTGATTCTGTGATTCTGTGACCTCTTAGCAGCCTTCCAGTACCAGAAAGGGGCCATAAGAAAACAGGGGAGGGATTTTCTTAAAAGGGCAGAGGATGAGAGGACAAGAGGTAATGGTTTTAACCTGAAACAGGAGAGATTTATTTTGGAGATTAGGAAGAAGTTATTTAGTGTGATAGTGGTGAGATACTGGAACAAGTTGCCCAGAGATCTTGTGACTGCTCCATTCCTGGAAGCATTCAAGGCCAGGCTGGATATGGCTCCTGGTACCCTGATCTAGTGAGAGATGCCCCTGCCTATGCAGGGGGATGGAACTCAATGATCTTTAAGGTTCCTTCCAAATCTAGCCTTTGTATGATTTCTATGATAATTTCTATGGCATAGAGAATTGTATGGCTAATTTTAATTCCTCAGCTCAGAAAAGAATGACCATCTAATCCATTATAGGAAATTCTGTGAAATAAAATTGTTACGTTTTCATAAGAATTTAAAATGATTATGCTAGTTCTTCAGCTAATGTAAGCCAAGGTAACTTGACACTGATTTTAAAGGAGCTACTTCAATGTCACTGGCCAGTCATCAGGCCAATTCTGTGCTGTTTGGTAAGGAAAGAAAACAGTAGAATTTAAATCTATCCTGGCTGTGACAAATGGCTGGAAATACTGCAGTAACAATGACTGGAGGAAAAACCAACAAAAGCAAAAGACAGACATGAGATACTCTTGTCCTATTTTCCACACATAGCACATCCTTTCCCATTAGAAAATTTGCAACTTTACAATTGTAGGCAGAAACCACTAGGTGCCAGCGTCACCCAGGCATCAGGGAAATCCTCTGCCAGTACCATTAAGAGCATGAAAGCCAATGCTACTAAACCCTTTAGCTGAAAATAAAGCTTCTGTGTCTTTTTTGGCTAAATAAGATTGCATTAGGGTTTTTGAGATTATTACTTTTTTAAAACCAAAGACATTACATTGATTTGCATAGACAGAAATCCCACCAAAGCAATCTAATTGCAGGACGCATTTCCATCAAAAACTGAGATAGGTACTCAAAAGCTGCTGTTCCCTGTAAGACCTTGTGTATTAAACCCAAGATCATAAGGCAGAGTCAAAGATTGCTTTTTTTTGAGGTACATGGGTCCCAAATACACGGGGTGAATAGCCATTGCCTGCTAAGATAGGCATTTTACAGGAAAAATCTTAGTTCAGGTCAAGTTTGAATTCACATTCAAAGCCATCCAAGACAGTTAGTTTCACCCACTGGAATACATCAGAGTTCATTTTGACTCATTTTCATCCTTATCATGGACCTCTGAAAGCTTTCCCTGCTGAAAGAAATGGAGATCTATTAAAGGAACTGGATCAGCAAGAGATAGCCTTGCCTGGGAGCTGTGAATGCACATCTGTGACAAACCTGCACACAGCTCATTTGCAAGAGATGAATTCACACATTTAACTTCAGACATTTACAGTATAAATGTTTACATCCATGCCAGTCATCCTGATGGTTTTGATGTGAAGACACAGTCATTTCCACAATTCATCTGGCCTATTTCAGAAACCACCTTAGCATGAGATAACCTGCAAAACAAGCTCAGATTGTTAGGTCAGACTGCGGTTTACGCTGAAGTCATCATAAGCTATGTCAGATCAAACTTATCAAGCTGATTTTGCAATGTTTAATTTTTAGTCAGAGCTCATGTTTTGCTTTTGTTCTTTTTACAGCCATTAGACTTTGAAACAAAAAAGGCATACACCTTTAAAGTTGAGGCTTCCAATCTCCATCTTGACCATCGATTTCACTCAGTGGGTCCATTCAAAGATACTGCCACTGTGAAGATAAATGTGCTAGACACGGACGAACCTCCGGTTTTCAGCAAGCCTATGTACACCATGGATGTTTATGAGGATACACCTGTGGGCACCATTATAGGTGCAGTGACAGCACAAGACCTTGATGTTGGCAGCAGCTCAGTTAGGTAAGATATATTTTCCTCCTTCAATAACTCTCAGACAACTCTGTAGGGCCACTTTTATGTCTCTATGTGTCCCCACTTTTCTACCCCCTGTTTCGAAAAGGTAAAGATAAAGTCCAGGTGATTCGGACCTGGTATTTGTATGTTGATATGGGGGGTCGGGAAGTGATAAGATGCTTGTATATTTTCCCAGACATCTTAAGCCGAAATCTAACTTCTGGTATTGTCCTCTCTGCAAGAGGAGGCAGAGTGCTGATTTCTGGTGTTCCCTTCCTTTGGACATGTTAGGATGTGTTAGGACATGTTAAGACAAAGAAAAGTCTCTTTAATTCTCACAATCTGGCGAAGAACAAATGCTTTAATAAATAATTGCTACATCAGGCTGTGGGGATGCGACTGCTAACCAACACGGATGTGTTCAGCAGACATCAGCACAACCCCTGACAGCAAAACCTTTCATTTACTGGAAGAGCTAATTTTCCTGAAATAAAAAGGAACAGAGGAGTAATTATACAAATGTAATATATTGATTTTGTTGATATGTTTCCATAGTTAGAAACTATAACGTGATCTAGACTCATCTACCAATAAGAAAATCTCTGTTCAGACACATTCTAAGACACAGGCAGTCATTGACACACTTCCAGTACCAATTTCTGCTGGACTTGTCTGGCTTCAGGAAATATTATTTCCAGACTTTCCTGGGACATGCTGCAGACATAATAGAAATCATCACTCCTTAAATATTAATGCTTATCGGATAGGACTATGACAGAAAATGCCACTGATGTTCTACCAAGTGCACATACCTTCATGCATATTTGACTACCCAGTTACTTTGGACATGTTAATCCATGTTTATTAACTATGTGCACTTGACTCAATAATCTTATTCTCAAAATATACAACAACCATGTTAGATGAACTGTTAACACGTAACAAAGGATCTTTGTCTCCTGTCAGTTCACTGCTAATTATTGCTTAAAACCATTAGTAGTGTTTGTTTTTCAAATACACTCTTTGTTCTTTTCTAATGTATTGATGTATTTGTTCATGAACCTGTGACACACTCCTTTTCTGACAGAAATCTTCACTAAGATTGAAGTGGGAACCCTTTTCCCTGGCGGTAGCCTATGAAAATAGCCCCACCAAAATTAATATTTGGTTGAAAACTCTGCTTTTGAAAATAGATTGGAAGGCTTTAATCATATTGTTGAGCTGTTTTTCACATGACAGCAGTGTCATTTGAACGCATAACTAGTCCTCAGTGACAGGTTTTTTATTTCACAACCCATTCTAGGACACTCAAGTGCTTTACTTACTGATCCCACATTTGCAACTACACATAAAAAACCCTAGTCTCATGATGGCTTCTCCATACATTGCACTCACTGTAGTAGTGAGTCTTTAGCTGTTTCAGAGTGCCCATGTCTACACTTTTTAATCCTGAAATCATTACTTGGGTGCCCAAATACCCACCTACAGTTACAAAATCTGGAATATTACAAAATATTTGGTTTTATTCTCATTGCTGTACTTGCTGACCCCTTGTTGAAGAACTGCCCACAAAACAGGAAGACACAGAGTAGCTACCCAAAACACAGATCTGTTCCAACCAGAAATTACCCAGTGCTCTAATGAACTGAAGGAAATCCCAGTTTTGGATGTCAGGCAGGACTATAATATCACACCACTTAACCTGAGAATTCCTAGAGCAAAGCAGGCTCATGTGAAAGGGAGCAGCACTACTCTCAGAAACTAAAGCCAAGTTATCAGATTAAGACTTGAGCTGTGTTACACAGGACAGAGCAGTAAAGGGGGACACAACAGCTAAGAGTGAAGACTGGATTTGGCTGTTAGAAAAGTAATATTGTTTTGGAGAGCACTGGAAATGTGCCCTTCACTTCAGGAAAAAGATTGAGAGGATGGAGTGGGTCCAGAGGAGCAACGAGGCTGGGGAAGGGACTGGAGGGAAAGGCTAACAAGGAGCTGAGGGTATTTAGCCTGGGGAAGAAGAGATTCAGGGGGTACCTTCTCCTTCTCTACAACTCCCTTAAGGGAGATTGTAGTCAGGTGGAGGTTGGGCTCTTCTTCCAGGCAACTAACTAGTAATGATAAGAGGGCAAGGCCTGAAGCTGCACTGGGGAGGGTTAGGTTGGATGTTAGGAAGCCATTCCTCACAGAAAAGGTGATCAGACACTGGAATGGACTGCCCAGGGCAGTGGTGGAGTCCCCATCCCTGGAGGTGCTTAAGAAAAAAACTAGATGTGGAACTCAGTGCCCTGCTGTGGCCAGTGTTGTTATGTTAGGTCCTGGGCTGGGCTGAATGAGCTCAGAGGTCTTTTCCAGCCACAATAATTCTGTGATTCTGTGGTAAGGTTTATATTATTCTTCTCTTTTGTCCTGTTACTGGAATCAAGATTTTAGAAAAGTCAAAGATTTTAAAATATTTTAAAATGCTTTGTGGAGCAATATTTATTAGAGATGTTGACATGAAAAGGTATGGGGTACTTTTTCAGTAAGAAACGGGAAATTAAGCACAAAATTAAAAGGGGCTGTAATTATTCAACACATGCAAGGGTGGCTGGCTTTTGAAGCTTGTTTGGAACATTCCCCAGTACCTCTGATGTTCAAAGTGTATTGTTCCAGTTACTTTGCTCTTCTTTCTAGAACTATAAAAACTGGTTTTCTATCCCAAAATTTTATATGAATCCCAAGAGTTATATTCAGCCAAGACAGTTGCCCTTTCCCCACAAGCCTCCTTAATTTCCAGTCTCATTTGTCTCAGTAAGCACACAGATACCAAAACCACAACAACATCCCCACCCACCTACCTTCCAGCAAAGCTGGAGACTATATAGAGCCACAAACTGCTACTTCCTCCTTGAGTTTTTTCTGTGCTTTCTTCTACGGCTCCTGGACTTAATCTTCACGACCTCATGCAATCAAACCATTCACTCCATCATCCTCTTCCTGCGAATTCCTTCCCATATGATGCACCTCTGCTACAAGGACAGGTTGAGGTTGCTGTGGTTGTTCAGCCTGGAGAAGACAAGGCTCTAGGGGGACCTGACAACGACCTTCCAGTTACCTGAAAGGTACTACAAGAAGGCTGAAGAGGGATTGTTTAGAAAAGTCTGTAGTGACAGGATGAGGGGCAATGGTTTTAGATTAGAGAAGGGCAGGTTGAAATAGACTGTTAGGAAGATTAAAGGGATTGAACACTGGAACAGGTTGCACAGAGAGGTAGTTGAGGCCCTATTTCTGGCAATAATCAATCAAGGTGAGGCTGGACAAGGCTCTGGGCAACCTGGTCTAGTTGAGGATCTCCATGCTCACTGCAGGGGATTTGGACAAATGACCTTTGGCAGTCCTTTCCAGTAGAAGTGATTCAATGATTCTACATGATCTCATGTGTTATGCCATTCTCTAGGTTTGAATGAGTCAGCTTCATCCTCGTTGGCTGGTGGTTTTAAGGGTCTGAAAAGAAAAGTGACTTCTCTTCAAACACAAGGCAGAAAAATCTTCCACTTCTACATACGAATTTCTTACAGTTTGACAATTACCAAAATTTTCAGATGTATAGATTTGTCTTTTCATGAAGAAATATGTGCATTTTGCTTTAAAAGAATCCTCCCAGTGTCCTGGGAGGGGTGGGCTCTAGGTGACACTATAAAAGAGGGCTTATGATCCAGCCTTGCCCTTTTCTTTTCTGGGGGCTTTGCACCAGGACAGCAAAACAGGGCTCTGTCTTCCCCACCTCTCCACTTCCGGGTGGTGGGGTGGGAGAGGGGTGTGGCAGCTTGCCATGGCCCCGCTGCCCTTCTGGAGATGGGGGGTGGACGGTGACTGCCATCCACCCAGGGCCCCTGGAGGAACAGGGCCTGGGTTCCTGTTGAAAGTTTCTCAGTATCATGCAGTGATAGGACGAGGGGCAATGGTTGTAAGCTGGAACATAGAAGGTTCCGCATCAACCTAAGAAGGAACTTCTTCACAGTGAGGGTGACGGAGCACTGGAACAGGCTGCCCAGGGTGGTTGTGGAGATATTCAAGACCCGCCTGGTTGAGTTCCTGTGTGACTTAGTCTAGGTGATCCTGCTGTTGTAGGATGATCTTTTGAGGTCCCTTCCAATCCGTTATGATTCTATGATTATATGATTCTGTGATTCCTCATGTTTCCAGGACAAGATGGCTGCAACGAGCAACTCAGTAGCACACATGTCTTTCCAAGCAAAGAAGTCAAGAAGAAGCAGGCAGAAACCTGAAACTAAAAGCTCCAAGCTCATGTTTCCACTTGCAGTGTTGTAAAAACTCAGATTGGAAATAGAAATTGATCTTGGAATTACAAGTTGAACATCACAAGTTGACACAGCAACTTTTCAATGCCTCAGGAGAGAAACCCATTGACATTTCAAACTAAGACTCACAGTCTCCATGGCTTCTCACTAGAAAGCAAGGCAGAAATTAATTGCAATATTTGCAGCATATGTTTATAATTACACTGTTTATAAATATTTCAATTGAACCAGCACAAACATTAATGTGTATAAGGAAATTATACTCATAGAAGAGTTGGGTCTTACTAATCAATCCCCTAACGTAAGAACTTCACACATCCATGGAAGGGGATGAAGTTTTGAGACTGAAAACACATTAGCCACAAAGAAACACTTGCTAAAAATATTATGCAGACTGATGACTCCCAAAGAGGTAATTATTTTACTATGTACAACTGTTAATGCAACAGTGCATCCAGGGAACAGATTCTTTTATCTTCTCAGGGAATTACCTTATACCTAATCAGTTTCTCAGCTGAGATTTTATTTTGTGGGAAAATTAAGGTATTGTAGTTTTTTGTACATTACAGATGGTGTTAAATGATTCAGACAGTGTCTACAGACAGGTAAAAACGATAAAAAAGCACCTAGAAATTTAAAATACAAAGACCCACGTACCAATCACAGCAGAGATTCCACTGAGGTTGATCTACTAAAAGATAATGCAAAATATTTCACTCAAAAAGCTCAGAGAAGTTGGCAATATTTGTTGACTTTGCTGGTTCTTAAAGTTCGCTCCAACTGAGAAAACATACAACAGCAAGGTTAATGACGCAGTTCAATGTACCATGGGAGGTCCACAGACTTGCACAGCTGCTCCACCAGGGAAGTGATCTGGGAGCTGAGGCCAGGGGCAAGGCAATAAAGCAGGTCTGCATTCAGTCAGTGAGATTCCCACACCAGGGACCAGGACTAGGAAGGGGCACACCAGAGTAGATCAGGTCAGGGCTGGGGATAACAGGCTGTGGGCACCCTCAGCGAGCCTCTGAGCTCTCTGGCCAGACTGCTGACACGGCTGAAATGATACTACCAAAAGGCAAAGAATAATAAAAAATGCTTGTTAAAAAAAAAAAAAACCCTTCTTAGCCTCTGTAAAAGGCATAATTTCTTCACTTTGATGTTTTTTTGAAATTAGAGTTCTTCCAGAAATTTCACTAAGACACAACAGCATATTTATTAGGGTTCAATTCAAATGACTACTTAAAAGCCAATAATAACCTTTCCTAAATTTGAAAATTCAATACTTTAAGGTTGCTTTTATTTTCTGAGTTCTTCAGTTCTTCCTGTTCCAAGAGCAGTGGAGAAAAGAGCGTGTATAAAGTCTCCAGAGTAAAAGAAAGCAGGTCCTTCTATATTTGCCATTCAACTTCAGGACTCCTCAGAGAAGATCTGAGAAAGTCTTCAGATTTTTCAACACCTGCCTGAAATGAAGCAAACATTTCAGACTTTGAAGTTTGCTCTTTACTTTATCAAACTGGAGTCTAATTTATGTTTCCTACTAATATACTATATCTCAGAGGACTTGTAGAAAGTGAAATTAAGGGCTGAATGTGGTTATGAAAGTGTTTCTCCTCCAAACATGCCCTTAACAGAGTTTGCTGGGTTCATCAGGAGGCTCCACAACGACTTGTTTGTTTGAGTAAGACAGTAAGCTCTTTCTACACAGGTATCCAATTCCATGCCATCAGAGAAGTCCCAACATGCCAAACCACATGTATAAAGTGCAGTCAGTTAACAGCAGCTCAGCCTCTGCACTTGCCGTTGCTCTTAGCAAGTTGAAAATTAAAGATGTACTCATCCCAGACAACATCTTCATCAATGACCTGTATGAGAAGATAGTGTGTACCCTCAACAAGTCTGCAGATGACACAAAGCCATGAGGATTGCTTGATTCACTGTAAGGCTGTGCTGCCATTCAGAGAGATCTGAACAGACTGGAGAGGTGAGCCAGGGGGAACATAATGAAAATCAACAAGGTTAAGTGTAGAGTCCTGAGCCTGGGAAGGAATAACACCAGGAGTCAGTACAGATTAGAGATTGTCCTGTTGCAAAGGAGCAATGTGTCTGAGTTGGAGGACAGGAGGTTCCACCTAAATGGCAGGAAAAACTTTTTTACTTGAGGGTGACAGCACTGGAATAGGCTGCCCTGAAACGTTGTCCCAGAGTCTCCTTCTCTGGAGACATTCAAAACCTGCCTGGACGCAACCCTATGGGGCTTGCTCTAAGTGATCCTGCTTTTGGCAGGGGGGATTGGAGTAAATGATCTCTGGAGGTCCCTTACAACCCTTACCACTCTATGGTTCTATGATCGCATCTATAATATTTTTGCTGTTAAGACTCACTATGTGTAACTTATGAGACAGGTGAACCTAAATGAACCTTAAAGCTCATTTTCTTCCTAGAAGACTTGGTCCACCAAATGATCTGATGGACCAAGAGCTGGGGGAGAAACTGAAAGAGGGCTTCAATAATTGCTTAGACTCACAAACATCCACATAAGCCAAACACCACTGGGAAGTATCAAAACGTGATATTGCCATGAACTGCTGGTACAGACAGGGACTACCACTATCCATCCTCACTGATACACAACACCAGAGAGTAGACAAGCAGAGAATAGGTCATTGGTCAAGCTTTGCTGTCCTCTCCTGCTCTGTTAAACCAAGGAATTGAGGGACATGAGCTTCACTGTAGAATTGCCAAGCATTTAAGGTACTGTTTCTCCTATTAGCCTGTTACTCAGTTGTTGTTTAAATAAGCTTATGATATCCTCTTGAATTTTTCTTTCACGGTCTTCCTTCTGCTGCCTGTGATAGGGTTATTTTTCTTGTTCCATTTTCCATCTTCTTGCGAGCTAAAACCTACTTATACTTCCCACATCAACATATAAATAGGTACTTCTAATCCTCTTTATGACTGTAAAGAAACATCTAAATATACCCTAACTGAAATCAAATTCTCAAAGCTAATGTTGATTAAATATTGACCCAAGGATTTGTACATTAAAGCACCTATCCAGACTTAGTGAAATCAATGGCATTAGGCCAGAATTTTGGTGCTGCAGGATGTCCAGGGTATCAATGTGTATATCTGGCCATCATCAAAAGTGGGGTCTGCAGGGGTGGATGAGATTGAGGGGATTGGTGCATCTCCACATTCTGCTTCAGATACTAAAAAAAATCTTTCTGTGGCTTTTTGCCAGAGCAGCATTTCCCACGTTTCATAAGAAACACAAAGGGTGGAGACTGAATGGCTTTAAGGACTCTCTAACAAAAGAAAGCAAAGACCAGAACTTTAGAGTATGCCCATTCAGGCACTGAAGTAAAAAGCATTCTGACAAAGGGTCGAGTAATGGGACCTGGTCCATAAAAGCTGGGGGTGTTTTTTTTGTACAAATAATTAAAGTAATGGAGAAAAAAATATCATTTGGAATAAACCTTTTACATGTGATCTCTTCTAGAATTCAAATTACATTTTGAGGAAAGGAAACTTGTCTCTTACTCCAAAGATATTGCCAATAAAGCTAAGTCCAATCTTTTGCATGAAAAATCAGGAAAAAATACAGAATCTGACATTGTGCAAAGGATATTCTCCCAGGTAGACAGAAATTGACAAAATTTTGTCTTAGAATAAAAAAATTAAAGAAATAAGTGGAAACTTTCAAGTGTTACAACACTTCAGCTTGGTTTCTAATTAGTACCTTTTGCAGCCATTTGTAAATTACCCAAGTGACAGCCATGTGAGAATCAAGAATGAGTAAGGTTCATTTGATCTCGTCAGTGACTCCCACTTGGATTAAAGATGCAATTTTTCAGTCCTGTATCTCCTGACAAGGCAGTACACTTCCCTGTCTTGTGGTTGTTCTATATTTATTCCACATTTTCCTCATGGTTGGCTCGAGGCTTCCAGCACTCTGACACAATTGCAGAGTGTTCGGTGTAAAACTGTAGGAGCTTTCCTCTTGCGACCGTCTCCCCAGATATCTAGTCAGAAGTCCAGGCCCATCATTTTCCATTTTTCCCAGGAACAACTGCAACTTGCAGACATTGGCTGCAAACAACTCTAGAGCTGGAAGAATGCAGGCAAATTCTTGTTCTCCCACAAGCACAGGCACAGGCAGAGGCAGGAAAAAGATCAGAGGAAGCAAAACACGAGCTTCGTTCTCTGTCACTAATACTGTCCAATATCTTTTCCTGTCTTTCCAACTGCAATTAAAATCTAAAGACCCTTTAAGAAATAAAACTAGTTTTTACATGCACACTGATGTTTGTTCCTACAAGAAAAGACCTAAACCCCTACTTGTTTTAGAAAAGGCTAAAATTCTCCCACTCAGTCTTAGCAGTTGGCAGCTCTGACCATGAGCCTGTAAAGTTTTATGTTGTAGAGATGTACAACTGTATCATGTTCTGTACTGGATAAAAATCTTGTGACTGCCAGAGTGGCTGGAATGAAGTGGAAATGATACCATATAGAAATTATTGAAACTTGTACAAAACAGGTCATCAAAACCAGTTACCAACACAAGCCAGGGAGCAGACAAGGTTGTATATAAATATTTGGAAGAAACATCCAAACTTCATGCAGCACAGTCTGAAAAAAAATAGTCAAGAGCAAAATACTTCAGAGCATTAGCAAGAGACCTGTAACTAGTTAAGGCAATACTATAGCGTTTCTTCCACCTGGCAGGCAAGTGGGAACACATAGTTCTCTGCTTTCCCTAAACCATTTGCTTTGGGAGTGATCTCCATTTGTGAGAGTCAGGTGAGGTTTTCTATGTCCAGCTCCCACTGCACAAAACCACAACTCTGTCTCTCCAGCCTTCTGGTCTGCAGAATACACCCTGCCACCAGCCACACTGTAGTCGCTGCAAGTGAAGCTGCATGCCTGGTTTCATATTCAGAAGTATCAGAAAGACGGGACAGAGTCTCCAAATTACAATAGGCAATTATATCCTTTAGCAACCAAATCGTCAGGTGAGATTAAAGTTCTGTCTTGTCCGGGCTTATTAGTTCCTAATTTATTCATGAACCTGTGGGGCGCTGTTCCACGTCAGTCAGCTTTCCTTTGAAACTTACCAGCTCCTGCACGAAAACTTTTCAGCAGGCCATTTCGAAAGGACTGCAAGCACATGTGCGTCATCAATTTCTTCAGTATTCTAGATGCTCAGCAAAGCCTGAAAGGCAGATCTTATTTTCGGTACAGCACGATACTTAAGTTACTAACTATGGCAGTTTTCAGTACATGCTTCCTACCATCATTACCCTGACAGCTGGTCTTCCACAGTCAACACACACGGACCAGTGCTGAGCATTCTGGAAAAAACAAGAAAAAGAAAATCATATCTGCAAGTACTATAAGGTTCTTTTTTAAATATTTTGGGACCCTCTGACACCAGTCTGGCATCCTACCTAGCTCTGGGTTGACTGGTTGCTCATATGAATGTTACAGAACAATTGTTGGTTACCCCACACCTGTTGGAATGAATTTCTCCTGCATAACATACTGTGCTCTGCCTGCAGAAACATAAATTGCACCGTACCTATTTACCAAAACTAATCTCTTTTCATCGTTTGCACATATAGTACAAGGACAAAGATACTCCACAACCTTTGTGGGTACGGACACACAATCATGAGCAACTATTATTTTTTTGTGATGAATGTGCAGAGGTGAGCTTTGTGCTGAGACACACCAGAAGCCTGAGGCATGAGGCTGTGGTTAGGTGCTCTTCAGGCAGAAAGTTTCCTTTGGCACAGGGCTAGGAAGAGTCGAAGGAAATCCCCAGTTCCAAAGCCAGCATGGATGTAAACTTCAAGGTACCCACTTTCAAGTCTGAACTCAGAAGGTGCTCTGGGACAGACAGACAGGTGCTTTCTGTCTGTCTTTGTGGAGACTTATAAATCGCTGGAAATGCCTAAGTGAAGTAAAAGAGCAAACTTCCGATCAGTTCAGTCAGCCTTGGATTTTTATTCTTAAATATTTAATCAGAAACAATACCAGGAAAGCTTTTGAGCCAAAGATAGATCCAGTGTTAGCTGGAGACAGAGAAAAAGAATGAGACTGATCAATACCTCTTACAGTTGCTTCAAATTTTCTAACAATAGTAACTCTTTTTGTGCTTCTTTTATGAAAGAAAGGATGGAAACCAAAAATCATTGATTTTATAATGTACTTGGTTTTCCAAAGTCCTTCCCACACAAAGCCTCCACAGACAGCTAGCCATGAAGTAATGTGATATGTTGTTTTAGGTAATGGCAAGGCAGCTCTCTCAGGGAAGTGATCCTGTATATCACTCAGAAAGGCTCTAGGCACATGGAAGCATCACTGGAGTTAGGGAAATGCACAAAATCTGTACCAGGTTACACTGAGATAGATCGTCAATAGATCCTGATCAAAGACAAGTTAATCCTACCACTGACCCTAAAAGTACCATTGTGTACAAAATCAATAGTTTTGGGAAAGTCTATTGGAACAACATCAGCAAATTTGTTCATGAGAATGGACAACATTTTTTAATTAATCACAAATGCTTATTTCAGTTTTCAGAAACTGTTTAGGTTTTGATAATTGATGGGAGGGGAAGTGTTTACAAAATCCCAAAATACAGATTTCAAGTTTGGTTGGAAAAAAAGGTGAATTATATATTCCATTCACAAATTTTTTTTTATTATTTGTGTCATCAAGAGTATAAAGTATTTCTGTTTAAGTCCAAACTGACTATTTTCACTTCTACAATTTAAAATACTAAATAAATTAGTCACTCAGTAGCATTCTTAATTTTATTCTGCCTATTCATTTATTCTGGTGAAAATACACATTCAGATAGACTACATTTAAGGAAAAGTGTTTTATGGCCCTTCCTGACTTCCTGCGTCTCCAAAGAATTGTGCCAGTTACTGAATACCTCCCAGCAGCAAGTGAGGACCTGAGGTACACTGAATAAACATGCAGCTTGTTTCCTTCAGAAATTGTTTCATTTCAGTGTGACAATTTTTGGTAATAAAACTTGTGCAAAGTTACTTCTCAGAGTTTCAGCATGGGAGGGAAAACACCACGGTACTGCTAAAAGGCAGACTCAGAACTCAAATTTAGCCGCAATTACAGGTTTTCAAGAAGTACTTGAAAGCTTTTATGTCACAGCACTTCATTAATCTGTTGAAAATAGAGATGGCCTCTGTTTTCTGGAAGAAAAAAATTACCTAGATATGACAGCTCTATAATATAAAGTTATTCTCCTCTTGCTGCTAAAACACTTGATTTACTTTAGCAACAGTGAAGGACTGTGCAAATTCTTCCGTAAACTGCACATTTTACTTCTGGTTAAAAACACTTGTTTGGATTCACAGTAAAAATTACTCAAAGTCTGAAGTCAAATACATGAACAAGAATTTGACATGCTTAGTCAGCAGTAACCTTACTTGTTGAAAGAAATTGATGTCCACAGTAACATATATAATATTTTATAGTATTTTTACAATTTGTTATAATATAGTATTTTCTAATATTGTATAATTTGTATATATAATATTTTATAAAAAGTATAGGAAGATTGATGTAATCTAATACATTTTTATAACATACTCTTAAGTTTAAAAAAAAAAATCTACATTTCTACTCCTGGTAATTTACATTTTGATATAAAACCTTTTATTGCCTTCCTGTAAGATCTGTGCTAAGAGGTGAGGTAATTTTCATGTAAGACAACATGTATTACTGAATAGAATCCATGGTTTAGATTGGAAACATTTGTATGGCAGTGAAGCTTATATTCCATGTTTGGAAAAAATGTAAGATTTATTAGCAGGAATGGACTACTGTGACAGTTTGGGGTAGTCTGGGAATGCGATTGTTCAGAGAACGCGTCTGTAGTTACAAAGAACAGTGCATAGTACAACACTATAACAAACATGCAAAGGCTGAAATACCAAATTTGTGCTCTAGTGAATGAAACTAAGAAAATGTCTACATGGAAAGAGAAAAGCCTGAGAAATTTCCAAGCAGAGGGCTAGACAGGAGGAAGATGACAAGGAAGCTAAAGAAAGTGGGTGGGGGTTTTGAGTCTTAGCAAAAGGAAAAGGAATGTGTATCTGCCGGTTGACAGAGTCCACTGCACGTTCTCCAGGGCATCTTCAAACAGGTCATAAATTTTTTTCTGGTTCCTTTAGTTCTTTACCAAAGATTGGGAAACAGGAGGTAGTCACACGAACCAGTAATAACACAGGCTAAAAGAATCATTTCCTGAGAAATCAAATTATTCAGTCCCAAAAAATCATCTCTGGTGGGCAAGGAGCATTTTCCAAAAGCTGCTCCTCTGTTAGAGGCTTGGTCTTGTTGCTGTTCACTTGCAGCCTTTAGGTACCAGCACCCAATTGAATCCCAAAGGAGGAGGTGGTGGGACTGCTCTCTTTGCCTGCTTAATTGTGTTTGACCAGCAAATTTGCAAACAAGAAGTGCTGCATGACTGATAATTATGAGGAGGTTTGTACTAGTTGTAGTCAAAGCATTTCAGCATCTTTCAAACTCCAGAAGCTGATAAATAATTCAAATGAAGATCCAGTTGGGCATTGCCAGCGTGACAGCAGCCAGTATGTGCACGTTTAATGGGCACAAGAGGAAACAAGAGTTCACAGGGAGTTGTCTGCCCACTGGATGATTATGGTTTGAGGTAACCTTTCCACAAAACCACAGCAGAGCCAATAGAAGAACAGCAGTGGAAGCAAGCCGCCCTATTTGGTCAGTGACTCTGCCACAACATGCAGTGAAGTTACACAAAAATGTAGGGACATCTGAGCCCACCTAAAGCTGAGCAGTGGGTATGTTTCAAGTATTCATGTCGCAGTCCTTAGGAGACACTTCATCAAATTCTTTTAACCTTTAGCCCTAAGGCTGTGCTTTGTGCCTGACCAAGGAAACATCAAGAGATGATATAGTACCTAGAGTCCCCCAGTGCTTATCGTTTATGGAGATGTCCACTCTGTAAGGAGCTCCAAAACCAGCCAGGAATCCCAGCTGAGGTACAAGGTTGTGTAAACAGCCCTAAGGTAATACTTTAAACTGTGCACTCAGGGCTGATAACGCATGGCTGCACACTAACGCCTCATTGTTAAAAAGCCAGTGCTGCTGTGCCAGACATCATGGTCACAACAGAAACCCCAACAATACATTCCCTGCTGACGCTTCCATTGCTCCATGGAGCTTTACATATGCTTTTGAAATTACTTGGTTACTTCAGTGCATTCACCCGCTCTAAAAAAACACAATGCACTTTATGCGCAGCCTGCTAAAGCAATTTTGCCAGCTCAACCCCTTTCAAAAAGCAAAAGGCCATCTCACTGGATGTTTGCCCACCTGCCCAAGTGCGCAAGAATTCCCGCCCTGCTTTGTGAACTGGTGACTGTGCTGGCACCCTGTGCAGCTTTTGAGCCAAGATGAAGGAGGGTGGCATTCTACAGTAAACATCCCTTTTCCTACTGTTACCACGGACTGAATTACTGAGTGCAATCTCAGTAGCAGATTTCAAAATAACCTCAAGTAAAAGCTTTCTGTCACTGCTGTGATCATGTTAGGGAGCAAAATTGCAAACAATATTAAGAGTGCGCCCTAACTGACCAAACCAAATGGGGTTATGCTACTGGCACATGCCTTATGCAATATGCCACAATTGTTACGAAATTTTTGAAGGTCCCCTACAAAATGGCATAAAAATAAGGGGAAGAAAGAACTTCAGGAGTGCAAGAGTTTGCCTGCTCCCAGGGGTGTTTATTTCATAAAAGGTGTATCTTGGATAGGTCTGCAAACATCATATTAAATGCCTTTTATGATGGTAGGTCTCCCCATTGTGTGCCAATTTAGAAAACCACACACCTTTGAAGGCTTTTTTCAAGCATGTTCTCAGCACTTCTCCTGTTTCATTTTATTTTCTCCAGCTTCATTAGTAGGATTTTATTTTATTTCATCAGGACTTCTGCAATGTGTTTTAATACTCATCTCTCCCAAAGACTATATGCAGACTACCAGATCAATATCATTTGCAAATTAAAGTCTACAATACCTAGAAACATACTGAAGAAAACCGTTTTAGCCAGAGTTTCCCAGCGTAACTACATTGTAGCCTCCCACAAGAAGAGATAAACAACGGTTCCAAGCAAGCAGCAACTGCATTTGCAAGAATAGGACATGAGATTCAAGCTATTACTGCAATTAGCTACTAACAACTTTATAAGGTTATTTCAGTGTATTTCAGGTACTTTCAGCTTTCCAGCTACTTTCACTAAGAGAATTAATGATTGTAAAAGATAACTGCTGTTTTGTTTCATTATCGCGCTGCAGAATGTGTAGGTCTAGTGTTGCTGAGAGTGTCGCAAACACAATTTCAATCGCAGGAAGCGTTGGTGTTGATAATGCAGCGGATGAGATTCACGCCAAAGAAAAGGCACAGAGCTGTTCTAACTGCTCAGAGTGTGTACCCAGGAAACCAAGATTTTTAAACTCAAGGGATAAATTACTTGCAAAAATCTAAAACAATATTCTTGCTCAGTCCAGACAGCTCTTTCAGGTTTAAGCTGTTTTGCTTCACCAGAGGAAGCAGTGTTTTGGCTCAAGTCAAACAAGTACTCCAGCAAAACAATCCAAAAAGACCAAGGGCTTCTCCTGCTCTGACCTCAGCCACTGGAAGTCATCCTCCTTCTGTTACTGCTGCAGTCCTTGTAAACCAGGTGTCTCATTTCCAGATTCTAAGTTCACAGGAACTGAACGTGTTTGCACTTATGCTCATCAATGCAAGACATCTCAATGTACATGGGCTGGTCTTTTCAGAAGGAGGAAGTCTCCTTTCAAGTTCACAATGGGCACATTATGAAAATGGTAGACATACTTTAAATTCTATCATTCTTGCCATCTCTGTGCCATAGCTTCAAGGCATAAAAATTCCTTCCTCTTCAGGTTCTCAGAACACACCTGCTTGGATAAACTTCAGTTTCTCTGAGAAAAAAATGTGCTCACAGAAACATTTTCCTTTGACTTGGACTCCGCCTTTTCCCTGAGGCCAGCTTGCAAGGCCATATCCTTCTCAGCTGTTCAAGGAACGCCCAGGAATCATAACTGCCAAAAAATGATTTATTTGGGCTGATGGAGGTCTCTAGTGGAAAATCAGCAGAAACACAAGTTCATCTCCAATCTCCAAGATAAAATCTGCTTGACTGGGAAAAAAAAAAATCGCACTTCCCACTTACAAAGCAAATGAGGACAGGCAGCAGAAACTTTTTGCTAAACAATTTGTGACACACATAAAAAAATGTCAGTGAATCTTTTGTGGACACTGGAGTTGAGGTGCAGTTGGGAAGCAGGAACACTCATTGGCGTTTAGAAATAAATATGTCTTTGAAAAAAAGCCAAGAATGTCTGGTCTTGTTCAAAATGCAGTAACTTGTGATCAGTGGTTCAATATTACTTACCTCTGTTAATAATTACCCTAGCTGGTAAGGATAAAATTCTAAAAATCCCCACATTACGCTCATGAGAAATATTATGCAATGGTATAAATTATTTTCTTAATGGCTCAATTATTATTAGAAGCAGCATGCACACAAAAAGATAACTACCCAGTTGTGTAGACAAACTCACCAACAGACTACAGCTAAGAGTTATAATCCCATTTGGGAGTCATTCTGGCAGCATCTGCACGTGCATGCCCTACCTGCAGGTCCTGGTAGATATCATCACATCGATACGGAGGGCCAGCCTGGTGTCACTGTGTGTTGAACAAGCCAATGTGGACACATTAGGTTCTTATGCAAGTTGGGGTGTTTTACTCGTTCTATGTGACTAGAATTAATGGGATAATATAGAGCAATGGGAATGGACAAGAGAGACTCCATCACCTGCTGTGAACCGTTTTTTGACAAGTGCCTTCCTTCTGCTAAGTTTCATCCAGTCACATAGGCTTTTGCCAGTATCAGAAAGTCACATTGTGTAGAAGTATTAGTTTCCATGCTCACCTGATCTTAAATTTCACATGGGTGTGAAACATTTGATAGAATCAAGAAAGTAATTCACAAAGAACAATTTGTCCCTCCCTAAACATCCAAGAGGGCAAATGTTCCTCATTATTCAAACAGAGAGGTACATTATTTTTAATTGTTTTACGTCAGTTTTCAAGAACTAACTGTAACTCAAAAGTTGTTTGCTGTTGCTCTGCAGGGACTGATCTCTTAAATCACGTGTTTTAGTTTCATATTCCAGTCAGAGATGTAAGTAAAAATAATTCAAAATGGAAGGATTGTGTTTATTTATTTAGTAAACACAATAAACACAATGATACTTCCTTTTCTCCGTTTTCCTAGGTACCCCTGTGAAGCCCTGCTCTCCAGCGTGTCACAGTCTTCCCCAGCTAGGTATCACGAGCAGATGCCCTGAGGGTGTGCTGCTTCACATCACCTCAGACATCTGCAGCCCCCTGGGAGGATGATGCTATGCAGCATCAGCTCCAGTAGGAAAAGCCTTCAATCAGCCATGGGTTGAACTTCAGCCCTCCTGGACTTAGAAGTACATAATTTCCTGCTTCTTCAGTAAGGACTTACACAAAACAGTCAGGGCACCTGACCATTCTTGCATATGCATGAGAAAGAGATGCAAGCACTGCTCAGGCACATTTATTCAAACTCTGGCTAGATTTTCCATTATTCCCATCACTTCAAATAAAAGGTCATTGCAAAGCCATTAAAACTCCATAAAACAATTTAACACCACCAGTTACATATGCATTTACAAGACATTTGCAAATTAACATTTTACTCAAAGATTCCCTTCAGGACAGAGGTTTTGATAAAATTTCCTTGAGTCATGAGGAAATTTAGTCGCTCAGATTTCAGTGGGCCCTAGACACCCTCTTTGCAGAGATAATCTGTTGTTTTGTCTGGCCATATATTACCCTACAGGCTTTGCTCAAGATATGATGACTTTTTATATAAAATCACTCCTTTGTAAAATGCAGCATGTAAAAGTTCTCTTCTGTGCAGTTCATTTTGATTATGAGCATAGATTGGTACAATGCCTTGTTTGTCAATCTGCTGAACCTCCTTTTATTTAGCAACAGAAAACTGCCAATCCCCATTAAAAGGGGAAAAAAAAGAGTAGTGAAGCTACAACTTGGAGTTACCAAGCACCTATGTTGAGAAAGCAAGTATGTCTTCAGAGTAAGAGCACCACAACTAGGACTTGCCTTTAGATCTTCACTTGTAAGAAAACCAGACATTGAGAAAGACTTTTCATCACTTTTCACCAATGAATTATTTCTTTCTCCCAAACTGAAGTAGCTAGAGAACACTTGCAGTGTGGGAAAAAGTGTGTCTTTAATGGGCTTTGGTTTCTCAAATATAAAAACATCAGAAAATCAGAAAATTCAGTGTTTATCTGAGGTTTAAAAAAAAAAAAAAGCCCTGAAATGCATCTGCCCTCGGCTGGGAGAAGCAAAAGGAGAAATGCATTGACCCTAGCTTACCCACCGACCCCCACTGACTTTTCTTTCTCAGTGCTGTCACCTTTGCAGAGCACTGCTCTTGAAGAAATGCCAATTAAAAAGATTCTTAGAGCCATCGCTCATGCTGCCAGCTCACGTTGTACCATTGGGAGAGGTGATTGCTTCCAGAGGCTTACCAGCACACAGCCCAGCACTGCTACCTACCTCCAGTCTTCTGCCAGGGGTTTGCATGAGGGAAAACAAGCCTGGCAGTAATGTCTGCTGCTCAGGCTGCCCCACCTGATTTTCCTGGCCATTGTGTGAGTTAAGGGAGTGGTATGTGAGCTGTGCTGCAGGCCACCAGTAATGTATAATAATATAGGGCAGAAAAGTAGTAATGACCCATCAGCAGTGGAGACCCCTTCTAAGGACATGGCTCCTCAAAACCATCTGGTCAGTCCCAAAGACTCACCACCGAAAATGCTCACTACCTGCTGCTCGGGTGTCTTGAGTGCATAAAACCCACTTCCCTTTGGCAGTGTCAGGCTGAATACGGACATATTATGTAGATGGACATACATTTTCTGTTTTATATATAGGTTTATTTTTGTCCTTTGCCATAGTAAAATCTATGTGGTATTTCCACTCTCATCTGCTACTTGTCATTAAGCAGACTTTGTCCCATCTGCTAAATCCCTTTACTCTGAAGACACGAGTGCTGCTTTGCATACTAGTGGAGGAGAATGAAGGGTTGCGCAGAAAACTCTCCTGTTGCTAGGGCTTTGGGAGCAATCAACCAGGCAGACCCAGGTGTGTGGCAGAGTGTCTCCATAAGAGCTGAATATCTACCCTAGACTGACTTTAGCTGTGCTGATAAACATCAGGTGAAAATGTTTGCGCAGGAGCTAAGAAACAAAGGAATGTGTTGTGCAGCACATGTTGTAATTTTGAGCTTCACACAGCAGCAGGAGGGAGAAACATCTGGCAATAGTAAATGCCCCGCAGACAGCGAGATCATACATTAATGGTCCATGGGAACAATTCAAGGCTGCTTTCAGTGTATGCTAAAAACCTGCTAAATGGCAAGTTGTTTCTTTTTGCTAATCTGATGTAACAAGCTGCTTTGCTGAAAAAGAAAAAACAAAATTAAACACACCATGACAACCAGTTGCAGGACATGTATTTTAATTCCCTGAAGCCAAACTGCAGTGAGAACGAGAACGGGCGGTGGCAGGGACATGGTTGGAGGGGTCCTTGGGGCACAGCCTGGCGAGGACCCATCTGCTCCCGTGGGATGTTTCACACAGTGTAAACTGGTTTGTGCACTCTGCAGAGAAACCCAGCTTCAGGCCAAGCTGTCTTGGGAAATAGGTCAGCACATTTCCACTGAAGTCAGATGACTTTCTCTCCCTGCAATCATTGCCAGCATTTTGTGACCTGTACCATTGAGGTTACCCCAGGACTGCACTGCACGACACTGCGCCTCTCAAAGTTTGTGTTCCTGTGCTCGTTTGGTCTCTGACTCACATGCAGGTAGTATGTGGTGGTGTATGTGCATGTGTTGTTAGACAGGCCATAAGATCCTAAGAAACTTGAGATTTTGCTATGATTAAAGTTACATGGAAATCATTAATATGAGAGACAACGCATTAAAAGTCTTCTCTCTGCCACACTTCCTGTTCTTTAAAGTCTTATCTGGACATAGGTGGACACCTGGACATAAGATTCTTCTGTGCAATGTCTCCATGTGTTGTAATGATGAAGATCCTTTATGCACGCTCGAGCTTTTCCCAGGTTTCCAGGGAGGCAAGTGTGGTGGCGTCATCAGTGCGTTGATACTGGGGGCAAAGATGTCAGGCAGACTTTGTAAGGACATCTGAGGTTTTACTGGGAACACTGCAGGGTGAAGAACCTTGGGAGTGAGCTTTATACAAAAATACTATAAATGCGAGGCATAGGCAGAGAAGAAATTTTTCAGTGAAATGTTTCTGCTAGGTTTACTCATATTTCAAACCAAGTAAATTAGTTTTCCTAAACAAGTGGTGTCATATGGAGCAAGACAAAATGTAATTTAGTCAGCAATAATTATTGGATGTTATAGCAGAAAACATTAGTAGCAGTAATCAAAATTAAACAGGTTTTTGACTTTCTGCAAAATATGAACGGTTCCTGTTGCACTTTACTATCAAAAATTAATATCTCACTACAAGAAAATAAAGGAAGGGTGGGCCTGAAGAACAGGAACAACTCCATGAGAGCTAATGAGCTGCGGGACTGTCTCTCCAGGAAATCTGTGGAAGCTTCTTCCTTTTAAATTTTAAACAGTTTTTGCCAGTGTCCCAGAGGAAATCTTCTTACCCACCCTTTGCCATAATTTAAACAATGCTTAGCAGGTTTACTTAACCCTTGAATAGTCTTTTTTCTGAGGGTAAAAAAATCAATGGATGTAAAGGAGGAGCTGTGTACGCAGAAATCGGTTTAAATTTCAATTTTCTTTAATGCATTTGACCTAATTTTATTAATTTAATGATTTATGTGAAAAAGGAAAGATAACAAGATGTGTAAATATATTCTAATATCACACTCACGTGTTTTGCTCTCTGTCCGTTCTTCATATACAGGCAAACAAAATGAGTGTGGTAAATTACAACCTAAAGCCCGAGTGTGGCACTTTATTCATACTTCTGTTAAGCTCTTCTTGGACAATCAATCAGTGTGACTACCTTTCAGTGTTCTTTTTACCACAGATGTAGAAGAAGTGGAACTGAGGATGGCATTCCTTTAAGTTTTGCTCTGTTGTTTTCGTAGCAAGGTAAGTGCTATGACAGAATTCATTAGCCTGATTACTTGAAGGGAAAACGTGAGGCAAACCTGCACTGCAGTTCAGGGCCAGTGCAAATCACAACTTTATTTGCAAGAGCTCTGCTCTGCGTCTTTGCATGGCTCTTCTCACTAGCCAGCACATCTTTATGGAAGGGGTGCTGGTATCTGCTTGGCTGAACAGCATTGACTCTGAAAGTCACTGTATTGTTCTCCTTGTCCACTGTCCTCTGCCTGCTGTCCTCATGGTGGCCTTCCTCAGAAACACCAACAATGAGGGTGAGACCATTTAATAGTACCTTCTGCCACATTAGCTTGAAGAAATTCTCCTTTCAATTGCAGTTGGCAGCATGAACTTCACTCTTGCAGTAAGGGGATAAGGAATGGACTGTTTGTGGGGCAGAGGAGGAGAAGATTCTTCCTCAGGACAGGGGTGAGGGCAGGGCAGCAGCAAGGGGTTGCAGACCCTTGAGCCAAATGAGTGGGACAAACATGTCACAAGGAGAGAAGAAAGGTGTCCCTCACAGAGTTGGTACCATGCACAGCAGGGCAGTGCTCACCCCAAGGTGTTGGGGCGAATACCAATTTCAACTTGTGAATTATTCCAGTGTCAATGGAAAAAGCAAGAAAGTCCAAAATTAATGAACCTGAGCAATTCCTTATGTATCTTACGTTGTGCTGGGATTCAAAGAGCCCCCTGATGACTCTTGATGTGTCTTGAGCTGTAATCAAATACCCACACCATTATTTTTTCTGTTTCAAGTGGAGTTTTGCTTTACTGATCAGATTATTTAATATGATCACATTCCTGCATGGGATCCAGAACCAACAGCATGAAAAGAAAGCCCCTGTCTGACAGTCTGAAGAAAACACAGCAACTGGACATGAACAAATCCCAACACACACACACTTCAATGGGAGGCTGAAGGGCAAGTTTGCAGTAAACAGATTTTTAATGTAGTCTTCCCTGCTTCTCTTTGTAAGCTGTTTGTTTGTTTTTAAATACAAGCATGTTTGGTAGTTGCATCATTAACTTAGCCAACTGGCAGATGCACATTTGGTCTGACTGTGGCACACAGCAAGTGCTTCAATGCTGCCTGAGAGCCAGGCAGAAGGTCTCAGCACTGCCTAAACTACAGCTGACAGCATCAGTAGTCATGCAGATTTTTTAAAATGTCATGAAGGAACATGGTAGTAGTGGCTGTTGTTTGTGTAAAAGGGGGAAAAATATTTAAGATCTTTTTGAAGTAATTGAAGAGCCTTTTCCCTTTTTGTTCTAGATCATAGAACAAAGCTACACCTGTGTTCCACTGACAGCATCCGTTTGCACTCATTTAAGGTAAATGGGATCATTTTGAACAGAATTAAGAAGGCTGTATATTGGGGTTGTCCAAGGACATGAATCTAATCTCAGACATGTTAATCAAACATGTTTAGTGCTGCAGTGTACTTACATGCTTCTGTGTTTGCTGTTAATTATTTTTCTCCTTTTCTTCCATCTATCATGTACTAAAAGTTCTAATGATGTAAAAAAATATTCACCTAAATAGAGATTTTTGTTAATTTTTTTACTGTGGAAAGACTTGGGGTTTGCAAAGCCTTATGCAATTTCACTTAATTATCCATTCCTCAAGGTGCATTAAAATAAACTTTCCCATTTTCTTTAGATTATAGTTTCCTAGGCTGACGATTTCATCCACAAGCAAAAAGGAAATCCCCTTGTAAAATTTCCAATGCAATCTGAGCAGGTCAAGATATGCTCCAAAAAATCTTATCTTCGTTGGGAACTTTAAAGAATCTCCCTTTCTAGACCTGGCCTTAAGCTTGGGCAGGATAGATAAAATGATCAAATAACTGGAACTTACCTTCCAGGTATTTGGAAATGAAAGGTGATACATCTGGGATCTTTCTTACAATCAAAGGCAAACACCTACTCAGTCAATTAAAGGCAGATGAGATGGAAGGAGAAAGATACCTGCCACAGGTATTGCTAAGCAGCTCTCTGATGGCAAGTTTAAAGTAGAAATTACAGGCAAATACCCACTATAGGGCAGTGTTTCAGAAATAAGTAGAAAAATGTGTTTTAAATTTTAAAAAATTTTGAAAGGAAAAAAGTACATGTGTGTGTTTTATCTTTGCTATTCAGGCCTAAGATTAATGGCATGGAAGGTTTACACTGAAATACACAGCCGCTACGTTTTATTGTGGTGCTACAAGTGGAAAGGTAAAGGATTAAGAAGGTCAGTACCAGCCTGAAGTGAATGCAATACCTTGCGTGTCACCACCCTGCCTCGAGGTACCCAAAGTGGAGGGGGACTTGGAAGAGGGAATTCAAACGGAAAAAACAAAAAAGACCTGTGCTGTAATATTAGATTGAGGAGGTACTCATGATTTAGCAAAGGGTTTTCGTATAACCAGCCCAACTCCTACCAAACCAGGAACAAATCTGTCTCCTCCACCATGGTTGTTAGAAGTTGCCAACACCTTTCCACAGACCAGATTTGACCTTGTGCACTCACTGCCTGGCAGGTGCCTACAAGTAGCTAATTTCCTTAGCTTAGTCCTTAAGAGATGTTCTGCTGTAGAACCATATCCTGACATCTTTTGCAAGTACCATTGTTGGAAAAGAGGTCTTGGTATGATCAGAGAACTGGTCAGAGACTACAGACAGAAAAAAATCACACGCATCTCTGTGTAAATTACCCTCGTTTCGTTGTGTCTGTGCTGTGCAGCCTTCACACTGACTCATGTTCATTACCTCATGGGAAACTCTTCTAAAAGTGATGAGCAGGACTTCTGCAATATACAAACACATTCCAATTCCTAATGATTCTATGATTCTATGATTCTATTTTAGCACTGCTGTTGTCCTAATAAAATAGATATAACTAAATTTTCAGAGATATTCTGAAACACTGACCAGTAGAGAGAAGGCATTAAAGAAACTTTGGACAAATGTATGGGGGAAACTTCAGGGGAACAAATGTTAAGTGGTAGGGTAAAAATCAAAGAAAGAGACATCCTTTTTCATCTTGTGTAAGTACATGAGGAGGAAGAAGAATAGGTAAATTTTCTCCTTTGTCCCTCTTTCCCAACTTTCCTTAATTCTTTTGCATTAGTTGCCGCTGGCCAAGAAAAAAAGAAAGTGTTCCAAAGGGCAATGATCCATTAACTCGTTTCTCTGTGACCCACTGACTGAGTGCCTGATGTACTTGCAAACAGAAGTGCTTGCAGGTTGAGAGTATTTAAGTCATCAGAAAGCAAGGATATGCCAAAACAGAAACTGCATGAAGGGACTGGCATTTAAAGATCTCTACATTTTCATAACAAAAGCTTAATTGAAAGACTAATAAGTTATTTGGTTTGTTGCTAAACCAACCAATCTGACACTTCCAAGATCAAATCTTTACTTACTTTTCCAAAGACATTCACACTTTGAAATCAGAGTTGCAATAAATGGTTTAGGAACACTAATGGTCAAAACACTTGTAACTTAACAAGAACTACTGCACAAGTGTATTCAGTAAGTTAGTCAAGGCACCTTCCTCTGTGTTCCACACAAGAGGCATTTTCAACATCTCAAACAAGTTAGGATCTCTTCTCTGGTCAGGCTCAGCCAAATTTATAGGCAAGCCCTGTTCTCATGAGCAAGCCCTGAATGCCCGAGTTAGTGACGCTTGCTTGTATCACCTCTGTCTCTGTAGCACAACCAAAGATGTACTTGCATATTTATTGTCAGTTTCTAAAAATACCACTTTTCCAGTTTCCTTTCTTCAAGGACTACTAAACGAGAATCCTCTCTGAACTGATACAGATTTTCTTTGTTTGGGTCTCCTCTAAGTTTCTCTTCTTTCCCTTTCTCAAGAAGAGCAGTTTCCTCTTCTGGATCAAAACTAGGGAGACCCTTCTGGCTTTACTTGCAGCAAAAGCCAGGAGGAACCATTTTTCTCTCCAGCATGCTTCCCAATGATGCAGACACAGAAAGTAGAAACTGTGAAGCTGCAGCTTTGCAGTGCTATGAACATCTGGTTTCAGCACCGAGTTTTCCTTGCTGCAGATATGTGCTGCTTTCAGCATGAGATCAGTTCCTGACAGAGCATGTTACAGTAAGCAGGCATTGGTTTCATCATGCAGGCTCCCCAGCATTTTTTTGTCTGGGAAATAAGCGTGAGAACAATGGAGGATATGTAGCTGACAATAGGTGCAATATCATTTACATTTCTGACAAGCTCTCAGCATTGCTTTATTTCAGCTGAGTTCCTGCCTCCATTATGTGACTCCAATGTGCTTGCGGAGTGATGAAATACTGGCTTGCTGACAATAGCTGAAGTAGGATACACCCAGTATTGGTTGAACACAAGGTGACTTTCCCAGCTTGTAAAGGCCTGGGAAAAGATGTGAATAATGCTGGTGTGAACCACAGTATCCAAAAGGTATTTAGTTCTTCCTCACACATGTCCAGGAGGCTACTGCCACTGCACGCAGTAGGAACATATTGAGCTCAAAGCTCAAGACTTTGCACTTTGATTGAGAAGATTCCTTGAGATTTTTCTGCAGAGGAACAATGTCCTTCTAATTCTAAGGCAAACACAGAATCACAGAATCACAGAACATTAGGGATTGGAAGAGACTTTGAAAGACCATGTAGTCCAAATTCACTGCCACAGAAGGATCACCTAGACCAAGTCCCACAGGAACATATCCAGGCAGGTTTTAAGCGTCTCCAGAGAAGGAGATTCCACTAACCCCTCTGGGCAGCCTGTTTCTATGCTCTGTCTCCCTCACCATGAAGAACTTCCTTCTCATATTTATGTGGACCCTCCTATGTTCCAGCTCACACCCATTGCCCCTTGTCCTATCACTAGATGACACTGAGCAGAGCCTGGCTCCATCCTCCTGACACACACCCTTCAAATATTTATAAACATTAATGAGATCACCCCTCAGTCCTCTTTTCTTCAAGGTAAAAAGATCCAGCTCCCTCAGCCTTTCCTCATCAGGAAGATGTTTTACTCCCTTCATCATCTTTGTTGTCCTGCACTGGACTCTCTCCAGCAGTTCTGTGTCTTTCTGGAACTGAGGGGCCCAGAACTGGATACAATTTTCCAGATGCAGTCTCACCAGGGCAGACTAGAAGGAGGAGCAGAACCTCTGTCAATCTGCTAACAACCCCCATTCTGATCCATTCCAGGGTGCTGTTGGCCGCCTTGGCCACCAGGCTACATTGGTGACTCATGGTCATCCTGCTGTCCACCAGGACCCCAGGTCCCTTTCTCCTACACTGCTCTCCAGCAGATCACTCCCCAATCTATACTGATACCTGGGGCTGTTCTTGGCCAGATGCAAGACTCTACACTTACCCTTGTTATAGTTCATTAAATTTCTCCCTGCTCAACTCTCCAGCCTGTCCAAGTCTCACTGAATGGCAACACAGTCTGCTGGGGTATCAGTGACACCACCCAGCTTTGTGTCATCAGCAAACTTGCTGGCAGTGCACTCTAATCCCGCAGCCAAGTCATTAATGAATAGACTGAATAGTACTGGTCCCAGTACTGATCCTAGGGGGACTCCACCAGATACAGGCCTCCAACTAGACCCTGTCCCATTGACTGCTACTCTCTGGCTTCTATCCTGTAGCCTGTTCGTGATCCACATCAGTATCCAATCATCTAGACCACACTGTCCCAGTTTGGCTGCAAGGATGTGGTGGGAGACTGTGTCAGATGCTTTACTGAAGTCAAGATAGACCACATCCACTGCTTTGCCATCATCTGTCCACCTGGTTATGTCCTCATAAAAGGCTATCAGGTTGGCCAAGCATGACTCCACCTTGGTGAAGCCATGCTGACTGTTCCTAGAGACAGCATCGGCTGAGAGACAACAGCGTGCCTTATTCCTGTAGACATTCCTGTTGCTTTGTGATGGAACTCATGCAAGATAATGCCATACCTCTTGTCTAAGTAGCTAAAGCAAGTGTAGAAAACATGCAGAGGAGGGTTGCTGATGGGCAATAACTGTGGAGCTTTCATCATACAGCCCAAAAATGGGCTCACATCTCCATCAGGATGATGGGATTTCCTCATGTCCCCTTTCACAGCCACACCATGTGCATTGTGACAAATCTTAATAGAAGTAACAAAGCAGAGAAAAAATTAAAAGCAGAATTCACAACTCCAGTATATAACATCAGCTGCTCATCCACTTATATGTGTCAGTTCCCATTGTACTTACAAGAGCTGCATATCTATTTTTGAATGCTTAACATATTCTTCACCACCTACACAAGAGCAGGTTACACTGTCAAACTGCATTTACTAGCTCATCCTCCCCTCCTCAGGTTCCGTGTCAACACGAATGTCTCTGTGTAGCAAACCCACATTAGATCTAGTTTTAATAATGGCCACCAACCACCCCTTCACCTGGGTTCCCAGGATGGTCTATCAGCACAAAATGTATCCCACACCACTGCAGCCAATGTGCAACCCATGCTCCAGGCAGCTAAGCTGCAGCTCACGTGAGTCTGCCAGAGCAACACAATAGGAACAGCTGAGTAATCCTGGCAAACCTGAGTGTCAGTTTGCTTAATTATTAATTTTCAAAACATTGTTTCTTGAAACAGGAATTGCAGAATTTACCCGTTGAGATCTCAAAGCTCTTCAATATAGAAAAAAGGGAAAAGCATGACATTCTTCATGACAATCAGTGCACAAATACTTCATATTCTTACAGTATTCTTCATAAGACTCCAGGAAATGCTGAGCTACTCCTTCAGAAAACGTTGTAGTAATATTAACTCCTAAAGGTGACCAAGGAGTGCAGGAAGGCAAAAGCAGATCTCTTGTAAAATTATACTTTCTGCATCCCGGCCACATTGGTGTTATCCTGTCACATCCCTAATGATTACCTTTAACTGCAGGCACAGATAAATCAGTCCTCTGCACCTCTTACTCCTGCCTTTTCAGAATTTAGATGCAGCACTTGATGCTCCCAGTGTCAGTCCTACACAAATCTCAATATCATTCCCCAAAACACTGCTGCAACTTAGACAGAACTTTGAGAACTGGCAGCTTGCTCTGAACTGCTGGAAGACACTTGGATCAAATGTAGGTTCAGGGATACTTGTTTCCTGTATGTACTTCTGCCAAATGCAAGGCTCACCAGCAAAATCACAAAGTTTCATAAAATCTTAGAACAGGTTATGTTAGAAGGGACTTTAAAGACCATCTAGTTCCAACACTCCACCATTGCCAGGGACACCTCTCACTAGTCCAGGTTGCTCAGAACCCCCTCCAGCCTGCCCTTGAACGCTTCCAGGGAAGGGGCATCCACAACTGCAAGTGAAGATTCAAAAGTGGCAGACAAAAGCTCAGGAGTCCAGACTCCATTTACAGATTAAAGGAAATCTTGTGTTAGTAAAGCATTTTGTTGAGATAACTTTATGATTGTTTGGGATCACAGAAACCTGGTCTAGACATTCCATTCAAGAGCTCAATAAAAACCCTGAAACCCTTGCTCAAAGCTGTTGCCTTGGAAGTCCTTAAAAATCACTCCTCTGTGAATCCTAAAGTGTAACACATGAATTTGTCTCCCTGGAGCTGAAAGACATGTTGTGTGTGGTATGTTTGAGATAGAGCTCAGAGAGTACAGTGCAGCTGACACTGTTCTCTGGAGCTCAGGCATTCTCAGCAGACTGCTATAAGAGATACCTCAATTTACTGTTACAGCATGAATTTTACAAGTGTTGACGAAACCTCAGCCTTGTGAGTTTGGCAGTATTGTACAGCATTCAAAATACTTACCTGTATATGATGTGGGCATTGATACCTCAAAGTCCTCACCTCCCAGAAGTAGAGGTCATCCAGGGTTGCCTGCAAACTAGATAAGCAGGGACCTGCTGGGAGGACAGAGGCAGGGGGACCTCAGAAGCCAGGGACCCTGGGGCAAAAAGTGGCTGAAGGAATGAAAGCCACGTGCTGGCTTCAACACTGCATCTGCAAAGCTGAGGACTGTGAAATGGATAGATTTGAGGAATTTGTTTTGCGTGTCACCCTGAATTAAGTATGTTGCTTTTTTGGTCTGCTTAATGTTATTGGTTAAGACAACCAACTCACGTTACTGAAGGAAGTTAGCCCCCAAGGCACCAAAACATTTTTATGAATCATTAATGATTTATTATTTACCAGTGACACTTAAAATTTTAACCCATCACATACGACTGCATAAGAAGATGGATATGTATCACAAGCAGACACACTTCAGATCCAAAAGGTAGATTATTATTTTTATTTTGCTATTTTACTCATATTTTTGAGATCTTTAAAAAATTTTAATAATATATTTGCAAATTTGATTTTAAATTGTATTATAACAGTCTCACAATTCTAACCCAACTGAAAATGCTGTTAAAGGAAAAAAACCCTACACTTTACATTAAGTCAGTAAATCATCATACGTGCCCAACTTAATTAATTTGGGTATTCACTGAAAGAGCAAAGTCTTACAAAGCATTTTGGATGACCCTTGCAAAATCCCCCAAAACCTTCTAGAATCACATACTGATGTTGTGTTTTCTTTGCTGGTCCACTTAAGCAGAAACACATATCACAACATCAAGTTGCAGATAGCATTAATCAATAAAGGCAGTGCTAACATTACCACAATGCATGGGAAACATCTCCTGCCACCTGGTTGTCCTTCTGCTTCTTTCTCAGAGGTGGCTTTAGTGTCTTACAATCAGAGAGAAGGTGGAGTAAAGACTCCAAGTGGAAGTTTATTGCTCTGTCTATAGTTTAAGGATATTGAGATCTCCTTTTCAGATAGAAAACTTTCTCTTCCAGAAAAGGCTCGTTTAGTAAGAGGTTTCTGATATGGCCCAAAGTGAGAAATGACAACATGTAGGATGTTACTAAGGAAAGGTTTATTTCAAATGTTTTTCGTATTGCTGGATGGCTGCTTGTTATTTTTGTCTGTAATAATAAAATTTGTTAATCATACCACTGAGTCACTGTGCTTTGCAACTCCTATGTGATAAAAAAAATGCATTTATATTTTTTACTTTTTTTTTTGCAGACCAGGAGCATGCTGCACAGAAGCACTTACATACTTTCGGATGCTTCACTTGCAAAACCACATTCTTTTGATTACCTGCATTCTCCCCACTTAGAATTGCTCATCAGAGCTAGGTTGTTTATAGCTTCTGATTAGCAGAACTTGACTCAGGACAATTGCATTCTTTGAATATGAAGATAAATTCTTTCATCGTAGCATAGAAATTCGTTTGCACAAATGCCATTGATGTACTGCAGCTTTTGATTAATAAGCAAATTAAAGTCACAACCCACGCAAATTCCAGGAGCAGGATACCTGAACACAGTAGACTCTGATGAGCAGGGTGCAGGTCATGCTATAGTGAAAATATATGATGCAGAAAATCCTTTAACTTGTCTGAAAAGAAGCTAGTTGAAGTTAACAGCCTGTTTATGGCACATACTCCAATGCAGATTATATTAGGAACTAAGAAGCAATTCCTGATCACAGAATTGCAATGCAGAATGGGTTGGACTTGATGATCTATGAGGTCTCTTCCAGCCTTGGTAATACTGTAATACTGTGATACTGTGATACTGTGAAAAAGAGGACAGTAAGGAGATTCTTAGTTCCACAGCGCAGCAAGCAGTAGACCAGTACCTGAGCATGCAGTGCAACAGTGAGAAAACTCATAAAAGTTCATAGAGGCTTTTGGCAAAAAACGAAGTCAGATTCCTCACACTTTCATGTTGTTGGCTTGCAGAGATGCTTATGAACGACCTGCTCTGACTTACAGCACACAAGCTGATGTTCTTCAGATTAACTGAGCCTAGTGCAAAAGATGCCTGTGTGGCTGGAGAAAGTTATGGAGACAGAACAGACAATGCCACCAACAGATCTGGAAGGGGTACAGAGGTCCCCTGAACTGGGTTTGTCCTGAGCTGTCGAAAGGACACCAGTAAATTCACAAATTACTCTAGTCAGAAGCTCTGTGCTGTATACTGTCCTACTGATGTTTACAGGCCAATGGAGCATTCTGCTTGCCCATCTATGGTCCTTGAAGGTTGAGAGACTAGACTGTCTGAACATGTCAGACCTTATAAGTACCCATGTAGTTCATCCCCAGCTGCAACACCAGTTGCTCTGTTTGAGTAGAACAGGCAAAGCAGGTTTTCTGATAGCAGCTCCACTATATCCATACCAGCTGTTCATGAGAGATTACATCCATAGGCAGATGGAACAAATGACAAAGGAAACAAAGCAGAGGTATAAGCATGGGGTGGGAAGGAGGGTAAGAAGTGTCCTGGAATAACAAAGATGTGTGTTGTAACACTGCTAGACTCTGAGGAAATAACAGGTGAGAAACTTGCTAGAGATAAGGAAGCAACTAGGGCAATTAATAGATGTGCCTTGGGAGATGAAAAAAAAATTGTCAGAGCTTCTAAGAGAAAACCATGGGAAGGTAGTAATGCCAAATGTTAAGGGAGAATGAGAAACTGAGTGGAAAGGCCAAGATAAAAAGTAGAAAGATGAACATCAGGAATATCCAAAATAGAATGCCAGGCTTGAGTTACAAGCCAAGGAAGTCACCAGAAGTGCCAAGAACCTAAGAAATAAGCTTGAGGAGACAATTAACATGAAAGCTATCTCATGAGAGCCAGCAGTTGTGGTTTGGAGATCATGACATAAGACACTTTCTTCAGGTCACAATGACATTTTAGGCATTTTCTGTTATTGAAGACCTTTGCCTAGGTTTTCCCATAGTAAACAGGTGAGAATTTTGTCTGCTTTTATAACACATACGTGGTACATGCTACAATTATAAAGACTAGTGGTTTTCAGTATATTTGGTGGAAGCAATATAAAATGACTTAAAAACTCTTTGAAATCACAACCCCTACTCAACCAAATTTGGGTTCTAAAAATATAAAATCATTAAAAATCCCTATAAAAAAACATATAAAGTTCACCTTCAGAATTCATGATGTTCTGGCATGGTACATGGGCATCTCTTCTAACCCTTTCACTCTTCCAGGGGTATTGGTAGCTGGTACAGTCCTAGCAATTGGACAATGTCTCTCTCCACTTATTTAGCGTCATATACTATGGCAGGGACCTGAAAGAGTTAAAAATGCATAGCATAGACAGATTCACTGGAACCATAGAAAGAAAGTGATTCTGAAACTCACCTCTACTCAAGGAGGTAGGCACAAGTCAGCCATCCACTCCTACCACAGGTACCACAGGAGTGTGTTCCTCCTCCATACACTCTTAAGCGCAATTCTGCACCACCTTTGAACCTTGAAAATTCACTTAGGCCAGTGCAAAATTTTCAGGTCCCTGCATCAGAAGAAGGAATTCATGGCAAACTCACAGCTGTCTTTGTCCTATGGTAAACAATGGTGTAGGGTACAGAGCAATGACAAATCCAATGAAGCTTCCAATGTCAGGGTTGACACCTTTCACTTGCTGCAAAGCATAGCAAATTCAGGACATGTCTGATGCTTTTCTTGGTCCCTTATGCTACAGAACTAAATCATTAGATGCTTTGATCTAAATATGCCATGCTATACACAACTTATTTAGAGATAAGCTATGAGCAAACAGGCTTTTCTAGGTTTGAGGCTCTCCCAGGAGATAGCTAAAACACTGCCCCTCCATAGGACAGTTACTAAGCAGGTGATTTTCTAGAGTGGCCTTGTGACATAGCATTACCGCAGTTTTTGATTTCATGGCATCTAGATGTATAAGGACTGGATTTACCAGGCAAATGCAAACAAATCCTGTTTTGAAGAAAGCTGTGATTCCTTCCCGACTACAGAATTACCCATTCAGTGATTTCAAATACAAGTATTTAAAATTTACCAGCAACAAAGTCTTTGCAATTGGCTTAAAAACCTATAATTTTCTCTTAAAATATTTCCTAACAAATCTTTCACAAAAGCAATAACTTCTTGCCCCTATGACTAAACGGTTTCCAGACAAATTAACAGAGAAGAAAGGTAGAAAAGTTTCATGGCCTCTTCTCTTATTATTTGTCATTGACTGTACTCGTTCACTCAGAATAATAGGATGAAGAATATTTAATAGGTAGATTGATCAAGTAGGAATGTGGATAATTCTACACACTTATATTTTGAACATATTGAGTACAAAACGGGCATTGGCATCATCTGGTAAGTCATCACCTCTGTGCACAAGAATAATAGCCCTAGAAATTTCTATCATTACAATGTGAATATTTGATCATAAATCCTTGTGGTTAATCGATATCAATATTGCATTAGACAAAAGATTTGAGTTCTAGAATACTGCCAGAATAAGGTCTCTTTGTATATTCCACTATAAGGCCAAAATTTAAAACTATTCACTAACTTGGGCTGAAGACAGCAGTTCATCTACCCCACTACAGTAGCGGTAGCCAGTGGTGAGTGCTTAGGAACAAGTCAAACAGGTCAGGGAAAGCTGACCTTTTTGCTGACAATTTTGAGCTTCTGTCAGTTAGTGATTTAGGGTTTTGTCAAACTGGATGTTGTGCAAACGGTGGACTGCAGTATGTGAAGCTGCCCAAACTCTTTAATCCTTTTGTACTCTGAACAAATCCATCACAACATACTGCTGAGTTTGATTATATACTTTACACTTTTTGAAGAGGTAGTTTCCTTTCCGTTTGGTTATAACATTTAACCTCATCCCACCAATCTCTTGCATTGATAGATATAATGTTCTACTCTTCTCTGGGCTATTTATGACGGACATTTCTATCCCACCCCCTGCAGTCATGTGCTACCAGTCAGTACCTGACATGAAGAGTCCCACTTTATTTCTTCTCATCAGAAGTAATTCCATATTTCTGTTAATCTTTGACCACCTTCACAACCTATCTCCTAGGTGTGTTGATACTTTTCTCAAGCAGGATGGCTAGATTTCCATGCAACATTTAAGACAAAGTAAAGGATGGCTTTGCAGTAAAACAGCGTAACCTGCTCCTTTCTTTCTTTTTCTTTTGTTCTCTATTCATTTGTTAGTGTTTGAGAACTCTCACAGCTACTGACAAAGCTAATACCTCTGCCTGGAAACCAACCTTTGCTTATACTTGCTTACACTTTGCAACTAGACGAGAGTAATAATTTCTAACAGCATTACTGGGTGTTTAACCATATATAAACAGCATCAAATGTCTCTTTCTCAAGTTCTAGCTTAGAGGCTCTTTTTTCCATATGCCCTACGTCCTACTTGCCAGAATTAACCTGCCTTTTTCAGATCCTGTTGTTCAATGTTCTAAGATCTTTCTAAATCCCTCTGCCATCGGTTTTTGCTTGCACTGTCCCAGGGACTATGTGTCATCTGCAAACTTTGCCAAATCACAATTTATCTTCTTACCAGATCATGCAAAAGCAAGCTGGTCAGCACAAGTCAGTGCTAGAGAAACTTGAGGTAGACCTTAATTCTTGCTAGCAATAATTTTCACTGTGGAAGCTGATGCTTTGTTATTACAATTTATTGGTTATCTGTTAATTGGTTGCTTTTCCACAGAAAAATAAACACTCTTTTCCTGTGAGAACTTCAGTTCCTTATTCTTCACAAAGAACAGTGTCAAAGCCCTTTTGGTATTTAGATTTACATGCAAACAAAATCTCAGCTCCCTCAGGAAATTCTTATAGGTTTGTGAGGTACAACCTGCAAAACCCACCATTCCTAGTCCAGAAAGGAGTCATACTTATCCATAAAATAAATGCTTCTACTATCTTATTATGGATAACATATCAGTATCGGTCTTTTTGTAATTTGTGGGTGAATAACATTTGATCCCAACAGTTTTTACTATTCATTTTACAATTCCTTCTGAAACTCTTCAATATTCTCTTCTAATGACAATTAAGACTGGAGATTCCCTCTTCCTGTAGCAATAAACTTTGGGACAAGAGCCTTTTTCCATAGTCTATATGAGCTGAAACAATTAATCTGGCTTTTCCTGTAGTTACTCCCTTTCTTCAGTGTGTTCCTTTTGATCCTGATTACATATGGCTAAACAAACTATTTTCACTGTAATTAAAATTAAAACAAAACACCTTCATGCTTCCTTACTTGAATCTTGAAACAGCTTGTAGTAGTTCCATCCCTTCTACAGCAAGCATCGTTGTATTTTCTGGGGTCCTATGACCTTGCCTTTCACTTTATAGTTGCTTTGATCAGATGTTGAATGATGCAGCAGATTCTAAAACTGTGTTATTTAGATGAGGAATTTCAGCCCATGGGAGTTGCACAGTGTTTTTCTTACAGCTGGCCTTATACCACACGTTGTGCCTTCACAGTGCTGCATCAATATTGTATTCCTCCCAGAAAGTTTGCAAAATGCCTATTTTAATTCATATTCCTTGGTTTTGGAGACTGAGACTGAGACTTGTCCAAGATCTTTGGAGAACTTCAGCATGTCTGTACACAGGGATAGATCTGCATGTTCTACATATTTGCATTACGGAGTGCAAGCTCTTTTTTGCTGTGGCAAAAATCAATATGACCGAAAGGACGAGATAGTTCTGTATCAAAGTTAAGTTACTTGAATCAAGTCTGTTAACCACATCACACATCAAAGAAGTAATGATTAAATGTTATAGGGTAATTTCTTCTCAGACAAATTATCACAAGATATCTCACAGCAGCATCACTGAGCTGAAGTGTCCGTGAGTAAAGCATCAAACTCTCATTATCACAGACTTTGCTATCAAAGCTTGTCATACAAAAATATGCAGATATTTTAAAAAGAGATTAAATGATATTCAAATTAAAGTAACCCAAAGCAATCATCTTAATATTGCTAAGTTTATGTATCTTCTAAAGATTAGAAAGGAAACTTTTAATACACTTTTCATCTTCATATTTTTTTTAATTCCTTGCCAAATCATTTTCTTTCAACATTCATGCACGATGTGTCATCTTCATAGCCACGTTGTGCAAGAGTGCAGTGCTAATTTTCTTCTTCAAAAACACATTGAACATTTCTAAAATGCATGGATGCTTTTATGATTTTATTGGGTAATGCTGTGAAAAAAATTTTTGTTCTGAAATGAGCTCTGCAGGATTCTGAATCATATATTTGGAAACAGAGAAAAAAATTACCATGACATTAAAGACTGTACCAAAGCATACAGAGAAAGCAGCAGATGTCAGTGGGTACTCAGCACTAACACATGTGCACAGTCATGGGGTAGTTAGGTGCATTTTCTTTTCACAGCATGGCTGTCTCATCATTTAGAGCAACTGAATTGAATTGAGACAGGGCTTTTCACCTCAGGAGGTAGTTAATGGAGACCAAGCAACTTCTTGGTGTCTTTATTTTTATGACAGCTTACATCTCCCCTGACACTTTACGGAAGGATTTAACATCAACTGCAAAATGTTGAGCTGGTGTTGACCCTTTCTGACCTGTGTATTTCTGTCCTGCTCTGCCAGGTATGGATTTGGACTCTGTCAGTGATGGTCGCAATAGTTCAATTGAAGACAAGCAATGCCACAGACAGTTATTTAAACAGGATCTTTGATTCAGTGGTTACCACCATTGCATGGATGAGGTCCACCTTCGGGAGAGCCGTGCAAGCCACATTCTGCAAGTACATTTAGGCAATGTTCATACAAAGAATTTAAGCCTTGGTTTAATCTCCTTGCCATTTCTGAAGACTTAGCATGAAGTTCAACCAGAAAGCAACAAAATTATGCAGAGGCAGCTCTGCCTAGAAAATCAGTGTTATCTCTCCCTTCATATCCCAACCTATATGACTGCATTATCAGATGTGCTTTTGAATAATCAGTCCTTTCCAGGACAGTGATGTTGAAAAGTAATGTCTGCTGGATAGCTGTAAGTTTTTCACACATGAATGAATGCAGCATCACATATGAGAAATTTGAGAGCATTGCAGGGGGTGAGTAATACAAGATGTAAACCTCCCCATTTCCATCACCTCCCTCAAAGAAAGTACCATCAGGAATGGGGACATGCACGTTACCAAGTTCAAAATAAAGCCTGTACTGTTACTCATTCTGAACAGGTTTACCCAGCTCTATAAAGATGGGGTGAAGTCAGCACTTCCCAGTGCATTCTTGGTGCAGAATCTTCTTACCTTTTGAACTTGCAGTGTGGCTGATCACAGCTTACCCAGTAAAATAAAATGTGGCCTATTAATAAATTCCATTTTTATTTGGGTGTAGTTCTATCGCCACTTCTAATATTGACAGATCTAGAATGGGCTTTTTGTTATTACTATTGACTTTAAGTTTTTTTATATACTGCTGAATGGTGACCTACAGGGGTGGAGGTGGAATTACATTCAGCAGCACTTATGCCATCATCTGTTTGGTATGTTACTTCCTTTCACTCTGATGTTGGGAAGATCACACCCAGCCTTCACATTCCTCTGCAACAAGTTATGTCAAGGAAAGGGGAGAAAGGAAGCTGTCCCACATACCACTGGATATCAGAAAGGAAGGTCTTAATTAGGAAGTCAGGATGCAATTTCTACAGAAATCAGCCCTTCCTTTTGTCAGTCCCAGGTCCAGCTGTTATAATAATTTGAACAACTTAGTCCTAAATTGTGAGGGCTCAAAAGATAATACACATACCCTAGGGATGTTTACTACTTTTGGCTTTTATTTAAAAGGGATGCCGAATTCTTAAGTGTAACATCAGTAACAAATCCTTAAAAGTTAAATTAAAGAATGGAGTTTATTTTGGCTGGCATTTCAGAGAGAGATGAGGTGATTAAGAAAGACAAGGTACCAGAATACACAAAGTAACTTGCTCAGTGCAGCACACAGATTTGTTTTCCATTGCTTGATGTTCATGACACAAGAAGACAACAGTGACCAGACAGCTCAGAGGGGTTAGAATGAGTTCTGAAACATGAAATCACAAGTAACTTGTACCCACGACATTCCTAACTAGCTGAAATTAATAACAGCATTATTCTTTTACACATACATTTTAGAAATACATACATATTGCCATTTTTTTATCTATATCTGTCCTGTTCTTCAGCTCTAGTCATAATAGTAGCAGTAAATAATCAGAAGACAGAAAGATTTGAAATACACAGTCGTGGTCATATATTTGCAGTATTCCTGCTTAAGACATTTTTTTATGATATTTTGTGGTGACTCATATGTAAAACAATTTACTTCTGTGACTCATTAAAAATTTCAAATATACTGACTCATTCACCTTAGAAAGGGATGCACTGAAAATCCTAATCCTTTGTAATATTCCTATAAACCTGCTCAAGAATATACTAATTCATCACGAATAAAGGAAGTTTTTAACTCATAAGGAAATTTGCTTAAATTTTCTTGTAAGAAATTTTTTCATAGGAAAATTTTTTCATAAGAAAATTGAATTTGCTTAATCAAATTCAAACAAACATTTGTCTCAAGACTATTTTCCTTTTGCTTGTTATTTGCTGTATTAGAGGATATTAAGTCCGTTTTTGTACTTGAAACTAACATGTCTTGCACCTCTCATTCTTGGATATTTTTATTGTTATTATTACTATTAGAACAATTTTTATGCCATGTTTGAACATTTCCAGTTGTGTATTTGGGCTTTTTTCCATTGCTTGATGTTCTTGACACGAGAAGCGTCACGGTGACCAGACTCCTCAGTCACATTAGAATGTGTTCTAAAAATGCAGCCACACAGCCTCATCAAAGCAGAATAAATCTCATTATCTTGCCTGCTGCTATTTTATAGTGCTGGCTTCCAATGACAGGATGGTGTGCAAGGATTTGGAGACTTTAATGCAACCTTCCAAATCTAGTAAAAATGCCACACCAATAAAGAGTCAAGTTTGGACACCAGGGCAGAACCATTCAAAGAGTATTGACACATGTACTCATGTCATTTTCTTCCACCAACACATTCATGTGAAGATATGTGATTTATAAAGGATTTAATCACTGAGTTAACTACATAATATTCTCCACCAGATCATCAGACCATGAGCCAGCAATGTACTCTTGTGGCCAAGAAGGCCAATAGCATCCTGGGGTGGATTAGAAGTGGTGTGATTAGTAGACCAAGAGAGGTTCTCCTTGCCGTCTACTCTGCCCTGGGGAGACCACATCTGGAATATTGTGTCCAGTTCTGGGCCTCTCAGTTCAAAAACAAGACAGAACTGCTGGAGAGAGTCCAGCACAGAGCCACAAAGATGATGAAGAGAGTCAAACATCTCCCTTGTGAGTAAAGGCTGTGGGAGACTGAGGGGGGGACCTTATTAATGTTTATAAACATGTAAAGCGTGGGTGTCAGAAAGATGAAGCCCGGCTCTTCTCAATGTCATCTAGTGATAGGAAAATGGGCAATGGGTTTAATCTGGAACATAGGAGGTTCCACATAAATATGAGAAGGAATTTTTTCATGGTGAGGGTGATGGATCACTGGAATGGGCTGCCCAGGGAGGTTATGGAGTGTCCTTCTCTGGAGATCTTTAAAACCCACCTGGACATGTTCCTGTGTGGCTTGACCTAGGTCATCCTTCTCTGGAAGGGTAATTGGACTGGATAATCTTTCAAGGTCCTTTCCAATTCTTAACGTCCTGTGATCTTCAATCACGACTATTATTTCATTTTCCCACATTTGCTCTAAACCATCTGTATCTTTGTTTTTGTTTTGATGTGTTTCAATTCAAAGAATTGAATTGAATGGCTTATGCTGCTCTATTTTCTTAAAAAAAGTTGACATAAAAATGGGAGTAAATATTACTTACTTCCACACCAGAGCAGGTTTACACTCAGAATGGAAAAAACATATGTGTGAATGAATACAAAGCATCTTACAGACACTGAAAACTTGGGAAACCTTGGCACCATTAAACCGTTATGCTATTGAATAAGTGTCTACAGTTTAATTCTGCAATGGGCAGTCTGTGACAACTGTGAAAGGATGAGCATTGCTCTTGGTTGGTTGCTGTATGCAAACAAACCTTTCTGCAACTTGTAGAGAAAGGAAGAAAGCCCCTAAATACAACCTTAAAATGTTGCCATGAACAAGTAAGCCACACTTTGCCAACAAATTCAAAACAAAGAGTTGAACATTGCCTGTAGAATAATAAACTAGGAGTGAACTACATTATAGAGCACAAAGCAAATGTCCACTGTCTTATCACAGCCCAGCCTGTGGGAAGAGTAAAAGGTTCCTGTCTTGAGGAGATCTAGAGGCTGTTCTTGTGGATGAAGTCAGTGTTCTCATACTGCCTGTAATTTAGAGCTCCCTGGAGCTAGCAGGATATTTTATGTGGTTAGGCTAACAAACTTGATGTTGTTTCCTTAAGAAAAATACTTGTCAGCTACACTGCCAGCCATGTTTTGAGACAAATTGGGTTCCTGGATTTTTCTCTGCATTTTCTTATGAGAGGCCATGAAATGGCAAAAAACTAAGTTCCCCCTTTTAAACTGGTAATTTTACTTCATTAAGTTCCCAATAAGAAAGTTTTAGTTTTTATATGAGACTACTTTTCCTTTAGATCTCAGACATGGCATGAAGATTTCAATCAGTTACATGGCTTTGAGGCAGGATTAGATTCTAACTTTCCCATTTCGTGTTTTGCAGAAAAGGGAGATGGAATTAAGAAATCAGTCTCCGTGTGAAATACTTACTGCAAAAAAAATAGAGCCAGTTCTTACTGGTATCGTTCTCAGAGCAGACAGATGTACATATAAACCTCTATCTCTTTTGGGTTCAGCTTCCCACAGTGAAAGAAGAAAACATTTTCTTGGATGCTATTAAATGCAAAATAAATTGTGCTCAAGGTAAAAGCTCATTAAATTGAAAAACAAATTTCACTTAGAGTAATGTATTATAGACCAGGGGCTGCTTTCCATAAAACATGCTGTTGCCAGACTCAGTTGTTAGCTTGTGGACCTCTGCAGCTGTCTGATGATATCTTCTCAACTGTAATTTGCTCTTTTTTCCAGAGTATTCTTTGTTAAACTTTCCCACCACAGTTTTCAGAATTTTTCAACTACAACATGTTTTCTTACCACATTGCCACAGTCCTGGTTACAAACCCTCATACTCTCACGGAAATGTAAAAGAAGGAACACACTTTGGTCCTGTAACTCAAGGCTGATAAATATTTCATTAGAGCTCTACAACTGTCTTCATCATCTTGGTCTCAACATCCTTGGTCATTAGACCGATAGAGTCATAACATAAAGTAAAATACCAGCACATATTTCATCCTGAAAAATAAAACAGAATCCCAGGTTCTAAATATGGAGGGCATGGGTAGTAGGGTAGTAGGGCATGGGGCTGGTGGTGAGAGTGAGGTGTCCCACATTTAATGTCAAATCTATTTTCTAAAGTTACTTCAGCTCATTTATCTCTTCATCTGCATGCAGGGAGGAGGTCTTGTGAAGTTTTTGGCATAAACATTATCCTCTATAACAAAAGACAATACTAAATTATTGTAAAGGAATTTCAAAGGAAAAATCTTCATAGAAGAGAAGCAGATTTATTGATAGGATTAAGTAGTTTGTTATCAAACCGTGTTTGAAGTTTCACTATCACTTTCATTTATACCACTGACTTTAAAAGAAACATATTGCATGAAAACATTGATTTCTTTTCCTTCATACCCCCCAGTATTTTTTAACATCCTTCATATGCCCACCTCTCTCAGAAGAGCATGCTGAAGTATTGAAATGACAGCTCCTTGCTGAGCAGTCCAGTCCAGGGTTATTTTGGACCATGCCTGGTCAGTTCTGTGCATGAGCCACTTCGTAAATTACTGCCATACACGGCATTTACCACACAAGTAGGTCAGCTTTAGCAGAAACAAAACAATGAGCTAACCAGAAAAAACCTCATAAGCATTAACTAGGTCGACACCAGAAGTTTTATAGCTGACAAGCATTACGGCAGCACGATCTTAAAACCAGATTAAGTCAGCTAACAAGCAAAAAACCGAGCCACGTTTCACGAAGACCAGCAAAGCAACACTGAACTTTTTAGACTCTTAAATTTTTTTATATTAAACAGGAGTAGAGAAAAACACCTGAAAAATGTCCTAAGAATTTTTGAGACCTAAAGATAATCAAAGATTGGAAAATAAGATAAAAATGTGAGTTAACTGACCCATAACTCAAATAATTTTCAGATTTGAGTGCTGAAAAAATAAACAGTATAAAACATACACACAAACATAACCGAGGAAAAGAAGTACATAGTCAAGTACCTTTTATTTCTATGACCTTTGTCTCTCAATCCCAATGCTAATCCTTAAGAGGAGTTGCAAGAGATTCGTTCCAGAATGGGGACTGACTGACCTGCAGCATCAGGGCAGCTTGTTCAGAGCTAAGCAACACGCACAACACCACGGTCATTGAAAAAACACAGTATTGATCTGATAGGAGAGACAGGTGGAGACAGTCACACTCAAAGTGTCCTTACAAAGACCACACAGATATCAGAAATACCTGATATTTACATCCTTCTTCCTCTTGTTCCAGTAAATGTATTTCAATACAGGATGATGAAGACAAATCTAGGCCTTTATTTTCTAGCGAGAACAGGAATTCCTGCTGGACTATCCTGAGGCAGTGTTGTGCCTTAGTACTGAGATACCAGTACACACTTACCACCTTTCTTTCCCACCTTCCTACCTCCAGCACTCACTATGTTTACACAGAATTGTACATCCTACATGGAAAACCGAGGTCACCGTTTGTTTGGCATCACTGTGTCCACAGAGCAGCCTTGGTATTCAGCACCGTAACAGCCGCAACGCCGTATGGCCAGCAGTGATTCTGGGAGGGGGACATAGAGATGAAATAAATAAATGGATCCAGCAGACACAGAAAAAAGAAACCCTCATTTCATACTCTGTAAGTGACAAAATGTAGTTTAACTGACTTAATCATTTCCTCTTCCAGAAAACACCCAAATCTGCTGTCTCATATTTACTCAGAATCACAGAATCACAGAACATTAGGGATTGGAAGGGACCTCAAAAGATCATCTAGTCCAATCCCCCTGCCACAGCAGGATTTGAGGTGAGATCTGAGGCAGAAATTCCTCCCTGTGAGGGTGCTGAGGCCCTGGAACAGGCTGCCCAGGGAGGCTGTGGCTGCTCCATCCCTGGAAGTGTTTAAGGCCAGGTTGGATGGGGCTCTGGGCAACCAAGTCTAGTGAGAGGTGTCGCTGCCCATGGCAGGGGGTTTGCACTAGCTGATCTCAGACGTCCCCTCCAGCCCAAACCAGTCTGTGATGATGAACATGCCTGGCCCTTCTAGTCTTCAAATCCATGCTCTCCCAGAGCTGGGGGGGTGACTACAAATGAAATCCTTACAAGAATATAAGAAGCATTAAAAAAACCCCCTCTAAATATATATATACTTGGGTGAAGGCTTCTTACTTATTCCTCATCTCAGGGGCTTTTCCTGTAAAACCAGACTTTCCTCAAAACCTGGAGACTGCCAGAGCTGTGGGGATGGCCTGGGCTGCAGTGGGGCGAAGAGCAATCCCTTGCAGCCAGGGCTCCAGGTGAAGGGAAGGTGAAGCTTTGGGTCAGCAGTGTCACATTTGACTACACAAACACAATCAGCAGTTGCTGTAGCAGCATGACAGCCTGCGCAGCCTATTCCCCAGGGTTTCCTCTGAGTCATGGATGTCATTTATCTCCAAAAATACATCCTCACCTCGAGCTTCCTGGACATCCCTTCACCTGAGGCTTCTTGGACATCCCACTCCCCTGGGGCTTTGCACTGTGGTCAACAAGACAAATCTGTCTTTGTGTTTTAACATGATGAATCAAACCTGAGGCACCAATACCCCAGAAATGCAGATGCTGGTTCCTGTGTTCCAGCACCTATGGAAGATTCCTCTGGGGTGAGAAACATTCATCTCTTTGCAAGCGCAGTCCACAAAGTCCTTGACTTCTGTTGGATGATACTGTTACTCCAGCAATGTCAGGAGCAGGTCTGCTCGACCACACGGTGCTGAACTGCTGGAACAGGGAGCAAGAGCACTGCACAGAGATCTACTCCATGGAGCAGATACAGAAACCCAGCTGAGCCAGCTCGGTATGCAGCAGCACGGACCGCGGCCTCGGGGCACCATTTCCCCTGTGGAACATTTACAGAGTCCCTGAGCCTGGTGGGAGTGAGGGAAGCCTGGGCTGGGGCAACCAGTGATACCTCTCACTACAGTTTAGGAGAAGACCTGCTAGAGAGCAGCCCTGCGGAAAAAGACCTAGGTGCTAGTAGATGAAAAGCTGGCCATGAGCCACCAGCGTGCAACTGCAGCCCAAGAGGGCCAACTGCACCCTGGCCTGCATCAGAAGAAGTGTGGCCACTTCTATCACAAGATAGAGGGGATTTCTGCCCCTCTGCTCTGCTCTGGTGAGACCTCACCTGGAGTCTTGCGTCCAGCTCTGGAGCCCTCAGCACAGGAAAGACAAGGACCTGATGGAGCGGGTCCAGAGGAGGCCACCAAAATAATCAGAGGGCTGTAGCTCCTCTGCTTTGGAGACAGGCTGAGGGAGTTGAGGTTGTTCACCCTGGAGAAGAAAAGACTCGGGGGGGGGAACCTTCCAATCCTTGAAAGGCGCTGTCAGAACGCTGGGAAAGACTGTTCACAAGGGCAGGGAATGATAGGACAAGGGGTCATGGTTTGAAGCTGGAAAAGAGCAGATTGAGTTTGGCTATGCGGAACAAGTTCTTGTATCTGAGGGTGGGGGATCCCTGGAACAGGCTGCGCAGAGAGGTGGTGGAGGCCCCATCCCTGGAGCCATTCAAGGTCAGGCTGGAAGGGGCTCTGGGCAACCTGGCCTGGTGAGTGATGGCCCTGCTTGTTGCAGGGGGGATGGGCTGGATGACTTCTGGAAGTCCCTTCCAACCCTATGATTCTGTGCTCCCTCCTCCAGGGACAGACACAACCCACCATCCCACAGACACACAAAGGTCAGGAGGAACAATTAATTTTTATCCTCTAATATTTCAGCTAATGAAGGTGAAGCAGAACAATATTTCTTTTCAAGGTCTGATTTTTCTGGCTGGGATATTGATCCATTAAAAGGATAAGGTGAAACTAGATAAGATAGGAGGGGTCAAGTAGCACTGGTGACTTCTTCCCCTGAGACTCATGGTGCAGCAGCTTGACTTTGAACCTACAGGTTTGGCTTCAAACCAGAAACTCTATCATCCAGCTCTAGAAACCCTGGTTTGCTACCGGATGGGTTGACTTGCTAGAAAAATAGGGTTTGAAAATCATGTTGCTTTTAGTTCCATCACAAGCACATAGCTTGTGCACAAGCACAAGCATCATGTGCCCATAGGAGCCACAGAATGCTGTAAAGAGATGGGGCGGGGGGTGGCGAGAAGGAAAGCAAATCAGGATGCACTATGAATAAACTGGCATTTGCAGGAATTAGTAAAGCAGAAGCAAAGGCTGGATTTGTGGTTGTCAAGGAAGGGACGACTTTGCTTCACCAGGTAGGAATGAAACAGCACCCAGCCTGTGCTGCTCCCAGCTTCTGCTCTCAGCATCCCTCAGCCAAGGCTTAAGTGGGTGGATGATAAACACTCTGTGGCTGTGCCCCTTGAGCATCCCCTAGCTCACAGGGACTGAGGAGCAGGGCAAGGAGGAATATGTTCTCATGGAGATGCTTATGCTTCTCTGTGGACAGGAGGAGCAGAGAGACAGCACAGACCAACTGCTTAAAGAAATCTATATAGGAGAATGTTTTCCTCTTCTCAAAACTGAGGGAGCCAACAAGATATTATTAAAAGAAAATTAAAAAACCATCACAGAATCACACATTGGTTTAGGTTGGAAGGGATCGCAAAGCTCACCCTGTGCCAACCCCTGCCATGAGAAGCCACACCTCTCACCAGACCAGGTTGCCCACAGCCCCATTCAACTTGGCCTTGATCACTTCCAACGATGGAGCAGCCACAACCTCCGTGGGCAGCCTGTTCCAGGGCCTCAGCACCCTCACAGGGAGAGATTTCTTTCTAAGACCTAAAAAAAGATCGAGAAAGCCTCATGCCTGCAAAAGCACAACTGACCCACATCTGAGGGCACTCGTGCTGTCTAGAAAAGAATCCTTCAACCGAATCTATAGGGTAGCTGACTGTCTTGGGATGGGTTTACATAAGAGAAGTTTGGAGCCACAGTCTCCTGGTAGCAGGAAAAACTGCCGTGACATCGATCTGGTTCAGCATCCAGCACATAACTGTGGTGCTTTGAAGAGCTGCACTTTGCAGTGACTACGTTTTAGCAGCTGTTCCAGACTTGTATGGGTGAAATGTTGCTCAAAACCTAACAAACACAAGAACCCCTAAATCCCAAATCTTCTGCAAAGGACTTTCCCAAAGCAGCTTCCAGGGGCATCCTCATGCAGGTAAATTCCTGCTGGCTCTTAATTCTCCTCCTCTGCTGCTGCTGAAATAATCTCTCTGTATAATTTTCCTCACTGCCCTGTGCCCTCACAGAGCTACTTCACAACCTTTGCCTTCAACTTCGCTGATTTTACAACTGCCCCATGCATGTTTCTCCTGACAGTACTTTCATTTCTTGAAGGTCATTTCCAGCCTGTGGCTTTGAGCAGCCCCATCCCTCCCTGGTGTTCCCATTCTCTCTCCAGTTGCACTTTTTTGGGGCTTTATCTAGGCTTTCCGTCTCTTCTCAGAGAACGTACCCTGTTTCCTGATAGTCTGTGGCCCCGTGCCAGCTCTTCCTGGGATGTAGGTGACTGGCTCTGCATAGACTCACAGATAAGATAGCAGGAAGGTCTTGTGAACAACATGAAATTCTGCTTTCATTTCTAAGGGAAGAAACTCCCTTGGTTCATCCTGGAACACTGACTCTCATTTCCAACTTGTACCAGAAACCCATTGGTTGAAGTCCTCAGTAGCACATGCTGGTGATTCAGATGCTGCACACATGGCCAAGGGGTCCAAGATGAGTTGATACCCCTCACAGCTCCAGGAACACTAATTCCTGGCTGCCACCAGCACATAAGACCCCTGGCTGAGCTCACCATAAGATCAGCACGTAGCCTGCACTGGTGTTTTTAACCATTTCACAATGGCACACAACAAAAATGTTTTTAAAACTAAGGCCTGAGCATTAGCAACAGCCTGTTTCCAGTATAAAACACAGCTCCAGAACCCCCTAAATTACAGCACAGTATTAACCATCCTAATATCCCCCACTCCAATACTCCAGTTAAACCAGCCCATGTCTGACCAGTACTCAGGTAGACTCCTTGCAAGGTGAAGGGCTGCGAGAAGGCACGTGAGGAGCTCTGGAGAGGCATTTTTGGAGCAACATGCAAACCCAGAAGGCACTGGGTACCAATTATCACCTCCTGTGGCACCTCTCCAGGAGCAGTGGGTGTGCTCCTGGCCAAAGCCCAGCTCTAATTATACAGCATCCTCCTACTCCTGCGAGTTATTTTTCACCTTCTCTTCATAAAATGCCTTCACTAGGGTGACTGGCACAGATCAACCAATGTCTCCTGGCCAAGACTGGGTGCACTGGACATGTGGGATCCAATCCAGTTGGTTTCATGGTTTCCCATCCTATTATTTGGACAACAACCTGAATATTATTAATCAGAATTGACTAAGTCAAGGAGAAATAAAGCAAGAGATCTCATCCAAGCCTTAACCAAGATACAATTTCTTAGATCAGCGTAAACTGATTGCTCTAGGACCTGCTGTCACTCTTCTTTGTCCTAAAACGGCCTTGTTTGGCCACCAAAGAGCTGATTGATACCGAGAAGAGTGATGGCAGCACCTGGGTAGCTACTGGTTTTCAGAGCCAGCAAGGAAATACGTTCTTTCACAGATCCCCCAGCACTGAGGCCAGTTCATTTGAGAACACTGCTTTGGCAATAAAAAAATCGATGTGTGGAAGTCTCAGCCTTCAGCAGACAACCTGAGAATTTTTTCTTTTACTCCCCCAAGTGACTGCAGAAGTTTGCAGTTGTCTTTTTTTTTTTTTCCTTTTTGTATGTATTTGGTCCTTTCTGCACAACTGCAGCCTACAGTAAACCCTCCCTGGGGTTTACTCTCACTTCAACCACACCAGAACCACGTGAAGAGGTTCTGCAGAAGAAACTGGGGTAAGAGGAGGATGTTCTACAGCACTAGCAAATGTTCCTTTGAACGCTGTGGCAAGTGTTTTCCCAACTGAACCTTCTCAGAAGCAGCTAAACCAGTCACTGGGCTGAAAAAAACCCCAGAAATTTGAAGGGATTTTGTTGGTTTGAAGGGTTGTTCTGGAACATTCATCAGGTGCACTTCCACAATACTTACAGACCAAACAATGATCATCCTTCTAGACACAGAGTGATCGATGTTCCAGTAGGTAAAGGGAAGGAAAGTGATGTAAAAAATCTCTTCACCCAAAGCCGCTGAGAACCTGAACAAGTAGTAGTAGAAGTAATTCTTCACAATGTACTTCTGAGGATGACCCTGGAAATGAGAGGATTTGAGCAACCTTTAGTGAATTAGGAAATTATAGGAAATATTTCAGACATTTTAACTGATAGAGGTCCCAGCCCTTCAGCCCTTGTTCCTTTCACAGAATCACAGAAGATCAGGGATTGGAAGGGACCTCAAAAGATCATCTAGTCCAATCCCCCTGCCAGAGCAGGATCACCTAGACCAAGTCACA
>JAOXOE010000874.1:12668252-12705116 GCA_028565055.1 Phoeniculus purpureus | reverse complement strand
TTCCAAGGAGGCCTTGGCTTTCCTAGTTGTGTCCCTACATTCTCTCACCAGAGCCTTATAATCACCCCAAGTGGCCATCCCCTCATTCCATGACCTATAGGCGTTCTTCTTCCTGTTCAGTTTGCCCAGCAGCTCCCTGTTGGACCATGCAGGTCTTCTGGCTCCCTTCCTTGACTTCTTTCCTGTCGGAATGCTCTTGTCTTGGGCTTCAAAGAAGTGGCTTTTTTTTTTCACTTAGCCTCCGAGCCGTGTTATTTCAATGCTCAGATTTCCACGGATGCAATTTTAATTCTTTTTTTAAGGTGAAGAATCCATTACATTTTCTTGTGAGGCCAGTCAGTAGAAACGACTGCTGCCCTCTTGCACCTTGACTTCATTTACCTGGCAGAATCAGATAACAGCAATCACTACATTCCTCATAAGATGCAAGGGGAAGAGTCTGATGCACGCATGACAAGAGCTACACCTTCACTGTACATGTAATCAAGATAAGCATGTGTGTGGGACACGCAGACAACACGTCTATCAGAGTCCAGACAGTTTAGCCCGAGAGACCTGTTCCGGCACCTGCCCTCAAGGGAGGCAGCACCGGCAAAAAGCTCACAGCCCAGCAGAGGGAGCCAACAGAGTTTGTCAAGGTTTGCCTTCCTGATCGTGGGTTACTGGTATCTGGTGTTCAAACTGACTTGGAAAATAGGTAACACCTAAAAACTTTCCGTAAAGCAATACTGTCAACAAGCTAGGGCCAAGAAGAGAGGTCTTGTCAAGCAACAGTAACAACAGCAAAACCTTGAATGACCTGGTGTTGATGACTTCCAAGAGCCTGAAGTCACACTAATCTCATGCATATGGCATGAGATTGCCTTAAGACAAGACGTGATCCAAGCACACCCATTACATGCCACGGCCTTGGACTAGAGTTTTAATTCCCCGTGCCATTAGTTTTATATCACCTGGCTGAAAGTCCAGTAGCTGGTCTGTTACAGGTCTTTTACCTCTTACAGGCACTGGAAAGTGAGGGGTGGAAGCAAAACTGCACAAGCAAGCACCAACGACCTAAAAGCTTAAACCCACAGCTTCTAAAAATGTAATTACTTTCCTATTTCATGTAAAAAGTTATGATTTCACATTTTAGTTTAACTGTTGGTGGAAGGAAGACAAGTTATCTCTAATTTTACAGTGAGGTCAGGTTTTTTCACACTTGCAAAGCCTCTGATCACTGCCATTGAGAGCCTGGAATGAAAGGATAAGCCCAAGCAGCAATTTGTTTTTTCTTATGTTGAGTAAAAAAGACTGTTTAAAGTTGAGTTGCTGCTGAATTCTTGTCAATAACACTGTCACATTGTCACAAGAAACTTACATAAAGTGTTAAAAGGCAAAAATGTTCGGATTTGAGAAAAGCTAGAAATGGGACAGTGTTTGTCACCAGTGTCACACAAATCTCACTTTCCAGTAGTTTCATCCCTCCTATTAAAATGCCTTCATTTTGCCATCAAGTTTTTAACTCTTTTCTTATTATGCTAAATAAGAAAGCCTATCCTAGGTGCTGTCAGGACCCCTATCACCATTACCACAAAGGGTTTGTCTTCCCACGTCTCTTTCCTTCACATCATCTTTTTCTTCAACAGACAGTAACAGTACCAGTGGGCTTTCTCTGGGCTATTTCCATAAATGTATTTCTAGCCAGAGAATTCCTGTGTGACTGACTTCCCATGTTGGAGAAGTGTCAGTCCCGGACTTTGTCTAGTGCATGATCACAGGAATACAATTCTAGGGAGGTTAGTTGAAAGGCATTCTGTGTTTCAGTGCTCTGCCACCCATGCCCCGCAAACACAGAACAGATTCATTTGAGATAATGTACCTATGTTTTATGGAAATAGCATAGAGGATTTCCATGGATTTAGCGAAAAAGCCCTAACTCACAGAGAAACTAAGGAAACTGGCACTGGGAATATTTTGCAAACAATTAAAACATTAAGCCCGTTGGCTCTGTTTTCTCTTGTTATTCTTAGTAACTGGTATTTCCAGGAGTGTTGATACACTTCACCCTATAGGAGGAGTGAACAACAGGTTTCTCTAGTGGGTAGTAGGAGCAAATTATGCACATTCTTGACAGGCCAGGTAGAAAACCTGCCTAGCTGAAAGCCATGCAAAGTCCACAACTCTGTCTTCAATGAAATCTCTTTTGCAAAAACCTCCTTTATCAGTGATATCCATGAATACTGACAATACGAATTAGTCACAATAATGCTGTCACGCTCTCACTAAACAATTTAATAATTCCTTAAAAAGAGGTTTGTGGCCTGAATGTTTCTGTACATTGCTTGTCTGACACTTCTTTTCTTTAGCTTGTAGACATTTAAGTTCTCAGTATTTAATGCATGGATGGAAGCAGAACTGATGGATTTTGCATCTCCATTTTTGTACATAGGTGAACTCACTCATCTGTCATGACAAAAAAGATAATGTGCTTTTTTTTAAAAAATCTGAAAGCAATATTAGTACAAGAGTTAAACTGGTAATAATTACTTTAAATGTAATAATCCCTAAAAATCTGCTTAACTAAAAATTATTCACTAGAAGGGGAAAAGATCTTGAAATACCTCTTCATACTTTCTGTACTGCTTTTACTGCTGAAGTATAACAAGTTCTCACAGCACAATCTGTTTGAGCATGGAAAACTTTTTATATGTGCTGGTCTCTAAAATACAGAAGTTAGTGCTTCTTCTGTAATTGGATCAAACAATGTATAGGCATGCAGTCCTCTGGAGAGGAAAGGTAGGTGCACCAATATTGACAGAACCACTGCTTCTTCCCATCCCAGGATATGATAATGTTTCACAGAAATGGATGTGCCAGACATACCCTCTCATCAACATGTATAAAGGGAAGTAAATTAAAACCCGTGCTCCCAAATGTCAACCACAAACATAATGATGGCTTGTAAAATCTACTTGTAAACAAACAAATAAAAAAGCCAGAGTCATGATACTATATTGCACGTCCTCCTGTTTGGCTGCCCAGATGCACATACATCAACTTCTCATGAAGAACAGTCTAACCCAGCTATGGAAAACAACCCTTTTCACAGAAAGGGTGGCTACAAAAACAATTTTTAGGAACAGCACAAGTTTGTGCCCCCTATGCTGACGAAGCTAATATACAGATCATGCAACAACTATCTTTTCAAGGGACCACAGGCAGCAAGCGGTGATGGGCTGAACTCAAGTCTAGTGGCCTCCAACACAGTTATTCAGAAACCTGTTGATAACATATGAAAATCATTAAGGTTTACTGAATTCAGAAAGAAGAGTAGAATTGTCCTACTTCCCATCAAACCTTCAACTTCTCATAACCATAGCTGAGCAGAGCTGATTTTTGTCTTTTCCATGGAAGAATGTCATTAATTTTTGCCAGTCCAAGAGAGGAACTCCCTGTCTGCACTCAAAAGTGTCTACTGATCACCTCTCTGCCTCATTTAGAAAGTAGTTGGTATTAAGACCTGGTTGAACAGAGCAGACAAGTTTCAGATGATTGCTCTATTCAAGCACAGACTTTACAGTCTTCATTTAAATCTAGATCTGAAGGATAGTCTGTATTAAAAAGGTAAAGAGTGATAGTTTAAGTAACACTCATCACCTTGCCCATACCCACTAAGCATACAAGTAAAGAGCCTGGTTTATTTCTTTTCTAACCTAAATTGTTCAAAGTAATCAAACTGATACAGAATTTGGCTTCTCCAGACAAAACTGTCTGTGGAGATGTGTTGAAGAGCATCAGAGAAGAGCAGAGTTACTTGAAGAAATTAGCAAGTGAAATTCTAATGAAATATAGGCGAAAAAATAACCTTAAGTAGATACCCATAGGCTATGTTGGCCGATTCTGTGAAAGCTAGCACGCAACAACAGAATTCAAAATTTATCACACAAAACAAATACATTTTGTTAAATCAGCGTAAGTCAAAGTGGTCAATGCAGTTACACTTTTGTACAGAGCAATGACACGCATGTGTTTTCTGGACTGAAAAAGATTCATACCAATTCACCTCAGGGTATATGTAAAAGGGAGTCCAGGATTATGTGTTTTGAAAGACCTTCTATGAAAACAGACACTGAATTAATTCATTATTATATTTGACCTTTCTAGTTTGTCATCCTGACTAAAACAATGTAGTCTTACTTTTTGTTTTGAACAGGCCTACTTGGCAAAGCCTAAGATGGGTGACTACAAATTACGCAGTATAAAAACGAAACATGAAGACAATATCATAGAAGACAATAATATGATGAAATACACGTTTGTGGAGAATGATTCTTCAGGAATTCTCACAATAAAAAATTAAGGAGGCATCAGGCTTAAACAAAGGAAATGCTTTTCCCATAAAATTTCCTAATTAACTGTTGAATTCATTATTATAGGAAGGTGTAGAGGCCACAGGAACTGAAAAAAAAAGCCTCTAGGATTTGTGGAGGATAAACCTACTGGTGGCTATTGGACACAATTGTCCGGATGCAAACGTTACTACAAGAAATGATTGAGGCATCAATTACTGAACATATCGATAATCACTTGCTACATTCCCTGCTCCTTATCCTCATCTTTAAGCACTTACTACAGTTACTGCTTGTAACAGGACACAGCCGTCTGGACATTCAGTGGATCCATACACGAGTCCTTCTGATCTTAATTTATGTTGTGTTTTCCATGGGGAAAAAAAACACTAGTGAATTGCCACCGTCATGGTTGCTACCAAATCATATTTTGATTTTTTTTTTTAAGCTACTCAAAGCTAGAAAGATAATTTTCTGAGGATGGAAATAGAAATATTATTGTAGCTACGAATTACATGCTCATGAGGGAGATGGAAATCCTGAGTTCTGCATTAAGGAAACATCCTTTTACAGTGAGTAGCACCTGAGTGGATTGAATATCTGGATTGAATCTCAGCAGTTTATGGAGCAGCCCTAGTTTTACCTGCCCACCTCTCAAGGAGAAGCACTGGAGGTACTACACAGAAATAAGTGCATAGTCATTTCTGTTTTTAATCTCCTAGTTTTTAATTATAGGTCTGAATTATGTCTAGACAAACAACAAATATAGTAGTCTACGTACAAAACACATTGCCAAGCAGATGTATCCAACAGCTCCAGCTGGAGTAGCTACCAGCAAATGCAGTGCTGACCTTGCACTACCACTGACAACATGCAAGGCTGAGCATTCTGGTTGCATCTTCATCAGAAAGTTTACAGCAAAGGCTTTGTTTACAAGCTGTGTTACAAATACAACCTGTATGTATGCTGCAAGAAGGTTGTAATGAGAGTTGGTTGAGGGTTTTTTTTATATTTGTGGTTGCAGCAAAAAAAAAAAATATCTTGTGAATCCCAAGGGCTAAACCCAGAAATTTAGTGTTGCTCAATGAATCAGACCACAGACACTCCCGACTACTGAGAGTAGACATGTTACAGTCTGTAAAATGAAAACTGATGGTAGCACTTCACACTAAAACAAAAGCTCAAATATTATTTAAAGAACCAAATCCCTTATATTTCACTCTGAATGGCTCTAATACCATACGGAATAGAATGCATCTGCGATAGTCCAGCAGCATTCCATGACATGCAGTGTTGTCAAAAGAAAAATCCAAGGGATACAACCTCCAGGACTGAGTCCCATCAAACATTTTTCTGCTAATCAGTGAAAAGTCTTCTTATGTTCTTTGGAACTGAAAAGCAGAAATCTATGATCGGGACCTTTCGAGAACACTACAACTTATAAAGACTGAGTTCTATTTCACACAGAAATGGTCTCATACTGTATGGAACAGAACGCATCTGCAATAGTCCAGCAACATTCCACGACATGCAGCATTGTCAAAAGGAAAATCCAGTCCTCCTGGGTTAGCTGCACAGCCAGGGGCATTGGCACCAGGTACTATGTAAAGGAAAAAAAAATAAAGAAACCAGTAATTTCTCATACAGATGTTTATTGTACTCAAAATCCGTGTGCCAATTTTCACACACACACACACACACACACATATAAACTGCCACTAAAGTAATATTCCTCATTGCTATTCTCGTGTAAAAACATATAATTTAAAACTATTATTTTGTATGGAGAGGCATGATAATGTTTGGTCCGTTTACAAAGAAGGTAACTATCATGTCCTTTAAATTAAAGAACTTGTGGTTGTGTACTTGGTCACATCTGATATTAAAAATACAATCAAAAAAAAGCCAAACAAATGAACGCACCCAAGTGAATTGAAAGACAGTTGATTGCTGAGACTGGCTTATGGTAAGAACCAACACAGCACTTTGAAAGCACAGCTCAGAAGAACCAACAGCAACAGAGGTGCTTTCTACAGTCGTCTGATATTCACATTAGGAGACGTTTGTGCACAGTCCAGCACATTTTCTGACTGAATGCAGCTAACCTCATGTGAAGTGTGAGTGAGGAAGGTGGGGTGGGCAGGAGGGCCAGAAGCAGCGGGAGCTGCAGGGTGGGAATTCCTCTTGCCCAGCTCAAAGTGTTTGAGGAACAATGCTGAGAAGGGCAGGCAGCTACGCCCGGGTCAGCAGAGACGAGGTCCCCCACTGGTGTTATCCCCTACCATGTCTTGGCTATTCAGTAACATTTACACATTTGCAGTTGTGAACCTCAGAGCTTTATTTTCTTGTCTGACTCGGTGACTTCAAGGGGAAGCACATTAGAAGATAAAATTCACTTAAACCTTACAGTGATAAACTACAAAGGGAACAGAACTTATGCATAAGTACTAGGCATGACTCGACTAACACCACTGTAACCCCTACAGCTTTTCTTTTGCAAGAAAACCTGCAGTTATTGCAGCATGTTCCAGGTGCCCAAGCTACCTGGCTTGGTACCTCGTGTGTGTGACTCTCTCATGGCAGGCATTGAGGACTCCAGTTCCTACCCATCACAAACACACCTTTACCACAGCTCCCTTCTCCACCCCTGGGCAGACCTCACTACGTGACTACACTCTTCCTTGCTTTTCTCTGTTAATACCACTATGATAATAACACAAAGGGCAAAAATCTCATCTGGCTTCAGCAGGTTGTTTCTCAAAGTACTTTTGGTAGCACAAAGGTGCTCTACATTTTAATTATTTGTTCTTTCGCTGATGCATTTGTGATTTTGGAAAGCCAAGCACTTCTTATGTGTGGTACAGTAGTCTGCATTACCACATGGCAGGTGAGGTTGCAGAAACAGCTACACAGCAAACTTGTTCACAGTTTGCCATGCCATAGTTTGCTTTTGCCATGGTACTCACAGGTCACTGTGCTTAGAAGTCTCCCCCTGCCTCTATTCACTCTTCAGAACATGCCCAGACCCTACAGCTGCAGCACTTTTCATGGCAGCTTTGTGCTGCTGGATGGATTAAATCTCCATACCTATGTTTGTGTGTACCTAAGCCATGAGCCATTGAACAGTGTGCTGATTCTGTGAGCCTCTGGCGTCTCCTCTGGACAAGCCATTGCCTCTTATTTCTTTCACATCTTTGCAGCTGATCTCAAGTATAAAATCTGCTCGTTGTTGTTAATTAGTCGCAGATCACTGTATACATACACCGTGATAAGAGCATCACTGTCTCCCTTGCTGTCAGCCCTGGTTGTCATCTTCTTGTGTTTTATCTCAGCCCACAGTCCCCAGCCAGGACCACTGCTGCAGCAGCAGGTCCTGTCCACACTTTCTGGAGAAAAAACTATTTGTTCAGGCAGAACCACCTGTGTAGAGCTCTTGCATCTGGAAATGAGAAATACTATACAGGGCCCATCAAAAAAAATATGTAAAACTCAGGAGAGGGGAGAACCTGCCCAGCACGTTACGAGGCACAGCTGTCCACAGAGATGGGCAACACACTCCTCACAGAAGTTTTAGCTCCTTGTCATAGTTTGAACCCCAGAGGCAACTAAGCACCACAGAGTCATTTGTTCACTCTCCTCCAGAGTGATGAGGAGGGGTAAAAGTGAGAAAAGTCATAGGCTGAGATAAGGACATTCTCATACATAAAGCAAAAAGCTTTGGATGCGAGCAAAGCTGAGGAAAGACATCATGAGAAAGGTGTGAAGATCTCCTTGGGGAGCAACTGAGAAAGGTGGTGCCCTCTATTAAGCAGTGAGATAGCAAAGGCCCTAGGCTGCTGATAACACCACAGCTGATGAGTAGCTTCAGATGAGCTACCTTCACATTAGTATCTAGATCCGTGTAACATATGTCAAAAACCATAAAACAGCTCACTACCAAGGCAGGCAATGCTGTGCTGGTTCCCTCTCACACATACAGTCACACTGGCCAGGAAGTTTTGTGCTTCTCAAACGCAAACACATGCATTCTCACCCTGTATATTTATATTTTCAGAAAAAAAAGTTAAAAACAAATAAATCCTGCATACACCCCATATGCTAAACCATCAATATATTTATTTTCATTCGCTGGCACCACAAGTAGCTACAATGCCAGGCACTTCTCCACTGTGAGAAATGAGGCTCTGAGTTGCAGAATTTTCTCCTTCATTAGGGACATCAGCTTCTGACACAATTGTCAGTCAGGGGTTTACTGCAGTTTATGCTTAAATTCTACATCATCGATGACAAGTAAGATCTTACAAACTATAGGGGTTTTCAGGACTTGATAAACCTGACTGTCTTTTCCAAACTTGGAAATTCTCTGTTAAGACAGTTTAGGATACTAGTTGTTGCATGCAAAGAGAACAACAGGCATGAGCAGGCCATAGTCACACATGTCAGATTGTCCTGTACAACTGGCTGAGCCTTCTAAACATAACAGTGATGCATGAGCCTTAGTTTAGCCACTACTAATTTCCTACGATAGAAAACTTACAAGCACTTTGATGATACAGGACCTTTGAAACCTTAAGTATGCCAAAAAGAGGGGGTGGGTACGTATGTGGAATATACTGATAGGTCTTACAGCTCTTGAATTGTTCCCTCTCTGCATCACAGTTGCTTCAGAAAAAAAAGCTGATGGGTGCAGAAGAGGGAAGAGTTGATTATAATTAGGAAAGGATATTTACACACACATACAGGCATTCCATGAATCTTCAAATTCTTGGAGGGTCCTAAATGAGATTGGAGCCCCAGCTACCAGCACACATTGCATGAGAAGTCAATAGCAACAGATCTTAAATGCTGCTTTCCTTCCAGCATCTGCAACTGCCAGATAAGCTGAACAAAAAGATAACAGAGAGCACTTTAACTCATTCTCAAATACTCATCATATAAACACATTCCAGATAACAACCATTGTGTTTTAGAGAAAAATGCTATTGGCTAGCTCAACAACAAGCACACAGCCCTGCTGTCCTTCCTGCTGTACCAGCACCTGTTAATGCTGCCTCACATCAGCTCCAGCACACTGGCAGTCTCACACAGTCATTTTAGGGCCTGACTCTGTCATCCTGCTCCTGCAAACCCACTCACCAGACAGCAGCTGGGCCTTCCCTTCCCATGAACATTCCCTCAAAACTAAGCCAGAGGAGACAGGAATTCTAGAATACCTTTTTGCAAATACTTCCCATAGTCAGGATGGACAAAGCCAGTCTGATCAACTCTGCATCAAAACAGTAACAGCTGAAGTCAACAGGTTATTCTCAAGCACACTGTTAAGCAGACACCACAGATGTAATGGCCCATCAGCCCTCTGGTTCTTTTCTAACACAAATGCTCGATATAGATTGCCTTTGTTCACGCTGCTGGCGACTCTTTACTTTCATTTAAAGATGCTTGTCGTCCCTACTTTCATCCACCCTGCAAACCTATTTTTAATGCAGTCAGATAGTCAATATATTTGTTATCAAGGCATCAATCAAAAAAGCAACAATAACACAAGCTAATAAAATAGTCCATCAGGAGCATGTTAACAGAGTAAGAATGTCTGTTCTACAACACCATTTAAAGAAAAAAACTAATGGCACCTGTAGTAGACTAAGCCATCCCTATATATGTTTCTGCTTCAATAATGTGCATCTTATAACTTTCCGTTACAGGTTTATGTGTTAAAAGCTGAGAGAACGGGCTATTGCAAAGGGAAGCATTTTCTCTAGTTTCTATAGCTAGCTTTTTATTGGTTTTGGTATTTTAGTCCAGCTCCTGGAGAAGAGAAACTGAATCTTCATTTCAGTACAGGATTATCTCACATATGTGCATAAAACTTGTAGAATCCTATTACTGATGTCATGTCTATGAAAAATGAAGTTTTAGTCATCAAAGACAGTGAAGAGGGTCTAATTGTCTGGTGCTTTCTGGCCAGTGACAGAAAACAAACCCTTCTCATGTGTAGGAAACTGTCTTCCCACAGAGGGTTTCCAAGGGCATCAGAAAGAAAGGACTTGAATAACACAGAAGTTCATATAAATATAAATATATTTTTATATATAAATATATATACACATACACGTATATACACACCATTCTTGCATCAATTTAGCACTCTTCTCTATGGGCAGGCAAAACATGTACTTGCAACACTGTGTTGCAGTGTATGCAGATAAACGTGCTGCTTCAGCAAGCACATCATCACATTGGGATAGATGACAAGTTTTCTTAGCCCAGACTGAAAAAATACGCTTGTTTCCAAATAAGCCTATCCTGCACACTGCCAGGAAATAGTTTAATGAAAACTGCCGCTCAGCCCTACTTCTTTTGCCATAAAGTAAAGAAAACAGCAGTGCTATTGGAAACACTGACACCAGTCACTGATTTCTGTTATCTTCTGGAACTTGCTCCTGGTGCTTACCCAGCTCTAGCCAACAAACAGCAAGGTTCAGCAAGAGCCCTCATCACTGCTCAAACATTTCCTAAGGGCCCTCATCACTGCTCAAACATTTCCCTCTCCAAGCAAACCAATACTGACCTGTTACAGTTGGTATGATCCTATTTCAACTTTCCAGAAATGCCATTTGGTTTTATCTGAGGTGCTTAAAATGTTCTTATTCGGTTGCATGTTGAAGCAGAAGATCTGCGCAGTCACATATGGAAACGCATGAAGAACACACTACAAAAAACAGCTTTGCCATACTTGTAAAGCTCAGAAAAAACTTCTCGGATTATCTACTGCCTTACCAAAAGCAGGAAGATGTATTTTCACTAATGACTCAATTTACAGGGCACAATTAAGAAGGAGGAGATACATGAGGTATGGAAGGTTGTGTCTGGAGAAGACTGTACGCTGACCAACACACTCTGCAAACTAAAACTAGTGCAAAATCAACTGAGAAACAGGGAAATTATCAAAATATAACCATTCAGTGGAAGACTCCAAACCAATAATTGGATTTTTTTCACTTGCAGACAGCCTCTATCACCTGCCTGTAAGAGCGCAAAAAAAAAGATGATTAAAAACCAAACTGTACAGAGACTGTGGCTGACACTTAAAAATTTGTTGGTGACATGAAGGAACATCCATTCATGTTTTGATAACGCAACAGCGTTATCCTGAAGCTACAGACAGGCTGATTGTACCAGGATGGAAGATCAGAAGCAAGGGAAGTTTCCCCATGGCTACTCAGTCCCAGTGCAAGGGAAGATGTCCTTTGCTCACAGTTTCTTCTCACCACAATCTAAATGGATTTTCCTCTCTGCACACCAAAGACTCACACTGCTGATAATAGGAATAAGGCAAGACCAGGCACTTGAGGCACTTCTTAGCCAGCACTCACGTACCTCACAGATGAGAAACTTAGTCTTCAAGGCAGGCATGAGCTTTGCTGATCTGAAAGAAGCCTGAGCTTCTGTCACAGGGATGCACCAGGAATATCTGATACCTCCAAAGGCTCCATGTCTAGAAACTTCCCAAGAATAGCTGGTGTAACAGTAGTTTGAACAGAAATACAGTGAGACTGAAGGATTTCTTTGTCATAATTTCCATGCTCTTTTCCCCACATCCTCCTGAAGTAATTCCCTTTTGGTTACCTGCAGCCGAATGTAGTATTTTTACAACATCTGGCATTTTGTTAAGCAAAAGCTTATTCATAACACTCTATAACTCTATAAGCAATACTGATCTTTGTCTTGTTTTGTCTTGGTTTGGTTTGATAAGCATACACCTTAAAAAAACAATAAAAGGTTTCATATTTTGTCTTTCATTCTACAGGTGAACAGCACGAGCAACAACAGCAATTTTGTATTTTCTTCTGGGGTCCCATCTCCCCTGTTTGTCTCTAGGCTGTACTCTGATAATGATGAGAATAATTTTATCCCTTGTTTAGCAATACTAGGTACCACAGATATAAAAATAGCCACCACAGAGACATGTTATTGTCTAAAAATTCAAATGGAATCTTCTGAGAATTAGAAACAAAGAGTACACAAAAATATCATGCTATGAAAGTTTGACATAGCCTTTGCTTTCTGAGTTGGGGTTGGTTTTATTTCTGAGGTTTTTATGTTTTCTTAGTTTTTCAAATATTTAGAAATTTTTTAAAAGTTTAAAAAAACATAGTAGAACAAAACAATGGTGAGGTATACCTTTTGCAAGGGTTTTGGTGTGCAGTGTTCTTGCATTCAAACTGAAAATAAGGGCAGGCTGAGTGAACCACAGGGTAGTCTTGGAAACAGAGGGATGTTCAGGGTTAAAGATCAGGGGTCAACAAGGCAGTTAGCTACCAGTAAAGGGTAATGTCTGTTAAGTGAAACAGTTGGAGTTGATGCTATTGAACATATTCTCCAGTGACAGGGGCACAGAGTGCACACTCAGTAATTTTGAGGAGGGCAATAGCAGGCACCAGCATTGCCTCACAACAGGCAGGACTGGTTTATATTGGTAAGCTGAGGGAAAGTGTCATCCATCTGCTCAGTGCTCCCTCAGCCCCATCCAAAATACGGTTCTTCTTGTAATTATACAGACATTGATAGATCAAACCACAAGCAGTTCTGGAGAAGTAAAATACTGAGGGTTCAAGGCAGGTTGGCCAAACCAAATTCAAGAGTAAGTTTGGATACTGACCCATTGAGAAAAAGGAGAAGCAACTGAGGGTCCTAATAAGGAAAAATTAAAGCCAGACAGATTTACTCTTTACATTTACCCCATCCTCTCTGTTTTACAGTTAAGAGTCTGTTTTCAAATCTCCTTGTGATCACCTTTTAAATCTTCTTGTGATAACAGAAGTGATAGAATGGCAAGACAACCTGGAGAGAGGAGGTCAGGGAAGAACACACCTTCAAAGCATCAGGCAGTGCGGACCAGCAATGCTGTTGGCAAATGCTTCCTGTTTTGATTCATGGGGGAATGTACAGCATAGATTCCTGCTCTTATCATGAGACAGCTCTTACTTCCCTTACAGCTCAAGAGGTCAGAGAGCCAGTCTGCCTAAGAACAACAGAAAAGGAACAGAGTCCAACATTTTTACTGTCAACAAACCGTCTTGCCCCCATAGAGATTATGTCCTACAGTGCCCCCATTGCCATTTGTTTCCATTACCCAGCAGCATGTCCTGAGTCGTCTTTGCTCTCCCTCTCCCGCACCCCAGAGCAGTGGTCTTCCTGCATCTTTCCAGCAGCAGCAGAGCCAGCTCACATGTTCCTACTGAGTTGCCTTTCCTGCTCCTCACATGTATAGGGTCTCATCTGATACCAAATGGGTGAAATGATGTGGGTTAAAGATAATCCCACTAAAGCAGTTCTATAAAGTAGCCCTATCATCTCCACACTAGAAAAACCACCCTGATGCCACAGAATCATGTGAAGGTTTTTCTGCCCTGGAAGCAGTCACCAAAGCTGAGCGTTTGGACAGGGACTTCAGAACAGGGTAAGCTTTCCATGCAAAGCATTTAACCCAGATTTGCCACTTTGGAAAGTCCCACCATCTCGAAACTATTTGAACTATGCTGAAATATTCAAAAGCATCTCCTCCTCTGCTTTCCTCTTTGTCATTGCCATTTTCAAAGCAAACAAAACCTTTTCTTAAGAACGTCACATCAATGCAGCAATTCCCATTGCTTCAATGCAGCAACCTGCACAGAAGTAATGCTTCTTTGGGTCACCAAAGCCACAGGAGGCAGAATTTCATCCCCAGGCTCCTAAAAGGTAAAATGAAAGATGAAGCTCCACTTCTCATCTTTCCTGTCTCCAGAGGCAGCTTTACCTTTACCCTGTGATGCTAGAGGGTTTCCTAGTACATACAACAATTTGAGTTTCAGTAACACCGTTTTTATTTCTCAGCATAATAGGCTGTTCTTCTCTGGAACAGCCTATCTACACTTCTCCTTCTGTGATTCCTATTTGTCCTACACAGTGTGTCAGGCAGCATCTCTGGACATTTGTCTTCTTTCAACCTTGCTTGGAAATCCTAGTTCCAGCAATGGAAGCCATTGTACAACAGGATAACTATGGCCTAGTCGCCATCACTAAAATCGGTGGAATAACTCTCCTGACTGGAACACTGCAATGGATGGCCATAAGATCTCCACAAAGGAAAAACAAAGAAGAAGTGATGGGGCATCTCTCTGTGGTAGGGAATGTTTTAATTGTATTGAGCTCAAAGACACTAATGCCTAGGTCAAGTGCCTATAAGTAAGGATGAGGGGGAAGTCCAACAAGGCGTTGTTGAACTCCATTATAGACCACCCAACCAGAGTGGAAAGGTGGATGAGGCATTCTACAGGTAGCTGGCAGAAATCTCACAGTCTCATTGGGAAATGCAGCTTACCTGATCTCTGCTGGAAATACAACACAGCAGAGAAGAAACAATAGAGGAGATTCCTTGAATGCGTGGAAGATAACTTTGTGACACTACTAGTAAGTGAGACCCTACCAGGACAAATAGAGAAGGTCTGGTGGGATATATGGTAGTGAGAGACCATCTTGGTCTTAGCAAACATGAAATGATGGCGTTCTCAAACCTTGGTGAAGTGAAGAGGGGAGTCAACAAAGCCATTACAATAGATTTCTGGAGGGCAGATTTTGGCCTATTTAGGAAGTGGGTTGAGGGAGTCCCTTGGGAGATTCTCCTGAAGGACAAAGGGATCCAAGTCTGGGCATTCTCCAAAAAAGTACTCTTAAAGGTGCAAAAGCAGGCTGTTTCTATGTGCTGCAAGATGAACTATTGAGGAAAAAGACTGACCTGGCTGAACAGAGGGCCTCGGGAAAAAAAGAAAGTTTATCATCTTTGGAAGAAAATGCAGGCAGCTCAAGAAAAGCACAGGGATGTAACTAGGGCATGCAGAGTGGAAATCAGAAAGGCTCAAGCCCAGTTATAATTCAATCTGACCACTGCATTGTGTAGACATGTTGCTACAAAAAAACATCAACAGCAAAAATAGAGTCAGGAAGAATCTCCATCCTGTATTGGACATGGAGGGGAACATCATCACTAAAGATGAGGATAAGGCTGAGGTACTTAATGTCTTCTTTGACTCAGTCTTAAATGGCCAGTTCAGTTATACTCAGGGTATTCTGACTCGTGAGTTGGAACACTGGGATGGAGAGCAGGGTACAACTCCCGTAATTCAAGAGGAAGCAGTTAGTGACCTGCTGGGCCACCTGAACATCCAAATCAGTTGGGATCCATCTGAGAATGCTGAGGGAGCTTGTAGAGAAGGCTACCAAGCCAGTTATTTATTAATGTCCCTAGCTAAAAGGGGAGGTCCCAGATGACTGAAGGCTTCTATTGTGATGCCCATCCACAAGAAGTTGGGAAGGATGATCAGGCAACTACATGCCCATCTGCTTGACCTTAGTACATGGGAAGATTATTGAGCAGTTCATTCTGAGCTTGCTCACACAGCAACTGCAGAACAGCCAGGGAATCATGGGTTTATCGTTTAAAAGCTGAGCAGGATCTGGAAGTTTAATTTTTGTGTATTCTGCAGAAAAGTTTAGGTTTTAAATGTCTGAAAAGAAAAACTTATGCCCCCTCACCACTCCCTCTTCCCCATCCTGGCACCCTTTACCACCTTCTTTCTTCTTCTCTGTCTTGGTGTCTCTTTGGAGCTATGTCATTTGCCACTGAGAGAAAACGGTACTTCTGAAGATAATTTACAGCGGAAGGAACTGTCACAATCTACTAATTTATACTTGTTTGCTCAGAAATGCTATCATAATTTCTGAACTTTAGAGATTTATGAAGATCAATATTGACTCTCAAAGTGTCCACAGATGCCAAGATTTTGGAGACTGTATATCCTAGGCAATTTCAGAGAGATAAAGGAGCTGTCTACAGTGGATGTTTTGAACATTTTATCTCAGTTTAGTGCAGGAGCATTTTGACAAATCTCTATATGTCTATGTCTTGTGTGGGGGTTTTTCTGGTGTGTGTGGAGGGGAATGAATTAAAATGTCTCATGGCTCTTTTTTCCCAATTTGAGTAAGCTGTTTCATCATCTGCAGATTTGTAAGTGGTTTTGTTAAATCCTCTTTTTGTGCCTGACACTTAAGCTAAAAGATATTAGTTAAAATATAGCCAGGTCTCTAACCCATTACATTAATGGTGACCCAGCTGGGGTGCATGGGGATCCAGACAAAGGCCCACGACACATAGGGCCAGCCAGCAGGGGTTTATGAAGGGTAGATTTAGCTTAACCAACCTGATCTCCTTCTATGATCAGGAGACCCATCTAGTGGATGAGATAAGGCTGTGGAGGTTGTTTACCTAGACTTAGTAAGGCATTTGACAGAGTATCCCACAGCATTCTCCTAGAGAAGCTGGTGGCTCATCGCTTAGACAGATGGACAAACAGAGTAATGGCTGCGGTTGGCTGCATGACCAACCTCAGAGAGTTGTGTTGGGTGGAGTGAAATCAAGTTTGCCAGTCACAACTGGTGTTCCCCAGGGCTCATTATTGGGGCCAGTCTTGTTTAAAATCTTGATCAATGATCCAGATGAGACAACCGAGTGGACCCTCAGCAAGTTTGAAGATGACACCAAAATGGCTGGGTGTGTTGATCTGCTTGAGGGTACAAAAGCCCTACAGAGAGACCTGGACAGGATGGATCAATGGGCCAAGGTCAGTTGTATGAGGTTTAACAAGGCCAAGTGCCTCCCACACTTTGGTTACAATGATTCCATGCAATGCTACAGTCTAGAGGAAGAGTGGCTGGAGAACTGCTTGATGGAAAATGACCTGGAGGTTCTCTATCAGCTGGCCAGCAGAGTGCCCAGGTGGCCAAAAAGGCAAATGGCATCTTGGCTTGCATCAGAAATAGTAGGGCCAGCAGGACTAGAGAAGTGATTGTTCCTCTATAACTTTGCACTAATGAGACATCATCTCGAGTACTGTGTTCAGTTTTGGGCGTGTCAATACAAGAAGGACAGTGAGGTGCCGGAGTGCGATCAAAGAAGAGCAATGAAGTTAGTGAAGGGTCTGGAGGACAGGTTTTATGAGGAGCAGAGGAGACTGGAGTTGTTTAGTCTGGAGAAAAGGAGGCTAAGGGGAGACCTTATTGCTCTTTACAACTGTCTGAAATACAGTACTAGAGAGTTGGGGTTTGACATCTTCTCCCAAGTCACTAGTGATAGAACAAGAGGAAATGGCCTCAAGCTGTGCCAGGGGAGGTTTAGATTTGACTTAGGAAAAACTCATCACTGAAACAGTGGTCAGGTGTCTCAATAGTCTTCCCAAGGAGGTGGTGGAATAGCTGTCCCTGGAGGTGTTCAAAAAACATGTAGGTGTGTCACTAGGAGCATGGTTTATTGGGTATGGTGGTGCTGGGTTGGTAGTTGTCCTTGATGGTCTTGGCGGACTCTTCCAGCCTTAATGATTCTATGATTCTGTGACTTTATGCATACACTCCTTTATATTTCATTATACTTTGACCAAATAAACATCAAGAATATGTAATTCTAATTTTATCAAGCCCATACAGCTCTGAGAAATTATCATCAACTAGCAGGGAAGTAGTTTTTTTCCATAGAAGCACAGCAAATAATGTCCCACGGCCTGTTCTGCATTTACACCAAACACCGATTTCTTTCAAGAGTTAGAGCAGAATTGCCTCATACAGCACAGGAGTTGAATTTTCATTTTTCCCCAGAAGTGTGTACTTGAGTACAAGTATAACTATTTGCAGACCGGCACATGATTTATTGATTAGTTGCAGCTTTAAGAGTCTGGAGAGAGGGAAAAGAGATGTTAATTTATTGGGTTTTTTACTTTTCATTTAAAAATAACTTAATTTAGAAATCTTTCTGAGGATAATACTCATTAATGGATTTAATGCTAAAAAAAAAAAAAACAGAAAGAAGAAAATATTTATTTAAAATCAGAGCTAATCCACAAACTAAGATGCCTGCTAGAAAAGTAGTTGCAAGTGGTGCACTTAGTGGATCTATCATATTTTCAACAATATCAGTTGCCTGAGATTTAGGCATGCTTATATACTGAACCATAAACACTTATCAGCCATTTAAAGCCAACATCTACACAAACCTTAAGAGAGAGCTACACTGCTGGTTAAGTAGTCAGTATTAGGCAGTAACACCCCAGTTCAATGTATTCAGCTCTCACCTGTCTGATAAAATTCTTCAAAGTAAAAGGCAACATCATGAGATCTGGTCTTCTATAACAGAACTGAAATCTAAATAGCAACTCCTAAAAATACCCAGAGTTGTTTGCTTGCTCCTGAAGGACTGCTGACTCAGATTTGGGGTTTTGTCTATCCTTTTCTAGGAGCAATTATTTTAGTTAAATAATAATGGATAAATAACTGAGAATTCTGTGACAACACATTCCCAATGGAAAACATCTACCTATTAAGGTCAAATGTTTTGAATAGAGCTAATGATTGCAAAGAAATCTCAGTAGAAAGCCAGTAGCAAACTCACCAGGTCCCCAGCAACCTACCCATGGGACTGCTAAGAGACATGACCTCTGAGGCTGATGTATCTATACTATATAACCTGAACCTGGGCAACTGATTCTCCTAAGAATCGAGTTTACACTTCAACAGCTCTGCTTAATTAAGCAATTCTCAGGCCACAACCTACTTATGATCCTGTGAATCAGTCTGACAATCTTCTCTGTGTTTTCTGTTGGCTCTGCAGTGTGGTTTGCACAGCTCACTCCACAAGGACACAGCTTTCAACCAAAGCCACTTCACAGAGCAGCTGCCAGATTTATCCTCAAATGCTGCCTTCCTTTAGCAGCTTAATTATCTTATCGGTTTTGGCATCATATTGTTATCTACAGGCACCTGTGGGAAAGAGAGAGTCTTGGGAAATGGGCATTATCCCTCTTTTCAGGTCTGACCTCAAAACATTTTCCCAAGCCTGATCATTTGTTACGATACCAATTTAAAACCTTTGCAATAACTCACTGCAATAGTGATACAGGCCCGTCCCAGGGCCAGGAGTCGTGCAAGCCCTGGAAAACACCTGGCCATGTCCTCCCTGCCACCTGTAGCTGCTGAAGTATCTCTACTATCTGCAACAATCAGCTGGCAAAGAGCTTCGAAAACTTCACTGAGATAGCATTTGTTGTGCTGAAAACACAGAGGATAGTTTGGCTTTGTGTGTGCAAATAATGAGCATCACCTCCAAAAGGGTTTGCAGGTGCACCCACTGTTTGAGGTTGAGACAAGCAGCCATGGTGAAGAGTGAATTCTGCACTTAAGCCAGGCACATGCTAGGGGCAATGGCGTGGGCTGTATGTGTTCCCAAGAGATTGTAGCCTCTCTGCCCAACTTGTCATTGTCCGGGACACTAGCACATGCTCGGAAATATTATAGTTAAGGGATAAATTAGGCAGACTCCACCTTTGCAAGAGGGAAAAAAACACTGTAGTGAGCCCCTTTGGGGAAGGTAGGGGAAGGATTGGGAGATTCTACACTCTTTTAGCTTTATTTAAAGCGGTAAAGGAATGCTACAGTTTGTCCTAAGTGCTGCCTTGCTCCATCAGCTTGCTCATCTCATAAGTGAATGGGTTCATCTTCTTAATGAACCTCCCACAGTCAGAACTGATATAAACTGCATCTGTCACTTCCTTTAACTTCCAGGAACAAAGTAAAAATTTAGAAACCTTCATCAAGAATTTATTGATACATTTCTAATCACTCACAGAAGGATACATCTCAAATCATGGACAGTCTTAGACAAAGATCCAAGAAGCATATCTAGATTAAATACAGCAGTACACAAGAAGCAGGATGATATTGCTATATCAGCACAGAGTTTATGTCATACTGGTGTGCTAACCTAGTGACATCACAGCCTTACATCACCAAACAGAGTAAAAGATAGTTTTATCAGCATTTAACTGAGTAATTCAGTCTTTCAAAAATAAGTGTATTTTCGGTTTTCCAGCAAACATTCTTTGCAGCAAACTCTGCAAGCAAATATAATTTATCAGAAAACGAAGTTGTGAGAATGAGTCACATCAAAGACACAGCTGAACCTCAACCCCTCAGATGCTCCTCACAGAGAAAGTAATCTGGCAAGCTCCATCACTTTAGCAAGCAGAGAGCAGAAAAGGAATTTTTATCTCTTTTTTGTTTTTGCTGAATAAAAAATAAATTTTAATTAACATTATAACCCAGTCTAATCCTATTAATAATATTCATGTGTACATTTTGTTTTATACATGACATGCACAGTAATAGTCTGTAGTACATATTTCCTTAGCTGCATCAAAAATAAAGCCTGCTGCAAAACCCCAGTTTGTTGTACTCAGGATGTTTACAACCTTTTCTGTCCACCTTCAAATAGGCTTCTAGAAAAAGCTATTCCCTTGGCCCAGCTGTTCCTTGATCACAGAGAGACCCAAGCTTTTATGCACCTCAGTCTCCAACTCCTCTTAAATGCCCCATAAAAATCCAAGAAGAAGGAAACCTCATTTGAAATTGCCCACCAGACCCTCAGATAAAGGTAAATTATGGGGTTTCAGTTTCTACTTCCTCTGTACTACATCCCACAGCCTATGTTGAATCTTACAGTAAAGTGTCTCTCAACCTTACGCCATGAAGGTTTTTTTTAAGAGTCTTTTAACATCCTCATTCCTTCAAGTAAATAAAATTTCCATTTCAGGCTTATGTCTATGCCTTGATTGATAGCATCCCAGGTGATTTGGCTTCCTTGCAGTTAACAGAAGCAAGTAGTTCTTGCTGACACACTGACTGCATACTCCTTACCAGACAAATTGCTCTTTCATAAAGGATTTTTAACTGCTCAGAACGTCATGCAGCAAAAGCCATAATAAACTGCAGGAAAAAACTTTTCTCACATGTGGCAGAGTCCATGTGACCAGTGCCATTTTTCCTTCCTTCTTACTGTGGGCACAGTAGCCACGTGGTGGGCATCATTTTGGCTTTGTTTCTGGCCATGGGCAGAGAGGCTGTTACAGCAGCAACTGAGGAACTGTGAAATGCTTGAGTAAGAAGGAGAAAAGAGGCCTGGAAGGGTGTTAGAGATGTTCCTTCCTGCTTGGCTGGACTGCGTGTACCAAAGAAGAAGAAGGGACCTGTAATTTCTTAAACCTTTGTCAAAAAGAGAGAGACTGGGGTTGGAAGTGTGTGCTGTTGCATCAGAGCTGCTGTTGCTGCCTGATGAACACACTCATCTGACCAACATCTGCCAGCCATGCCACGATCACGCCAAAGACTTTGCTGAAAGCAAAAAGAGAAAGGTAGAGATTGAGGATGGTTGGAATGGACTTTCCATGATCAGCAGAGCAGAGCAGGAGCCTCTGAGTCCCAGGGGTGCTTGTTATCCCCTTTTGTTACAGTGTATGCCCTTTTCCCCAATGTATGCCTTTTGCAAACCCAAAGACTGCTATGTAACTGTCTCTTATTATCCTCAGAAAGTGTGTAACGACATTGTGATGCAGTTTATGTTTGCTTATTCTACTTATTTGGGGTTTTTTCTTTCCTTTTTCTTTGGTGTAGGTTCACTAAATCTTTTCTTTTCAACAAAGTAGCTTCATCGCTTGGTAAATTCTACTCAAGACCTGGGTGGTGGGCTTAGATTGCAGGCACCCAAGGAATGGTTGAGGCCACTTTTCAACTCAGGACACCCCATAAAGCTGCTGTAATTAGCCTTAGCATGGAAATGAAGGGTGGCAGCTTGTACTATTTGCAACATGGGCTGAGTGTTGTATTGCTAGGTACAAACTATGGAAACCTGCACAAATTTGAGAGATCAGGGTATGCTCATCCTGGTCTACCTATAAGAGATGAACCTAGGAATTCTTTGTTTAATATTTTAACAGGGAAAAGAAAATCAGATGAGCTGGTTATTTTTTTTCGGCAAAATCAGCTTTAATTTCTGTGGAACTAGTTTTCAGAGCTACATTTTCTGGGAGAGTGGGGAGGGATTACTTCCAGATAAAAATTCCCTGCTTAGCTAATAAATTACAACAAAGTAATGTGTGATCCCACCACAGATGTATCAGCTTTATAAAAGTATGTGTCAGGATCTCATGTTGCTCAGCTATTTTAAGACTTTCAGTACTACAAAGACATCCTACTTATAAAAAAACATGTGCAGATGCAGCCTTATTTTTGCAAAGGATCCCACATCTAAAAACAAAGCTTAACCAAAGAGAATATATATAAAAGCAACTTGCATAATTTCAGGTAGATTGTACACTAAAGACTTGATCTTATTTGAACCAGTGAAGGTACACTGAAATCAGATGTCAAATGAGGATAACAGAACTGGACCATAGAATTCTTTGTCCCTCCCATTATGTTCTCATGCTTAAATAGTAACTCTTCTGCTCAGCAATACACTGAGCTAATTTTACATGGGAGTGGTTGCTATTATATTTGTTGATATATAGCAATCAGAGACTAACATAGCAGCTCAGCTGACAGGCAGAACAGGTTTCAGTGTGCTACTCCAGATGTTTCTTCCACAAAATTAGATATCTGCGAAATGAGGGGAAAACACGAAGAAACCAAGTTCCGTTGTGCAATTTCAGCTGTCAATACCAACATAAACCGTGATCTCTCCATTCACTTTTGAAACTTATGCCAAGAGCCTATAGATGTTGTGATCTTTCTGAGAACAACCAAGAATCCACTTACTGAATATTTTCTGCAAAACCGTGCTTCAGAATTTACTTGCAAAGATAACCTTTAATACAGGTGCCCAAGTTTTCTGAATAGAGATCACAGGCAACACAGAGGTGAGCAATGCAGCAAGTTAGAGTGCAGTCTTGAGCAATACCTGATTACTGCTAAGATTTGGTACCGCTTATTTCATGATACAATGTTAGCCAAAGCTCCCAGTCATTTGGGCATAAAACCATATATGGTGTGTTCAAAGCATGTTCCCATGGACATGCTGGCCCATGTCAAGGGAAGTAATGTGCACTACTGCTGGTTTCTAACCACAAAGGAGGCCAAACCCATGCACCTGTGCTTGGAATTGGACTGGAGGTGTTTACAACACAAACTGACACAGATATAGACCAGCTCTGCCCATGCTGTAAGCCTATGTGCTATCTTTGGACTAAGCCCAAGGTAATACACCTGCTGTTGCATTTTATGTCTTTCAGCAAGTTTAATCAGCTTGGTCTTAAGCACTGTTCTGACACAGTCTTCACTGGCTCCCTCCAGTAACCAGTGGGCATAAGCACCCCATGCTCCTAGACCTGCTGATTTGGTCCTCTCATAGCTTTACTTTACACCAATGCCCTACATTTCCCAGCCATGCAGGCAAGACCAGCTTACCATTCACCTTGCGATACCCTTAGCCTCTTCACAATTTATTCTGGCTCTCCTAGGCAGCTGGAAAAAGTAGTTAACGTGGAAGGGATAATGTGGACAAACAGAAAACCAGGATGTTGCTGGTGACTGCCTTTCTCCAAGTGGCTCTGAGGCATTGAATGAAGTCCTTGATACCCTGCTGAACCCAGTGTCCCTGGCCTGTCACCAGCTAGCCTGCTCAATAGAGAGAGGAAATGGGACACAGCCTCAGCACGAAGAGCAACCTCTGAAGCATGGTAGCAATGAATGAGTACACAAAGAAGAAGGGAAGGCAAAATGGAAGGGAAAATTCCTGGAAAATCTCTGCTTACATTTCATCACAAGGCAGCAACAAATAGATCAAGACTCTTCAATTTCAGGACATTTTTCTGTCGTCTTTATGGCAATTTGGTTAACAATTATTTGCAGATTAACTTGTTATGTAGACTGCAGAAATAAGAATTTCTAGCCATTAACTTTCATACTTAGTATTTGAAAGAAAGCCAAGGTAGCATACAGGTTCACATAGCCTGCTGTCTATGACAATAGGAAAGAATTATAGAAGGTGATATTAATCCATGTTGCATGTTTTATATGTAGCAAGATTAATTTTTTCTTAATATCATGAACTATTTCTACAAAATCTTCAATATGAGCCTTAGAACCAACACATTCCTATGAGATACAGATGATGCAAAAACAGCTATCTAGTGCAACACACAACATCAGACAGATTTTTTGGTGATCCAATAAACCAGATAGTGATCTGAACACACCTTATTCAGATGCAATTACCTCATGAGACAAGAGTGGATTCATTTTAAAACTCATCCTACCAGTAGTATCTCAGAAAACCAAAATTTATACAGGTCACTCCTCCATCAATCCCCAAAACAAAGCAGTTTGATATGCTCTAGTGCCACACTGCACCATGTGGAGGGTACATGCGTCCTCTGCCAGCCAGTCACAGGCAGGCAATAGCTAATCTTCTAGGGAAGCCTGTTCTCTGCCCACATGAGTCTGACAGGACAAGACACCTGAGCAGCTGTTTGTTGCATCCAGAAAACCACAGCAACACTGGCTAGAAAGCTTCTGACATGCAGAGCACAAATTAGCACTTAGATAAGTTCTCTGCCACCAACAGCTCCACAGACAGCTTTTACCCAACTCAGTACTTCCATATTGACAGCTACAGCCATAAACATGTGGAAGTCCCGTATTGGCATTTCTGATCACTAGAGAGACCATCCTCCATAACCACAACTAAAAACTATTGCAGCTGCATGGTGAAGTTGTTGAATTGTTTTAAACTCACTCTTGCCAATGCAAATTTTCTCCAAAACATCTGGAGGGATAACTTTGTCCTCCAAACCTTGCCATATTGTGTATGGCCTCTGTTCCTGTGCCAGCAAATATCTGGTGCAGACTGCATTATGCACATGTGCTTACTCCTGCTGCAGATCCCATCTGTCTGCCAGGCACAAAAAAACACATGGATTAGTATAAAAAACACTGAACTACTGGCACTCAGGTTGCAGTAAAATCACAATCTTTTTATCATAACTGCGGTTCCATGACTTCTAGTGTGTAAGTTCAGCCTGATTCCCCTCTTTCTTCATCTGATATCAACAATGCTTCTGTAACACTCAGATGTACAGAGATTTTTTTTTTCATTTAATGGCAGCACACCATATAATTTAACAGTCATACATAACAGCATCATTTGAAAACACGGAAGATAAATTTACTGCAGATTAATTCTACATTCATTTTCACTGAAAAAGAAAAAATGAAGGGGAAAAAAAAATAGGAGAGATGCTTTTAAAAATCACTTACAGGTAATTACTCTAATTCTCCACCCTGCAAAACAAAAAATAACAAAATACAAAAATAAAACAAGAAAATAAAAAGAAAACAAGGACGAAAGTGTTTGCACAGAATGCAAAACTCAGTTTTGGTATTCTCACCTCATTATCTGCTCTACCTGACCTCTTTCTAAACATGACACACACAGTAGTCATTAGAACACTTTCAATACCAGATCTAAAGAGTTTCACCACTCCCAACAGGGTTTTATTTTTGGTAGAGTTTAAGGCAGAGCTGGTACAATACGGCTCTTCTTTGTGTCTGCAAGACTTTTGAAGCTGCCGTATTTTAGTGTATCTGCTCTGTATTTACATACTGATATAAGCAGCCACTCCTTTTCAAGGTAAGCTTTTGCCAAAGCTGCAAGGATCAGTACAGGCTAAAAATATATATATGGATATAGCTCACACAGAACAGCTTTCATGTTAAACAGTGGCTAGAGAGTTCCTCAGAGTGTGACTCAATGCCCTAAGGACAGCTTAAAAAATTCGATATTCAAAATTACTTCTGACACATTTGTCATTTTTGGCTCTGCTGTGTCAAAATAAGCAAAAAACTCTTTATGCTTTTATGAATAAGATTTATACATTTTGAATAGCTGGAAATTACCTGAATAAATATTCACTCAGAGAGCCAAAAAGTTGATCCAGCCACGAACATTGATTAACGAAGAAGAGAGCTAGCTAGGAGATGTACAGCGTCTGACCTTTTGACATTAGCAACTGTCCATTGATACTGAAAACGCTGCAGCTTGTTTGAGCAAACACTTCTCTTCTTTGCCCAAGATCACTGAAACTCTTTCGCCTGCTTCCAACCAACAGAGCTATGAAGGTTATGAAGAACCCTGTCTCTCTGCAAAGGCAGTAAATGAACTTGAAGTAACACCCAGCTGCCAGTGGCCTTCATTCAAGGAAGAAAACCTTTGCCTTAGCACATCAACACTTATTCACATGAGTAAAGCAAAGCTCCAGGCAGGGAAGACAGTGACTGCAACTCCTTCAGAGTTCTCTGCAGCCAGAACATGGAATTTAGTATGTGAGTTTTAGTATTGTGTGCCAGCAGTGCATTTCCCCCACTACAAGGAATCTGGTGGCTTTGGTCAGTAACTTCATGGCAAATAGCAAACTGTGCCCTTGCTGCTGGAGCTGGAGCTCTCCCTGGTTCACATACAGCCTTAGCAGTAGCAGGACTAGCAAGCTGTATTTTAATTTAGTTAAATTATGCTAATTTTACTTAATGATGAAGACGTGTAAATCAGCACACATTTGATTGACAAGAAGAAGCCAAGCAAATTTTTGTTGAAGTATAACTGGGTTAAAAAGATCAGTAGCTGGATTTAAAAAAAAAAACATGGGGTTGGCACTTTGTGGTTAGTTGTATGTGTTTTGCAAAAACCAGTGAATGCTTATGAGCTTCTGAGGAGGACCTTGTGCTCTCTTCAATAGCAGTTGCAGACAAGAGCTACACAAAGGAACGAGTTCAAAACAAATAAAGCTACAGGCACCAAAAACTATGCTTAAAATTAAGTCATAAACAAGTCCATTGGCTCCACTGTCGATTTCGTTGCTGTTTTCTTTGCCACTGTTAAAACAACAACATGACTTTGGCTTCATTCAACTTGCTGATGGGCTTGGAAAGAAGACAAGAAGAAACAAATAAGTGGGAGGCAAGGAGGTACAAGTGCTTAACTAGACAGTTTGTACCACCCAGCCAGTTCTTGTTCCACAACACCAGGATACTAAAAGCAATTCTCATCAAATAAGTGAAAACCAGAAAGAAATGAGTTAATTCTGGAAGAATCTAGCAGATTTTCTGCTCCAGCAAACACACTGCTGTCAAGGTCACAGTGTTCAGAGCTTGTTGACCTGACAGGCAGATGCTGATGTGATGTTACAGGGATTGTTATGGCAGGAGAGGATTTATTTATTTTCCTTCATTTCCCTCATTTAGACAACAGCATTGGGCTGAAAAGAGCCACCTGAAGAATACTTCATGGAAGTATTTCATTTAAGGACGGAGAGGGCTTGTGTCTGCACACATGTAGTGCTTTCCACACATAATGTCCCAGTTTCAATTCCACAGGGGTCGGAAGGGAAAAAGCTCTGCAAAGCTCCCCATGAGGCTTCACAGTGACCACAGATCTCTCCCACGGCAGATGTCCTCAGCTTTGGCATGTCAGAGGGAAATGACCACTCCAAGAGAGAGCAATACCTTCTGTGTCCAGTCAGGTGATTATGATCTGGTGGCAATTACAGAGACATGGTGGGACAGCTCACATGACCAGAATGTGGTCATGGACGGCTATGTCCTTTACAGGACGGACAGGTCAGCAAGGTGGGGTGGAAGAGTTGCTTTCTATGTGAGAGAGCAACTGTAACGTATTGAGTTCTGTCCAGGGGCAGATGAAGAGAGAGTTGAGAGTTTCTGGGTGCGAATTAAGGGGCAGGCTGGCATGGGTGACACTGTCATGGATGTCTGTTACAGGCCACCAGATCAGAATGAGGAAGTTGATGAGATCTTCTACAGGCAGTTGACAGCAGCATCAGAGCTACAGGCCCTTGGTCTCATGGGGGATTTTAACCACCCTGCTATTTGCTGGAAGACCTACTCAGCCGGCCATTCACAGTTCGGGAGGTTCCTCCAGTGCATTGGTGACAATTTCCTGATGCAAATGGTGGAGGACCCCACTAGGAGAGGGGCACTGCTGGATCTTGTACTCACCAAAAAGGAAGCTCTGGCTGAAGCAGTGAAGGTTGAGGCCAGCCTTGGGTGCAGTGACCACGAGATGGTGGAGTTCAGGGTCTCACATGGTAGGAACAGAATACCTAGCAGAATCACAACCCTGGACTCCAAGAGGGCAAACTTTGGCCTTTTCAAGCAATTGCTAGGGGAAATCCCTTGGAACAGGGTACTGGCAGGTAAAGGGGCTCAGGGTAGCTGGTTAACATTCAAAGACCACTTCTCTGAAGCCAAAGACAAGAACAGGAAGGAAGCCAAGAAGGGAGCTGGAAGACCTGCGTGGTTAAACAGGCAGCAGCCAAGGGCAACAAAAAGGGTTTCTTCAATACATTGCAGGTAAAACTAGCACTAGAGGCAGTGTAGACCCCCTGTTGAATGAGGTGAGTGCCCTGAAGACAGAGGATACAGAGAAAGCAGAGATTCTGAACGCCTTCTTTGCCTCTGTCTGTACTTCTGGGGGCTGCTTTCATTTGCGAGCACACCCAGCTAACTTCACATCTGCAGTAAGCAAGCTTCCTCAAACTTCCTGAGTTTGTAAACTCAGAGCAAAGGTTAGCCAGGTTCCAGCCTGCTCATATAGAACTGATCTACTGCTCAAGGCACTAATAAAGAGAATTGGTGGAAACAGTCAGAGTAATTTTCTTATTTCCGCGGGTCTCTACTTTGTATAGCAAAGACACAAATTAACAACACAGTACAAGGTCTAGGCATGTGCTGTTAAGTAGCTGAATTAATAACATGATTAGCAGAGATCAGTAAATGTGATGTATCCCAAAGGCCCTACCAGCTAAATTTAATCTATTTAACAAAGGTAGCCTGTCTACAGCAGCAGCAGGTTAAACTGCACAGTTTGTTGGAGAGCGAAAAGCTTGACCATGCAACCTGTGTTTGCATTGAAATTTAATTCTCTTTTGACATAGAAAGCTGTGACAAAGTCCTCTGTACTAGATAAGCAAGTAATCAGCATTTTGAATAGTCAAGGCAAAGCATCTGTCAGCCCCAGAGCTGGTGGTCGTGCCTTGAGCAACCAGTTTCAAGGTCTCTTGAGGAGAGGACAAAGTTGTAGAAACATAGACCTTATCCTGGAACCAGCAGAGACTGCACAAAATCAGAAAGATGAAGACAGTTGTTTTAACAAAGATTTAATGATGTATTGCCATTTATTTATCTACATAGTCAAGTCTGTGTGCATAACATATAACAACTACTCCTGCTGTATTCAAGCAGTTCATGCAAGGTCACATTTTGATGCCAGATACAGATGTTCACATGCTCCAGGCACAACACACAAGGCTTCTGTGTGCATCATGAGAGCCTGACCCCAGCATGTCGGCATGTGAATACCAAATACTCTGAAGATGCTAGAACTAACTCTATTCAAGGCTCAGGAAGTTAACTTATGCTTCATCCAGGCTAATTTTCAGTGAAAAGGAGGGCACTGAGGGTTCACCAGATACCTGCAAATCATGTCATAACAGTTCACACACAAAGTTTCAAAGCCTGGGAAGCACAGGAGGGTACATCTCATCCTCTCATCAGCAACACATGCTGCCCCGAAGTGTGACATTTCTGCTCAAGACAGAAAGGCAGCCCCTGTCTCCTAATCTGGAAGCTTTCCCTATTCAGTAGTCTGAAACCAGAAACTGAGGCTGGATATTGTCTCTTTAATTCCATGCTGCAAGACCACTGGCTTTTCTGTCTACCTGGATAACTCAGCACCGTGTTGCAGATTTTTATCCTGTGGTTTTGCCTAGAGATACCTCTGTGGCTTCTACCTCGTGCAGCAGGCAGCATGGATGCACACTGCCCTGAGGATTGACTGGCTGCACACATCATTGCCTTGCCAGTATCAGATGGCCATGTGCACGTGGCATTTAGCTTCCTTATCTTACCTGAGGCCTCTTTATTTTAAGTGTTTGCATTCACCTAAATAATAAATACTTCTTTTCTTCCTTTTCTTAGTTTGTGCAACAGATCCTACACGCACACCTCTATGTGTGCGATCTCCAGACATGCACAGGTAAATAGTTGCTTGATCCTCTCAATGCTCTCCAAGGCTTGATGACAGAGGATTTATTAGGACATTTTAACTGTAACAAAAAAACTTTAGAGACTCAAAGACCAAGACCACAAGGTAACTGTGAACTGAACTTTGTCCCAATGTCTGGGTCATCATGTAAAAGGGGATGCTCTTGATTTCACCCAAGTAAGGAATCATAGAATCATAGAATGGCTAGGGTTGGAAGGGGACTTAAAGATCACCAGTTCCAACCCACAACTCAGAGCCACATCCAGCCTGGCCTTCAACACTTCCAGGGATGGGGCAGCCACAACTTTCCTGAGCAACCTGTTCCAGCATTTCAGCACCCTCACAGGAAATAATTTTTTCCTAATGTCCAACCTAAATCTCCCCCTTCAAGTTTGTCACCATTTCCCCTTGTCCTTAGAGCTATGCACCTGTGTAAAAAAATCCCTACCTCAGCTTTCTTGTAGTCCCTTCAAGTATTGGAGTGCTGCTATAGTGGCAGATAAAACTTTCCATCTTCCCTGAACTGAACCTACTTGGGATTATTTTCCTCTGCACATTTTGCACAAAACCAGCAACTGGGCAGCTCTCATTGTTAAGTCCCAAGGCATCTGGCTAGGCACAAAACCAGATTCACTGCAGGCATGACTGTCTTCAGCATAGCACCAAAGTGGAATAACACATGTCAAACTTACTGTCAGCAAGAGAGAGGCTACAAGGAGAGAAAGGGCACTCATGAACAATGGATAGGTTTTTGTGTGAGAAAAAATGTATTCATACATTGTGTCGCCATACCTACTATGGAAGAAGTTATTTTGACAGAAGTGACTTTAACGGATTTTCAATGTGACATTTACTGACAAGGCACCAGTAAGTGCTGTATTCCCATAAAGGCTATGGTTTTGGGGCCAGTGCTGTGCAAGAGCCTTACTTTCTGTGTCTTCTGCAACTCCCATCTGTGTGAGGGGAAGAAAAGGGTGCTGCTGGGCAAGACAAGCCTCAGATATAGTAATGCATAAAAGGCATGAAAAGATGTGTCCTTGCAGGTTACCATGAGAGGCAACCCTATCTTGCATCCCTCATTCTGCCGTCATGATGGACTGCCTGAGAAGGAACAAAAGTTTCTGACCATCTCATTTCTCCATGTGGAAGCTCAGGCTTCCAGAAATAACGCAAGTATTGTTTGAGCTCCATGAAAACTAAAATTGCCGTAAAACAAAACCAAAACAACCAGAAAGAAACAGAAAGAAAGAAGCGCATCGCTTATTTCAAAGTAAGCAAAGCCTTGATGAATTTTAAACTATAGCACTCAGAGTGCCAAAATCTTTATTACTTAAGCTAAACACAGGTTTGACAAATAAGGGTTTTTACAAAGGACCAAATTAAACATCTGTGGATTTTCAAGACTTTTCAGACTCAGAACATCACCACATACAAGGGACTGGATAAGTGGCTTTATAGCTTGCACTCTACTTCCAGTGAGAGAATAAGTAAAAGTCAGTGAAGATTTCCTCCTTCCCAAACTCACACAAACCTTCTCAAAAAACATCAGCCTTCATTCTGGAGTTCTGAATACTTTTGCAGAGGTATAAAGTCTTGTCTGTAGGTCTTCCTCAGTATTGGACATTTCTAAGAGAGATAAAAGTCTACCTTGGCAATTAAGATATTTTATTCAGTCATTCAGATGGCACAAAATTTGTGTGATTACGTTCAGTGTTAAACATAGACCTGCATTAGATTCTCCAGGAAAAAAAGATAAAATGCATGCTTTGTGACAAACACTTTTTTCTACTTCAATAAGCACAAGCTTTTACTACAACAGTAAATTATTATACAAATAAACATATTCAGACAGAATCACAGAATCACTCTGGTTGCAAAAGACCCCTGGGATCACTGAGTTTAATCAACCATCTACCCTACCTTACAAGTTCACCCCTAAACCAGATCCCTCAACACCTCATCCAAATGATCTTTAAACACATCCAGGGATGGCGACCCAACCACCTCCTTGGGAAGCCCATTCCAGTGACTGACCATCCTTTCTGTGAAAATTTTTTTCCTAGTATCAAGTCTAAACCCACTCTGCTGCAACTTGAAATTGTTTTCTTGCAGACTTGTCAAAAGACAAAAAGAACTCAAGAATTATGACAACATTTTAAAACTAATAGAAGAACTACAAGATTCAAGGAAAGTGAATGGGGAATTTCTGCATAGAGACCCAAAGAACTTGACAAATCTTATGGCCATAGTTTTCTTTAACCTTCAGGCATAATGAAACAGATACACATCCCAACCTCTCTTTAGTGTTAAATTATTTCAGTGTAGTTCAGCTAACCTGAGTATGTTAATATCGTTACCTATGTCTGGCGGAAATGTTCAGGTCCATCACAACTGTTGATGGAGATAGGAGGATTAAACACAGTTCAGCCACTGAAGTATTCACAAATAAAACCCAACAACTTTTCACTTTCCTTTGTACAAACCGGCTATCAAATTCTTATTTCTTGTTCCTATCATCATTGCTGCTTTAAGATGACAAGCAACAGCTGCCATGCCTAAACTGTTGCTTAACAACATTTTCAGCATTTCTGAAGTATTCCAGAAAAATAAAAAAATATCTAAGTGCTTCAGGAATCTTTAGAAATATTAAAGGGGTGGGGGGGAATAGTTTCATCATCTTTGTAAGTTTTAAGCCCTTTAAAGGCTATAATTAATTATGTTCTTTGGGTGTTCAGTATGTCCTTACTTCAGCCCATACTGACACCCACCAACTCTTGTTTTATCAGCTGGTCTATAGTTGAGTAGAGCACACCAACTGTCAAGAAAAATGTGCTTTGTACAATGTGCTGTCTATAACTCAGGCTATTGAAGTGGCAGAAGTGATTTTTCCACACTTCTGCACTTGGCTTGGCAGGTGAACCTGTGCTTTATCGTGATGTTTCGCTTTAAAGACTAAAAGGTTTATTTTTTTTAAATGAAAAACTGAGGTAAACCAGTACTGAAAGTACTGGGATGATTGTTTTCAACTGTGAGTTATTATACTACCCTGATTCAAACTGTAGGATCTGCTGTGTGCAATGAACAAGAGATACAGCAAATGACTGAAGAAGTTCTGTAACACCACTGCCTTCTCTGTGGGAAATAGGAGAAACATTTGTCATTTGTACAAGCACTTATTTTATTACACAGCTCTCTCACAGAGTTATCTCCTTGACAGACCAAGGGTTTGCTGACTGTGAGGAGGGAAGTATAGCAGGGAGTGTATGGAGGTAAAAGTTTACATTTAGACTAACGTATGCTACAAAGAAAGTTGTTGAGCTCGTCCTTACTCACTGTCCTTGGCAATGCGCTTACCAGATTTAAAGAGCAAACCTTAAACACCCTCACAAAACAAGCCAAGCTTAAGAATTCGTAAAAGCAACTACCTAGAAAAATAATTTTAAACAGCTTGCTGGAGAGGACCAATAGACAGACAGAAAAATGCAAGAGTTTTGAAAGTAAAAATGTAGGTGAAAATTCTTATTAAAATTTGCAGTGACAAAAGAATAGAGAGTTCAGCAGTCTGTGTGGCTCAAGACACGAGGTGATCATTATGTGCCTGCACACAGAAAGACGCTGAGCTGCTGCTCATCCTTAACTCTGACATGCCACTGTCAGCAAAGGGCCCTCTGAGTACTTCAATCACCAGCTTTAGTGGTAGCAGCACTGTTGGCAAGTGTTATTATCTTTTAGCAAGGTGCTAAGAGCATCATATTATGACTATTTCTTTCCTCCTTCCTGCAGGCCACTGTAGTTAGTTCTGCTTGTTTGCTTGTTTTTCTGAGAGAAGTAACAGAGAAGAGCACCCTGTAGAAGGTATTTGCCAAGATGGGCTGGAGGAAGAAAAAACTGTGTTTTGCTTTTCCATTACTTTCTCTATATCAGCAGGAAAAGGCAACAAGAGAAGTTGTTGTGAAGATAACCTAGTACAGGCTAGAAAGTATCTACATAGCATCAATCCATGCCAAAATCTGGCTATAGATCTGGCCTTGCAAAAAAACATGGGATTTTGCCTTAGCCAGCAAAAGGTGCTTATTCCTGCTCATGTGGAAGATGGATTTATGTACCAGAGGTATAAGAGACAAGTGGCTTCTGCTACAACTGCTAGCCTCAGCATATTTCTCCTTCTTTGAAATAGGCATATGCGACTCAAACTAGCAATCAGACCATAACTGGGGAAAGAAATCTGCAAGTCTATCAGGAAATATCAGTTAGACATACCATGATTTACTAGTTTACCTTGTAAGGAAATTTTAATGCATTATCTCTACTAGGATTTTATGATGTGTAGGTAGCATGATTCCACAGGCGTAACAAGATGCAGGGTGGGAGAACATCATTTTTTTCTCCGTTGAAGATTAGTATCTTTAAAAACATAACAAGGCAGACAGGTTTAAGAATCTGAGAAACTCGATGAACAACACATGCCCATATCAAAACACCAATATGCCATTTGTTCATTATGTAAATTATGCTGTCTGGAACAGGGAAAAAAATGCTAAGTTCAAAGGAAAAATTCGGATTGAGAAAACAAAAGCCTGCTCCAGGTCATTAATTATGAATTCTTCTGAAGTCTAGTGAATTGACCTAAGTAATGAACTAAGTGATTAAAAACACGTTCTTTTTCTAAATTAGAAGTGGAAACAAAACTGAAATTTACAGTTTCATCTGTTAAGTCTGTTGTTTCATGAAAAGGTTAAACCTCTGAGTTTTCAGCTTCAGCTGCAATGCAGAGCCCTTCACAAGTGGGCCAGAGTCTGCTCAAGACCACATTAAGAATATTTGTGGAGCAGACAGCCTGACATGGGCCTCCCTGACCTGGATGAATTTCAGCTGGAGTGGGAGATCAAAGAGCATCAAGAAGCAGGTTACTGCTGTCACTTTCCTCCCACCCAGCTTCAAAAGCCAGGGCAGTGTCACAGCAGAGGAAGTGGGCTGCTAACAGCCTGCGTGGGAACAGCTTCTGCATTCTGATGCCTATACAAACTTGGCATCTAGCATTTCAGAACAAGACAAAAGCCCAGCTGTACAAGTGTCTGAACAGATGAGAGACAAAGCCACATGTTTTCCTTATCAGAGGCCAGGTCCACAGTCTGCAGCAACTACCCTCCATTGGATGGTTGTGCACACCAGCAGGTTTCAGGACTGTGTTCCCTGCAGCATGACCCAGCCAACAACCTTTCTATTGCTCCCACACCCAGCCTGCTGTTGAGCCACAAACGCTGTTCTGTCTATTGCCCTCTGTATTCATACTATATTGTTCCCTGTATTCATACTACTCCCTCTCTCTTAGTCCATCTTTCCACATGAAAATAGCCCAATTACTTTATTCCTCCAGGTTCCTATCCCACCTCTCTTTCAGTTGAAGTGGTGGTGTGGTGGAATTTTGTTTTGGAGAATAACATTTGTGATGTTAGCATACCCACACCAAACTAAAAAAAAATACAATTTATGTCCTTAGCAACAATGAACAGCCTTTATGAAAAATAAATTGCCACCCTGAAGCGCTGAATTCAGTGATAAGTGTTGAAGGCCATCAAAGCCCAGGTGAGTACAGTCTGGTCAAGGCAAAAGCTTCGCTTCTCAAAGGAGTTGGCATTTCTCCTGTGTGCTGCAGACATCAGGTATCTCGTTGGACCAGACCCAGCTGGTGACTCCCTACTACCTGGTAACGCCATCAAAACTTGCAACCTTACTCTGCCTTTACTACTTCTGGTGCTGAATGCTAAATTGTGGTGTATATATGCATCAGAATTTTCTGACATCTGGAAATTCTTATTTGGTAACATAGACTAGAATGAAGAGAAACAGGCTGAGAATATGGAGGTGGAGAATTATTTTAATGCTAGACTAATAGCCATCTGAGGTCAAATTAAGCTGCTTTATGGAATTCGCAGCTGGAAGGCGCAGATACCTGCTGCCACAGCTAGCTTACTCCTGAGGTAATAGGGTTGCTGGAAATTGGAAAATTATTTTTCCGCATCTTCAAATATTCTATGGAAGACATTAAGCAGTTGAAAGAATCATATACTGTCCTTTAAAGCGTCAGTGAAATTTTCCAGTTCTGTTTTCCTTTCTTTGTCTTCTTTATGTTTTGTTCATTATTAAAACAGCAGCCATCAAAATCCAGACATTTTCCATCTCTACTGAAAAACCGTTTTGCAAAGGGAACACACCATCATTCTTGAAACTGGATTCAATGGTTATTGTGCTGGTTCCCTGGTTTTCTGCTTCTATAAATACAAACACACCTAAAGTCCACAGTGACAGCTGAGTGGTTTCAAAATGATTGTGTAGGGAACTGTAAACAATAGAACAACCATGATGAAAAGATGAAAAAGAGCTATTATTATACATCTAAGTTCTTAGAAAACACTCGTGAAAAATGTCTGTATTCACCAATGTACACATAGGGCCCACCTAGACACTACAATTAAGGAAGAAGTGCCCCTCATAAGTGAAGATCTGGTTCATGATCACCTGAAAGACCTGAAAGTGTTCAAGTCCATGGGACCAGACGGGATACAC
>JAOXOE010000874.1:12653098-12668152 GCA_028565055.1 Phoeniculus purpureus | reverse complement strand
TGACCCCCATGTCCCTGATATGCCTAGAGATAGTGACAAGAACAAGTTGTTCCATCACCTTTCCAGGGATGGAGGTGTGGCTGACCACCACGCCGAGAGGGTGGTGGTATCCGTCTCTACTTGACTGACATGTCCTTTCCCCAGGTCTCTAATGTAAAAAGCCAAGGACTGATACAATGGTAATCTCCCATTGTATTTTTCTCAAATATATGATGGCATTTGTGACAGAGGTTCTAGTTTGAGTGCACTAACTTGCTTAACCTTTTCTTCTTCCTGTATACAGTTATAAAGTTAATAAACCCTTTTCCATTTTTCCTAAGCTATCAATTGTATGACAAACTCTATCTGAGATCTTATTGAGACCTATCTGCTTTGCTTTCTTTTCCTTTAATTGTGGTCTTGAACCTACCACAATTAGAGACTTGAGGAAAGCATGTTGGTCAAGTAGACAGGGGTTCAACCACCCTCTCTTCTTTTAATTCTGGGAGACTTATCAGGTCTCCCAAAAGTTGCATGCCATGGTTTGCAAACACCAAACCCTTGGTCCTTCCAGAGTGGCAAACTCTTCAATTCTTCAGCATAGCTTGTCCCACAAAATGCTGATTGGAAAGGCCTTATTCCTCAGAGCCTGAACTGCATCCTTTAATGCAGGAAACACGCCTTTTTAAAGGAGCACAGTCTCTTTTCTTACCAAAGGTTTAAGGATTCTCGAGTCCTCCTTCTTCTTTCAAAACAGACAGTTCAGATAAGCAAGAAGGAATTCTCAGATGCCTCTCCCGAGGCTTCTTCTCTCCCCAGGACTCAAGCATTACTAGCTTTTCTCAGCAGCAGAAATAACAAACAGTTTCTCTTCCTGCAGATCAGTTGCTCAAAGATGGCAGTGGCTGCATGGCCAGTGACATGGCATGCACACTATGGTGATGACCACATGGCCACATCAGCAGGGGGCCTTCCTTTTGCCATAAACATGGCTGAGAGAGTTCCGTTCCTCTCCTGGTTCTCTCTCTCTCTCCCTCCCCCCTTATCCTGCTTTTGTCCTCCCACTTCAGTTACAGGGGAAAGGGGAATATTTTTCAGGTAGCTGGATCAGCTCTGGGTTGCTCCACGCAGGGAGGAACTGACACTTGAAGGTTCTTGCTACATCCGCCCGCTTTCAGGACGTGAGCAGGGGAAGGGCTTTCCATCAGTATGGCACAGAAGCCAGTCTATGGCTCTGCAGGCACCGGGACCCACCATTCCAACTTGGGGCCAGGGCTGGGCTGGGAGAGGTTGGGTTGGGACGTGCTTCTCAGCCCGCCTCCTCAGGGGAGAAGGGACCTGGAGTGGGGGCAGCTGCTTCACTCCCCCATCTCTGGGAGGGCAGAAGGGCCACGGAGGCCAGTCAGAGGAAATGGCAATCCTGCCGTGTCCTTCCTACCCTAGAAGCTGGGGGCAGAGATAAAACCCCATGTCAATGTGCTGGGGGAAAGCTCCCTGAGGAAAAAGGGGCTGCACTGATCATTCAGCCCTTTCTTATAGTGTCACCTTTTGCCTGCCTCTCCCAGTACAGGTCAATGGAAGGATCCTTTTAAGGCAAAGGGCACATTTTTCTTCATGGAAACACAATTCTATACATCTGAAAATTTTGGTAATTTTCAAACCGTAACACACATGGAGCAGTACAGGCTATGAAAAGCCAGACAGTTCTATTCTGAGTCAATACAATCTGCCATGAGGTGGTGTTTTCATCGCTGTATCTGCACTGTGACAGAGAAATGAGACAGAAATGTGTATTTCTCGGGCTTTTTTACTTCAAATACTCCATTCCAAGTTTCGCTTATTTCTGGCACTCTGACATTTCACAACTACAGTGAACAGGAAATCACTAAGAATTATTCTGTTTACTGTTTATGTGGAACACACATTGCTCATAATCAAATGGCAGCACCATACAAGCATAGTATTTGCAAAGTTTGTCTGTACTGTACTAAAATTGCCCTTGACCTTTTTAATCTCAGTTATATACTATCAGCTGCATGTAGCTAGTCTGGCCTTGTGCTCTCAGCAGAGCAGTTTACCAGGAGGTATTACAAAATTAATGGGGACAGGAGAGGAGAATGGGGAGAAACACATTTCCCACAGTTTTCAGGGCAGGATTGGCATCCTTCTCTCCTAAGATAAAAGCTCAAAAGTGATGCATTTTGAGATGCTGAATTAAAGTGGATAAATAAAGAACAAAGCAGCCCAAATACTGAAAAATATAATACAGAATAAGAATAGATTATTTGAAGACTTATTCCTGCTTTGCAAAGCTTCTTTGTCAACCGCATTGATAGATGGGTAGCTCTTACTCAGAAAGCTGATATCCTATTTCCTCTGTGCTTCTAAACGAAGCACAGCTGAAGGTGGAATGACACGCAGCATTGTATTTGTAATCTGGAGGATGTGGCTGCTTAGGATCTTTCCTCATTGTGTAGAAGAAATCCACATCTGGGAAGTCTTCCTGTAGGTTTGTAATTGCATCCAGATTTTCACAATACATAGTACTTCAGTCATTGATAGAATTGTAAGCATTGATTAGACTCATTGATAGAATCATAGCATTGCTTAGATTAGAAAAGACCTGAAGATCATCCAGTCCAACTGTTAACTTAGCTCTGCCAGGACATCACTAAATCATCTCCCTAAGTACCACATTACACATTTTTTAAATACTGGTAGGAATGGTGAATCAACTGTTTCCCTGAGCAGCCTGTTCCAATGTCTAGCAACCCTTTTGTTGAATAAATTTTTCATAATATCCAATCTAAACCGCCCTTGGCACAAATTGAGAATGTTTTTACTTGTCTTACCATGTTCCTTGAGAGAAGAGACTAACACTCACCTTCTTACAGTCTCCTTTCAGGTAGTTGTAGACAGCTATAAGGTCTCGTCTTCGCCTCCTTTTCTCCAGACTGAATAACCACTGATCCTTCATCTGCTCCTCAGAAGACTTGACTTTTGAGAAAGACTTCATTGCCCTTCTCTAGCCATACTCCAGCACCTGAGTGGTCCAGATTCCCTAGAACATTCACAGCCTAGATCTTATGAACTGAATCAAAGCTGGACTCAAGAGCAGATCTGCAGAATATTCAATGCATATACACCAGCAAGCTCCAAAGGGATAGATCTGAGTTCTAAAAACTATCTTTCATTTTTGCTTGGGATTTTCAACCATAAACCTGAATTTGACGTTTTGGAGACCAGTGCCATTGGAAACTGGTACCAGTCCAGATTATCCTGGTTTCTTACCCAAGAGAATGTATCTACTAGAGGATGAACCCCAGAGAATAAAAAAACTTAAATAAGAATATAAGAACGTAAGAATAAAAAAGTCAGCCCACTGGCAAAAAAAAAAACCCTGGAGAAAATTAAAGAGAAACTAAAGTTCTTGTTACAGAAAAAGTAATTGTTGACTAAATATTAGACTTCTACATTCACATGGACAGACTACAGACACTGAATTGCAGTCTAGTGAAGGAGGGTTTAGAAAATCTCACTAAAACTGCTGTCTTGCAACAGGACACCAGAGGAGGGCCATGAAAATGATTAGAGAGTTCGAGCACTTCTCTTATAAGGACAAGTTGCAAAAGCTGGCATTGCTCTGTCTGGACGGACCTTATAGCCACCTTCCAATCTCTGAAACAGGCCTATCAGTAGTCTGGGGAAGAACAGTTTACAAGGTTATGTAATGACATGATAAGGGGTAATGGTTTTAAGCTATGAAAGCATAGATTTAGGTTGGATATTAGGAAAAAGTTTTTTAATCTGAAGGTGGTGGATCACTGGAAGAGGATGCTTGGAGTAGATGGTGGAGACTCCATCCCTGGGGACATTCAATGTCAGGCTTGATGGGGCTCTGAACAATTTGTTCTAGTTAGAGTTGTCCCTGCTGGTTGTAAGGGCGTTGGACTAGATGACCTTTGGAGGTCCCTTCCAACCCAATACTTTCTGTGATGCTGTGATTCTGTGATATTAAATAGCACTTGTCTCAGTAGGGACTCCTGGAGGGACTCCGCCTGACATCAGCCTCCATAGCCATGTTCCATATGTAAAATGCAAGTAGTGTCAAGAATAAACCTGTAACACTGATTGAGGGTTAGTGCTTGTCCTTCTAGCCTCCTTCCTCAGGTCACATTGGAAATTGTCCTGGAAAGAGTGAATCTGTAGCATTTTTCTTCTCCCTTTCACAACTGACTTGGAATTGAAGAATTCTGTTGAAGTCTTGATGGATAAAAAAAATGCTACACCCTTCTGACACAAGCAAATACAAATAAGAACAGAAGAGGCAAGGGATCATTTCAGTAAACACAGAATCACAGAACATTAGGGATTCGAAGGGATCTTAAGAAATCATCTAGTCCAATCCCCCTGCCACAGCAGGATCCTCTAGACCAAGTTGCACAGGAACACATCCAGGCGGGTTTTAAATATCTCCAGAGAAGGAGACTCCACAACCCCCCTGAGCAGCTGTTCCAGTGCTCCGTACAAGCGTACAGGCTGAAGCACAGTCAGGATAATAAATGAAAAACAGGAAAACAAATAGGAAAGTTAAAGCAAAATAATGAATCCATATGAAAGAGAGTAATTTAAGAATCCTGGAGCCTGTTTGCAAAAAAAAAACCCGCCACAGAAAGAAGGAGAAAAGAACTTAGCAAGGACACTATGAGCCTTAATTTCTTTCTGAGAAACATGTTGTATTGAAAAGTCACCTTCTCTTTGTTTTTCAATTGAGCATTCCAGTTGTTTCTGCAGCATCTAATATTTAATTGAAATAAAAAAGTATGTGACAGAAGAACACGGAGGGGGAAAGGAGTACAAATTTTGAATCCGTCTCAGAAATTGTTTAATGCCCTTTACTTGCATCAGTTCCAATCTTTCTGCAGGAAACATCACTGTGTTTGTTTTGTCCTAAGTTCTGCAAAAGGCTTGTAAAGGTGTTCAAGTGTGCATTTACACTTTGGAGAAGAGTACCTCCCATACACAGTAAAGCAGCCAATGTTTCAAGCAGCTACTCACATAAACTGACTTCTTGCCAGCATCTGGGCCCCCCAGTAATAAACAAGCATGAACCTGTGCTACTGCTAGACAAGTACAGAGCCTGGAAACAGGCTTTTTTTCTTTATGACATGCATTATAGGCATTCTTCTGTGTGTTTTTCCAGGCACCTGGAAGAAAAGGTTAAATTGAGGATGCTGGATCCTCTGCTGTTTGTCAGTGCATGTCAGCATGCCTGCTCTTTGCCTCTCGGCTAAGCTATTTTTGAGCTCGTCTATATTAATTTCATGCAGGGTAAGACAATTCGTCTGGATCACAATGCAGTAGTTTCTGTGCCCTCAGGCATGCCAGTCCACAGGAGGCTGGAGTCTGTTGCTTACATCATGAGAGAAGTGAAACTAGTCTGCAGAATATGGCATTGTCCTACAAAGAACTTTTCCTCTCTAATCACATTTTGTCTTCTCTGCTACTTTACTCTTCTTCAGGACAGCTACAGAGCAGTATATTTTCCACTTGCTGCTGAATTCATGTGAGCAATTACCTTTCTTGTCTCTGCATTTCTGTTTTTGTTTTTGTTAGAAGTAGAAAGGCCAAAATGCGATGAGAAAAATGACTCTGGAAACGTTTCAAGCGTTGATAAAACAAAAATGTACTTACATTTTAGAAAATGTTGGCCCTTTTAAGAGCTCTAATCCAATTTTGGAGCTGTGTGGATCAGTTAATTTCATCCATTCTCTTAATATGAAAGTGGAGCACAGCTCTTTTGCTGTATTTGCCTAGTCAATGCAAGCACAAAGTACAGCAAAACTGATTAAGAGTGACTGGGTTTTCTACTAGTTTCAAAATGGTCTTAAAGCAAGACACTGCTGAAAGACAATGATAAGCCAGATAGATGCAGATCTGTTTATACCCTTTAATGCCTCTGTGCTATGCTTGTCATTGAATGTCCAAATACAGTGTAAAAATTAGATAATAATTCTTACAAATATTTTTTACAAAGCAAATGTTATTATTTGTAAAAAATTTTTTACAAACAATTTCTATTATTACTGATAATATAAAAATTGTGTGAAGTTAGTAAGGCTGTCACAGAGGAAGGACAAAATGATAGCTGTGGTCACAGCTCTGCTTCGATCCACTGAAAATCACAGAATCACAGAATGTTAGGCATTGCAAGGGACCTTGAAAATTCATCTAAGTCCAACCCCCAATCTGATCGTCTCCTACAAAATTTACTCAATGCACTATCAAAGAGCAATATGTTATTTATTATCTACCCTGTGACCTCCTACCACGTCCCTTCTAACAGAAAGATTTCAACAAAGGACCGATTTAATTTTCTAAAGCTGTTTACTTCTGCTAAATTCCCTGCAATGTACCATGTTGGTTTAGGCACACTGGTGAAAAGTCTGGATGTGCTTTTTAGACTGAAACTAGACATTTCAAGTCTCCACAAACACAACTACTTAAAGATTTGGCAATGACTTTAAGTGAATAGGAAGAGGTTTCCTCATCCCAAAAATTGTGTAAGTAGTTACTTTAATCTTCTATAAAGTCAGCATCAGTGTGTCCTAAGAAAAGCCACTGCTGGCAGAAGAACATTTGTTTAGTATCCTCATCTACAGTTACCAGCGTGATTCAAGCATCGTGTGGCAATGTCTAAGAGTACAATATATAATAACAAAAACTCTTTCTGAAAGACCACATTTACACTGTTTTGAACTCTGCATGTTTCTGAGACAGAAAAATCCTCGAAGGTGAGTAGGTGGGGTAGAGAAGTGGGAAGGTTAGGCATCCTTGTGTGCAGCCCATTGCTTGTGCCATTGAGGTAACACACATGGTCTTCATAGACATGGCTACACCAGGACTGACAGGACTCACCAGATGCTTGGTGTGGGCAGGGAGGAGCAGCTGGGGCTGCATGCAGAGACTTCCCGGTCAGAAATGGGGACCACATGAGTGGTGAAGAAGAAAGAAGCCATCTGAATGACAGAGAAAATCACAGTGATGACAACTGCAAAGATAGGTCACCTGCGCCTCAGGTGAATTTCAGCAGCAGGTGGAAGCCAAAGAGAGGAAAGGAAGAGGTGGAGGGAGATTTTCATTTACTTGGTGACTGCTTTACAAACCTGCTTTAGAGGCAGAAATGGAATGCCATGGTCTAGTGGACAAGTCTAGACCGTGACCAGGAGCTGGGACACTTATAAGCTGTCGCTGAGGAGAGGCTGAGGAAGTAGGGAGACCTTTAATATCTAGGCTTAGCTAAAAATTGCAATTTACATTTTATTGTATCTGTTTTCTGTCCTGTAAACAAAGCTTGACTTCAGGTCTCACTGAAAACCAGGTTTCCTTTCTTTTATCCTGAAGCACACTTTTTGAGCTGCAGGAAAATCAGGATAAATCCAACAAAGGACTGTCTCCATAAGGAGAACACAGGAAGGTGAAACACACACTACTAAGAGTGAGCTGCCCACAGGAGATCCATTGCAGGAGGCTTACAGACAGAGAAATCTTACCTTCCAGTCTGCCAGTCCATGCTGCAATCACAGAAAAAAGGGAAAGCTTTATAGCTGACAGTCAAGAAGAGAAACATAGGTGAAAAGCAATTCAAGACAGCTTTGCTGTCCTCTAAACCTACAAGATACTATAGAAGTGGAGCATGCTTGAATGCAAGAGGCAATCCTTAGCACCATGGAGCTTTTCTGAAGTACATGTGATCATCTGCTTACTCCGTATAGGTATATCAGCTCTCTCTCAGAGGATTCCAATTAAGCAAAAACTATTTCTACTGCTTTTTTGTTTCCCTGAGTTGTAAGTCCTAAACATCTCCCAGTGCTGTGTGACAAGGATGGAAAGGGCAAAAAGTCAAAAGGCAAAATGATGGCAGTACAGGCTGTTGAAGTTCTGTATTACAGAAAATATGTCTCTGAATTTGAGGCTTGCAGTCAAATCCATACTTCCAGGTTAAAATGGCCAAAAATATTGATAATTAAATATGAATGTGTCTTTCTTTTATGGTAAGATCAAACATATAACACATTTTTCTCACAAGAAGCAGTCACAAGAAGCAAGTTCAGATCTGCAGACGTTCACTGATCTCTTACATGATTTAACATCAGAAGCTGAAGCTAGAGCTGTAGCAGCAGGATGCTAGAAGACGTGCCATGTGAGGAAAGCCTGAGAGAGCTGGGTTTGTTTGACCTTGGGAACAGAAGGCTTAGGGGGGACCTTATTACTGTGTACCAGTACATTAAGGGTGGCTACCAAAAAGACAGAGACTCTCTTTTCATAAAGAATCTTCTAAGAATGACAAAGGGCAATGGATAATTTGCCCCTGGGGAGATTCCTACTAGACTCCAGAGATAAATTTTTGACTGTGAGAGTAATTAGACACTCATTATTACTCTTTCCAGGGAAATGGTGGATTCCCCAATCATAGACAGTTTTAAGGCTTAGCTTGACAGGGTGCTAGGCCATCTCATTTAAACTGTATTTAATTTAATGGGTTGGACTCAATGATCCTAGAGGTCCCTTCCAACCTGCTCTACTCTGATACTGTCAGACTTTGAGTAACAACAGGCAAAACGGCTCAAACTATTGTAAGCAAAAAGAAGGTAATTTGTCAGTAGGGTAATGGGCATGATACATAAAGATCAGTTTGCCTTCACCTTCCAGGTTTCTGGAGCATCTGGTATGTGCTGGAGTTCTACAAGCAGATCTGAGCAGGCCACTGTCTGTGAGAGGTGATGGACAAGGAGATTCCCCCAGCTCAAGAAGGAAGTACTCAAGTTTTCTCTTAAATCATAGACACATAGTTACATTGACCACTCTAGTCTACTACAATAGGCAAATAGATAGGTGATTGTATGTTTGGGTAAAAATAAGGAATACGATTCCAAAAGAGCTACTTCTCCTCACGTGCACATAAGTGGTATCTCCGGTGTGTTACCTCATCATTTGTCCAAAAGCACATGTGTCACAATGCAGCCAGTCAGTCTGTCTGTAGCATTCAGCAGAGAAGCCTTGCCAAACAAGAGCAAGCCCAAAAAAGGGCCACCACGTTGCTCAATACACATGCCCTGCAAGGAGTGGCCTGTCGAGCCTGGAGTCAGCAAGGCTTCAGGGGAACATTCAACAACATAATGGAAGGTGTAGACATGACAGAAATAGATTCTTAGCATGTGTGCTCAGTGGAAGGACAAGAGGCAACAGACACAAGCTGGAACATGAGAAACTCCATTTTGATATAAGGAAATAAATTGCACCTTTGTCAAGTACTGAAACAGGTGCTGCAAATATCAGTTGACCTACCTCATTCACTGAGACATTCAAGAGCCAACCAGACTTACCATGAACAACAACACGCTTCAAATGGGCATGCAGGATTTTGGATTAGAAAGCCCCACAGGTTGCTTCCAATCTGCATGACTATCTGCATGATCTGATTCTGCAATTCTGAACTTAACCACCATTTCCACTAAAAAACTAAAATCGCCAACATCCTTCAAGAAAATCACTCAACTGTCATTTTCTTCACTCCACTGGTATTTTAGACTACTATCTAGCATCCTTTGTTTTGCCCAGTCTTTAAGGTGTTTAGAATAAAAGTAGTGTGGCATTATTTCTAGTCATACAGTACTTTCTAAATATTTTTACCATCTCCATCATACTGTAAAGTGTGGTTTGTTTCAGCACCTTCTCTGTCTTTCCTCTCTTACTTGCAAGTTCTAATTTTCAAGTCCATTAGACAGATATCTCCACACCTAACTGCAAGATAAGTTTAAAACCACACACATGTACATTCTCCAATAAAGAAACAGAAAAACATTTCCATGGCTAGAAATTACCATGGCCAGGATGACAACGAGCCAGCGATGTGCCCTTGTGGCCGAGAAAGCCACTGGCACCTGGGGTGGATCAGAAGGGGGATGGTTAGCAGATCAAGAGAGGTTCTCCTCCCTCTCTACTCTGCCCTGAGGAGACTGCATCTGGCATATTGTGTCCAGTTCTGGGCCCCTTGCTTCAAGAACTGCTGGAAACTGTCCAGCACAGAGCAATGAAGATGATGAAGGAAGTAAGATGATGAGGAGAAGGAACTTCTTGACAGTGAGGGAGACAGAGCATTGCCCAGGGGTGTTGTGGAGTCTCCTTCTCTGGAGATATTTAAAACCTGCCTGGATATGTTCCTGTGCAATTTGGTCTAGGTGATCCTGCTGTGGCAGTGGGATTGGACTAGATGATCTTTCGAGGTCCCTTCTGATCCCTAATGTTATATGATTCTGTCATTCTGTGAAACACATTGCTTATCTTCATGATCACACCTCTTCTAGGCACTATTTTGTAACTGTAATGAATATTTATTGATCACGTGTCTTTCACAACCCAAGAGATTACAAAGCCAGGTTATGTGTGAAAGCCTTAACAGCTTTGTGGTTCAAGGGAGATTATGAAGCAGTAGTATAATGATGTTGATGGAGGTCATGTGCAACTACTACAAGATTTAACGTAAAAACTTCCTGAACTCTGCGTGCATTTATCATACTAACCCAACTAGGCACAAGGAGATGAGAGATTTACAGCTGCAAATTACAACAGGTAGTTTTAGAACACAAGCTCTGTTAAAAACTGCCTCTGAATGACCAACCTGCATACTCAAAGGATAAAGTCATGTTGTCATCTTGGTATGCCACAGTAGAGAAAGCAAAGGACAGCAGTGCTATGAACTCTAGTTCTATAAATAACCCCAAAGAAAGATTTCTCAGCACTGTGCTTGCTATCCAACTATGAAGACTATCCTTCATTATATGAAGAATGAGTATCTTTAAAAGACCAGGGGAAGAATAAAAAAAGTTAAGTACATCCAAGCATATTTTTGAAATGCAGGTTTGAAGTTAAGCATGAACTGAATCCATGGACAACAGGAGATACCATTTCCCATTCCATAGAGAAAAGCCCTGCTGAGGAACAATTCTTCAGACAAGCAACAGCAGTCATGTTACCCACCGAGGACAGCAGGCTACATGGTCAACAAAAGACACAAGTGAGGTATGTAAATCCATGGGCCCTGATGGGATGCACCTGAGAGTGCTAAGGGAGACAGCAGAAGTCATTGCTAGGCCACTCTCCATCATCTTTGCTAAGTCATTGGGATCAGGAGAGGTGCCTAGGCACTGGAGGATAGCAAATGTCACTCCAGTCTTCAAAAAGGGTAAGAAGGAGGACCCAAGTAACTATAGACTGGTCAGCCTCACCTCCATCCCTGGAAAGGTGATCGGACAATTTATTCTTGATGCTGTCTCTAAGCACATCAAGAACAAGAGATCATTAGGGACAGTCAGCATGGCTTCACCAAATGGAAGTCATGCTTGACCAAGCCGATAGCCTTTTATGAGGGCATAACCAGGTGGATGGATGATGGCAAAGCAGTGGATGTGGTCTGTCTTGACTTCAGTAAGGCATTTGACACAGTCTCCCACAGCATCCTCACAGCCAAACTGAGGCAGTGTGGTCTGGACGATAGGGTAGTGAGGTGGATCATGACCTGGCTGCAGGATAGAAGCCAGAGAGTAGTGGTCAGTGGGAGAGAGTCTAGTTGGAGGCCTGTATCTAGTGGAGTTCCCCAGTGGCCGGTACTGGGACCAGTCCTATTCGATATATTCATTGATTATTTGGATGAGGGATTAGAGTGCACTGTCAGCAGGTTTGCTGATGACACAAAGCTGGGAGGAGTGGCCGACACACCAGCAGGCTGTGCTGCCATTCAGTGGGACCTGGACAGGTTACAGAGCTGGGCAGGAAAAAATTTAATGAACTACAACAAAGGCCAGTGTAGAGTCTTGCATCTAGGCAAGAACAACTCGAGGTACCAGTATATGTTGGGGACTGACCTGTTGGAGAGCAGTGTAGGAGAAAGGGACCTGGGGGTCCTCGTGGACAGCAGGATGACCATGAGCCACCAATGTGCTCTTGTGGCCAAGAAGGCCAACAGCATCCTGTGGTGGATCAGAACGGGGGTGGTTAGCAGATCGAGAGAGGTTTTCCTCCCCCTCTACTCTGCCCTGGGGAGACCACATCTGGAGTATTGTGTCCAGTTCTGGGCTTGCTAGTTCCAGCAAGACACAGAACTGCTGGACAGAGTCCAACACAGAGCCACAAAGATGATGAAGGTAATGGAACATCTCGCTTATGAGGAAAGGCTGAGGGAGATGGGTCTCCTTAGCTTCGAGGAGACTGAGGGGTGACCTTATTAATGTTTATAAATATGTGAAGGGTGGGTGTCAGGACGATGAAGCCAGCCTCTTCTCTGTGTCATCTAATATTAGGACAAGGGGCAATGGCTGTAAGCTGGAATGTAGGGGGTTTCACGTCAATATGAGAAGGAACTTCACAGTGAGGTTGACAGAGCACTGGAACAGGCTGCCCATGGGGGTTGTGGAGTCTACTTCTCTGGAGACATTATATTCCTGTGGGATTTGGTCTAGGTGATCCTTTTGTGGCAGGGGGATTGGACTAGATGATCTTTCTAGGTTCCTTCCAATCCCTCTTTGAATCTGTGTTCCTTGGCCTTGCTCTCTACATCACCTGAACCAGAAAAGAAAAGAGCAGCATAGCTAGAAGGGGAGACTGAGGCACTCCAATCCCACCTCAGGAACAGTGCATCTCTGGTCCCAGATCTACAAATGAAAGAGTAATCCAAGCCTGTTGGTAAGAGTGTGATTTTTAGTAGTAATTGTAATACTTGGTGGCTTGTGTAAGTCCTGGTACAGTCCGAGGTGAGGGGTTGCCTTCATCCATCTCTCAGAGGCAGGTTACAAAAGAAATTTTGAGACTGTTACAAAGGAGGCCCTTCCCTGCATGCCCATTTAATCCTTCTTCTGAAGAGCCCCTCAGAGTAAACCCATCACTGACCTCAGTAATATGGGAAATTGTGTGTGGCCAGGGAACCCTCAGATAGTGAGACACGCTGACAGGGCTATCAGCAGCACAATGCAGCACTGATATGAAATGAGAGTAGAAAAGGAAGAGTTCATATGATAATTAGAAAGTGCAAAAATATGATTAAAAATTTTAATTTCTATTTAAGCTCCACAAAATTCATGGGAAATCTCTCCAGAACAAGACATACATTAGATGGATGGTTTTGACAAAGCAGCATCCAGAGGGTTCCATAGCACACATCTGAAGTAAAAAATCAGACACAAACCAGAAGCACATGGATTAAACCGGCCAAACCTCCAGGGAGATCAGCAAATTCCCAACCATACATTTAAGTTAAGGATCATCATACTTGGTCTGTATACACCAATTAAACTTGAACAAAGAGTAGCACTGAGGAAGCACAGTTACTCTAGTGTAAAACAAACATGAGATCAAACTAAGGGGCTTTAGGGGGAATACATAATTTTTTGCTGTAGCCTCTCACTTCATACAGAGGTGAGAAGCCTTGAATGAAATAGTCCCACATGTTGGAGTTTTACTGGATTACTCAGGGAGTCAGAAAAGGAGCAAGGCTCTCCTTTAATACTAATTAATGGCTGAGGCTTTGGGGACAGGGAAGCATGGGGCATAATTAATGTCACCTTTCGATGGTAATGGTTTATGTCTGCTTACCGCAAGCACCAGCTGGGAGTTCAGCAGTGGGAAACAAGTGGGAAAGGGATGCGGAGAAGACTGAAAGGGGCGGCAACACTTGCCAGCAGTTGTGCTCCTAGGAGCCAGATGTTGGGCAATCATTTAAATTAATCAGTTATTCCAGTGCTTGTGTGTACAGCATTAACCTCTGTTCCTGCTACACACCTTTCTCCTCCTCTCTAGACCTTCCAGCATGCAGCAGCACTATAGGATCTCCTATGAAAAGCTGTTAAGCCAGGCAGACCTTGCTCTTTGGTGATTCAGGATGCCACAGAGGACCATCAGGATCAGATCAAACTCCTGGCATGCCCACAGAGGGCCACGCAATCATACCTGAGCCCAGCATAGACCCTGCCACAGCCTCTTCCAGGTACCTTTCCCCTTCACCTTCCTTCTGACTTTATTCTCTGCTTTTCAGCAGAATCTAAGATCACAGCATGTTACATTTCCCTGGGTACCATCCAGCCTATGAAGACTCAACAGTCAAGGCAAACACCATGTGCATAGCAGAGCTAAGCACCAAGACCTGAACACCTGGGCACAGTGAGCAACTCAAACAACCTGCCTGGTGGCTGGGGCAAGCAGCACCTCCTATCCTGGAAAAGTAACCTTGAAAGTGAGCTTTCTCTCCACTTAACACCACTTCCTTTCACTGAAAGAAGCATCAGGGACTGCAGTGTGTACTAGTCCTGACAGCAGGACTGACACCTTCTTTCCCACTTTGATAGACCACACACTGTACACAGCAGCGCTGCACAAGGGAGGGTCATTCACAGGTTCTGAATAAACAGCTTTGGGCACCTCTTGGTTTCCATTTCAGCATGTCTTATTTTTAAGTCTACGCTCCTTTTTCCCTCTGTAAACTAATCAACAGCTGTTGGGAATTTTGATGTGTGCTTGCCATAGCAGACCAAATTGATCTCTGTATGCAAAACCCCAAACAATTCTCCCTGTAGATCCAGTTAGTCCCCCAAAAATTAACACAGGAGCACCAAGCAACATTATTATTTTTTTCTTACGTGGCAGGAGAATCCAGTAGCAACCCTTAAGGATGACACTACACATGTGCAGAATGGTGTCACTTGGAGAGCAGCTGGAGCCAGGTAAGAGTTAACCACAGCACAGAAATTTTAACAACAGGACCTGTCATGTTGGGGGCACGCAGAAGCATTTTCTTATGTCATCTCTTTCAGCCATTCATAGGATCATAGGATCATAGGATCATAGGATGTCAGGGGTTGGAAGGGACCCAAGAGATCATCAAGTCCAACCCCCCTGCCGGAGCAGGACAAAACTATCTAACACAGATTACAGAGGAACGCATCCAGGTGGGCCTTGAAAGTCCCCAGAGAAGGAGACTCCACGACCTCCCTGGGGAGTCTGTTCCAGTGCTCCGTGACCCTCACA
>JAOXOE010000874.1:12639123-12652998 GCA_028565055.1 Phoeniculus purpureus | reverse complement strand
GGTAAAACGGACGGCGTGAGGGAGGAGGGGAGAGCTCTGGGCCGGAGCGGGCGAGAGGCGGCGGCCAGTTTGGCTACCTCCACCGCTGTCGGACACTGTCATGTCCCGCCCGGCCGCGGACAGGGGAGTGGCGGCGGCCGCGCCGGACGCGACGCCTCGGCGACTTTTGCTCGCGGCGGAGGAGGAGGGAGGAAGAGGGCGAGAGAGCAGGGGGAGGAAGGATGGGAGAGGGTGAGCGGGATGGAGGGACCAGCAGAGCGGGATGCTGGGGCTGGCGTGAAGGGGCAGTGCTGGGGGCAGAGTGCGCGCCGTGAGGTGAAGACCCTGCCTGGCGCTGAGCCTGAGGGAGCGTGCCCTCAACCCGCTCTCTTTTATTCCCACAGGCTTCCTTTGGGAGTTCGAGCCCAGGTTGGTCTTCACCCACATTCTCTTCTAGCACCCGACCTGCGCTCTGCCTGCTCATTCCTGCTCCTTTCCAAACTCATCCCCTCGTAGCTTTCCTAACCCCTCACGGGAATGCAGCTAATGCCTGCCAGGTTTTTAAGAGGAGTTGTGTGCTGTGGAGTCCGTCCCTTAACTCAGATTGCAGTTAGTAACCGGCTGCTCGGAACTCAAAATTTAAGACAAAGTTTCTTAGAACTTTCAGGTCAGCATCGCAGTACAGCCTCATAGCCTGGAGAGAGTCGACTTCTCTTGTTGATAAGTAGAGACTTGTGTACATTTTTAAACTTCTTGGTAATAACAGAAGTGTTAAAACCAGATTATTTAAAATTATAAGTAATTTTCAAGGCTTTAACTGCTGTTAAGAGTTGTTTGGAATACTTTACACAGGCAAGTCAAGTTGACATCAAGACTACCTGAAGAAGCATTTGGGGTGTATTTGCTTCTTTGTAACTGCCTTCTGCATTGGTTGCCTGTCGTCTTTTCATCTGCTCTTACAAAATTACTAAGCTTGTATTTTTCAGAATGGTTTTAAATATTTTAAATGGGATACTGAGCTTTTGGAGCTACTACGTACGTGAGACCTTTTTATCTAAAGACTGTGAGTTGAACTGAACTTTTACTTGAGTTAAACCTGAGTGATTAGAAGAAATAATCTTGAGCATACACATAACTAAATATATGTTAGATTAAGGCAGTTGACACTTTCTCAAAACTGGATCAGAGTGTGATAGCAAACAGCAGGAAAATTCCACATATAATGTCATTATTGTTTCTGCAGCATTGATACCAGCTATACCACAAGTTTTATGAGACCGTGATATGAAAAGCATGAGAATAAAAAGCTTTTTTGGCCTGAGTGTTTCTCTACAATATGATACGAACTTTCATGGTCTTCTCTTAATCAACCTAAACAAAGTTTAATGACCTGCATGTAAGAAATGAGTGCTTAGCATAACTGCTTAAAAACTAGTTAGAAACTTTAATACTCAGAAGGCTTAGCATATAAAAAAACTTTTTTTTTTAAAGGCTGGAAGCAGTGCACAAAGGGATACTCCTTTATTTTTTTTGTAGAGGATTGAAAATTTATAGCTGTTTCCTTCAAAACTTCTGAAGACGTTCTTTCATGGAAACAATTCTTACTAAGCCTTTTCTTTGCTGCTTGTAAGCCAAGAGTTGCAACAGAAGCACTGGTATGTAAGAACTAGAAGGGGAAACCAGAAGTGAAAGAGAAATGTTGGTATCTTTTTCTCCATTCTGAAAGCTGTATGAAAATGAACATTGAAGAACAACACAACCATGTAATTCAGTGATTTTTTTTTTCAGTGTAGAACACTGACTTTGTGATGTAGAGTACTTAGATATTTGAAACTTACTGAACCTAATGGTAACCTTTCTAACAGTTGACAAAATATACTTAACAACAGTAGTTTTTTGAATGACTTGTGAGTATCCTCTACAGTAAAAAAAGTGCCTCTTGTACCACAGAGCTGTCACAGTTGCTTGTTAATTCGTGTGATCCTTTAGAAGCATTTTGTTATTTCCAATATATTTTCCTCAGTATTTGTTGAAGCTCTACTATGTTTCTTCTTCCTTCTGAGGTCAAGTGCTAAAAATAACTTGGTTTTAATAAAAGATTCATCAGTGAGACTAATCTGAAGCAATTGTCATGGGTTTTTTGCTCTTTGTAGGAAACTGATTTTGTAACCTAAACTGTTCAGTCAAAAGCTTTCCTTATTATTATATAATCTCATAAATAGAGTCTATAAATCACAAGTCTGGCAGTATCTGAAATCTTGTGATATATCTGCTTTGTGAGTTGATCATTTTAGGGAGGGTTTGAACAAACTTTTATTTGGTAGAATACTAGTTTGTTGTAATTTCTGAAACTTTTGGTAGCTTAGATACTCCTCCTAAGTACTGTATTGTAACAGAAAAAAACTGCACTTACTTGTTAAAAATATGAAAATGAAAGGCTAGCTAGAACTGCTGAATTTGTCAAGTAGTTTGACCCTGTATATAAAAGAATTCATGCAAGCATGCTTTTTTTGTGATGCAATTTCATACGTTGTTATAGAAAAAAACTAAATTAGATTTTTTTGGTAGTTGGCTCTTTATCATCTGAGGATCATGACTTTGACCCTTCTGCTGAAATGCTGGTACATGATTACGATGATGAGCGAACTCTTGAAGAAGAGGAAATGATGGAAGGAGGAAAAAATTTCAGTTCTGAAATTGAAGATTTAGAAAAGGTAAGAGTGATGTCCTGTCTCATAAGTGGCCATGCTTGTCACGTTTCTGTGAAAAGAATGCTGAACCTGTTCTTCAGTTTATATTGTGTAATGCCATTTCCTGCAATGTGCCTTTACAGCTCTTTGGGATTTTTTGAGAAAAAAATCAGTGGTGATTTAGGGCATAGTAGTGCATCCTCACAAAAAGTTGGAATTTAGCTTCTTAAAGATATTGGTGTTACATTAAGGTTGTATTCTTCCATTTTGTTTAATAGTCCTTTCACTTTGGTAGAAAAATCACTGAAGTGAGTGAGTCCTGTCATCTAATACCACTGATGCCACTTCTGAGTTCTTTAAGTTGACTATAATTTAACATTGTACATTTTGCACACTATTAAGTGACAGCCAGTGGTAGTTCATTCCAGGTTTTGCTTTTGCCATACACACACAGTCCTGTTGTAGGCATGGTGGATCATGTTCATTTGCTGTGCAAATGGCAGTTGTATGTTACAGTTTCATCTGTTTTGCATTTGGTGGGTGTACAAAACAACCAGCTTGCTCCTTGGCTTCTTCTATTCCATTTGACACTCTTTTTAATTGCACATTTTTCCTATTTATGCCTTTTGTCTGTTTATGGCAGTACAGTACCTCTTTTAAACACCTGCTGAATTATGAACACCCACAAATTGGGGCTGCTTGCAGTGCAGCTTGTTGACTGACTTAAACCACTCAGCATAACTGCAAATTTTGGTTGACAGAGTTGGGAGAAAAATATAAGTTTTAGCATCAAATGTGAGGCTGTGTAAAAAAGACATTTTTCTTTGATGTGTAAAGGGTGTTTATAAACCTGTTTTGGTTTGGTTTTTTTTTGTCCTGCTACCTTTACAATTATGTTTTTGCTGGTATTGAGCTTGCAGTTATAATACTGAAGCAGCTTACCTCGTTCAGTGGTTAAAACAGAGTTGTTATTCCATGAAATTATCTTACTACTTCTGTAATAGAAGGAAGAAGAACCAAGAGGCACTCATTTTAAATGCTTTATTGCTTTAGGTCCCAATCCTGGAAAGACTTGGACATGAGTTTACGTTTACCTGTTGTGAAAAGTCTTTGCAGGACTAAGGCCTTAGCTGACTAAAGAGAACAAGTAATTTAATCAGTGTATGAGTTCAACAAGAAATTTTTAAAGGTAATACAACTTCTGAAGGTGTAAACATTGGAAAATACCTTAACTGTCTAGGTGGCTTGAATCGGGTAAATAAAAACTTCTCCACTGTTTATTGTTAACTGTGTTAGGGTGCAAGTATGACGCTACCTTCTAAGATCACTTAATCAGAAGATTTGGAAAAAAACAAAGCTGTAAATTAAGCCTTTCTCTTGATTTCTGCCTTCTGTACCTTCTGTATCATTAACTGTCTTATTACCTTCTCAACGATTATAAAATATATTGTGCAGGAAATGGAAAGGGTAAGTGCTGAATTGGTTCACTTTTGTGGGTTTCTGCACACTTGCAGCTATTATTGTATGGTACTAAAATCTTGAAGTTCTGCATTTGTCTTGCATGGGGGTTGCAGTGTTTCCAGGCTGTCATCTCTTTTGACGTATCGGTAAATCATGCTTTACAGTGTGAATCAGATAAGGAGTAAATTTTTAATAATCAGTCTTGGGTTTCATTGAGTAAACAGTTTTCTTCAGTAGCTCTGTGGCACTTCACTGTAGGTCAAGAGACATGGTAATGGATTATTTTAGTCCTCTTAAATCTTCAATCAAGATTCCTGCTTTCAACTAAGTTCTTGTTTGTTTTTTACTTTTGTTCTTCAAAACGTGTCTTGTCCTTTTAGGCCTGAACTGTTTGTAAGTATTTGGAAAATTGTTGAAATGTTTGTAAATCCTCTTGTATTAGGAAGGAAACATGCCATTGGAAGATTTACTGGCATTCTATGGCTATGAACCCACAATTCCAGTCATGGCAGGTTCCAGTGCGGATAGCTCACCAAGTGAACTTGCAGATGAACTTCCAGATATGACTCTAGATAAAGTAAGTAAGAACTGTTTTCCTTGTATTATGATTTACAAGCAGAAATCCAGGTGACTCTAAAATACATTTCATCATCTCTTACTGTCACAAAAATTATGTAAGTTTGTTAATTTCCATCCACAACATTGCTCTGAACTTGCTCTTTTCAGAGCGAGGGGCTGATTCTAATTACAGAATTTAGTGGCAATCCATTAACACAAATAAGTTAATAAGTTAACAGTTCTTCTAAAACTGGGGGGTGGAGTGGGAAATAATAGAATTAGGATGGATTTATTTTTTTTATTATCCGCCCAGAAAGAACAATTGTAGAATTCATGTTGAGTGTCAAAACATTTGTGGATAACATGAAAGTGCACTCTTGAATGCATTGGAACGTTGCTTTAACATGCATGTAATGGAGTGAGGGGAACGGTTTTATGTACAGTGACTGTATGTGTTGCGTTGCGGAGTAAAAACATGAAACTAGAGGTTTTGTGATTTGCAAGCTGACTCTGAATTCTGAGACTTTACCCTGATTTTTGGCTATAACGCATATATGCATTTAGTAATTCAGATTGTATGTAGGTAGTAAGTATATGTTGAGGGGGGTTGTTGTATGTTTGATTGTTTCATATTTTTCTGTGGGTATGATGTAATAGTAAACAGCACAGAAAATAGAGTATAATGATGGCTCTACACATCTGATTCTCATTAGCATTCACAATTGCGTTGAGACTAGAAAAATGTGGGCAGCTTGCTGTCTGATACAATTATTTCCCTTCCTAACTTGTATAGAGCTGTACAGAGCTAGTGAAGGAAGTGTGCTTTTTCTTTCTTAAGTTCTAAAAGGTCTTTGTATTTTGGGGAGATAACAGACTGCCTATTATCTGTAACTGTTTTCTCAGCTATGAAAGTGCCTGGCTTTTTTAGTTGGATTTTTAAGGGGTGAGCTTTTAAAGCTGTATTAGATCTGTGAGGAACATCTGAGACTGATGGTTGCAGAAGTTACTCCTTGTGCATTTATTGTAATAGAAGTCAAAGGGGGAATTAACCCCAGTGTTCAACTTTGAAATGAATAGGTATATTTGATCTTAAATTTAGGAGGAGCAAACTTAACTTATTAGCAAACCATATTCCCATAATTAAATTTACCTAGTGTAAGATAATCAGTTCTTGTTAATGGGATTTAAAAATTGCTGAATCTGAATGCTCACCAAGTGTTTATGTAATAGTCATCTGAGGGTTTTTCTTTTTAATGATACAGGAGGAAATTGCTAAAGACCTTTTGTCGGGCGATGATGAAGAAACACAGTCCTCTGCTGATGACTTGACACCGTCAGTTACTTCGCATGAGACTACTGACTTCTTTCCTCGGCCATTAAGATGTAGGAAGCCTGATTTTATAATAGTATTGAAAAATTCTTATACATAGCTTAAAATACCAAAATCACAACGTAGTGCTGACTGCTGGGAACTGAAACAGTGCTTTGAAGTATGTTGTATATGAGTGTTGTCTTTGGTTGCTTTTACTAGTTACCCAAAAGACTATTGGGTGCTATACTCAAAAGCACAAGGAAAATTAGTATTTTTCTACAAATGCAGTAACTTCACAATTAATGTCATATTGAGGAACACACTTTGTGGTTTTCACTGTGTTAGTGAATTACATGAGTATGTAACCCAGTCCTGTTTCACTACTATTTTTGCTGCTGTTTTTAAGTCAGCAACTCTTCTGTGCAGCCTGTGAATATGAACTGGGATGTTGTTTCTTTGTGATGCACAAATTCAACACTTTTCCATAGGACTTAATGGGGGACCCAAAGTGGTTTTATATGGGGTGTGGTGTCTAAACCCATGTCCGTTAGAATTTCACTGCCCATTAAGCTGTATATTATGGGAAAGTTCTGAGTACTAGAGGTTCATTATCCATCCTATATGAGATTTTTCTCATTTCCGCTTGCAGCTTATTTGTGTACGGTGTATTAGAGTTAGGGTAACATGGAGGATTTTCATCAAAGTTTTAATTTGGAAGTTTTCTTAAGCTTTTCCTGGAAATTTCAATTTCTCTTGGAAAGGGGGATGAGAAAGGAGATGTGTTGCCTGTCACCAGCAGCTGTAGCCCTTCTCATGCTGCTGATTGTGTAATAAATATAAGATGTTGTATTGAGAGGCAGAGATACAAAACCCTTAAAAATTGTAATGCCCTTCTTTCAGTTACAAACCTGAAACATGCTTGCACTTAAGCATTGCTTGTGACCTGTTAATGAGTATGACACTAACAATGTAGCAGCTTTGTAGAAAAAAAAATTAGCCTCCTCATGTTACTGAGGATTAAGAAAGTCATCTTTGTTTTCAGCTATCATGGTTGTCTATCAGAATGTTACTTTCTCTATTGGAGCATCTGGCTGGATATCCACCATTTCAGGGAGGTAGATACCAGTTCTGTGCTGTTGGCCATTTCATCTTTTTTTCTGATCTCTGTCCATTTCTCAGATACTAAAACAACATTGTTTTAAGATAAACATCTCAAGTACATAATATAGGCTGGTTATTATATTTGCATTAATTGTAAAAAAATAACTGCATATTACTGCTTCATGCCTTCAAGTGGCTTCTTGCTTGCTGCCTCTAACAACAAAAAGAGATGGTAGACTGGTGATTGGTAGTAGTAACTACCGAGGAACAGCCTCAGTCCATACAGTCTCTGATGTTGCTGATCTTGTATAGTTGTAGTGAGGCTAAAATTGCAACCCTGTTTCTCAGCAACAACAGTTTCTGATACAATTATTCTGCTGGGAATTATGCTGGTATAAAAATAGAATTACTTCAGAACCCAGTACCACAGCATTCCAGATATTAAAATAAGAGTTCTGTCATGAAGTACTGTTAGAATTACTTGTAGTGCTCTGATCTGTTTCTTCCTGGGGAAAAAATTAAGAATATTCAGTTTTTTGCTTATTCCATTTTGTGTATCTGTCCTGGATCTCCAATTAATGCTGAGGCAGCCTTGTTTAAGGGAAAATTTTGAATGCCCATTAAAAATTATGATGAAAGGTTTTAGTAGGTAATAAAGACTTGCTAATGTCTTTAGTAGGTAACAAAGAGTACTTTTTCTGTAGTTAGGCTAAGGCATAGTCTTGGAAGTTTCTTGTTTTTCTCATACTCTTTCTGTAAGGTAAAAGCCTTCATTGAGTAAACTGGTAAAGAAAAATGGTCTCATTTTCCTGGTGACTGTTAAATATAGCAGATTGACTCAATACCAATGCCTTCTGACTTTGTGCTTGGTTGATAGAAATTCAACTGAACAGCCTCATAAGTATCTACAAGAATAAAGCAGGTGCTCCTTTCAAAAGTAAAGGTTATCTTGAAGTGTGTAGAAGTGAAAATTCTTCCTAAGTAAACAAACCTTTTTGTGTCTGAAGCAAACACTACATGTGATGGAGATAAGGAATCAGATGGTGAAGATGTGGAAGCAGACAACGGTAATTCATCTGAAGATTTGAGAAAGGTAATAGTATCTTAATTCTGGAATTCTTTATCAGATGCCAGGCTAATGGCATTTTTAATGCTTCCACACACAAAATACTAAGCTAATACCTTCGTCCTCTCGTTTTTATTACATCTTCAGGAAATAATGGTTGGTTCACAGTACCAGGCTGAAATTCCACCTTACCTTGGCACATACAGTGATGATGAAAAGGGTAAGTTTTTCTGAATGTTTTACTTTTTATGTTTATACATAGCAGTTGATGGGAAAATGTTATGCAAATTTATAAAATAAATTCAATAGCTTAAAGTCTCTCAGACCTTAAAAAAAGAGAAGCACTAGACAACTGAACTAATACAAACAGATAATTACATCTAAGAAATGTAATTCTTAAACTTTCAGAAAACATTCTCAAATAAACATTGGAAGGTGGATTACAGTGTTCATACTGAAGTATCTAGTATTATTAGGAGGCAACAAACACTGGATTAATAAGGAAATGTTTTTATCAGTTGGTCATCGCTGGATTTGTGATGAGCCTATAATTTAGCTTACATTGGAGATCTTCAAACAGTACTTCTCTTTGCTTGTTTTTGTGCAAAAATGAATATGGGAAAGCAGTAAGCAATTTTAAATTTCCATAGCCTAAGTAGAAGATCTAATAATTCCCAGAATAATTTACTGGGAAGATTATTCTAGTGAAATACATTGAGTCTTTTCACCATTAGCAGTTATTTCTTTGAAGAATGATCCTTTGCATTAGAGAAAAAGAAATTGTTTTCTTACAAGGGGAGCTATAAGCATTATCAAGTGAACGTCTGTTGTGTTGTTTAAGAGACCTAGGAAAGTCTATTTTCTAAGATTCAAGCATGAGAAAGGTTTTAAGAAGTGGAGGAGTTAAGAACTGGGTTTATCTGAACTTCTCAGGCAAGAACTAGAGAGGTGCCAATAGCTAGGGGGTGACCAGGAATGGATTAATCTGAAAGTTTTCTCTGGAATAAGCCAGTGTTGTAGAGAACCGGTGAAGTCTTGTCTCTTGGCATAGCCAAGAGCAAAGAGTTCTCTTTCAGATAGGAGAGCCCAAGCACCTCCTCTTGAGATTCAGTCGTGGACTCCATCAAGAAGTGCTGGGCTGTCTTCATTGATAAAGGAGGTTGAAACAGAGGTAAGCAGTACTTGGAGAGGTTGCACCTGGCTGAAGTGATGCAGGATTCTGTTTAAAGCCTCTTCTGTACTCAGATGCTTCTGATGGCAAACATGGGATTTCTATTTCTGCTGTGCAGTCACAGCTAACAAAATTATGCTGGAAGGCAGTACTGCTTTTCTGTAATAAACCTTGCACTTATACCATGTCTGTCTTAAAGTTTTCCATGTTTTTAAGCCATAACAGAATTTTCAGAGGAAATGCGATTGTACTCCTCAACCTTAGCTTAATGTTGTTTCCCACAGTTTTATGGGAGATTAAAGAATCTTAATTGCTTCTGCTGTAACAACCATTATGTTTGTGTGTTCAAATTAGGTACCTCTCTGATTTGTATTGCCAAGGGAGTACATGAAATGTTTTGAGCCATGTTAATCTTCTCTATTGATCAGAGTAATGGATTTATAGTTTAATCTAGGATTGAAATGTACATAGACTGACAAAGGTTCAGACCAACTCTTAATTATTTCTGATATATTATCTTCCACCTAAGCTGCTTAAGAAGTGTATTAGTGGAATCAGTGTGCCATGAATGAAGATTCAAACATTCAAATTGCTGATAAAGTACATGATTTACAAGTTCTTAACAGCATTCAGTTGTCAATGAATATAAAAAACCAAATTACTACACTGAGATCTGGGTTCCCATTCTGTTAATTTTTGGCAGAGATTGACCAATTAGCTGCCTCCTTTTTTTAATGTAATATCTGAAATACTAATATCCCTACACTCTTCTATGGTAAAACAGTTTTATTTTTCAAAAACACATGAGTACAACTGTGAATGGTTTTATGGTTTGCTTATATGAAGATGATAAATATGTATGCAAAATATTACTTGAATCATCTAGCTGTCTGCATGCTGCTTGTTTGTAAAGACTCTTTGTCTCAAGAATTCGGTTCTTGATCTCATCCTTATAGAACTTGAATCTCCTTGCCTTGTGACACTGCAGTCTGTCTCTTAACTGAGGCTTTTGAGCTACAATTCAGAAGCGGCATGATGGTGCTTCATTTGATTACTTCTGTTTATGTTCCTGTTCTTTATCTTTGTGAAAGTTTTTAATGTTACAGCCTTAAATATGTCATAGACTGTTAATGGATTTCTGTTTTAACAGTTTATGAACACGAGGACCATTTACTTTGGAAACCTGATGTGATCTCAGAAAGTAAAGTTAAAGAATACCTTTTTGAAACCTCTTTAAGAACAGGAAATGAAAAAATCATTGGCAGAATTCCTGAGGGACTACATACACGGGACAATGAACAAGTATGTTTTGCATCCTATTTCATTTGTGACACATTGCTTTGTAATTAACACGTGCTCTGTTTCTCTGCCATGTATTATAGAGGGAGCAGTGCAGAAATTTATTTTTGTAAATACTAGCATCAGGGTCCTACCCATAATATTGAGTGTATAGTGGAATGCTGGCAATACTGTGTTATGTGATGTTTCTGATTGCTATGTGGTTGGCAAATTTAGCATTTTTAATAATTGCATGTAGTGTTTTACATTTTGTTAGTTAAACCTTGACTCGTTTTTGGATGGTTTTGCTTTTGGTTGTTGCTTTCAACTTAATGCATAAGGATATGTCACCCATTTTAATACTGCATTTATATTCTGTCTTTATATTATTATACAGAAAAGCTAATTTTAGAAGTTTGGATTGGGTATTTACAAACTCTGAGTCTTTCTAAATATTACTTCTATTTTACAGGCACTGTATGAACTTCTTAAAAGTAGCCATAATGTTAAAGAAGCAATTGAAAGGTACTGCTCAAATGGAAGGGCATCTCAGGGTAAGACAGAGTACCTCTTGGTTTGCCTTTTTTTTCTTTTCAAATGCAGTTCTAAAAAAAAAAAGTTGTGAAGAAAAACCTAGAGTAAGAGTGTAATAATCAGAGTGATAAGTATAATCAAAGATGACTGCTGGCTATTTGGAAATTCCTGCTAGAGAAGTTTTCAGTTTGTAAAAGGGCTGAAAATCAGCTTTTCACTATCCTTTCTTTACTTCAGTGCAGTTGTAACAATAGCACAGAGGAGAGAGGTGAGGTGAGCGGTGATTTTGCTGCCTTACGACAGTTCTTACCCACATTACAATACCTTTCAAGGTCATGATCAGTTATAATCTGATGACATTACACCAAAACCAGGAGAACATAGGTAGCTATATAAATTAGCCCTCATATATTCGCTACTCACAAATTTATTCAAAGAGAAAAGCGATCTGTGCCAGCCTGAGCTGGACTAGACAAAACTCAAATTGTTACAGCTACACAACTGCACAAACACCAAAGAGAGAGGTTGCTGATGAGTAGGTTACTTTACACCGTAAGTATCCATAGCCCACCTCAAGCCCACTGCACAGAGGTAATAAAGGTAATAAATTGTTTCCTAAGGTCATCTAATCCAACCACTTGCAGTTAGCAGGGACATCTGTAAGTATCTCAGAAACCCTTCCAGCTTGTCCTTGAATGTCTTCACTAATGAGACCTCTACCACCTCTCTAAAGAGCCTGTTCCAGTATTTTACCATTCTCATTATGAAAAATTTCTTCCATGAAAGTGGAAACCAGTCTAAACCTCCTCTTTCAGTTTAAAACCATCACTAGTTCTGTCACAGCATGCCTTTCTAAAAAGTCTGACCACGTTTTTCTTGCAGGCCCTGTTTAAGTACTGAAAGGCTACAGTAAGGTGTCCTCAGATGTGTTTTTAATCCAGACTGAACAACCCCAACTGTTGCAGCCTGTCCTCATAGGACAGGTGTTCGGGCCTTACTGTAGATCTGCTCCAAAACATTAATGGCCTCCTTGTGCTGAGGACCCCAGAGCTGGACTCAGTACTCCAGGTGGGGTGTCACTATAGCAGAGTAGAGAGACTGAATCATCTCCTTTGATCTGCTGGCCACATTTCTTTGAATGTAGAACAGGAGGCAATTCACCTTCTGGTCTGTAAGGGCATATTGTTGGGTCACATTCAGCCTTTCATCCACCAGTACCCCCAAGTCCTTCTCTGCAGGGCTACTCTCAATGACATCATTGCCCAGTCTATATTAATATTGAAGACTGCCTCCATCCAGGTGTAGGACCTTCAGATTTCCCTTGTTGAACTGTGGGCTTCCATGAAGCAACATTTTTGAGAGGGACAGTGTGTTGGGAGCAGCCCTATGAAGGATTCTGGGGGTATTCTTTGACAAAAGGCTGGCATTAGCAAACAGTATACCTTCACAGCCCAGAAGGTTCAACATGAGGTTTAACAAATGAGTGATTGCCTCTTTGGATGATCCTTACGAACCCACGGTGACTGGGCCTGATTGGCTGGTTTACCTTTAATTGCTCCATGGTGGCTCTCAAGATGATCTGTTCTGTAACCTTCCTGGCACCCAGGTGAGACTGACAGGCCTGTAGTTGTCAGGATCCTCTTTCCAGCCCTTCTTGGAGATGGGCATCACATCTGCCAGCCTCCAGTCCATTGGGACAGCCCCGGTGAACCAAGATTGTTGAAAGATGATGGAGAGTGGCTTGGAAACCACATGTGCCAGCTCCCTCAACACTCAAGGGTGAATCCTCTGTGGATTTATCAGCATCCAGCACATGGAGGTTCATAACCTTTTCCTCATGGATTATTAAGGGCCTGTTCTGTTTCTTATCCCTATTTTCTATCTCAGGGGGCTGTGTACCCAGGGAACTACTAATCTTACTATTAAAGACTGAGGCAAAGAAGGCATTAAGTGCCTCAACCTTATCCATGATCTCTGGTCACCATGTTCCCCTCTGCATTTAACAACATGTTGAGATAATCCCTGCCCTTCCTCTTACCGTTAACAATTTTCTTGTTGTCCTTCACCACAGTGGCCAGTTTTAGTTCTAGTTGACCTTTTATCTTCCTAATTTACTCCTACATAACAAAAACTATAAACTCTCCTTTTACTCCTGAGTTCCAGCCAAAGCTCTCTGTTCAGCCAACCTGGTCTCCTGCCCTGTGATCTTGTCTTACATGACTTGGGGATGATCAGCTCCTGCACCTTTAAAATTAATTCTTTAAAGTATGCCCAGCCTTCCAGGGCTCCCAAGTCTTCCAGAACTGTCTCCTGAGAGACTCTCTTAACCATGTTCCAAAAGAGATAAAAGAGTACCTTCTGGAAATCCAGTGTGGTAGTTCTGCTGGCCCTGCTCCTTGCTTCACCAAGAAACTGTAATACTTCATGATTGCTTTGTTCAAGACGGCTTCCAACCATTACATCCCCAACAAGATCTCTGTTAACAAGTAGCAAGTCAAGGAGTGTGCTTCCCCTTGTTGGCCCCCTAACCATCTGTGTCAGGAATTTATCTCCACACAGTTGAGAAACCTTATGGACTGTTCCCTCACTGCTGTATTGTATTTCCAGCATATGTCTGGAAAGTGGAAGGTCCCTGTGCTGGTTTGAGGGTTAAAGGTGGAACCCTCCAGAACAGATTCTTCAATTCCCTTCCCACCAATACAGGGAGGGAAAATAAACAAATTTG
>JAOXOE010000874.1:12596994-12639023 GCA_028565055.1 Phoeniculus purpureus | reverse complement strand
CAGACTGTGTTCACAGAAGGGAAGAAGTTCTTTCTCATATTGATGTGAAACCTCCTCTGTTCCAGCTCATACCCATTGCCCTTTGTCCTATCATCAGATGCCACTGAGCAGAGCCTGGCTCCATCCTCCTGACACCCATGCAAACAACACAGAAATGTCCATATTGCCCCCATTTACTCAAAGCATTTTATTCCCAACCTACTGGACAGAAAGTTTCCACTGACAGGTAAAATTAAAGAACTCAAACCAAACACGTTTCTCTGGCAGTAAATAAGCAGCAGCTTAGTGTTGTGTCAATAGAAAGAAAAACATTCCAGAGGAAGAGGAGATTAAAAAACAACACTTCAACAGAAGAGAAGTGGTTCTCCAAGGAGATAACAGCTGGGAAGTAAGGAAGAGTAAAGAGCAAGGAGCTGCTCCACCCATTCCTGTCCTGCCTGTATTCTGAAACCCCTTTGTGTGACCAAACCTTTGGAACCTCCTGGGGTTTTTCTGGGCTTTGTTTTTGCTTTTTAGATAAACTTTACAAATTCATTGTAATCCACACCATTTTCAGGTGATTACTTTATTAATCAGTCAGCCCCATGTTTGAATATGCAAACATCAAATAATTGATAATTAGGATCAATTAAATTTGATGGTCATTTTGAAGATGCAGAGAGGCTTCAGCTGAAGACAACTTGAGGAGGAAACGCTGCACATCATTCTGAGTTTAAGCAGGTTAAATGATTCAGCTCTTCAGGAAGATGGAGCCAGGCCCTTCTCGATGTTGTCTAATAACAGGACAAGGGGCAACGGCTGTGAGCTGGAACATAGGAGGTTCCACATCAATATGAGAAAGAACTTCTTCATGGTAAAGGTGAGCGAGCACTGGAAAGGGCTGTCCAGGGAAGTTGTGGCGTCTGCTTCTCTGGAGATGTTTAAAACCCACTTGGATATGTTCCTGAGCAACTTGGTGTAGGTGATGCTGCTGTGGCAGGGGGATTGGACTAGATGATCTTTTGAGGTCCCTTCCAATCCCTAACATGCTGTGAAGCTGAGATTCTTCAGCTGAGGCTGGACACAGCCAGCACCATTTGCCTTTGGGCTTTGATAAGGAGCTTTGTAATTTTAAATTTTAAATATTTCCTTTCGGATTTCTTTTTCTTTTCAGCACTTCCTGAAAGTGCTTTGAAGAGCCTATTTCTGAGAAGATAAGTGATGTTCTGACATCTTTCCTAATGGTTCCTTCAATACATCCAAATTCATAGTTTAAAAATTAATACTGCACCACTGCTTTCCAGGTATCACTTTAATTCCCATTTTGCTAACTGCAGCTACACAGCATTTTCCTACATCTGCCCACGTGTGCTGTCACTTACGCTCTCATTACTTCTGTAAGCTTCTTAAACTGTAAAATAAAGGATCATGTAGTCTTTTCCTACACAGCAGTAATTCCTGTTGCTATGTGTTAAACATCCCGACTCTCATGACTTACTGGAAGAAATCACATTGGTTTGATTACTTCTGTTCTACTCCTGGTTCTGAAGTTGTTGCTTGATATTCCCCAAATCTTACATCTACCATTGGCAATCCAAATTGTCCATCCCAGGATTTCACCAACGTCTTGGGATAAACCCCTTCATAGAATCACAGAACATTAGGGATTGGAAGGGACCTCAAAAGATCGTCCAGTCCAATCCCCCCTGACAGAGCAGGATCATCTGGATCAAGTCACACAGGAACATATCCAGGTGGGTTTTAAACATCTCTAGAGAAGAAGAATCCACAACCCCCCTGGGCAGCCCCTTCCAGTGCTCTGTCACCCTCACTGGGAAGAAGTTCCTTCTCATATTTATATGGAACCTCCTCCTATGCACCCATAGCCCCATGTCCTATCACCAGATGACATTGAGAAGAGCCTGGCTCCATCCTCCTGACACCCTCCCGTCTCATATTTATAGACATTAATGAGGTCACCCCTCAGTCTCCGTTTCTCCAAGCTGAAGAGACCCAGCTCCCTCAGCCTTTCCCCATAAGGGAGGTTTCTTACTTCCTTCATCATCTTCTGTGCTGTGATTCTGTGAAGGTTTGAGGAGAAGATCCACTGGGGTAGGATCCAGACAAAAGTGTTTGTATTATTAACTTATTGTTCCAGCCTCTATTTTTCTACTGTAAACTCTCTACTCCCCAAAGGCAAACCCCCGAAATCAAATTCTTTATTTTAAAAGCAGCTATCTCTGCAATTCATACAACTTCTTGTCGGTCATAAAAAGGTGAATCAGCAGCCCAGCAAAGCAGTAACATCCCAACTTGCTGTTGTCAGAATAGTTATCACCTTTTAGATAAACCACATTTACAATCTTGAATTTCAGAAAGTGAACTTGATTTTCTGCTCAAAGGCTCTCAGTCATCTTCAGCGGTCCCACATTTGCCCACTTGTGTTGTGTCCCAAGGTCTGTGGAGGGCATAATGCCCAGGACCAGGGGAGTTGAGGAGTCTCCTTTATTGGAGATATTTAAGACCTGCCTGAATGTGTTTCTGTGCGACTTGGTCTAGGTGATCCTGCTGTGGCAAGGGGATTGAACTAGATGATCTTTCAAGGTCCCTTCCAATCCCTAATGATTCTATGATTCTGGATGACATTGTTTATTTGGTGTCCAGATCAGGCTTCTCTTGACATCTCAGTTTTGCAGGAGACATTTCTCCACACTATCATCTCTGTCATCAAGTCCTCAAGCCATCAGTCTGAAATCATCGTCTTTCAAGTGGACATCAGAAAGGACAAAGTATGTTAAGTGCATTTTTGTCTTCTTGTTCAGTGCAGGAGTTACCAAGAGCCATATAGGTACCAGATACCTTTAAGAAGTCCAGTGCCATGATAATTTATGAATTAAATGTGTCTTCTACCTTTAGGCAATTCAATGCTTCTCAATAAATCAATGTTATCTGATCTATTTGGCGTAAGATCCTTCACTGCTGTTTAGAAGATCCTACATTGTGGGCTGGTTTTCAGCAGCAAGAATTGCATCTCTGGCTTTGTCCTCTACAGATACAGTGATCTGTCCTACCTAGTGTCTAGAGTTGCTTTTCCAGTCAATGGAAACAGGCATTTCCAGAGGGTTATTCAGAAACCTCACACTGGACGAAGTAAGATACTGGAGTTAGTTGCCATGGCCTGACATTGCAATATTTGGTCTTTCTTCCAATGAATTTACTGAAGATCTTTTATCTAAAATTTATTAAGAATCACTGAAACCCTACCCTACAAGTCCCGTATGTTTTATTTTCACTTCTATTATCACTCTTACTAATATCAAACAAGTCCTTCAGGAAGAGTTGAAAATAAAATGCTTCAGGAAATTTCCCCTAATTTCAAGAAAGAGATGGAAGGGCTGGAGCAGGTCCAGAGGAGCAAGGAGCTGAGGAAGGGAATGGAGGTGTGAGGAGAGGCTGAGGGAGCTGGGGCTGTTTAGCCTAGAGGAGAAGACACTCAGGGGGGACCTTCTCCCTCTCTACAACTCCCTGAAGGGAGATTGTAGTCAGGTGGAAATCGGGCTCTTCTCCCAGGCAACCAGCACCAGGATGAGAGAGCAGAGTCTGAAGCTGCCAGGGGAGAGTTAGGTTTGGTTATGAAGCCATTCCTTGTGGAAAGGGTGATAAGATCCTAGACTGGACTGCCCAGGGCAGTGGTGGAGTCCCCATCCCTGTACGTGTCGAAAAACAGACTGGCTGTGGTACTTAGTTGCCCTGGTGTGGCCAATGTGGTGGTGTTAGCTCCTGGAGTGGGGTAGATGATCTTAAATGCCTTTTCCAGCCTCAATAATTCTGTGATTCTGTGAAATGCAGAAAGCAATTAGGAGGTAGTCAGAAGGCACTTTATTCACAGCATTCCACCAAGCCTGAGGGGTGACTGAAGTAATATCCCAGGTTTGAAAGAATTTGACTGTTAAATTCCTTATTCGCAATCAAGAAAACATTAGCACTGGAGTTAAATCATGGCTCATCTGTCGTGTGGAAACTAACAGAATAATTTCCAGCTGCAGTGCTTTGGCCTGGAGCATAACAAAATGATTGTTAGAGAAAATACTGCAGAGAATTTATTACAAACAAGTTTTTTACAATTGAGGTTCTTTGCCCTCACCTGTTTTTTTTTTAAGGTTCTATTGATGGTTGTTTCTCAAGTTCTTTATCCCCTCTGGGTTATTTCAAGGTTTTATGGTTCCTATAGGTAGCTTTCTCTCTGTAACGTCTAACTTATTGCTGCAAATCTTGATGCAAACTGTTTAGCTCATAATCTGTTTTCCTGCTGTGTCGGGGGGATTGGACTAGATGATCTTTCGAGGTGCCTTCCAATCCCTAATGTTCTGTGATTCTGTGATTTTATTCAAGTGTGGTTACAAGAAGAAACACTTTCCTAAGTGAGGCTTTAAGAGTTAAAGATCTACTTACAGGGATTTAAGAGTCAAAACTCTATTTACAGGGATTTAAGGGTTAAAGATCTATTTACAGGGATTTAAGAGTCAAAACTCTATTTACAGGGATTTAAGGGTTAAAGGTCTGTTTACAGGGATTTAAGGGTCAACACTCTATTTACTAAAAATATAAAGGAAACTTTCGGAAACCCCCATAATGTTCTCAATCCTTTTTATCCTGCAAAACCCCTTTGAAAGGGTAAATATTTGCACAGTTAGACTCTCCATGAAGATGGATGGGATGAACTGGCACAGTTCAGTCCTGTTGTTTCCAGGCTTCTAATGAGTCAGAAGTAACAGGGTCACACGATAGTTTTGAAAAGACTTCAGGACATTAAGAAATTGCAGAGAACAAAAACCAAACACTCACATTTTTAACATTCTGGTCACTAAAATCTTCCACCTCCAAAAGCTTTTGGTTTTCCCCACCCACTGCCCTATAGATAGACATTTTGGATGATGTTTTATACATAAAAGATACAAATCCTAAAATATTCCTGATATCTTTAAGCTTTGAGGAGATACAAACAAGGGGAGTGCTGGTAGATTCCTCTTGGCTTCTCTCCGTGCTGGATTTTCTCCAGGACATCCCATCACAGGGACAAGTGCCCATAACCAAAATGAGGTACAAAGGGAACATAGGAGTTAAACATCCCCCTTGAAACCAGCTGATGTCTATCACAGTGATTAAGAGGTTAGTTTTGTCTACATGGGATGAACATATCCTAAAGGGATAACTTTCTCCATTCCAGCTTGCATCCATTATATGATTTTAGAACATCTACATCCCTCTTTGCTCTGTAAGATGTGTGAATAGTAAATCTCCAAGCCTTCAACCAGACACTATTGAAGGGTTTGAAGCTAGAAAAGGGGAAATTGAGGCTGGACATGAGGAAAAGGTTCTTGAAACTGATTCCCAGAGAGATGGTAGAAGCTCCACTGCCGGAGACATTCAAGATCAAGAGCCAGGCTCTTCTCAGTGTCATCTAGTGATAGGACAAGGGGTAATGGGTGTGAGCTTGGAACAGAGGCAGTTCCACATGGATATGAAAAGGAACTTCTTCACAATGAGGGTGACAGAGCGCTGGAAGGGGCTGCCCAGGGGGTTGTGGAGTCTCCTTCTCTGGAGACATTTAAAACCAACCCTGTGCAACTTGATCTAGGGGATCCTCCTGTGGCAGGGGGATTGGACTGGATGATCTTTGTAGGTCCCTTCCAATCCCTAATGTTCTGTGATTCTGTGGATGAGGCTCTGAGCAACCTGATCTAGATGCAGATGTCCCTGCTCACTGCAGGGTGTTGGACTAGATGACCTTTACAGTCCCTTCCAGCCCAATACATTCTGTGATTCTATGATTCCAAGATCCTCTCGGCAACCACAAGCCTGCCAGGCTTTACACCCACATCCCTTTAGGGTGAACTGCTGCCCCAGCCCAGTATTGGATAGAAGAGCAAGACCCAGCTGGCGCTTTGCCACACTAATTATTCACAAAGGTTTCTCAGGACTCCAAACCCTTGTTTTACCACTCTGGAAAATAAAAATACAACAATTCCTTTAAAGCTTTTATTTCGTACAAGTCATGGGCTGTCAATTTTTATAGGGTTGCTTTTCCCCTTCCTTATTTTTTCTGATGCAAAGGTGCCTTCTAGTGCTTCATCATCCGCCCTCATTTAATCCATTTCAAACAAGACCTGCGCAGCATGAGACGTTGCCGTTGATCTCATTAAATGTCTTCTAATAATTGCAGGTTTTTCGAAAGCGAAAGACAAAACCTGACTGAAATTAAGCTTGTAATGAAGAAGAACAAGGGGAAGAAAAAGGAGTAGGAGTATGGTAATTACATGCTTACGCCTGTGACAGTAGGCAAAGGAAAACAGAGCAGCAGATGGTGTCTAAATCTAAGGGAAAATGTAAATGTGGCTGAACTCAGACGGTTCGCTAAGTACTGGTGTATTTGTCAGCGTGTTGATGTTCCACCTAGAGAAGTGCTGCCTGATAATTCAAGGACACACGACCTATACAAGAGGGAGCTACCAGCTTTCTCTATTTACATGAGAAATGACTTTACCTCACTTTCCTGGCCACCTCTCCTATTTTACCTATCAATAAAGTCTCATTAGAGCTGCTGTTCCTCAGCTGTGGTCAGACAAAATACCACTTTCTTTTGTGATCTGTAGCCTTAGCATGGATATTGGAGTCACAGAATTACAGAACATTAGGGATTGGAAGGGACCTCAAAAGGTCACCCAGTCCAATCCCCCTGCCACAGCAGGATCACCTAGATCCAGTCGCACAGGAACATGGCCAGACGGGTTTTAAACATCTGCAGAGAAGGAGACTCCACAACCTCCCTGGTCAGCCCGTTCCAGTGCTCTGTCACCCTCACTGTGAAGAGTCAGTGGTGTCTGGCCTTTAGTTTAGGGGAGGAAATACGTCTGTTTACCTAGACTTTAGTAAAATAAGCATAACACCAACAGCCAAATAAAGGGATCATCAGCACTTTTAGGACATGCTCCCAGCATCTTAGTAAAGGTGAACAGTTGCAATGGAAAAACAAGGGTTTCCCAGTTTCCCATGTCTTTTCCTGCAATAGGAGATGAAAGGTCAAAGATTCTTTTTCGCTACCCTGCCCTCACCTGGAGTCCTGAGTCCAGCCCTGGAGCCTCCAACACAGGAAGAATGAGGACCTGTTGGAGGGTGTCTAGAGGAGGCCATGAAAATGTTCAGAGGGTTAGAGCACCTCTGCTATGAAGATAGGCTGAAAGAGCCTGAGGCTGTTCAGCTTGAAGAGGAGAAGGCTTTTGAGGAGACGTTACACCGACCTTCCAATCTCCAAAAGGCACCTATCAGAAGGCTGGTGAAGACTGTTCACAAGGGCAGGGAACGATAGGATGAGGGGTCATGGTTTGATGCTGAAAAAGGGCAGATTGAGGCTGGACAGGAGGAAAAAGTTCTTCAGTCTGAGGGTGGGGGATCCCTGGAACAGGTTGCCTAGAGAGATGTTGAAGGCTCCATCCCTGGAGCCATTCAAGGTCAGGCTAGATGAAGCTCTGGGCAATCTGTTCTGGTTAGAGATGTCTGCTTGCTGTAGAGAGGTTGGACTAGATGACCTTTGGAGGTCCCTTCCAACCTATTCCAACCATAGAATATATTCTATGATTCTGTAAGATGACCTGGGCAGGAGGTCTATCAGCAAAGTGCTGACTTACTAAAGAAGTTCCTGAAAAGACAGCATGCGTGCACTCCAAACATTTCATCAGCAGAATCTCCTGTGTCACATCTGATAAATTATTGGGTGAAGCACCAGCTGCCTAAAAGGGTCTTTCCAGCTATGAATTATTTGGGGTGTATAAACACAGTTAACATGTTCCTTGAGCCTTATTTTGCTCGTGGACTACTCTGTAAAGCCAGGCAGTAGTCATGTAAAGAGATTTTTTTACTCATGCTTCGTTCCTCCTCTGCAATGCAAAAGAAAGAGGAAGAGAATATATTTCTATGCATATATTTCATATTTATATAGGTACATATTTACACGACACATGCATATGTATGTGTTTTACAAATGTGTTCCTCTAAAAGAATACTACAATGGCAATGAAACTTACAATCCATTGCAAAATAGTCCACTTTTAAAGAAAAAATAAGTAGTGTTTTTAAATTATAATGATTTTCACTCCTATGTCAAGAAGACTCAAAGAGTGTTGATGCCTACCAGCAAACAATGAATATACATAGGCACTGAGATCATCATCTCAGAAGAACTTCTGATGCCTCCAGATTGTTTCCCCCTCTATTTTTTGGCCAACTTGCACAGATGTCTTCAGGGGCTGAGGCGAACTCTTGTCTACTGTAAAACTGAGCTGATTAGATTGAGTTCACAGAATCACAGAACATCAGGGATTGGAAGGGACCTTGAAAGATCATCCAGTCCAATTCCCCTGCCACAGCAGTTGAATTAGTGGAGAAGATACTACCTGGGCCTTTCTAATTTTACTTTTTAATTCTTCCATAACATAAATTTCATGTATATTCCAATATCTCTACTCATTTTAAAGAGTTTTCTGATGGAGCTAAGCATCCAGAGTGACCTACTTGGCTTCCCCATCTTGTCCTTCTTGCTTGGCTATCTCATATCACACATGAGCTTCCACAACATGGAACCTTAAAAAGATATTAAATAAATAAAAACAACACCCTTTTATGTTTTTTATTTTGTGCCAGAGGAAGTTTAGGTTGGCCATGAGGAAAAACTTCTTCCTTGGAATGGGTCCTCAGGCCTTGGAACAGGCTGCCCAGGAAGGGGCTTGAATCATCATCCATGGACATGTTTCACAGTCGTGGAGATCTAGAGCTTTGAATCACAGAACATTAGACATTGGAAGGGACCTCGAAAGATCATCCAGTCCAATCCCCGTGCCAGAGCAGGATCCCGTAGATCAAGTCACACAGGAACATGTCCAGGCAGGTTTTAAATGTCTCCAAAGAAGGAGACTCCACAACTGCCCTGGTTTAGCAGTGGCCTTGGGATAGATGGGTTGATGGTTGGACTTATCTTAAAGATCTTATCCAACCTAAATAATTCTATGTACTATGCCCAAGACGTTCATGACTTTGTCCCAGATCTCCATACAGTGAATCATCTTCTTCCCCTTTCCACCTCAGTTCCTACCAACTGTGATCTGCATTTGGGCTGATGAGCCACTACTTGTCATTCCCAATATTGTACTGGTTTTAACAGATGCAGGTGCACACGCTGCTGAAACATTTTCCCAAGGAGCCTACAGTTCTTAATCATTCTATTAAAGTCGTTATGTATCTGCCATAATTTTCACATTAAAATTAACTGCGTTAACAACACGCATGAAGCTGTTCAAATAATTTGTTGTAAACAACTGATTGAATTTAGCTCAGTCTCTCGTTTACATATTGTCCTCTGCCTGAGCATAATTCTAGGGAGCTGCTGAGCTACTGGAGTTCAAGATACCACAGATATTTGGGGCTGGTAAGGAGTGAGAACTCCCTATTGCATGTAGGGAGATGATCTGAGCATATAGTTTGTGGCACATCATGGAGCACCTTGCAGACTAGGACCTTGTAACCAGCACCTAACCTGATGGCATGGCTGGTCCTCATAGAATCATAGATTCATTCAGGTTGGAAAAGACCCTTGGGATCATCGAGTCCAACCATCAATCCTACTCTACAAGTGCACCCCTAAACCAGATCCTCCAACACTACATCTAAGCATCTTCTAAACTCATCCAGGGATGTCAAGCTATCAGAGTGTTCCTCATCGTTAGTCTGTATGCACAGAGCCTTCCTACAGCAGCAGAGAAACAGAAATAGCCTCAGCGGTAACTCGGCAGCTGCAGCCCCTATGGATAGAGCACTGAAGCATTAAGCTATCAAAATAGATATATGCCCTGGTTTCTGTTTGTGTAGAGCCTAAACAGTTTTGTCTTCTCATACCGCATTCTTCAGTGTTCTGGTCCTACTGGCTGACTGCATGAAATCAGAGAGCTTCCACGCAGTCACACAATCACAGAACGTTAGAGATTGGAAGGGACCTCAAAAGATCATCCAGTCCAATCCCCCTGCTAGAGCAGGACTGGACATTAGGGATTAAAAGGGATCTCAAAAGATCATCTAGTCCAATCCTCCTGACAAAGCAGGACTAACATTAGGGATTAGAAGAGACCTCAAAAGATCATCCAATTCAAACTCATTGCCAGAGCAGGACCAATATTAGAGATTAGAAGGGACCTTGAAAGATCACCTAGTCCAATCCCCTTGCCAGGGCAGGATCAACTAGACCAAGTCACACAGGAACATATCCATGTTTCACCAGCTTGGAGACCAGAATGTGGTACGGGACAGTGTCGAAGGCTTTGCTCGGGTCCAGGTAAACGACATCAGCTGCCCACCCCTCATCCATTAAGGTTGTGACCTGTTCATAGAAGGCCACCAGGATGGTCAGGCAGGACTTGCTCTTGGTGAAGCCATGCTGATTGTACCCAATCACCTCTTCACTAGTCTCCTGTCTCAGTAGTGCTTTCAGGAGGATCTGCTCCATGATCTTACTGGGCACAGAGGTGAGACTAACTAGTCTGCAGTTCCCTGGCTCCTCCTTCCTACCCTGTTTGAAAATAGGAGTTATGTTTCCCCTTTTGCAGTCAGTGGGGACTTTGCCAGACTGCCATGACTTTTGGAATGCAATAGGGGTTTAGCAATCTCATCTGCCAGTTGTGACTCACTTGTGACCATATCACCTGTTTCCTTTCTGAGGGGGCCCACACCTTCCCTAGTCTTCTTTTTACCCGTAGAAATCCAGGGCAAGTTGAGGGCCTTCGTTGGCTCTCCATCCCTCTGCCTCTGGTGAGCTGCCCCACTGTTTGTCACCAGCTAGCAGGAGACTATTATCCCCTTCCCCCTTCAAACCCTATTAATGAGCCCTGCCAATACCTGCCTCAGGATCCTTTTCCCCCTCTGGGACAAGTGCATCCCATCAGTTGTTTGCAGCTCTGGTGACTTGTAAACCAAGCCATTAGTGTAGAATCCAAACCCCTGTTGATGACACCAGTCCCGGAGCCATGAATTGAGCTGTTGGCTCTTCCTGAATATTCCCTCGTCCATTGCTGATGTTAGAGGTATAGAGGAGAAGACAACATGAGCTCCTGATCCCTTTAGTAGTTGTCCTAAGGTCTTGAAATCTCTTTTAATTGATTGTGAGCCTCTCATTGTTGCATCGCCACTGCCCACTTGAAAGAGCAGAAGTGGGTAGTCGTCTGAAGGACTCACGAGGTTGGGAATTTTACCTAACATGTCCCTTACCTGGGCACCAGGGAGGCAGCAAACCTCTCTTTGAAACGGGTTTGGTCTGCTTATTGGGCTCTCCGTTCCCTTCAGTAGGGAATCTCCTGTAACAATGACCCTTCAAGGTTTCTTTTCCAGATTGGTTTTGATGGCTGGCCTGAGGCAACCTGTCTTTGGTGCAGTTACTGGGCTTTTTAATCTCTCATCCTTGCTGACGACCTGTTCCTCATGCAGAGCCTCATACCTATTCTGCAAGTGCACTGTAGGTAGTGATCTTCTCAAGTTAGCACACTTGCTCCTTTTGTGTTTGTTCAGTCGGGTGGAGACCTGTTCCCATTGACCCTGCTCCTGTGGGTCACTACATGGAGGTTGAGAGACTGGCTGATGGGAGGATATTGAACCCCCTGATCCACTAAGAGTTAAGCCTAGTTCAGATTTTGTAGATATTACGTTATAGAAATAGTCAATTTCCCTTTCGTAGTCTCTTATAGCTCTCAGTCTTTCCACTTCTTCTTTTAGCTCAGCCACCATGTTCATCAGGTCTCTGATGTAGACCTGTCCTGGTTCTTAGGCACAAGGTTTAGTGGTGACCTGATAGTGCTTGGTCAACAGTTGGACTTGATGATCAAATCCAAGTTCTTTTCTTACCAAAGAGATTCTGTGATTCTGATGATGATGTGAAATGTTTCTGCATCTAGAAGTGGATGTAGTTGGTAATAATATAGGCAGAAGTAATGACTTAACCAAGAATCTGCCTTCACATAGTAACCTTAATTTTGGGGAAAAAAAGGTAACATAAATCAAAATGAGTCTTTAATCTTTTCAACAAGATCACAGTTTTATTTTGTTTAAATAGTCTGCTGTTGTGATTATGTGTTGTCCAAATCTCCAAAATTCTGGGCTTCCCGAAAAAGAAGTCTTTTTCTGGTTCACTTCTCTTGGTCATTGATTTGCTTACGGTGATAGAGGCTATCTTGCCACAAAAAAATTATGTGTAGTTATACATATAAATGCTTCAGATGTGGATATTTTCGGTCTGGTTTTAAAAGGCCAATAATGCATACAGTAGAACAAATGTAATACTTGAAACTATAGAGCTCTTTGAAATCTAGTTTAATTGGCATGTTCCAGATACTAGAACTAACAATATTGCAGGAATGAAAAAGGAGGAGATGACAAGACATAAGTCTTTATATTAATCATGTCAGTTCTTCTTGATTTCTTTTAGGTAAGAACCAGAACAGTTGCTGAGTGTGTCGCTTTCTACTACATGTGGAAGAAGTCAGAACGTTATGATTACTTCGCTCAGCAAACAAGATTTGGAAAGAAGAGATACAACCATCATCCAGGTGTTACGTAAGTTAAAACAATCTTGTGTGTGTTCCAACTGTTATTATAATTCAATGCTGCAGTGGCTATGGCAACTGAAATTAATTCCATCCTCCTCCTTTTTAGGCTTTTACAGTTAAATAGTTATCATAACTGTAGTATATTCTTTCAGGGACTACATGGATCGTTTGGTAGACGAAGCAGAAGCCCTTGGTGGAGCAGTGCATTCTTCATCTAACAGTCGAACAGAGACCATTCCTGATCAACAGCTAAGCATTCTGAACTCTATCACTGCCAATGAGTTGACAGGTAAGTCAAGAAGGAAAAGAAATCTTTTTATTGTAACTCTGCAAACTACTCTTTCATTTGCATTTGTGTTCATCTTTTTTCCAGCATTGACAAATAGTGTAGGTACAGTCTGCCACACTTCAGACGTGAACTGCCTGGATGATGCCTTTCCTCCTGTGGACAGCTTACCCCGAGCACCAGTGAATCATGTGCCTATTGGAACAGAAGAATTGCTTAACTTGCCTAGCAATGGTGAAAGTGATTGTTTTCATTTATTTGAGACTGGCTTTTATCATTCAGAGCTAAACCAAATGAACCTGTGCAGTGAGGAGACAGAAAGACCTGCGAAGAGATTGAAAATGGGAATTGCTGTTCCAGATTCTTTCATGAATGATGTCTCTGTGAATAACCTTGGTGTGGACTTTGAGAACCACACACATCATATTACCAGTGCCAAAATGGCTGTTTCAGTGGCTGACTTCAGCAGTCTGTCTGCAAGTGAGACAAATGGTTTTATCAGTACCCACACTCTTCACCAACACACTGCCCTTCACTCAGAGTGACTGTGGAGAACTGAGTAAAACAGTGGGTAGTTTATGCAGTAGTAGTAAACTTGATGGGAGCTATCAGGTTTGCTTAGTCTTTCACTGGAAGTTTGAACTTTATGACATCAGTGATGTCTTTGTGTGTATAGAACTATATCTTGATTTATCAAGAGTAATTTCTTTTTTCAGTCCATAAATGTGGAAATGTCATAGGATGTTTGGCAGAGTTGGGGACTAAGAGAACTCTGCAGTGCAGCTTTAAGCTCTGCTTTCAGTTTTTGTTTTTTTAAGCCTGTAGATGGAGGCCACCATTTTGAAACCAGCACAGAAGTTCTGAATGGATTGGAGTGGCTTTTTAGTTTTAAGTTACTTTTGCCGTAACGGATGCAGTGGAATAACAGTGTTTACAGGTACCGATTCTGATCCCCTGCTCAATGTAGCATTTTAATTTTTTTTCCTTATAAAGGCAGGGATGTGTTTCTTTACTTTAAACTGCACAAACATACAAGGATGTTTTGTTAAATGGAAACTTCTCTTGTGTGATAGTAATCTAGAGCACTTCCTTTTAGTGCAAATTCATCTTGGTGGAAGCTAGCACAAGGGACTTTAACAAGTAAAGTATGAAGACCTGCACTTCAATGCTGTTGCAAGATTATAGGCCATGGCTGCCTAACACAGAAGCAATTATGCTGCCATAGGTCTGTGTACTTCCAGGCTTTCTGGCTTAAACAGATTCAGTCTAGGCTGTATTGTATTCAGATGGCTTTTGTCCACGACTTTGAAACCTTAACGTTCCCAAAGTAGCTGATGTGTAAAGCTACAGTCTGCACAGCTTGGGATTTACCACTAAACAAACAGTTTACATTTGGAAGACATCCTGAATTGTTGGGAGCACTGCAGTTCAAAGTGTTACAGTTTTGAGGGAGTATTTAGTTTGTATAGGAATAGTAGAACCTTGAAATATTTGAAAATTTTTCTTTAGCATGGGTGGCATTTATTTGTTTCGGCAAGTCATTGGCTCAGAAGTGGCACTTCACTCACTTGGTCAAATAGGAAAGGATGTGTAAAAATGTTTCCCATAAAAGCAACTATTTGACTTCAGTAGTTTTTTAAAATTTTGAATGCTGAGTGCAGTTTAGACATCCAGAAATCTTGTGTTGCAGACATTTGTTCTAAATCTTGTGGAACGGTAAATCAAACATGGTATTGGCTTGTAACCTCTTGTTGTAGCATGCAACTTGCAGGCCTTTTTCACAATTATCTGAACCTTTCTTCAGTAGGATTACTCCTTTTCCTCTATACTTCTCCTTTGCACTGTTTGTATTACAAATTAATTGCCACTAATTTTTTTCATTATTCAAGTGATAAAGTTTGCATTGTTGACATTTGTAGTAGTTGCTTTAAAGTTATGCTGAGCAATTAGAAAGTAATAACTTTAATATTTGAAAGGGAAGAGGGTATTTATTATGTGTACTGTGAACTGCATTGACACCCCTAGTTCCATATTCAGCGTATGGAGTTTTCCTTACAGCATTGTAATGAAGAGTGCTTTGAGGTGTTTATGCAATAGCACACTTACCATAGGAAAAACAGATTAGTTTAGCACAGTGGACAAAAGTAGAGATAATTTTGCCATCGATTCTTAAATAACACATCTGAAATAGGTAACTAAGTACACAGTAAATAACGAGTAGCCTTGGCCCGGTGTTGTACTGTGACATTTTTAGCCAAGTGATCGGCTTCTTGTTGCTGTGTTTTGTGGTGAACTTTGAACCTTGTTTCTTTTGTTTATGAATCAACCCATTTTATGTAATTTTGTGAAATACTGGCCATAATGCTCCATTGTTATACATCTGTTTATGGGTTTACAGTGAGTGGCTAGTCTGTACAGAAATCATTCTACAAAGATGACTGAATGCTTATACCGGTTGCACTTAAATGAACATGCCCACTCCCATTAGCTGATGCAGTAATATATTCAGTTTATCTATGCATTGCTGGGCTCTTAATGTAGACAGAGGCTTGTCTGAGGTCTGGGTTGTCAGCAAGGTGAATGGACACTTTAGTTATTTAATAAAAACTTTTGACCAAAATTCAGAAAATGGTATGAGAGAAAAATGGATTCTGGCTAATTTAATAGATTTCTAAAAGCTGATCTTACTTAGCCTGTTGGCTAGCTAGCTGGTACCGTTTACTTTTAATTCCTTGTTAAAATGAGGCAATAATTTGCAAGATTTTGTAAATATGTAAATTCTTCATATCTTTTTAGATATCTATTTCAATATTTTCTGACTACTTCTGTGTATAGTAACATTTTTGTGCATGCTTGATGTGATATTCATAAATTTGTACCACTATGAATTTATCCATGTAAAATAGCTATTTATTGAACTTTTCTTTTAAAAGCTGGACTTACTTATTTTTCTCTCAGTTCAAACATTTAAATGGAGAGCTTGTTACTGTTTATTACAAGAACTGTGTTTTTGAAAGTCAGAATGGTAATAACTGAATTGCAAGCATATGAAGAAATTACATTGCCTTGGTTCTTGGATAGGGAAGCACAGTTCTTGTAACAAACTTATGAATTCTTTGTCCTTTGCCACATGTTTTCTTCACACAAGCAAACCAAAAAATCCGTAATGGGCAATTGCAGTGTTGGTAAATATATACTTTTAATGTACAGGGGATCTGAAGAAGGTGGCTGATTCATTTAGAAGTGTAACTGGTGCTGTGATTATAGCAATACTTTGGTTAGTTATATGCCATCTTCTCATGCTAGTTTTTAATTGTTTTCCTCTTGTCATGATCAGACTGCTGAATTTACTTCGAGGATGTACAATAGTGTTTGAAGATGACTCCTAATTGTGTACAATTAGGTAAATTAATTGTGCAATTGTTTCCTGTTCTAATTTTTAAAATTGAGGGTCACAATTATAGGTAAAGTTCAGATCAAGTAGAACATAGTGATACTACTTAATTTAACCAAAGTCTCTAGTGAATGTAAACTAATGGATAAACTGACCAATGAGGACGCTGTTTGCCCAGCATTACAAGCACATTGTCTACAGACACAGAACCTACGGTAATTTATGAAATAATTACAAGGTAGCTTTTTTATTCTTGTTTTTCATTGAAAGAAGGAAAAAGATACTGTCAGTTGTTAAATACAGTAAGAATGATTATAGGCCTCCATAATAAAACAGATTCCAGGTATTCTTGGTTCACGGGAAGAACCCTGTGCATAACAACAAGTCTAGTGACAATCGGAACATATTTTAGTATCAGATGTTCAAGAGGAAGTCGCTGTTGTTGTATTGGTTTTAATATTTGTACATAAACACTGATTTTTTTGAGCATTATTTTGTATTTGTTGTACTTTAATACCTGTTGTACAGTTCCAGAAATAAATGTCTGGAAACCTTTCTTTACTCGTAAAGCTTTTCATGTGTCTGCACTTTTCTGAATATTTAGTTTCTGAGTTTGTTTTCAGAAACATTTTGCAGTGACTCCCGACACATTTTAAGAGCTCAAGATACCACTAAAGAGCACTCTACTGTGCTGTCTAATATTGCACTGAAAACCGTGGCCTGTACCACAGTAGTAAGCTCTGGTTTCCCTCAAAACATGAATATATTTTGCCTTAAGTAGAGTGAAGACTTAGATGGGACTCAAATGTATCTTCAGAGCAATACATCATACAGCAGTATAAACCAATATTCCAGCTGGTTGGCTGGCTGTGGGAATCATGTTATGGTTCTCTGGTGTGAAAACTTTCCCAAAGCCTCAAGTTCATGTCAGATTACTGGTGTGAATATAGAAGTGTGACTTGGCTTTCACCTTAACACTAGAGGTGAAACTATTTGAAATGCTTTTTATCTTGATTTTTATTTCCCTCAAGAAACAAATGCTAGTCTTAGACACTGAAAACACTGTATTGCTTCTATGATGTTGCACATCAGCTCTGTTGGAGCCCAGAATTAGTATGTGCTGTGCTTTCGTAGGCCTTGTGTGCTTGTTTTTGCAATGGCCACCACAATAAATCTTTGGATCAAAAAAAGCAGTTATTTTTTAATTAGGTAGGAGTACAACAGTATGTAATGTTGAACAGCAGAATTTGTAACTTGCCATGAAATGGCAACCAGTGAAGAGATGTAAGGTGGCCGTCTTTGTAATTGACAGTTGGCACAAGGTGCACTTCCATTTTTCTAGTTACTTAGCCATTGTTGTAGGTTAATCCCTGACCCCTTGACATCACATGACCCCCATGCAAACCAGTGGATATTCCTCTCCATGGCACTATGCATGGAATGAGAGGGCTGAGCTACCTTTTTCCAGCTGCAGCCGCTCTTGAGAGGGCTGATTCTGCTCTGCTGGTGCACAGACCTAGGGGAAGGCCTGGTGAAAGGTCTCCTGTCTTCTTCCTTGATAGCTTGTAACTTACTTTCTTGTGTTTTTACTCTTTCAGATTCAGTCATTCCTGATTCAGTCTGAGTTACTTTATCCCCATACCCATTTCTTTCTTTCCTCCCTCCCTCCCTTCCTCCTTTCATCTCTTCCTCCCTCTCCTTTCTTTCCTTTTCCCCTTTCTCTCCCTCTCTCCTTCCTTTCCCATTAAAACTATCACCATTTGCTAAAAACAGGGAGCATGTGTGGGAAAAGCCTTTCCATTTTTTTGTTTTGCAGAGTTCCTGTGTTAGATTTTCTCATGATGTGGCTGTTATGTCTGTGGTGGGGAGGGCTGGATCTGTTTTGCCAGCTGCTGACAATTTCTTCACCTTTTTTCCTAGCTGTTTTTTGTTCTCTGTTAATAAAACTTCTTTAATATTGTCATCTGTTTTATAAAGACCCTGGGAAATCAATACTAGGACACCCATGTTAGAACAAATCACGAAGACTAACTCCATCTAGTCCATTCTTGATTGATACAACTAACTGTTAGCTTTGCAATGCTGGAGTCTTAAAAATGGTTTTTAAAAAATGTAACATAAACCCCTCCCCAAAACTCAATAGAATATCACTCCCATTGCTGCAAGGAGGGACTTAGGTCCGGTGTGAGCTCAAGCACTAGCATAGTAAAGGAGCACAAAGGCAACAAGTTGCTGACAATAAGTACAGACTCACTTTTATAGGCAAAATAAAAGCATCCTAAAATATGCCTCTGTAAGACCTAGTGAGTTAAAGTAGCCGCTGGCACAGTGCCTGTAGCTTCCTGCTGGCTCACTCTTTCCAGGCCTTCAATGAGCAGATTCAGCTCACTGCAGTAGAAGAAAACAAAACGGGTGAGACTGCTGAGGCAGAGATGTGTGATGATAGTCAGATCAGCTCACAGTAAGGGCTGATGTGCAATGTGCAGGAAGGAACGGTGATTTTGAGTGCAAGGGAGGAAAGGCAGATGAGCAGCATTTGCACATACACCTTTCCTGATTTCCTCCTACCAGAGTGCTATGGGAGATGCCTGGGGATCTGTAGCCCCCATGACAGTCCAACTTACATATATATGTATAGTTACACAGAAGCACACCTCTGTCTATAGGAATATAAACACACAGGTAAACAAATATATGCACACACACCCCCTTCAGTAGTTTGTTTTTTCCCAGTGTCTGACAAACTCATTCTTGGTTCTCCTAGCCTGGAAGCAGCACTGCAGGGACACATGGTTTGCCTTGATTACACTCTCCATGACCACAAGAAGTATCAATGGACAAAACAGCTCTAAGAACGAAGGCCTGAGGGAAGGGTGGCCTCAGTCACCCCACAGCCCAGCCCTTCAGAATGGTCTTACGATGTGGGCAGGTGTTTCATACACAGGTGTGATAACCAGGAAATCACACACAGGTCTTTCATGTCCACCTGCTCAAAGTCACACTGGTGATGCTTCAGAATCTTGGTCAGTACTGAGTGCTTTGCTAACATTCTTTACACTGAGTTTCTAATTCTTGTGTTGGCCTCATGTAGTTCCTTCTCCTAGCACACGTCTCCCTCTTTCATTGTGGGTTATCTCCCTTTTATTTCTGGAAGTTACCACCAAGTTTGATTTCATATTCCTAACAGTGACAACAGACCCTTAGCATTTGCATATCAGTACTGCAATGTCAAGGCCTCCATCCCCCTGCTCTTGCAGAGAAGGAACATGGGTTCAGTCAACCTGTTGAGCTACTTGGCCTTTCAACACCCACAAGCTGTCAACCTGTAACTCCAGAGCCTGTGGTCAGCAGGGTCCCCAGGACTACCAAAATGTTTATGAGACAAATCCAGACAAAATAAGCCTAAAGCTCTCTGTGCAGGGAGTAACCTTTTTGTTTTCCCTACCCCCTCCTGTTCTTTCTCTTATGTTGAATATTTCTGTAAGTACTTTAACAACAGAAGGAGGGCTAGGGAGAATCTCCATCATTTATTGCATGTGGAAGAAACATGGTAACAAAGGATGCAGAAAAGGCTGATGTGCTCGATGCCTACTTTACTTCAGTCTGTAAGCAGTGAAAACTGGCTGTTGTCTGGACTCCCAGTCCCCTGAGCTGAGGAACAGAATGGGGAAGCAGAATGAGGTTATCGCAATTAAATAGGAAGTGGTTAGTGACCTCCTGCACCACCTGCACACAGGTCTATGCAGCCAGATGCATCACACCCAAGAGTGCAGATGTGCTAATTAAGCCACCTTCCATTACTTACAGGAAGTCCTGGCTCTCTGAGGAGGTCGCTGCAGATTGGAAGGTAGCAAATGTGACCTCCATCTACAGGACAGGCTGAAAGGAGGATCTGGGGAACTATAGCTCTTTCAGCCAGACCTGAGTGCCAGAGAAGTTGATGGAACAGACCATCTTGAGTGTCATGTTGCCATATAGAGGACAGCCAGGGGATCAGTTACAGTCAGCATAGATTTGTGAAAGGCAAGTCCTGCTAGACAAACCTGATGTCTTTCTATTTCTATCATCCATGTACGAGGGAAAGGCTGTGGATATTGTCTACCTGGACTTCTCTAAAGCCTTTTACTCTTATTTCCCAGGGAAGTCCTATGAAACAGCTGACTGTTAATGCCTCAGATGAGCAAATGCTTTGCTGATCCAGATGGCCAGGTCCAAAGAATGGTGGTCAAATCCACCTGGCATACAGTCACAACTGGTATTCCTCAGGGCTCAGTATTAGGACCACCATTAGTAAATGCTATCAGGTGGACCATTAGTAAATTTGCAAATGACACTGAATTATGTAGGAGAGTTGACATGCTTGTGACCAGGGAGAATCTTCAGACAGACACAAACAAACTTGATCAATGGGCTGAGGTCAGGGGTATGTGCTTCAACAGGGACAAGTGCCAGGTCTTGCACTTGGGCCACAACAACCCCATGCAGACCTTGGGAAGTGTGGCTAGATAGTTGTCCAACAGAAAGGGAACTGGGGGTGCTGGTTGACAAGTGGCTGAATATGACGCAGAATTGTGTCCAGGTGGCCAAGAATGCCAGCAGCATGCTGGCTTGTATCAGAAATATTGTGGGAAGTGATTTGCCTTGCCATTGGTGAGGCCACACCTTGAGTACTGTGTTCAGTTTTGGGGATCTCAATTCAAGAAAGACGTTGAGGTGTGCAAACTCAGTGGGTCCGGAGTAGAGCAGCAGAGTAGAGCAGGAGGGCCTAGACATCAGGTCTCATGAGGAGTGGCTGAGGACGCTATGGCTGTTCAGTCTGAAGTAGAGGAGGCCGAGGGAAGACCTTGTCATCTTTAAAGGTACCTGCAAGGACACAGTAGAAAAGTAGGTGTTGGTCTCTTCTCACAAGTAATTAGTCCCAGAACCAGAGGGAATGGCCTCAAGCTGTACATCAGGAAAATATCTTTTCACAGTAGTCAGGCATTGGAACAGGCTGTCCAGGGAGCTGGTTGAGTCACTGCCCCTGGAGGTGTTTAAAGGTCATTTAGATGTGGTCGTTAACAACATGATTTAGTGATTAATTTGTTAGAGTAGGGTTAATGGTTGGGCTTGATGATCCCAAGGGTCTTTTCCTAACCGAATAATTCTATGATTTTATGATTCTATTGATCTTGGCTAACCACCAAACCATTCTACCATTTTTTCACACGACAGGGAGGGAGAAAATGAAATGACAAAGAACTTGTGAATTGAGATAAAGGCAGTTTAATAAAGATGAAGCAAGGCCTGTGCAGAAGCAAAGGAAAACAAAAATACTTATTCTCCCATCAGCAGGTTATGTCTAGCCACTGCCTGGGAAGCCAATGTAGTGGCTGGACCAGAAACGTCTTTAAAAGAAAGTCCTCCCTCTGCCCTTGCTTCCCCTTGGCTTTTGATGCTGAACAGTTTGGGTCAGCTCTCTGGCTGTGTCCCCTCTCAGGATCACACCTAACCACAGTCTACTAGTGCTCAGGGGAATGACTGAGAAACAACCATGGTGCTGGACCCAGCAGTAGCCAAAACACTGGTTCTAGCTACCAAAACAAAGCACAGCACTGTGAGGCTGTGAGGGCTGCTGTGGGGAAAATTAACAACATCCCAGACAGACCCAAGACACCTGTTGATCCTCAATGATGACCCCACCCAGCACATTACAGTCTGGCATCAAACACACTGATTCTCTTCTAAACAAGTGCAGAATATGGGTTTGCATGTGGGAGAAGAGCTTTGCAGATCTGACCTGCCTGCAATTGCAACGGTCTTAAATTTTAGTGGTAGAAGAAGGAATGGAAAAACCAAACCAAGTGTACAGGCATACAGAGGCAGAGGCAGCCAAGTACTTCCCTGTTTTTAGGGAATGCCAATGAAAATCACCGAGACAAATCATCTTTTGAGAGAGATTTTACTTACTGCAATGAATAATTTATTACCAAACCATAAATAGATTGCACAGAGAATTATTGCCACATTACAGTTGAAGAACATCAGAATGATCCCACTCTCACACACAAGTGGTACCAGTTTGGTGACAGTGAATGAGCACACAGGGAAGTATCATTGTGTGACTTTTCATCTTTAATAAAGAGATGGGAACCTAAAGACAACAAGAACATATCAATGCCCAAAGCCACTTCATAAGCTGCAGCACTTTACTGGACTGTTCCACTCTTCTGTTTTCCTTCCTCCTGCTCAGTCCCCATGCTGCACTACTTCTTGCTCAGCAGAGCCTGACTGCACCTCCCCCTTGTCCTGACACCTTTTGGCTTTCTGTAGCCACCAGCAGACAGAAATCGGTTGCTACTACCAGCTGCAGGACAGGTCTTGCTTTCTTTCATGGATGAGGAGTCCCTGAAGCAGGCTGTCGTTTTCAGTGTTTCAGCAAGAAGTGAGTCCCACTTCTCTGTGAGTGCCAGGCAGCCTGCCCTCGACCACTGCAATCATGTGAAACACTCACAGCCAGGAGGTAGCAAGAGCAGTAAAGCAAACCTTTACCAGTAAAGGAGTTGTAAACCCAAGTTCAACAGCTGTCACACAGGTATGTACCTTCAAGTCTGGTAGTTTTTAAAGTATTATCAAGCGCATAATGAAGCAGCTGAACTAATCTGTGCCCTCACAGTGCAGATCTATGACAGCATCTATGCCTGAGAACATAAGCAACACTTGCCTTTTCTGGTGTGCTAAGACTAGTGTTGCCCACCTAACCTCTTGGACTGATGAACTAAGCAGCACAGCAGGGCCCTGACAACCAGCCTCTTCTCCAAAGATCAAGAGATCTCCATAACCTCATCCCAGAGAGAACTGGGGAACAGGCCCAGTCCAGAAGAGAAGAGGTTCTCAGAAGGCTTAGAAGGATGAAGGATAAGCAACCACTTCAGCAGACTTGAAGTCACTGCCTGCTCTGATCTGTTGCTGGGCAGTGAAGACAGAACTGTCACTAGAAGCTTTCTCCAGCATCTTCATAAAACTTCTACAACCTTAGCTGAGCCAAGTACCACAGTTCTGCTGTTTAAATCTCTCTGGAAAAGACACCCTTCTCTGTCCAAGAAGGAATTCCAGATGAGTATGACACACAAGGTCTTGGAAGAAGACCAAGCAACACAAAAAGGTTTGCATTCTGAAAAGACTAGACACTTTCACAGCTAAGCACAGCATTAACCCTGACTGTCAGATTTGTTAAGAGGACACCACTTTCCAGGGCCAGACCAAAACACTGACAAGCTGTTTCTTGTTTACTTTCTGAAGGCAGCTTGCAGACAGCAACAAGAATTAATGTGGGAACGGCTGGCTCTGCTCATGCCAGTAACTCAACCCCACACAGCACACTTGGTTGCCTGTATTTCCTCCAGCAACACTGCAACATGAAATCCTGTTCTTCAGAATAAAAATTGCCACGTGTGAGGAAACCTTCACTGAAGCCAAGATTGTCAGGGCTTCAGGATACACAGTTTTAACTCCCACATCACAACTACAGGGATCAGCTAAAGGTGGCTTCTTGATGGCGATGCACCATGGCGGCACACCTGTAGTACGCCTATTCCAAAACTGGCTTCACCAAACATGTGGACGACACTGTAATACCTTCTGAAAGGAATCCAATACAAAAGGGGTAAACTCCCAAGAAAACCAGAAGAATTAGTAATTGCATGAATTATGAGGATCACCTAAGAAGGGTTTCACAAGATGGAAGTCCAAATGTGTCTATCATAAGTGTAACGGTGTGGCAAAATACTAAAGCTGAGCCACAGTTACAGACAATTGTGCAAACTAGAATATTACATAACACGCCTAGCACTTAAGACTTTTATTGTATTTTATGTATGGGAAGCAGAATACCAATAAGCAATAATATCAATAACAGTGGAGAGCCTGATGATGGATGCGGTTAAACCTCCACCTCTGCAACAAATGTAGTATTTTCAGGTGCATACAAGCTTGCAGCTTGCTGTCTAAATGGCAGAAACACAGCCTGCCCTTAAGTAAAAATGCTCATGAAGCTTGACACAAAGTATTCTAACGACACAGATTTCTTCAGACGTCAGCTTATTAATTCAGCTGACAATGGTGTAGTAATTGGAAAAAAGTTCTTCCCCTTGCTTGATGTCTCTCAGAGTGACAAGCACTACGCACCTTGGGCGGCTGCAAAACAAAGAAAGCAAAACAAGTGGAAGTGAACCATCACGTTTCCCCTCAAATGTTTTTCTTTTTTCAATTCTTCATGGCAAGAAGCTAAAACAATGGACCTGTCCAGACTGCCTTTGCAGTAACATGCATAATGCAGGCCAGGAAGCCTGGAAAAACACCACTGAAATACAGACAGCAAATATAAGCAAACTTCAAACTGTAATTTTTCCTGCATTGCCAAACAAAAATCTGAGAATCATTTCTAAGTGCTTTAATTTCTTAAATTCCTGTATTTTCAGGTCACAAAGAGGATGTTACCATTGTGTTGCGGAACTAAAGTCAGGTGCTTTCACACTGCATAGTGCTTAACTTGGCTCAATACAAATTAATGTTGGGTTTCTCGCAAACTCATCTGTTTACGCCTCACATGGAGAACAAGAGAGCTGGAAGCCTAAATCTCAACTACCTTAAAAGGGCTCTGATTATCTGAGGATTTCTAAGCACATTTGAAATACAGTCTGAAAAAAACCTCAGTCCTGTGATATAAGCAAAACCCAAGCAGTGCTTTATGGCACAAAAAAGTCACACAGCAGGGCAACCACTGCTTTCAAAACAAGAGTTTTCAGAGGTAAGCTGATCTCATTTGCAAAGATGTAGAAAAGGAACAATAATTAGTCGTCTACATCACCTAAAACAAACCTATTCAATGAGCTAAATCTTCACACAGGTGCACACTTCTGTGTAATTCATCTCTGAATGGAATAAAACTGCAACCGTGTTTGTCCCTTTCACACATACAGTACACTTAGTATCACAGAAACTCATGAGCTCTTTGCTTTGCTGCTAACCTCTCTATGTCATGGCTGTAGACGATGTTTGGAAGATACTGTTTCAGTTCTACTGGAAAATCTTCTGGCACATCAAACTCCTGGTAACAGACGTTGGCTGATTTTTCTAGAAATTAGAAAAAAGTCTCTATGATACTGAAAACATCTTAGATAGCATTTAGAGGTGTGTAAAAATATCAAATGTACTGCTGCAGAAGTAGCAGACACCTGCATTTACAGGCTTCTAAACAGACAGACAACCAACCATAGGAACAATCCTCATTGTGTCAAGCAGGATGACCCCGTTAGCAGCATTTAATGGAAGGACATCACTTGCACAGCACCAGGGGTAGCTTACAGCCCTGCTGCATGATTGTTAATATGCAACATTCACCTGGAAAATTTACCTGGAAACGTACCGTGTGAGCAGTTGTTGACATACTGTCCCACTGCCAGCGGGTTTTGTGGGGCAGCTGTGAGCCAGCTCTCATCACTCATTTGAAATGGGCCAAGTTGATCTCTCCTGCTGCAAGACCTGAAGTGACAAGACTGTTAATGTGAGTCACTGCTCCTTGACAGTTCTTTTCTTCCTCCTGTAGAAATGGCCACTCTTGCTGGGTAAAGGGTACACATGTGCAGCCACCTGGGAAAACAGGACAACACTGGAGTGGATAACTGTACAACTGTGTGGACTCAGTGTTGCAGATACTCAAAGTACATTTAAACGTCACACTAGTGTGTTGTGTCTTTCAGGTTGGTGGAAGAACCAGCACAAACCCACCACATACACCGCCAGAAATCAACAACAAAAGATACTATTTAAATAAGCGTCAACAAATCTCACTCACCTCTAAAGATCTGAAGAACCATTACATTATCTACCTCAAATTCAATCCCAGAATTAAAATCTGCTATTAGTGGGTGTTAGTATCCAAATTAGGTATTAATTTTAGATAACTGTGCTTGTTACTATTTTCATTTCATATTTAAACACATATTTAAGGTTTGTGCCTTAAGGCTAGCTGCACCAGAGAAAATTTTAACTGGACATTAGGAAAAAATTCTTTACTGAAAGGTTAGCCAGTCATTGGAACAAGCTTCCTAGAGAAGCACTGCCAAGCTTGTTGGAGTTCAAAGAGCATTTGCATAGTCACATGGTTTAGGCTGTCTTGCAAGAAGTAGGGAGTTCAACTCGATCGTCCTTTGGGGTCCCTTCTAATATCATTTCATAGTGACAAAGAATATAGTAATAACAGAATCACAGAATGGTTCAGGTAGGAAGGGACCTTAAACATCAGCTAGTTCCAATCCCCCTGCCATGTCCAGGTTGCTCAAAGCCTCATCCAAATTGGCCTTAATCAGTCCCAAGGAGAAGGCAACCACAGCTTCTCTGAGCCACCTGTTCCAGTTCCTCACCACAAGAGGAAATAATTTCTTCCTAATACATAATCTAAATCTACTCCCTTTTGATTTAAAACCATTCCCCCTCATCCTATCACTTCATTCCATGACAAAGGGTACCCCCACATCTTTCCTGTAGGCCCCTCCTTAAAGTACTCAAAAGGCTGCAATGAGGTCTCAATGGAGCCTCCTTTTCTCCAGGCTGAACATCCCCAACACTCTCAGCCTGTCCTCACAGCAGAGTTCTGTTCATACCCCTGGTCATCTCTGTGACCCTTCTCTGGACCTGCTCCAACAGGTTCACGTCCTTCTTGTGTTCGTGGCTCCAGAGCTATATACAGTGCTCCAGGTAGAGCCTCATTAGAGCAGAGGGGCAGAATCAACTCACTTTTCACGCCAGACATGCTGCTTTTGATGATGATGATATTATGATTGTTACTGTTCTAAGTGCTTGCTTATCTGCAGACGAGAGATGTAGTTACCAGACTGACACTTTTGGTATTAGCAAGTCCATACAGAAGTGACCTTTTTTTTTTATTGACTAAGCAGATTGCATAGCAGCTCAGAAACATCAGAAGACTTTTATGCTGTATCCTGCCAATATTAAGACTATTCTCCTCTCAGGAAACAGTCCCCATACTGTACTTCAAGACGCTTCTTGGGGGCATTACAGAACTAGACCCACGTGCGTAACAGATCACATTCAGCACTCACGAGCTCTTCGCATCACAACATACACATGGGTGGGTAACACTCAAGCACAACTTAGCTTAGGGTAAGACAACAGGGAACTGAGACTATTAGTACCACCGTTCTAGATCAGTTGATTACCTATTTTGATTGCTTACCTGTACACTGATCTTGATATTCCTCTATCGTTCCCATCAATAAGGACACCATCTATGCACCTAAAAATAAAGGGATTCCCGAGAGACTGGAAAAAGATGGGCTCATGCTTTCTGTATACTGTACCTGTTGTAAGACAGATACGATTATTTCAGAGGAAAACAAATCGTCAGAATGGGCTTACACTGAGTCCCTGCCACACAAACCCCATGGAGACAGAGGCGGTAGGAGACCTACAAGCTTTTAGAGACATCTTTGTGGAATGCAAAAAAATTACACCTACGTGAACTTAGATACTAAAGAGAGAAATCATGAGGGAAATTACTAGAACGAAGGCCTCTGTCCAGTATCTGTGTGTATAAAGCACCACAGCCAAGTGACTGAGAGAGTCAGGAAAACGTCAAGTGATGTTTGTTCAGGAAAGCGCAGCTGCAGATATTAAGCTGTTTTGTTAGTGCTGTAACAGGACTCTGAAAAGCACACAGACAGCAAGGAACCTGAAACAGTCCTCTCCACCACCCCTAGCTGTGGTACAGTAGAGGGGAAACACCAAAACCAAGAACAGAGAAATTACTTCCCAAATACATGGGCAGGACTTAACCTGCCTTGGGTGCCAAGCACAGAAACATGGCAGCAGACTGGCTTGCAACTTTTCATGACATTGCAGTCCTGCATCCCTTACACCCACCATGTCTTTAGCAACCCTCTGCATGAATCCTACACTGCGTCCTCACGACAAGCCAGGTGGAAGCCTTGCTGCCTAGCAGCAGGCAGAAAAATAGTGAGCTGCTCCCTCCTCCAGCCAGCAGCCCTGCACTTCCCTTCATACCCCTGCAAATGTGAGGTATTTCAACACCTTATCCTCTTGCTTCACTAGAAGAGGCTCTCTACACTCACATTTAGTATGTGCCTGAAATCTGAAACAAACTGCAAGGTTGACAGCTTGTTCGTTGTGATTGTCAAAAAATGAGGAGGAACAAAGAAATGGTGATTTTTCCAAAAAAGCTGCACAGAAGAGAGCACCACTAAATAAAGATTTTATCGTCTTTCTCCATTTGGTATTTTTGTGCTTAAAAAAACCACACAGTCTTATCCACTCATCTGTGTGGAGATCTTGAACCTTCCTTTTTCAGATCTTTAAGTAAAAAGGAAACTCCAAAGAAATAAACTGTATTGTTTACGTACATGAAACTGCTCCCATGCATTTGTATCTAAAGAAACAGAACAACTTTTCTGGCAGCTGAAGACACAAGACTTTTGGGTACTGAAGTTACTAACCCTCATACTGCTTTGCTTATTTTCAGAAGAATTCTAGAACTCAGTTTATACAGAAATCTTCACCCTAATTTGCTATTTTGAAAGGAGTGACAGAAATAAACCCCACAAATTAAATACTAGTGCAGAATTTTGACATTCTATAATTAGATGGTTAGAAATCGCACCCAGTTTTATAAGAAAAAAGAATGTTCCATTACCAGGATACATAGACACAACTGCCCCTTCTGGTACAAAACCTTTGGTAACATAGACTCCAGTCCCAGCAGACACTAGGGAACTCCGGTCTCGGCCTACAGTGAACCCTAGTGTATTGAACAGAACTTCCTCTGGGCTAAAGACATCTTGACTCTGATGGCTGCAAGAATCTTCTTTTGATTGATTCTGTGTAACGGCCAGTGATTTCAGGTATTTGTCTTCGGTTTCTGGCAGCAAGGCCAAGACATGTGCTTGTCTACTCAAGTCATTCACAAACAGAGCTTTAAATAGTTTCAGTAGGGTCTGAAAGACATCTTCATCAGAGATAATCTTGTCTTGGGAGCTTTCTGGAACGTATCGGAGGGTCCTGTGAAGAAAAACAGAGCAAAACTTAAAGCACGCAGGAGCCATTTTCACGCAGCGACTTACACTGTTTGAAACGTTTGCTCATAACAGCACCAAACTTTCCTCCCAAAACATGGTTTCGCACCAGTCCTGGCAGAAACCCGCGACTTGAGCGGCTGCAGCGACCGCCTGGGGTTCCTGGAGACAAACACCCCCCGGGCACAACACCCGACGGCGCCTGTCCCGATCTGTTCAAGACAGCCGACACGCTCCAAGCGAGGCGGGGCCGCTGCAGCCGACTCGGGGACACACACGGTGCCTTACGGCGCCCGCAACAGCGCCGCGGCCGCTCACGTTCGAGAGCTACCATCGCCTTTCGCAACGAGGCAAACACGTTTCGCTACAGAAACCCCTAAAAGCGATCTCACCTGCGGCTGCGGCGAAGGTTGAGAGCCAGCCAGGGCACGAAGCGGTACTTATACACGTCCCAGCGCCGCCGCACGGCTCCCAGCATGCCAGCGGCAGCAGCGCCCCCGCCACCCCTTCCCCTCAAGCCACGGCTAGCCCCGCCCCACCGGCGGAGATGCGCTCGAGGCGGGGCGGGGCGGAGGGGCGGGGCTGGGCGGTCGTTTCCGCGTGCGGAGCGGGCCGGGGCGGAGCGGGAGGCCGGCAGGGCTGGGGAGGGTCCGCGTGCGGGGCCCGTAGCAGTGCCTGAGGACGAGCAGGGCCCCGCCCCGGGACGCTGGAGTCGGTCCTGTAGCACCACCGGCTGCGGAGCGTGAGGGGCGCTGTCCGCTCGGTCGTGTGAACAGTCTGCAGGCTCGGCTGCGAACATGGGCAGCCGGGCACGTGTAGTTACGCATCACGGGAATTTCAGGGTCCCTTGTGGGGTAGGGACATGACCTCTTGGTGTGCTGTCATCAATTGCCGTAGAATCATAGAATGTGTTGCGCTGAAAGGGATCTCTGAAGGTCGTCTAGTCCAAGTTTCCTACAGTAAGCCAGGACATCACTCCCTAGACCGGATTGCCATAGACCTTGAGTGTCTCCAGGAATGGAGCTTCCACCTCTCCAGGCAGCTTGTTGAGTATCCACCACCCTCAGATTGAAGAACTTTTTCCTAATGTCCTGCTGAATCTACCCACTTCAGAGTAAAACCATTATCCCTTGTCCTACCATTCCATGCCCTTGTGAACTGTTCTTCCCCAGCCTTATAGGCCCCTTTCGGGTGGGAAAGTGCCTATAGTGTACCCCCAGAGTCGTCTTCTTTTCAGGCTGAATAACCCCAACTCACTCAGCCTCTCTTCACAAGAGAGGTTCTCCAGCCCTCTGGCCCTCTTCTGAATACACCCCACATCCTTGTGCTGGGGACTCCAGAACTGGAGGCAATGCTCCAGGTGAGGCCTCACCATGGCGGAGTAGAGGGTTAGAATTGTTTGTAAAATAGCAAAAAGGATTCTAGCGAAAATAATCACTCAGCTGCTGATCTTCAAAAATTAACAAAGGCCTCCAATTGTTCTTTATAAATCATTGGGTGGAGAGATACCAAGATGAGAGTAATGTTAGCTTTTCCTTGATCCTTGTTCTCCGTTTTCAGGTTGGGTACCTACTCCCATAAAACTTGCATGATGCTGCTCCCTGTATGCAGTTTCGGTTAAAATATAACAAAGAACACATCTTTTCCAAGAAGTAGAACTGAGTGACGCTAAAGGGCAAACTGAAATAATCCAGGGAACTGGCAGCGCGGCTGCCTCGAAGTGTTTGCCTGCCATCTTCTGGACTTTATAGGCAATGGAAGAAAGGTCTTAATTCGCAGCTGATATGCTTGATTTCAGCAGCTGCTGCCACAACAAGAAAACAGCACACATGCTTGTCACAGCATGCACACATAGTGGCTCTTAAAAGCAAGACTGCCTCATCTATGATTCAGCCTAGCATGAAGGACTAGGCAATGAAAGGAAAGTTAGTAAGGGAAATGCTGTGTCTTGACAGGCAGGCAGAGTCACATACCTGAATTGGCCACTCGGATGATGAAGAGGAACTACACAATCCCATTGGCACTCTAGTGGTTCTGGAAGCAATCGTTTTAATGAGGACCTGCAAAGATTTCGGTCTATGGCTGTCATGTAGCCTATCATGGTATGTGATGGTGTTCTCACCAGAGAAATTAAAAGAAGGCATAGCTTATACTGTTTGCCAGAGAAAGAACTGAACATGCCCATTGCAAATTAAGACATTTGATTCTGTAAGTAAGTGTCTGGTATGTCCTGCCAACTACTAGGGACAGGCAATCTCTGTCGTCCTGTGTTTCTGAAAAGGAGACTGCATCATTATAATTGCCACACAGTAATGTAAGACTCAGGAGATCTATCGTAAGTCAAATTTATCTTTTATTTAAACTGTGTTGTGTTTCTGTTCTTGACATTTCAGTTAAAGTCAACATTACTATCCACCCGAGGAGCTGCCAAGGGCGAGGCAGTCAGCACCACGCTTTACGACTGTCCCCACCAAGAAAAAGTATCTGTTGTAGGTGATTCCTTTCTGAGGGGAACAGAGGGCCCAACCTGCCGACTTCACTCACCTCACAGGAAGATCTGCTGCCTCCCTAAGGCCTGGGTTACAGATGTTACAAGGAAATTCCCTGATGTAATACAACCCTCTGATTGTTAACTGCTGTTGGTCACACAAGCTGGAAGTGAGGTGAGGAGAAAAGTACAAAAATCATTCAAAAGGAACTTCAGGGGATTGGGGAAATTGCTTAAGGGATCAGGAACACAGGTGACGTTTTCTTCAATCCCTTCAGGGCAGGCAAGATCAGTGACAGGAATGAAGCAGCTCAGCAGACTAACACATGGCTCAGACTGGTGACAGTGGTGGAAATTGGGGGTTTTTGACCATGAGGCACTGGGCCTGCTGAGGTCAGACAGAGTTGAGCTGTCTCAACGGGGAAAAAGGATTCCTGCTACTGAGTTGGTGGGGAACATTGACAGGTCTTGAAACATGATTTTAAGGGGATAAAACCAGGGTCAGTAGAAGTGAGCTTGGGGGTGGCATGCAATTATTGAGACTTAAATCAACAGCTTAGCTCCGGTGGGTGTACACCATTGCACTCAATATGGGTAACAGGCAGGAGGAGCTGCAAGCCATTATACAACAGGATAACTATGACCTAGTCGCCATCACTGAAACATGGTGGGATGACTCTCACAACTGGGCAGTACAATAGATGCGTATAAGCTCTTCAGAAAAGATAGACAAGGAAGGAGGGTTGGTCGGGCAGCTCTCTATGATGGGGAGAATTTTGATTGTATCAAGCTCAATGTGACTAATAATTGGGTTGAGTACCTATGGGTAAGGACGAGAGTGAAGGCCAACAAGGCAGATATCCAGCTGGGAGCCTGTTATAGAGCACCCAACCAGAGCACCAGTGGATGAGGCATTCTGGAGGTGGCAGAAGTCTCATAGTCTCTAGCCCTTGTTCTCATGGAGAACTTCAACTTACTGGACATTTGCTGGAATTACAACACAGCAGAGAACAACTGGCATGGACTTATTCATAAATTTAACTCTAGCAAGGTTCAATATATAATTCAGAGCACACAACAGGAAATGAAGCTTCTAAATCATGTTGGAAGTAACAGTACAATATGGAAGTTACAGCACTATAGAATGACCAGTGGAGGTGGTTTGGGAATTAAACTGGTATTAAAGAGATGGCATTGCTCACATATTATGGGAAGGTATAATGTTAAAGGAGCTTTCATGGGGAAGTGCAGTTGGCTGAAAATGATCCATTTTGTGGTGAGCAACACAACCTGCAACTGTAGAAACCAGAATGAGGGTGGAAAGGAGTGGAGCCACCACAGCCAGTCTCTGTGTGGTGTCACTGAAGAGATGGGAACTTGATGGTACCAAGAAGTTTAGAGCTGATAAACTGCCTATTTCCAACCCTGGGCCAGCAGTCTGTGATTCTATGACTCTTCACTGGATAACAAACTGGCTGTAAGGCCAAGACAGTTGTGTTGAATGTGAAATCAAGCTGGTGGCCGGTCACCATCAGTGATCCCCAGGGCTGTGTTGGGGCCAGTCTTATGTAACGTCTTGATCAATGATCTGTATGAGGGCGTTAAGTGCACCCTCAGCAAGTTTCCAGATGACACCAAACTGGGGTGTGTTCATGTGCTTGAGAGTAGAAAGCCCTGCAGAGGGACCTGGACAGGTTGGGAGTGATGGGCTGGGGCCAATGGGATGAGGTTTAGCTGGGTCTTGCACTTCAGTCAAAACAACCCCATGGAAAGCTACAGGCTTGGGTAGGAGTGCCTAGAGAACGGCTTGGTGTAAAATTACGTGTGGGTGCTGACTGATAGGTGGCTCAACATGAGTCAGCAGTGTGCCCAGGTGGCCAAGAAGGCCAATGGCATCCTGGCCTGCATCAGTGATGGTGTGGGTGGCCAGCAGGACTAGACAAGTGATTGTCCTGCTGTACTTGGCCCCAGTGATGCCTCATCTTGAGTAATATGTTCAGTTTTGGGTACCTCAATACAAGAAGGACATTGAGATGCTGGAGTGGGTGTAAAGATGGCAACAAGGCTAGTAAAGGGCTTGGGATAGAGGAACATCAGAAGGAACCTGTGTTGTTGAAAATGAGGCTGAATGAGGCCTTATCTTCCTTCTTGACTACCTCAAATGTGCCTCAAGTTGCACTAGAGGTTCAGACTGGACATAAGTGGAGCCACCATCCCTGGAGGTGCTAAAAACACGTAGATTTGGCACTTGAAAACAAGGTTTAATGGCTGTGGTGGCACTGGGCTGGCAGTTGGACTTTATCTCCTCTGACCTTAATGATTTCATGATAAATGTGTTAATTAAAAAAAAAAAAATCAGATATTACCATTTCTTAAGATTCCTGCTGCCAGTTGTTCAAATAAGTATGAATGCATCAGCCACAAGCATAGCAAAGACTATAAAGAGAGTGATCCTTCAAAATCTAAAACTTAGTACTCAGAAAAAAGGCTACAGAACACTTGAGCTCAACCATAAACTATAGAAAAAAGATAAATTATAAAAAAAGGAAAATTAGGAGAAAGACAAGGAACTGAAACAAGCTCTGGCTTTGCAGTATGTATTCAGATTAAGCAAGGAAAAACTTGTTTGCAATTTAAATCGCAAGCAGCAACATTCTTCACTGACTTGAGAACTGATCTACCCGAATCAGCTCACCTGACTTGGTAATTAACAGTTACATTTAATGGAAAATTTAGGCACTGAATATTTGATCAGCATAAGCAAGTGAAGTTTATAGTTAGTGCTGTCATAAGAAGTTTATTACTGCAGAAGAGAGTGTTTGCTGTTGCCCTTTATCTAAGTATTGTTTACTTAAGATATGCAGGTATCAGCCAACAATAATTTGTGAGTGATTTAATATTAGTACCTGTCTTGATATAGAGTGTGGTATATGAAATTGTGTATAAGACTGTGAAGTCTATCAGAAATACTTTAAACTGAACTTGTTTACAGTACAAGAAGCAAAGGACAGAATTTGTTCAAAAACTTTTATTTACTATAAAGACAAAAATCCCACCAAAATAGGTACAAATTATACTATATAAAATTGGTTCAATGGGGTAAAAACATTTAATTAAAATATCTTGATATATTTAAAATAACAAAGGATACAATGAAGCCAAATTTCCTAACCCAGAGATTTCTGTAGAATTTGCTTGCACAGTAAGGTGCTAATAGAAGTTAGCCCTTAAGCCCTGGAAGTCTTAGGAATCAGTCACACAGCAAATATAATTTCAATGTGAAAGTGAACTTTGGTAGAAGAAACTCTATAGGACACCTGAGGTAGTAGAAACTGGAATAAACAGCAGTAGACGTTATTTACAACTTAAGTACCAAATAACATTAAGAACACAAAAAAATAATTACACAATACAATTTTCAGTCCAGCTTTGATCCAAAGAGAATAAGATTACATCATGTATGCATTTTAAAAACACCACAATTACCAGCAAGCTGAGGGAAATGCAAACAAATTCAAACAAAAATGCATTTGGACACCTAGAGGCAGTTTAAGTTTGAAATGTGGTAGGCATGGTGATCTAACAAAGTAATACTGATTAGCTGAGGTTCATCAGTTTATACAATTTGTATTTCTGCCAGAAACAGTATTTATCTGACAACTGATCTTCCAGTACATGAATTGGCAAGAACGCATCCTTTAAAGCTTGCACATAAGAAAGACATGGAAACAATCTTATTAGAATAGGAAATTCTAAAGTGGTCAAAAAAAAAGTCAAGTACAAAACAGTTAGAGCTACCAAACTTCACATTTCAATATTATCTTTTTAACTCTTCAAAGTCTGCCAGTCTTCTGAAACAAAAGGAATGTAAAATTTCCAAAAGAAACACATTCACAACTAATGACACTGCTTTTTTTTTCTTTTAGTATGAGCACTATCATTCCTGTAAACTTATCTTTAAGATGTTCTACTTCCAATTTGTATTGTACATTTTTATGTACTATAGCTTATATAGTTTGTCCTGAGTCTTTGAAAATAACCAATTCTATTTCAGTCCAACAATCCAACTGGCTTCTGAAGAGTTAAAACAAGAACAGTATCTTTACTCCAAATGGATTAAAACACAATCAGTATTTGATTTAAAAAATATCCCCATTTTATAAAGTAAAAGAAAAGCTGCCATTTTCCTTCAGAATTACATGCATCAGAATCTAAAAACCTCCCTTTAAAATAATTTTTAAAACCTGTTTTATGAAAACACCTGCTAAAAATCACAAGTTTTGCACTACAGGTGAGGACTGACTTCACATTTTGTTTTACCTTGCTTTTCAAGTCCGTTTGTTTCTAGTTAAAATAAATACCTTTCTTATGGTAATATTTTTAATAGTTTCAAATTATCACTAATGGCTACAGTATATAGATGATGTATGGCGGAAGGAAAACAGCAGGTAGAACTTGTTATCAGTAGAGAATGTGACCTCAGTTTTGTTACACAAATAATGAGATTTAATTACAGTTGGCACCTGCACCCACTGGACGATCCCCTTTAAATTTTAATGTGAGTTGGGTTTGGTGCCTTTGACATGTAACTTGTCAACAGAATGTGCCAGAAGAAACTGCTATATGAAAAGAAGGCTCAACTTCTAGCATGATTCAGACTAAAATCTTTTATGCATAAAATGCTTGGTTTTTTCTGTTTTATTTTTTAAATAACCTATAAATACCCTACACTACCAGAGCCTTCAACATTACCTTGTTGAAGGTGGCATTTTATTTATTTCCAGATTCCCATCAAATCTGTTTTTATCTTGTGACAACAAGATGTGCCATGACACAGCTTGCATCTTCTTCTAAAGACTATTTTAAAGAATCACCTTTCCCTGAAAGTTTAAAGTACAATGAAAACAAACTTTATTTCAAAAGAAATTACATGGCCAGCAGTAAATGCACAGTGAATCACATCTGCCCACTCTTATATCAAAGGGAAGCAATTACTTTTTTAAAGTATCAACATTTGGATTTTTTACTCACAACTCTGTAATTAGGAGGGACATACACAGAACTTCCTTTCAACGAGTGCTGAAAACTGAAGATCTGTAATTGCAGAACCCTCTGCTTACATCTATGTGATGTGAAAAGGAGCAGTGATTGCTATATTAAATTAGATACTGAGCTCATCAGCTGCTAATATTGCTGAAGAAGTGCTCAAAATAAAAATCGCCTATCTGCTAAATAATCATGCAAATTCAAGGAAATATGCTTTTGTGTTCATATGGAGCCAGATATTTGCAAGGCACGGTTTACAAATGAAATGTTGCATACTGAGCTTAGGTAAAATTCTCGATTTGTCAATCACATACTTAAGTAGGGTCCTCCACTGACCTTGAAGTCAGTGGACTTATGACTCATTAAGACCAACAGAGTAATACAACTGCAAGACAGTTATTGTATACTTAGTAGCATCATCTTCTGTATATCAGCATCATACATAAGTAGCTACCATGTAGTACGGAAGACTGGGTGTTTGAGTAGTTCCCTTGATGGAGGTCTGTCCTGAGGCTGAAGTTCTAAACACCGAAGAGTCACATCTTTCAAGCCAGGAGACAGATGTGTAGGGATCGATGGAGCAGTCGTGGCACTAGCAATCTGAACAAAAGGAAAAAAAAATATTTTAGGAGTCAGTGACTCTTAAGCCCCTTCTCCTGCCTCAAAAGCGTTTCACACGCTGATCACATTCAGCTGACAAGTTATAGTTATGAGATTTCTCCACTTAGCACATTTACAGTTGAAGCTTGAGGACCTCATTACTACTATATAAAATGTGTCTTAGGTTACCCTTATGCCTATTGTCTTTCACAGTCTGCTTTGTGGTTTTCTCTGAATTCTCACAGCAAACTTCTGTGGTGAACAACTTCTGAGCAAGCCATAAGAATTCTTATGCCATACATAAGGCTATTCTCTGGTCTATTAGTTGCCCCTGCTGTTAACTGGCATACGTGAACATTGAGCTGTATTAAGGTGAAGATGCTACAGTACGGTAAGTACTGTACTTCTGCTACCACTCTGCAGGGGAATCTCTGACAACTGCACATCACTCCCAACTGATTTAATTTTGATCATATCTAGATCTAGACTGGAGTGGCACTACCAGATTCACATAGGTAGACCCAAGAGAATTACATCTCTTATCTAAAGAGTACTTGTACTAAAGTACAAGTGATTTGTATTTTTTTAAAACATTTGAATACTGCTGTGCTAGTTCTGTTTTTGCAGACACAATCTTCACTCACGCTAGTGAAAATACTAATAGTCACTGACTTGCAGCAGTATTTTCTTCATTCATGCCTATAGTTCAGCTAGACTTTTAGAATTAAATATAAAAGTAACTGATTTTACTAAGAAACACAAATGCCAAAATGAATTATCTAGAGAAGCAAGGGGCAATACTCATATATAGCATGGCATAATGGTAAATATCTACCAGAAAAGTCTGAATGCAGAACATCAGATTTTTATCAAGGGACATTCCTCATTATGAAATACGGATCCACACATATGGTAGAAAAACTACTCTTGCTCCTGTATTTTACTGGATTGTACAGTAGAGGTCAAATACCAATCTTCTGCCTTGAGTCAGAATCATCAGTATTGCCAACAGTTTTTTTGCCTGTCACACTGTATATTTGTATCTCAGAACAGAGCTTTCTCTGCACACTGTGTTGGTAGCGTTTTGTATTTTTTAACAAGCATAGCTTGTAATGATATAGTAGTAATATTGATTCTGTAATAACAGGTCCAATACAAAGAAGCGCTATTGTAACAATCCCTACAACTTGTGAATTTTAGAGACGCATACATGGCTGTACATGGTATTAGTCAGTGTTTTTTGGTAGCATATTGATAGCAATAAAATACCTCACCTTAAATATCAGAGCAAGATGATTGGAGTGCTTTTCTGCATTCCAGGGAGGTTTAGCACAAGCCATTTCTATAACAACACAGCCAACGCTCCACACATCACAGCTTCTACCATACTGCTGACCTCTCAGAACCTAAACGGACCGAACAAAGTTCAGATTATCTACTTCAGTCTCTCACCTCTAAGCAACTGAGATTAAAAAAAAAATAATCAACAAAAGTATGTTCTAATTAGCATTTCAGGTTGAGATAGTGATCAGTAATGTAAATGCCACAAGCTTTATGCAGCAGTACAAAGATAGTAAATAAAATGCCTGATCAGGTGGCAAAGCAAAGTACCTTGCAGCAGTTAGCTTTTGACCAAGTAATCATTTGGGCTTTAATAACAATACTTATGACAGATAAGCCTTGTAACAAGCTACTTAACTTTGGCAGCATGAAATGTCATTATTGCCATGTTGGAAGCACTCCTGTTCTTTAGAACAAGTAGACTTAAAATATATCAAAAACATATAGAGCAGTTTTCTGTTATTTGGCTGTATGAATTAACTTAAATAGTTCAAAAAAACCTGAATTAACTTCCAAAACTGGTTTCTTACCTCTGGCGCCATGAATGCAATAGTTCCCAACAACTGTCCCTGAAACTCCCCAGCACCTGTTCCTTTTGATGCCAACCTGGCCGCAGCTCCAAAATCAGCAATTCTTAATCTATGACCTGTGCTGTCAATTAGCAAATTTGCACCTGTCAACAGCATAATAAAAATACTGCTAGTTTGTTTTCTATTAAAGGCAAAAGAATGAACAGACATTCTTCCTACTTCCACTTCAAAACTATAAATAGGTTGACATTCTCCACACCCAATATAAGTAAAATCTAAAAATTAAGGGAAAAATCTAGTAACGTCACTTTTCTGTTACGCCCCTGAATGATACTGCACGCAGCTTGAGGCAGTCCAAGAGATTCAGAGAAGCATTCAAACTTTCAAAGTAGGGCACAAACAGGATTCTGGAACAATGCCTGGAGATGCAACAATGAAAGAGAATGGTGACCTAAAGCCCTGGAGATTTTTACTGATGGCAGCTTCCTGCAAAATGTAAATGTATTTCATCCTTAAGCAACTTTGAGCTGTCTTGAAGAAAATTATAAGCGTACTTTGTGTTCAGTTAGGATGAAAACACACCACGATACTCCTGTACATTGGAAATCTGACCTCTTAGTTTTGGCTTGTTCACAGATTTTACGACCATTTCAGTGTAAACATGTACATTAATTCAACTAGCTGTCTGAGAAATCCAAGTTTTCTAAAGTATTGGCATGGGTAGCAATTATGCCCAAGCACACTATGAATGTTCTGATTGATTTCAGTGATTACGAGATCCTAAAAGACTGATCAGACAAACATAACAGAAATACCACTCTGAAGACAGTATCTGAGAAGCAATAGGTTGCAAGCCAGAACTCCTTTCTGAATATTCCTTTTAAAAGGCATGCTAAATAATTCTCACCTTTAACATCTCTGTGGATTATCTGATTCTCATGGAGGTAAGAAAGGCCACGTAACAGTTGTTCTGTGTAATTAATAATAACCGTTTCTTTGAAGGCTCCATATTTACTTAGCAAATGAGCAACAGAACCCCCTAGAAAATAAAAAACACATTTTATCAATACTTGTATTTTGCATAAGTAGAATGCAGCACTGGTTCCTAAAACTGGGAATTTGTATTGGTACTTCTAATGTATAACTAGATTTCTTTCTCACCCCCTCCAAAAACATTATGAATCTTCACAGGCAAAAAGTAATGTATTTTGTTACTTAACTATCTTACACCTGTAAATGCACAGATTAAAAGACTTCCTAATAGTTTTTTTACTTCTTTAAAAGACTATACAAACCCCTTAGCGTACAAAGCACTGTTGCTAATGAAAAAAACAAAGCCTCCAGTAAGTGTTCCATCTTAGCATCTTCTTTTACTTTTGTTAGTATCCAGGTATCACTATATGGTAGTAGACAAGCAAGAAAAACCATCAAAACTGCTATATAGATCCTCAGGAATTTGGGCTTCTATTGTGCCTCTCTTAAGTATCGAAACATAACTTGGACTTGAATAAGCTAAAGGCAATTCCTGACAATTGTTTGTCTAAAAATCACATTAAAAAATCACAATAAATCACAATAAAAAAAAAAAATCACTAAAAATCACAATAAAAATTGTACAAATGTACGAAACACCAAATCTGGTCATGACAACTAGACACCAACCAATTCTCTTCATAAAATTAAAGCTTTTTCTTAAAATAAGGATAGAATTTCTTGTTCCTGCTCTATACAACAGTAAAAGTATTTATCTACTTGTTACTAAATTACCACCTAATATATTTAAGGCTTGGACATGTTCCCCTTTAAGTATCCTGATTACTACCTATCACTAGAAGGCTAAATTCTTTAATGGCCTTTGCATGTCACCTCACACCATTGCTATGAAAATGCTTGGGACAAAACTAAACAAGTATTCCAAGGTTTCTAGCAAGTTTTTAATACAAGTTACACAGGTAACTGAAAATGAGGTATTGAAACGCCTGTCTCAAAATTTCCAATTCCTTGTTTAGATTCAGAATTTGAGGAAAAATGTAATAGAATTTTTGTTTAAGGCTTCCAACTGCTTTAACCATGTGACAAGCACCGAAAATTGCAAAAAGAAAAAGGATGCACCAACAAGAATATTGCTGTGACCACTGTATGGTAAATAGACCCTTTTACTGGTTATCAATGAAATTACAAGTTTGAAAAAATCAAGTGATGGGTAACTCAGTAGGAAACTACACAGCTGAAGATTGAACAGATAGTTCATTTTCTTTGGCACAGAAGTTTACCTGCCATCCATTCAATAAAGAGGTTATAGTTGCTCTTCTCACATGTTGCACCCAACATTCGAATAATATTAGGATGGTTGAGATGACTCATCATCCTTATTTCTTCTCTCAGTGCTTCAACTACTTCTTCTTGCTCGGATGATGTGTTTCTGACATATGTTACCTGTTTCGAAATACAGTATACAGACTTACAGAATTACCAGTACTGTAACCACCCCCTCAGTCGCATGAGTGGATGGTTTACCATCCTGTTTCACCATCTGGAAATAGCAAGTATTCTTTTATCTCATCGGTGTCATGTAGTGATAGGACGAGGGGCAATGGTTGTAAGCTGGAACATAGGAGGTTCCACATCAACCTGAGAAG